>CM073492.1:70806219-72007647 GCA_037074585.1 Biancaea sappan | reverse complement strand
TACCCGAAAACTGCGGGTATTACAATTTACCACTTTGGAACGAGATTTCAATGAAACTCTAGTCGCCAAAGCAGAGGACAAGTGTGTTTTTTGGTGAGTGAGGGGAAGAAAGACGCTTAAGTGCTTGGAAAAGCACTCTTAAGTGTATGTATGGCATGAATGGGCTAACGAAAAGAGAAGAAGATTTAGTTTTATTAAATATTTGCCCCACTTGGACCATTTTACCCTCTCTTCCATATATGAAGAGTTCATGGTGCAAGGGAAAACTAGGAATTCTAGTTAAAACTCTCTTCTCATTTGCTAATAGCATGCCACAGGTAACCTACATAACCATGAATGTTCCCACGACTCACTAAAACAACAACACTGAGATTCTCACCCCAAATTCAAAAATACACCAAGTTAAATTTATTTCCTCCACTTAGGTCCCTACACAAGGGCCTTTTTTATAACATTCATAACCCACATATGTCAAAGGTTAAAATATTGTTAATTTAATTTTTTCAATTACCATTACCACCATCTACACCCATACACATATATACATAAGAGAATTACACACCAGCACAATTTAGAAATTCCAAGTTTTATGATTTCAATAAAATTCAAATTGGATGAAAAATTTGTATATAAGCATATAAAAGTATAAACAAATTGACCAAGTGAAAATAAAATTCACAGGTATTACATTTACCACCTACTAGGTGTGTATTGCCTATTGTGATCATATTGATTTTATTGAATGAAATATTTATTTGGCACATGTAATACTTGTGGTTTTGAGATGCTTGAAATGGTATTGTGTGCTTTATTAGATTTTTGCAAGGGAAAATTTTTCTATTTAGATGGGAGGAAAATAACACGAAGAGGGATTGGCACCTTATGGAAATCCGGTGAGTAGTAAGGAACAAGAGAGGCAGAATGAGCATAAGTCCATGGAAGGACTAAGTTGAAAAATATTATTTTATAAAACCTTTTGGTGTAAAAGGAAAAATGATTGGAATTTAGGGAATGAGTAGTGAGGATATGTGGTGTTATGATAATGTGGATTATATCTAAGTTAGAGGAAGTTATAATTTTTTCCCACAAGAGGTCGAGTCGTGTGACTGACTTAAGGGTAATTTTTTAATTTTATTCAGTATATATATGTATGTGCATGTGTGTATGTGTAAGAGAGTCACTCCCATACATCTCAGACCACTCATTCTCTCTTATTCTCTTTTCTCACGTCATTTCTAGCCCCTCACCCTTGATTCAACTGAACCTCACGCCAGGAGTCTTCGGCCAACATTCTTCAATGTAGGAGTCATCTTTCTGGCAGCCAACCATCACTGGAAAAAACTTGAAAGATATAAGGACTCCTAACTTTCTCTATTTTCTTCCTATTTTCGAATATAGGGGTTTTTGGGAGGATTTGGGGTTCAAATGGATGAATTTGGGAGTGGGTGTTGGATTAAAACATTCCTACATGTTAGATAAGGTTTATAGAAAAAGAAATTTTGAGAAAACTAGGAGAAATTCATGGTCTTGAGGTTGAAGAACATGAAACTCAAAAATTGGGGAAAATGTTAGGTTCTAGTTAGAGTGATGAAAGATTTGATGGTAAATCTTGTTTGTAATTGGATTTTGTTGTTTAGGGATGATTTCTAGTGGTTAAGGGTGTAATTTAAAGCTAAAAATCATGGATTTTGGTCAAGATTTGAGTTAGGAATGAGAGACAATCGAGATGGGAGTCAAAATAACTGTAACGCCCCAAAAATGGGTACATGAATATACATATATTATAAGAAATACCTCAATGGTAGCCTATAATTTCGCTAAAGAGCCCTAATATTCACAACTATGCAAATTATAAATTGTATAATTTACAAAGTAAATTACAATTAAATAATTAAACCTCTCTAGACACAGCAGGACCAAAGTGGCCTATAGGATTATAAAGTATTCCTAATTGGTTCATTTAGAACCCTTTGACTAAATGGAGTATGTCTCCAAGTCGCTAAACTCTCGTGGTTTCCCATCCTCTTTAGCTGCTAAATTTGAAAACAGTAATAGAGAGTATGAGTTCATCAAAAACTCAGTGAGTAAATTATTGTGCAATAAAATGTAGCACAAGTGCAAATACCAGCCTCAATACCATAATCAGAACAAAAACCACTAACATATATCAGTACGATATAAAATATATATAACGTACCTTAACATGCAACCAATACTCGCAATTTAGTGCAAGTCTACAATCTCACAAAACAATTCATAAAATAATCCTCAAATACACAAAAAGCGTAACTAAACATCCACTCCAAAATGCATTATGTAATACATGATGTATGATGCATTTTCCACATCCTTTTCACACTTACCACATTGAAGAACAACCCTCAATGGGTTTACTCAAAGGTCCATCCCTCTGTTCCCTCTTGCAATATGGACAAATGCATTATGTTTATCGCTTTCTTCCACACCACACTGAAGACTAGCCTCAATGCGTATGCATACCCATTGACACCACTCAGTGGTATTACACAATGGATAGCTTCCCACTCTATTTCCACACTTTCCACTTCTCATAATATGAATTTGTAAATGATGATATGCAATGCATTTTCTACACAAACATCCTACAGCACATACCACACCAGTTCACCACATTAAATACAATTAAGCATAAAACCCTCAATCCCACAAAATAATTCCCACAATCATTCAATGAAATTCCTCAATCAAGTTATTTCCACTAACTAGGAAATTTCATTGATGAATTACCAATTATGGCGTGAATGGGATTTATATAAAGTTGGCCAAATAATTTAATAAAAATTTAAATGGCAAGGTCATCCATTCACCTTGATGTTGATAAGTTTTACTACTCAAAAAGTCCCAGGAGACAAAGCCAAAGAAGCTCCCAAGTCACCTAGAATCAACCCAAAATCAATAATTAATTAAAACGAAGAAAATTCTCATAACTAACCCTGACCTTTGGTCATTCATTTGGTCATACCTCTTAATCAGTAAGGATTTTTTAAACAAATCTTATACCTTTGGAAACTAGACTCAAATAGCTTTCCAACGATATAAAGTTTGCTAAAAACGAAATCTGGATAAAGGAGTTATGGCCATTTGAAGATGGACCAAGGAGGCTATCTGATGGCTGTGCCTAGGGCGCCAGACCCTCAACTTTCTACCCAAATTCAAGTGCTTGGTGCTTGAAGCCCCACACATGGTGCCTAGGGTGCCAAAACCATTTATTTTCACTCAAGCGTGGTGCCTGAGGCACCATGACTGCCACTTTGTGATTTCTTCACAAATTTGGCTCAGATTTGGCCAAATCTTCGCCGTTTTTCATGATTTCTTCCATGGAATCTCATCCTTGATGTCTAAGGAGTATTTAGACACCAAAATTCCCAATTCTCATAAAAAATGAAGCCAAAATCTCAACTTTACCTTATATACCCCTAAAACTAGAAAATAGTGAAAAAATTTAGAAAATTGGAATCGCTACCTCGATTCCTTACTTTCCCTAGGTTGTATGACCTCCAATGCCTCGCCCCACCATCAAAGAAAGGTTCTCCGAAGCTCGTTGAGGATTTGGGTAGAAAGGTAGAGAGAAGGGAGAGAAGAGAGAGTGAGAAGAGAGAGAGAGAGAGAGAAAAGTGAGAAATGAAGAAAAAGAGATGGGATCACTTATATATATCCACTTAGGGTGAAATTACTACTTTGCCCCTAGGTAACTCTTGGTTAACCTCAGTGGTGACAAACCTGTAATTTCTTCAATTTGGGCACTTTCTATATTCTAAGTGCCACCTATTTCCTTATTTCACTTTAGTCCATTTTTGGACCTCATAGGTACCTAGCCTCCTTTATGCCTTATGATTACTCTCTTTCTAGTCCTTGTCTCTCAACGCTATCTCTACGAAATTTCCTCTTCCTCTTATCTTTCCTCAATCCTCAATAATATTATTTGTAATAAAATACCCAGTTCAATTATTTATCTCCACTTTCATATAATATTCAAAAAAAATAAATTAAATATGAAAATTAAAATTAACCAAATAATTCCACCAAAAATAATGGAAAATTTCATTACCGCAATCGTAATACTGCCAATTACGTGATTCCAAAATTGGCAAGTATTACATTCTACCCCCTTAAAAGAATTCAGTCCTCCGAATTCAAAAAATTCACTACAAAACTCAAAAGTGCCACATCAATCGATAAGAAGTGGAATTCCCTAACTTCCATCAAAAATTAAAATATAAAATATACTGCCACTCACGAAGCCCCACGTTCTCCAGAACATAAATAAAAATAAAAAAGAAGGTCCCCAATAGTTATACAGCTCTGATATACTATGGAGCTCTATAACTTTCCTCACTTAGCAATGAGCATAAATTGCTCCAATGATCAAAATCCAAAGCACATAGCCTTTTATATGAAACCTTAAAAGGTGTCATATCTATGTCATTCTGGTAACTATTACCACAAACAAAGTTAAGGAACTTAAGGTGGCTTAAGTACTTACCACACATAAGTTCCTCTACCGTGCAACCTCAAAAGGCCCACATACAAAAGCATAAATAAATTAATAAAAAAAATAAAATGCCCTCGAGATAATTATCATCCCACATAGTATCCGGTTGCCTAGGAGTACATATACAATATTGTATCTTGCTCACAATTCATGCAGAGCGTATCTTGATACCATTATGTACCACCTCTTATTCATTAACCTCATCAATCCCACATTTTACATTATACATATACCACAAATACAAACCACATGTATACCTCACAATAATATAAAATGTATGTACCTCGCCCGAAGGCGTCATCCCATGATTGGCAGGTCACCCCTTTGGGTATCAGGCTCAACCTAGGCTTCCATATTGCCATCATATCCATTATCCATAGCCACAACTAAAAAATTAAATATTTAAATAAATAAAAGAAAATAAATTATACATAAAACCACATATACACTACACAAACAATCCTCCCATGGATCTACGATCCCATGGGATTCTCACTCAAGAATCCTCTCACGTGAGTTTACGATCTCACGGACCAGATATCCCTACAAGGACTTCCTTGTGAAGGTATATATATATATCCTCGCATTTTTGTTCCTCAATCCTTTTAATTTTCAAGTGCATCCTTTTTTATCCCAAACCACATTCCCTATATTGGGCAACTACTGGTTTCGAATCTTAGGAGTACACAATTCCATTTCCACATCTCTATCTAATAATCACTCGACTAGCTTAAGTCTTACTATAGGCTGATCCTAGACTCCCACTCTTTCCTAGACATCAACCTCTGAGTCTCAACGATATCAGTTCGCTATAGTTACTAAGACGCCCATTTGGAAATCTAGGTTATGAGACGAATTGCTCCACTAACTTTCTAGTACAAATCCTCACAATGAGTCTTATCGAACTCCTGTGCGCATTAAGCCTGTCCCAACTCTCGATCCTGTTGGGCCATATCTGTAACCAATAATAGGTCAACAGGAACGTGCCCACAATTGCAACACAATAACCTACAGGCCAAAGTCTTTTTACCCTAATTCATGAAATTAAAAATAAACCCACCTTATACTTCCCCAAATAAATTTATATTTAGGATCTTACATATTTACGCATATACATATGCCTCGTTCATGTTCGTATGCAAGTAATTACCCTTCAACACCCACTTGCCCGCACTCCTCCTCAAACTAACACTTAGACCGCTTAATCAGCCATGCCCCACAAGCCTACTAGTAGGTATAGTCTCCTCTGAAGTTTATAGACTCTTTTCACAAGAGAAGGTGTACCTATAACTATGCCATGGGACCGTCCGATTCTAGGATTCCCCACTATACACCACCATTCTTCGACTTAGTCCTTTAAGACCATAGGTCCTAAGAAGGTCATTCAGCTTAATTAAAGCCTCCATTAGAGATCCTCACATAAGTACACATATATACATACTCTATGTATGTTCATATGTGAATCATCACGTTTCCACACACACCCACATGCTCCTAAGATACTCACTCTTTCTCCAATGAGCTTAGATTTAATCTAAACTCGTCCCAAGCCATATTTATGGCACTATTTCCTTACCCTCAACATAGGACACCCTCGAAGCTCTCTCTACCAACTTACATCCTCTACTTCACCTGGTTGTAAGCAAACACCCAGGCATTTTACATATTCACTGA
This sequence comes from Biancaea sappan, assembly GCA_037074585.1. Taxonomy (NCBI): domain Eukaryota; kingdom Viridiplantae; phylum Streptophyta; class Magnoliopsida; order Fabales; family Fabaceae; genus Biancaea; species Biancaea sappan. The sequence goes on along the minus strand of CM073492.1, from coordinate 72,001,442 downwards.
CATACATAAACTATACACTCATAGGCCCTCTTATCATAAAAAAACTGGGCCAAACCTCCCATTAACCTCCGACGTCATGTATCCACCACCACCTTTACTCGCTTAGATGGCACACATGCCAAGAGCCTATCCACAGTACACTCAGACCATTTATAGGTCGTGAGGGTCTGAGCCTTTCATTATGATAGAAACTTTCATAAACTACCCTCTACCTCATCTGACCTTCTTGGGTAAGGACTTCACGCATTCTCACACTTCCACAAATATTATACCTCCATTCAATGACTATTGAAAACTTGTCTTGTGAGTCTTTTCTTCTCTCAAAGACTAATCTAGCCTACCTGAGCACACTCAATGCACAGTATCACTACCTACGAACATCTAACCATACGGGTGTAACTTAATCAAGTTGCCCCTAAAGACTTACAACTCACTCTATCCTCCCTTATGTCATCTTCCTCCTCCTTATGGTGAGAGAACTTCACAATCTAAGTCATTCTTCCCTAACCAAATCTCACTTCACTAGTTTCCTTCAAAGCGCACGCTCATACAAGCATCCCCACCCTAACTAACATAACCACCTCAACATCCAACCCCCACAGTATGACTTACATCCTAGCTCTCAACCCATTTCACATGAGCATTCTTCCCTTTTGTACCCTCTTTCTTCCTAATGACTCCTATACTCTTCAACTGCTACTATCTGACTTAAACTTAAGATAACTTGATTGAAGTATCTACTTACACACAACCCACCTAGAATATCATCAACACTTAAAAGGATGGACTATACTCCCGTCCATATAGGTCTTGATTCATAAAATCCCAAGTAATCCTACAAGAGTAACTAAAAGAAGCTCCAATAACTATGCATCTAAGATCCCTCAATTTTTCCTCAAAACACATTATAGCCTTCCTTCTAGCCTAAAAGGTACTTGGGATGCCAGCTATGGTGCCTGGGGTGCCACAACCTAGACTCTCGGCCACAATCTCCCTCTTTTCACTGAGGTGCCATGCCTAGCGATTGGTGCGCCAACTGCCATACTCTCTGCCTATGTCCCTCACCTTGGCGTCTAAGGCGCCATGCCTAGTGCCTGGGGTGCCAAGCCTAGATTTTCTACCCTTCAAGTGTTTTTCATGGATTTTGGGGAAAATTTTCTCAAAAATCTATTCTTTACACTCTTTCTCCTAACAACCCAATTTCCACAATTCATTAAAAGGTATTTAAAATTTGTGCAAAATATACACAAGCACCCACCACAAGAAATCCCAGCAAGTTTTCTCCAACTTGCTAATATATACAAGTCTTGTCATACCCTTCCAAAATAGTAACTGATATTTCAGTTTTTCGCTTACCACTTACAATCCCATTACAGAGATATATATATATATATATATATGAACATATATATATATACCTTTCCAGTAAGCAATCAAGTTTACATACCAAAACAAAAATAAATTATAATAGATAACTACACCTCACATGGAAATCTTGTATTTCCATAATACATAACCACATACACACCCACATGCTTATCAAAAATATCTACAACTACCTCGGTGGTAATGTAGCAAAGCTACATTTGAACTGAGCTTATGAGCTCTCTGTGCTCTGAGGATTTCTCCTCTACCTGAAGCCAACCACCTGTATATAAGCATAAGCACTTCTTATGTTAATAAAATGATTCGACTCATCATCCTATAATTCCTTTTTTGCAACCTAAACCTATTGTCATGTTACACAGTTTACAACAATGGGGAAGGGCCCACAAAGAACACTTTGCTCTATAATCTATAAGAGTCATATACTCAAACTTTCCTTCTAATACCATTTTGTAAAGCCTCAAAAAATGGGCACTTGAATATATATATAATATAGGGTATACATTAGTGGTAGTCCATAATTTCCCTGAACAGCCCTAATATCCATAACTATACAAATTATAAATTGTATAATTTACAAAGTAAATTACAATTAAATAATTAAACCCCTTTAGATATAGCAGGACCTAAGTGGACTATAGGATTACAGAGTGTTTCTAATTGGTTCATTTAGAACCCTTCAACTAAATGGAGTATGTCTCCAAGTCGCTAAACTCTAGTGGATTCTCATCCTCTTCAACTGCTAAATCTAAAAATAGCAATAGAGAGTGAGTTTATCAAAAACTCAGTGAGTAAATGATTGTGCAATAAATTGGAACATAAGTGTAAATGCTAGCCTCAATACCATAATCAGAATAAAAATCACTAACACATATCAGTATGATATAAAATATATATAATGTACCTTACCACGCAACTAAGACCCACGATTCAGTGCGAATCTACAATCTCACAAAACAATTCATAAAATAATCCTCAAATGCATAAAAAGCATAAATAAACATCCACTCCAAAATACATTATATAATGTATGATGTATGATGCATTTTCCACATCCTTTCCATACTTATCACATTGAAGACCAATCCTCAATGGGTTTATTTTGAGGTCCATCCATCCCTTTGTTCCCTCTCGTAATGTGGACAAAAACATTATGCAATGTTTATCTCTCTTTCTTCCACACCACATTGAAAACTAGCCTCAATGTGTATGCATACCCATTGATACCACTCAACGGTATTACACAATGGATAACTTCCCACTCTATTTTCACACTTTTTATTTCTCCTAGTATGAATATGTAAATGATGATATGCAATGCATTTTCCACACAAACATTCCACAGCACATACCATACTAATTCACCACTTTAAATACAATTAAGCATAAAACCCTCAATCCCACAAAATAATTCCCACAATCATTCAATGAAATTCCTCAATCTAGTTATTTCCACTAACTTGGGAATTTCATTGATGAATTACCAATTATGGTGTGAATGGAATTTATATTGACTTGGCCAAATAATTTAATAAAAATTTAAATGGCAAGGTTATCCACTTACCTCAATGCTGATAAAGTTTCCTTTTCAAAAAGTCCCAGCAGACAAAGCCAACAAAGCTCCAAATTCACTTGGAATCAACCCAAATCAATAACAAATTAAAACGAAGAAAATCCTCACTACTAACCCTGTCCTTTGATCATTCATTTGGTCATCACTCTTAACTGGTAAGAATTTTTTAAACAAATCTTATTCCATTGGAAAATAGACTCAAAGGGCTCTCCAACAATGTAAAGTTTGCTAAAAACGGAGTCCTAACGAAGGAGTTATGACCATTTGAAAATGGACCAAGGAGACTGTCCGATGGCTGGAACCTAGGGTGCCAGACCCTCAACTTTTTGTCCAAATTCAAGGGCTTGGCACTTGAGGTGCCACACATGGTGCTTGGGGCACCAAGACCTTTCATTTTCACTCAAGGGTGGTGCCTAAGGCACCACGACTCCTACTTCATGATTTTTTCAAGGATTTGGCTTAGATCTGGCCAAATCATCGCCGTTGTCCATGATTTCTTCCATGGAATCTCATTCTTGATGTCTAAGAAATATTTAGACACCAAAATCCCCAATTTTCATTGGAAAATGAAGCCAAAATCTCAATTTTACCTCATATACCCCTAAAACTAGAAAATAGAGAAAAATTTAGGAAATTGTAATCCCTATCTCGATTCCTTGCTTTCCCTAAGTTGTTTGGCCTTCAATGCCTTGGCCCACCACTAAAAAAGGTTCTCCGAAGCTCGTTGAGGATTTAGGTAGAAAGGTAGAGAGAAGGAAGAGAGAAGGAAGAGAAGAGGGAGTGAGGATAGAGAGAGGAAAGTGAGAAATGAAGAAAAAGGGGTGGGACCGCTAGTATATACCCATCTAGGGTGAAATTACTACTTCTCCCTTTGGTAACTCTTGGTTAACCTTAATGGTGACAAACCTATAATTTCTCCGATTTGGATATTTCCTATATTCTAAGTGCCACATAGTTCCTCATTTCACTTTAGTCCTTCTTTAGACCTCATAGGTACCCAGCCTTCTCATGCCTCATGATTACTCACTTTCTATTCCTTGTCTCTCTACTCTATCACTACAAAATTTCCTCTTCCTCTTATCTTTCCTCAATCTTTAATAATATTATCTATAATAAAATTATTTATCTCCACTTCTATAAATAATATTCAAAAAGAATAAATTAAATATATAAATTAAAATTAACCAAATAATTCCACTAAAAATAATGGAAATTTTCATTACCACAACCATAATACCGCTAATTACGTGATTCCAAAATTGGCGGGTATTACAATAGCGAGACAAGGGAAAAGGTTCTACAAGTCACCACTGCAGCGGTGGTTTATAGAAAGCCTTCTGGTCAGTTTTCAAATGGTCATAACTCTCTCATCTGAACTTCATTTTTAGAAAATTTTATATCATTAGAAAGATTTTTTAGTTTAGTTTCTAATAATATAAGTTTTATTTGAAAATTCTTTACTGTTTAGGAGTTATGACCAAAAAAGTGGCCAAAGGTCAGGGTTGTGCCAAGCATTTTCTTCTCTTGTGACCTTGACATGTTTTTACATGGTTTTCTCATACACATTTTTTGGGAATAGAATGGCTAGCTTGGAGTAAAGGTGAGAGAACTTCTACTTTACCTTGTTTATTTCATTTCTAGTCTTTAATATAAATATGTCATGCATACACATTCAAGTAATGAGACTAGTATGAGTACTATGAATGCTTTGTAGTTATGGTTAGATGTTCCAAGAAACAAATACGTGCATGTATGGAAATCTTCTATTCTTGCTTGTACGAGTGATTTCCTTATGATAGCAAATCATGTATGTGAGTCTGTATTATTGGGTGGTAGAAATTATATTAGCATATTGCATTGTGGCATACAAGTATGCTGGATATATATTTCCTTTGTTTAAATACAACTTGTGTGCATTTGAGGTAATGGGAAAAATAATCATATACCATAATACAAATTCATATCATTTTATTTGTTAGAAAGGTACTCTAAAAGCAATCAACTTTAGCATTAGACATACAAACTCAGTTATTAATTCAAAAATGTTTTCTTCATTATTTATGTTCATAAACTCAGATTATATCGTAAAATAAGTAATAAAGTCCATGACACAAAACATATCATGAAGGAAATTATGATGGTGATCATAATGTGAGATTCCTATCATATGTAATTATGTATGTATCTAAACTATCTCTAGTCCTAGGATCACTAACATTGGACATTAGTGATTCGAATAGACTAGCACATGTTATACTTCTTGATTTGATCAACCGGTTGTCTTCATAAGCTATAAGCATGAGATGTTTTACGTAAACATGTGAATGCTTGTTAAGGGTAACAAGTACATTGGATGACTTGTATGAGTCATAGCATGGATATATATTCAAATGTCAATGATAGGTCTTATAGCAGCTAACAGTGCGAGTATCCTTAGACTTAAGGAACTTCAGTTATCTTGGATATGAATCTTGTGTTTTGACTCTATTCCTTGTTACCCACCATGGGTCACTCTTAGGGTGGTGATTGGGCATAGCATGAAGTATTTGAAGATATTTGAGTAGTCAACAAAGAATTCACCACTCCTGATAGAAGGAAGTACACACATGGCCACTTACCGGGATAATTACTAAGAAGTCTTTAGCCAAAGCATACTTGTCATAAAGATGGTCTTTAGTGACATAGTTTAAAGTGATTGATCCTATAGAACAAGTAACTGATTACGTGAGCTAGATGTGACATAATCAAGTCTAGTGGGAGTTGACATATAAGTCATACTCTAAACCAAGTGGGTATAAGATGGTGAAAGGACACATTGCATAGACATACTTTAGCTGTAGAAAGGTTTAAAGTCAAACAACTGACTTTTCGATCAATTAGGGGTCACTATGTGTTGCTAGATGCTGCTCGTGATCTATTTACAATCAAGTGTTGATTATGAATGGCCAACATAGCGAGAAACCTAATGGGTTACACGCATAGAAATTCACTAAGAACGTGAAACGGGCTTAAGGATTTGATCCTTAATTGAAAAATTAATTAAAAAGGAGATAAGAGAATAAAAGGAATAGGAATATGTTCCTATATAGGAATATGTTCCTATTCCTACCCAAACAAGAAAAAGCCTAAATGAGAACCTTTTTGCTGCCCCTCTCTCAAAGAGATTGGGCTTCTTAAGGTGTCACCTTAAGAAGCCTAATAAGAGAATGTCACCCAATAAAGGAATTAAGACTTTAGGGTTTGAGGTAGCACTTATCACTTTAAGAGTGATAGTGAAAGCCACATGCTATACTTACTCTATCTCAATTGTTGAGTATCTTGGTTTTAGAAACTCTTTTGTTTTTCTTCTCCTTCATCCAAGATGGTTTTTCTCCATAGCTTCTTTGTGCTTGCTAGCACAAGAAGGAGAAAGAACCCCGTTACTTGAAAAGGCTTTTCCTTAGCATATTTCACGTGGATTACCATTAGAGGTATCTCATTTTGGATACTTGCTTTGGCTTGGAGAAGTTGCTGTGCTACAAGAGGTATTTTTCTTCATCTTGATTACTTGGTTAATGTAATGATAATATAGTTTGATCCTTTGGTGAATAGGTTTTAGAGAAAAAATTTTAAATTCCGTTGCATTCTATGATCTCTAAAGTCCTACAATAGTATCAGAGCCCGCCTATAGTTACCATTACGTTAAAATGAAGAATGTGTGAGTATAATAGAAATCAACATGTTTAGGTTTTGTGTTTTTGAAACTTGAACATGGTGTGATGCTAGTTTCTTTTTCTTCAAATTTTTGAATGAAAGAGCATGAGATGTTCTTATGAATTTTGTTGAGAAATATTTTTTGTTTTGACACTAAACATGAACATTTAAAAAAAATTGTTTTCATCAAAAGGATTTTAAAAGAAAATTTGTTTTGATCTATAAACCCTATTTTTTTTCTCTTGGTGAATGTTTGGCATAAGAATTTAAAAACAATTAAATTCAAGACTGAATTAGGTTTTGAAATTTGGTCAAGATCAAAGCAATTAGTTGGATTGTCTTAATTTTGATTGATTTAGATTTTGATTAGTTTCCTAATATGATTTAGGAAACAAGGTAATTAGATTAATTGATTCAAGATATGAGTATTTTCCTAATTTGATTAGGAAATAAATTAATTAAATTGATTCATTGATTTAAGAGTATTCAATGGAATAATGAATTTTAATCAATATAAGATCAATTAATTTGATAGTCAAATAAATTGATTAGGTTGGATCAAGATTACTTTCCTAATATAATTTAGGGAATAATTTAATTAATTAATTAATTATATCTTGATTGATTTCCTAATATGATTTAGGAAATAATTTAATTAATTGATTAGATTGTATCTTGTCTGATTTCCTAATATGATTTAAGAAATAAATAACTTAATTAATTATTTTAAATCTTGATTATTTTCTTATCTTAAATTAGGAAACAATTTTTTTAGAATTAACTAGAATCTTTATTACTTTCCTAATTTAAATAAGGAAACAAATCAATTTGGAATTGAATTAAGATTTATTTAGTTTGCCTAATTAGATTAGGGAACTAAAATTAAATGGCATTTAATTCCAAACAAGGAAACAAGCAATTTTTAATTGAGATTAAAATGAAAGTAGAAATAATTCATGTGATGAAATTATTCAAATGCCACGTAGACCTTAAATGCCGACTTCCGTTATACATTTATTTTGATAGACCATATGATAGGATGTATGAATGGCATGATGGCTGGTTATGGACTTTTACCAAGTATGAATTGTTCATGCATATTTTTAAATTATGGTTTCAGTAAATAGGGTCTATGTACCCTACCTCTGTCTATTTCTCTGTTGTACTTCTCTTCTCATTAAACAATGTAATTATATTACATAAGGTTAGTACAGAAATGAGACACAAGAAAGAAATTGTGGAGATGGAGCCAAGGAGCCGAGGCCATATGAAGAGTAGAAATGGAATTTCTATGTCTTCAATGTAAAATCATGCATATACTTAGGTTTGACCTAGTCATCTCTTTTCGCTTAAATAGTTGACTATAGATAAGTCCATAACCACACTATATAGTTTACAATCTATATATGCATAATGAGATCACACATATGATGCATGTCTAATTTAAAATCTAATGAGACTAATTAAGAAAACCCTCGAATAATATTAAAGCTAAAGTCTTCCATTAATATAGGGCGAACCAAAGATCTTTTTAAAGCTTGGGTTATTGGACTCTCTCCAAGCCTGGCTTTAAGTTGAACATGTTCAAACCATTGAGATATGATCTTATGATTAATGGGTCGTCTTTAACTAGAAGCATTGATTTGTTAGACTTTCTCCAATATCAATATGGATAGAGACTAAGTTGGGCTATATACATATGATGTGTATGAGTCAAGAGTTGACAAGCCCAACGATCAGTAAATACATCAATAATTGATAGCACTACTCGATGGTTGCATAGATGATGCAGTTGGTATAAGATACCTGCCATTCAATCCAAGATGGCTTATTGGACTCTCTCCAAGGTCATCCAAGGTGAGTTTTGGACATCGAGACCAGTAAGAGAACTTCCAATGGGTTCTCTCGGATCCAAAATAGGGTTTTATTTTTGTTTTGGGTTTGTAATAAAATAGTCAGAGTAATAATGCGTTATATATTAAAAAAAATTGTATATCATGCATTCTATGTAACATGTTCATGTTTTTCATCAAGGTTGATAGAATCATGACATCCACCATGAATTTGAGATCAATTCTCAAGTCAAACAAGTTGACTGGGGCAGATTTCTTAAACTAGCTAAGAAACTTAAGAATCATTCTCAAGCTTGAACACATAGACTATGTTCTTGATGAGGCACTCCCTAAACCCCCTGCTAATGATGCTGATGAGGACCAAGTTTTGGCCTATAAAAAAGTGCATAGGTGATGATGAGCTAGCAACATGTATCATGTTAGTCTCTATGACACCCGAGCTTTAGAAGCAGCATGAGGCCATGGACGCATGCATCATGATCTTCCATCTAAGTATTATAGCCATGAGCTTTTCCCTTTAATCTTAGAAGAATCCACCAGCAACATGCAAGAAGGGGCATTTGTAGTGTAACACGTACTTAAGATGAACGACTACATTGAGACGTTAGCAGTGCTAGGTTTCATGATGGATCATGAATTAAGTGTTGAATTAATTCTCTATAGTTTAGCTGATAATTACACACCGTTCGTAATGAACTATTAGATGAATTAGATCTCATCAACTATACCAGAACTGATCAACCTATTCAAGGTAATTGAGCCTTCTATCAAGAAAGAGAAGAAGACTGTGATGCCGGTGGATTCTTCTAAGATTAAAGGGAAAAGCTCCTAGAAGAAGAAACCCATTAAGGCTAAAGGAGGTATCAAAAAAAAATCAGGCTAAAAAGGTAGAGAAAGCTGCACCCAATGGGACTTTGTTAGTAACCATTATAAATGTTGCTATATGGCATGTGCAGTATTCTTTTATTTGTATTTAGTTGTTTTAATTTTCATATTTATTATGTTTATTTATATTTAATGTATTTTAGTTTAAGTGGGTAGTTACTAGGATTAATTTTCTGCCACTCTCCCATGTTTTAAGGAAGTGGTGTAGTTAAGGGAAGTTATGTATTTTAGATTTATTTAGACATTTCTAAAATTAATAGAGAAATTAGATTAGAATTATTATAAAAAACCTTGTATGTGAGCACTAGAGATGTTGGTTCTCTCTATAATCTGAACTACTATTAACTTAGTGAGTTTACACTAGAGATTGGTTGGTTTTCTCTCTAATTCTGACCCAACAAGATAGGTAGGAAATAGAAATTCTCCTCTCTTTCCTTGTCTAAATTTATCGTAGAAAGACCCATAACTAAATCCATAACAAGGGATCGTAACATCTTGGTATCAAAGCCAAGTTATGGAACATCTTGAGCAACAGATAACTCAACTAATGTAAATGTTGTAAGAGGAAACAACGAAGAACGCATCATAGAGAGAGATTAATGTAGTAGAGAGAGAGAACACGAACTCCAGATTGTAAGCGCTCTCTAAAGAGCTTGTGATACACACATCCACAGAAGAAGACACAGGGGAACGATGAAGGTCCGTAGGTAGCGAGAATAGGGGAACCTACCCAGAAGATGGCGAGGGAAGCCAACAGAGGTCTCTGGGCAACAATGACAGAGGGGCTCAAACGGATATAAGGAAGTACGTTGCTCATACAAACAATACCAACATGGGTAATCGAAGTGGGCCCAGTCATTGACAGCCACAAACTCAACGTCTAGAGGTAGGTACTGGTGGTTCAATCATTCCTAAGTTGGCTAAATTAGATTTCTCAAAGTTCCATGGAAGTGAAGATCTTCTTAGTTGGCTGAATAGGTATGAACACTTTTTCAAGTATCAGTAAACTAATGCAGAAGAGAAGGTTGGTTTAGCCTCTTATTACTTGGAAGGACATGTGTAGGCATGGTTCCTTCAGTTGGAGACAAATATCCCCCATATCACTTGGGCTGACTTTAAACATCATTGTAACTTAAGGTTTAGACTTCTTATACGTAACCTTAAATTAGGAGAATTATCAAAATTGCAACAAAAGGGAGCGGTGGTGGAGTATTAAGAACAATTTGAACAATTGGATTTAAGAGCTGGATCATTGACACAAGACCAGAAGATTGAACTTTACATTAGTGGCTTGGAAGATTATATTGTTGTAGAGGTGGAGTTACACAATCCTACAGACCTTGCAATGACAATTAGCCTTTCTTGATTGTATGAACATAAGAATCATTATTCTCTTGGTTCATTAGGCCCCAACCTCTAGATCCATTACCAACACAGTTTTCTAGACCTAAATTTATTAAGCAATTATCTAAGTCAGAAGTGAAAGAAAGAAGATTGCAAGGACTATGTTTTATTTTTGATGAACCATTCAGTAAAGGCCATCTATGCAAGAGATTATTTGTCTTAGAATTGGCTAATGATGATGAATTAGAAGAACATGACAAGCACAAATTTTAGGATGCACTTATGGCACCACACGCTTGAGAGAAAGCATTAATTCTAGGGGGAGTAATGTTAGTAACCATTATAAATGTTGCTATACTACATGTGCAGTATTCTTTTATTTGTATCTAGTTGTTTTAATTTTCATATTTATTGTGTGAATTTATATTTAATGTATTTTAGTTTAAATGGGTAGTTATTAGGATTAGTTTTATTGTGTTTATTTATATTTTTATGTATTTTAGTTTAAGTGGGTAGTTACTAGGATTAGTTTTCTATCACTCTCCCATGTTTTAAGGAAGTAGTGCTAGTTAAGGGAAGTTATGTTTTTAGATTGTATTTAAACATTTCTAAAATTAATGGAGATATCATATTAGAATTATTATCAAAAACCTTGTGTGTGAGCACTAGAGATCTTGGTTCTTTTTATAATCTGAACTGTTATTAACTTAGTGAGTTTACACTAGAGATTGGTTGGTTCTCTCTCAAATTGTGAGCCAACAAGATAGGTAGGAAATAGAAATTCTCCTCTCTTTCCTGGTTTGAATTTACTGTAGCAAGACCCATAATCAAATCCATAATAAGGGACTGTAACAGACTTGCTCCTATTGTGGCAAAGGTGGCCATTAAAAGAGGAACTGTAAGACCTATCTGGTGTCCTTAAAGAAGACAAAGGCATCTGATACCGAAACTACTTTAGGTTTCATTATTGAGATAAATATTGTTTCTAGTAAAACTTGGGTGTTAGATACTAGTTGTGGCTCACACATATGTACTGATATACAAGGCTTAAAGAACAGTAGATAGTTGATTAGAGGAGAAGTGGATCTACTAGTCGAAATAGAGCAAGAGTTGCTGCATTAGCTGTAGGAACTTATGTATTGCCTTTACCTAGTGGTTTAATTTTAGAATTAAACAACTGTTATTTCATTCTACCCTTGATTATAAACATTGTTTCAATTTTGAGTTTAAATAAAAAGGGTTTTCATTTAACATTTAGTAATAATTATTGTCACATAATGTTAGATAGTATTCTTTATGGCATTGGAACATTATGCAATGGGATTTATGTACTAGATACATCTAACTTGATTCTCAATATTGAAAATGGCAACCCTAAATATCTAAAAAAAGATAATCAATTAACCTCATATTTATGGTATTGTCGTCTAGGTCATATAAGTGAGAAACGCATCAGTAAGTTACACAAAGGAGGTGACTTAGGGTCATTTGATTATGTATCATATGACACGTACATCTCTTGCTTAAAGGGCAAGATGACTAAATCACCATTTAGTGGAAAGGGTGAACGTACAACTAACTTATTGGGTCTAATACATCATGTATGTGGACAAATGTCAATGCACGCTAGGAGTGGTTATGCCTACTTCATTACCTTTATCGATGACTATTCTAGATATAGGTATATGTATCTAATGAGATACAAATCTGAGACCTTTGAAAAGTTTAAAGAATTCAGATTTGAAGTAGAGAAACAAATTGGTAAAAGCATCAAGACACTAAGATATGATTGAGCCAAGAGTTCTAGGATTATCGTAGAAATAATGGGATATTGTCCCAATAGACTCCACCTTACATGCCATAACATAATGGTGTGGCTGAAAAGAGAAACCAAACCTTGTTAAACATGATTAGGTCATGATGAGTCATGTAGAGCTCCTTAAGTCCTTTTAGGGCTATACACTTGAGACCAGTATTCACATCCTGAACAGAGTCCCAACCAAGGCAGTTGATATTACTCCATTTGAGAAATGGTATAACAAGAAACCCATCTTATCTTACTTAAAGATATGGAGTTGTCCAGCTTACATGAAGAGGATAATGTCAGATAAACTTGAGGCAAAATTTGACAGATGTTTGTTTATGGTATACCTTAAGGAAACAAGAGGATATCAATTCTACCACACTTTAGAACAAAAGGTGTTTGTTTCAAGGCATGCTATCTTCCTAGAGAAAAATTTTCTCTTATTGAGAAACAATGGGAGTATGATTGAACTTGAGGAAGTTCAAGATACTTAAGCAAACATAGAACAACTATCTGCTCATGAGCCAATAGATACAAGACATTTACCAGCTCAAGAGCTATAACCATTCACTTATTCAAGAAGAGTAATGGCCAAACCTTCCGTAAAAGCACAAATGCTTCGCAGATCTAGTAGGTTACATGGGGCTTCTGATATGGATTTCTCATAAGTGAACCCAATGATGTACTACTTGTAGAAGATGAGGAACCTATGGCCTACGAAGAAGTTCTGAAGAGTTCAAAATCTGATAAATGGCTCAATGCCATGAAATTAGAAATAGATTCTATGTACGACAACCAAGTATGGAATTGGTTGATCCACCTGAAAGGATTAAGCCCATTGGCTGCAAATGGGTTTTCAAGAAGAAAATTGACATGGAAGGTAACATAACAAGGTTGTTGTAAAGGGATATCATCAAAAACAAGGCATTGATTATTACGAAACCTTTTCACCGATAGCCATGCTTAAATCCATTAGGATAGTCCTATCGGTAGTAGCTCATTATGATTATGAGATATGGCAAATAAATGTGAAGACAACTCTGCTCAATGGAAACCTGACCAAGGATATATATATATATATGATACAACTCAAAAGATTCATATCCAACGATAGCAATAAAGTATGCAAGCTTCAAAGATCCATCTATGGATTAAAGTAAGCATCCAGGAGTTGGAACATCCGATTAGATGAGACAATCAATAAGTGTAGTTTTTCACAAAATCCAGATGAACCTTGTGTGTACAAAAAGGTTAGTGGAAGTACAGTAGTATTCCTTGTGTTGTATATAGATGACATACTACTCATAGGAAAAGATGTTTCTGTCCTTCAATCCATGAAGATTTGGCTTTCCAAGAATTTCTCCATGAAAGACCTTGGAAAAGCAGCCTATATATTAGGGATCAGGATCTATAGAGATAAGTCTAAGAGGTTTATTGGTCTTTCACAGTCTATATACATAGATAAGATGCTAAAGAGATTTAGCAAGGAAGAGTCCAAGAGAGGATTCATTCCTTTAACACATGGAATTACACTCAAAGTATATATATCCGAAGACAAAGGATGAAAGAACTCACATAAGTTTGTTCCCTTACGCCTCTACCATAGGATCAATCATGTATGCTATGTCGTGTACTAGGCTTGACGTATCATACACTTTGAGTGTCACAAGCAGATATCAGTCTGACCCTAGTGAGGGTCATTGGGTAGTTGTTAAGAATATCCTTAAGTACTTAAGAAGAACAAAGGATTTATTCTTAATATATGGAGAAAGAGATCTCAAGGTAAGTAGGTATACAGATGCTAACTTCCAAACCAATATAGATGATTCAAGATCCCAGTTAGGTTACATATTCATAATAAATAGAGGTGTAGTCAGTTGGAAAAGTTCCAAGCAAGAAACGACTATAGATTCTACCACCAGAGTAGAGTACATTGCGGCTTTTGAGGTAGCAAAAGAAGCGGTTTGGATTAGGAAGTTCATCACTGAACTAGGAGTGGTTCCCAGCATTGTTGATAGAGTACCGGTCTATTGCAACAACGATGGAGCCATTTCATAAGCAAAGGAGCCACCACGGTCTCATTAGAAATCCAAACACATACTCCAGTGTTACCACTTGATTAGGGAGATCATTGGTAGAAACGATGTGAAAATAGAGAGAGTTCCCACTGATAGGAATCTAGCTAATATGCTAACTAAGCCACTGCCCCAGTCCAAGTTTGAGACACATAAAAGCCTATGGTATTAGATACAAAGGTGATTGGCTTTAGCGCAAGTGGGAGATTGTTAGAAAGGTGCTCTAAAGGTAATCACCTTTAGCATCAGACATACAAACTCAGTTATTAATTCAAAGAGGTTTTCTTCATTATTTATGTTCATAAACTCAAGATTAGATCGTAAAATAAGTAATGAAGTCCATGACACAAAACATAGCATTAAGGAAATTATGATGGCAATCATAATGTGAGATTCCTATCACGTGTAATTATGTATGTATCTAAACTATCCCTAGTCGTAGGATCACCTAACATTGGACATCAGTGATTCGGATAAACTAACACATGTTATACTTCTTGATTTAATCAAGCAGTTATCCTTATAAGCTGCAAGCATGAGATGTTTTGAGTAAACATGTGAATGTTTGTTAAGGGTAACAAGTACATTGGATCACCTGTATGAGGCATCACATGAATACCTATTCAAATATCAGTGATAGATCTCATAGCATCTAACAGTACAAGTATCATTGGACTCGAGGAAATCAAGTTATCTTGGATATAGAACCTGTCTTTTGACTTCATTCCTTGTTACCCACAATGTGTCGTTCTTAGCATGGTGATTGCGGCATAGTGTGAAGTATTCGAAGATATTTGAGTAGTCAACAGAGGATTCACCACTCATGATAGAAGAAAGTATACCCATGGCCGATAATCACTAAGAAGTCTTTGGCCAAAGTAGATTTGTCATGAAGATGGTCTTTAGTGACATAGTTTAAAGTGATTGATCCCATAGCATGAGGAACTGACTACTTGGTTTGGACATGACGTAATCAAGTCTAGTAGGAGTTAACACATAATCCATACTCTAAATCAAGTGGGTATAAGACGGTGAACGGACACATTGCATAGACATGCTTTACTTGCAAAAAGGTTTAAAGTCAAACAACTGACTTTTCGGTTAATTGGGGGTCAAGATGTGTTGCTAGATATCGGTTGTGATCTATTTAGAATCAAGTATTTTTAGTGAATGACCAACATAGCCAGAAACCTAATAGGTCACATGCATAGAAATTTACTAGGAATGTGAAACAAGCTTGAGGATTTTATCTTTAATTGGAAAATTAATTAAAAAGGAGATAAGAGAATAAAGGGAATATGAATATGTTCCTATTCTTATCCAAACAAGGAAAAGCCCAAATGAGAACCTTTTGGCCTCCTCTTTCTCAAAGAGATTAAGCTTTTTAAGGTACCACCTTAAGAAACTCAATAAGGCAATGACTCCCACTAAGGGAATTAGGGCTTTAAGGTTGAAGGTAGCACCTATCACTTTAAGAGTGACAGTGAAAGCCACATGCCATACTCACTCTCTCTCAATTGTTGAGTATCTTGGTTTTAGAAACTCTCTTGTTTTTCTTCTCCTTTATCCAAGAGGGTTTTTCTCCATAGCTTCTTCGTGCTTACTAGCATAAGAACGAGAAGGAACCCCGTTACCTAAAGAGGTTTTTCCTTAGTGTATTTTGCATGGATTACCATTAGAGGTATCTTTAGATACTTGCTTTGGCTTAGAGAGGTTGCTGTGCTACAAAAGATATTTCTCTTCATCTTGATTACTTGGTTAATGTAATGGTAATATAGTTTGATCCTTTGGTGAATGCATTTTAGAGAAAAAGTTTTAAATTCCATTACATTCTATGATCTCTAAAATCCTACATATTGAGGCTTGCTTCATAAGCTATAGTTCATGACATCATTAAAGGAAGCTTGTGTTGCCCTCCTGTTTATATTTCATTACGGTGAAATGATGTGTATGCTTATGAAGCAAGCCTCAATAAAATGATATGACTTTTTATTATGGTCTTCTCTCTTCTGGATGGATGGTTTAATTTTATAAATGCTTGAATGCATTGTGTGGTGGATTTTAGCATTGACATATGATGATAATATTTATGTATTTGGGTTCATATGGATGTTTTCTTATGAATATTGAGTGCTTTGTTGTATGGTTCTAGTAGCTTAGTGTTCTATGGATTGTATATTAGTCGTATGTGTGAGACAGGTCTTTGGTGAAAGGTAGAGCTAATCAAGATCCCATCCCCATCAACTATTCATGGTTTACTTTCCTTTCAGTCATCTGTTTGATCCTCATTGAGTACTTTTGCATGTTTATAGTCTTTAGTGTATCCAGCGAGTCTCCATATGAGGAATAGCAAAGCCTCCAAGTTCTCAACCCTATCTGGTGTTGTTGGGTAAGAGTAGAAATAGTGTAGTTGTAACAAGTTTGGGTTGAGTCGCTTTGTAGTAGAATAGAACACCTATGATTGTAATGGATGGATGTGTACAACTTGGTGTTGATTTGTTTTAGGTTTTGAAGTTTTGTTTTGAAATGTATGGATGGAAAAGATTATATATATATATATATATATGTATCTCTTGTCTTATTCTGGCAATTGGTACTTTGATGGTTATTTAGTATTGTTTTGGTTATTATTTTTACATGGTTTGGTAAGGCTCACGATGGTGGTGTGGGATCCACACCGTGCTAGCCACTTCCTCATTTTGGGGGAGGTGACAACACATGTGTCAATATATTCATATACATCGATCATTGCCCTAAGGAGGGTAGTGCTATGGGTTAGTGTAATACCTGATGCATTATGTAGTAGGTAAGAGAAGATATTTTTGCAAGTGAGGAAAAATTTCACGACTGTGTAATACTCTTCATTTTGTTTTATATTAGTTATGAGTTGGTGAATTATTTTTCCATGAGTTTGAATGTATTTGTGCACATGAGCTTTATTGGAATCAATGAAAATGTGCATGATGGGTATTTGTGGAATTGACGTATGTGCTTGCTTATATATTTATGTTGGCTTGTTAATGTGTGGGTTGTTGCCTTGAATATTTTTTTTCTTTTTTAGGAAGCTTGATGGGGTGAAAGGATCTTGGGAAGGACCAAAGTGAATGAAAAGTGTGACTTCAGTTTTTCAATAAATATTGGGATGAGGAGGCAATATATTGGGAGATGGCATGTTGGACTTATTGCAATGTGGTAATTTTAGTGGTGTGTGATTAGAGTGCCCATATAATTAAAGTAAAGAGAATTGTAATATTGCCTTGGTGTTACAAGCTATATTTTTCATCAAGGAATGGCAATTTGGTAATTAGGGCACCTGCACAACACTAAAAGAGCCACATCAGAATTTTGCCTTGGGTCACATGCCCATTTGTTGTCTCTCTTGTATTCCCACATTCCACACACCATTCTCATATTTTCCTTCACCAAATCCATGCACCCATCAGTTTTCTGGGCCTCCCGCAAGATTCTTGGCAACAACAAGGCACTTCATGGCCTAGGATTCATGGACTGAGGTAAGGATTTTAGTGTTCTTTGTGTTCTCCCAAATTTTTCTGTTATGGAACCCTAGGAGGTGAAATTGGGTGATTTTGTGGACTTAAGTCTAGTTTCAAATGAAATAAGTTTCAATAGGAAATGTTTTACCGTTTAAGAGATATGACAAATAGAGTAACTAAAGGTCATAAATTGTAACAAGCATTTTCCTGTTTTATGACTATGACACCTTCTGCTCTCTTTGCTTGATGGAACCAACAAGAATGCTTCCATAATCACCTAGGATCAGTCAATCTTTGATCAAGATGGAAGAGAATGGCAGTCTTAGCTTGGAGTAAGGTAAGTAGCAAACTTTACTTTTGAAAGCATAAGATGTTGTTTAATGGTAGTTCATAGAAATGTGTTAACCATGATTATAAGAATCCATGCTAGTAAAGAAATCTCTTAGATGAGGTTAGTCAATGATAGTTGCAATGTGCACATAAGTATCTTATAAAACACATTACATAAGTACACAAGAACCTATTTAAAGGAATGTGTTGAGAGTAAGAAGACACTTGGGAACATGTGAGGTCTTGTGAAAGGTGAAGTAGACCCCCTTCTTAGCAATTCAAGTTTAGCACTCTAAGGGTGTAGCAATTTAGCTAGAGGCATGTGTATATATATATATATATACTAATTAGGATTGTAT
Organism: Biancaea sappan; assembly: GCA_037074585.1. Lineage (NCBI taxonomy): Eukaryota > Viridiplantae > Streptophyta > Magnoliopsida > Fabales > Fabaceae > Biancaea > Biancaea sappan. Next base: position 71,982,646 of record CM073492.1, on the reverse strand, counting down.
GTATGTATATTACAAACCCATAGAAGAGGGGTTAGGTATATGCAATGAGAAAGGCATGAGTGTAGGTCATGACAAGTAGTCATGCATGCCTAGAAGTGTAGGACATAATGAGTAAAGTAACACCAAAGAGGATTAACTAGAAATGTGAAAGGAGTCACGGGTACGTCAACCTAGTCATTAGGTTGCCCTAGATAGAGGAAAAGTGATGAGATACATGCAAAAAAGTATGTCTCTTAGCAACATAAGCATTATGTTGAGAAAGATGGTGAGTGATATATACGTCGCTTAAAAATATATTATTTTGGCATCGAGGGCCAAAGACCAAAAGACCTTGAGTGTGGGTGTAGCCTAAAAGCTTGAGCTAGCAAGAGCATATGACCACCTAGAGTAAGAGTGTGGTCGAGAGCTAAGGTTATTAAGAGGGATAAGCCAAGGGATCCTAGAGTGAAGGCGTGGTCTAGAGTCAACAATGCAAGCATGTAGGACTGTAAGACCCCAAGAGTCGACATGTAACAAGGTTTTAATGTGTTATTTTGTATATGACACTAAGCATGTGAAGTTATGTGCTACATATGGTGTTGCATGCCTAGAGATGCTATATTTGTGCATATATTGATAGTGACTGTGTTTATGCTTGATGAACACTAGTTTGATCTTGAGTGAGTAGGATCATAGTATAAGTGTGATCCAGAGATCAAGACAAGGTAGGAGTATCTTATCTTAGAAGGTTGTAAGAGAAATATAATCTAGAAAGTTAGCTTATGCGTTTGCATGTTATTTAGCAATATATCCCATATATTTTCTCCCCTATTACACATGGATAAGTGTTTCATGCATTCTTAAGGAATTCCTATAGAGACCTAGATGACCTAAGGAGGTTTGGTAGTCTAGAGAGTCGAAAGGCCAGATGACCATAGAGACCTAGACAACTAGAGGAGGTTCTGTGGTCAAGAGAGCTAAAAAGCTAGATAACCATAGAGACCTAGACAGCCTGAGGAGGTTCGGTGGTCCTGAGCATGAGAGGCTAGTTGGGGACATAGAGACCTTTAGGGTTCATTGTACCCTAGTCGCTAGATAATGGCCCATAGAGACCTTTGGGGTTCGGTGAGCCTTAGGTGTTAAGTATGTCAAAGTGTGCAATCATGTAGTATATTAAAGACACAAGAAATTGTGTAGTTCATCATACACACATAAGTTGTGTAGGTAGCAAAAACAATTACACACCCATACATAGGAATGTGTAGATAACCAAATAGCTTGTTGAATGAGCTAGATAGTGTTTAGAGCTCTATGTACTAGTGTACGTTTAGCTATGCATCCTAAATACTAAGATGAACCCAACTGGCACAGTAGGTTTTCCTTTCATGTGTTGGAAGGGTAACAAGAAACATGCATAGCCAAGGAAACCAAGTTGGTTTGCGTGGGTCAAGAAAACATGATTTTCAGAGTTTGAGGAGTTGTTAAGCACCCACATGAGCTTGTTACTGGTGGTGTAAACCATCATATATGTCTAACATCAATGTTACCTACTTACTGAGTTTTATAATCACCCAGCAGCTAATGTTTTCCTTGCAACCTAGTAGAGGAGAAATCGGGTAGGGAATGACAAGAGTCCGACGATATCCCTTCCTCCATGGTAAGTCCTTAGCTTAGCATCTATTATAAGTTTAGTGTGCTCTGTAGTCACATAGCTTACCTAGGTCCTTATGTTTGTTGTGAAAGATTTGAGATGCTACTAAATGTAACATAGTAGGCTTACAACATAGGGAGGCATACCCTTAGTACCATGCTAGTCATGTGCTTAGATTTTGGGGTGTGACAGTTAGAGTCCCATAAGTGCAGTGGATAAGGTGGGATTGTGTGCATCATTTTCCAGTGGCCATTGATCATAGTAAATTGTGGAGGGTAGTACTATGGGTTAGAATCTCATAGGTAGAGTGAATAAGATTGATAATTTGTAAAAGGGACCAAGGGTCCAAGAGTTATCAAGATGTATTTTCACTTGAGGTTTAGCTTTGATGTTACCACTGAATATGTGTAAATTATATTGCTACAAATATGAGTTGTAATGTTATGTGTATGCTTGTGTAGTGTAGGGTGGATTATTCTCTCATTGAGTATGATATACTCACATGTTTCTTACTTTACAAATCATACCAAGGTTGAAAAGGAACCTCCTATAGAGTAGCACTTCGAGTCAACACCCCAATTGCCCTGAGGTATAGTTACATTTTTGTTTTCTCACCCTTTTTGTATAAACTCTAGAATAAGCTTTGTAATTGGGTAGGTAAGATTCCTAGAGAATGCATTGCTTGTGAATGACGATTATTTTGTAATGGATACTGAATGTTATTTTTGAAGATCTACTTGTAGTATTCTTATTGTTTTTGGAAAAAAGAGAATGTAAACAAATAGATAATTTGATATAAAGTTCAAAACGGTAATGTAAGGCAAATCTCTTTTCTTGATGAAATCAAACTATATTGTATGAATGTTATGGAGTAAGTTTAGGCTTAAGGTGGTGAGGCAAGGCTCTCCTACTGTGCCGGTCACATGCCCGAATTTGGGATGTAATAGGCAAGGTTGGAAATTCCTCCAAAAACATTTTACATTGCATATCTAAAGCACACCACACCAAAACTAATACACCATCAATGCTCCACTACATAAATACATATTCATATTCCAAATTAACATACATTCCCACAAGGATTTTAAGAATAGCACAATTCCTCAAAATATTTCATTTGAGTCCCTAAGGATATCAAACACATATACAATATCCCATAGCATACATAAGCATTATCCAACAATATTTTCACATGGTCATCATATTTCTAAGTGATCATCACATCAAGCTCCATTTACTTTTAATCTGACAATTACCATTAAAATTACATGCACAGATACATGTAAGCTAATCTATCACATGAACACATACACAAGATTGGTGGGTATTACAAGAAATGAGTGGGTGGAAAGAGTGTTATATCTACTTTCTTTATACAGAGGTTGTAGACAAAAACAAGCAAGTACTTGAGCTATTATATCTTAAAGGTACCATGTTTATATACTCACTACATTGAGTGATATAACAAAATCAACATATGGGATGCGTAAATTATTATTAGTATTAGTATTGGTGTTTTTTTTTAATAACACTCCTTATTCCTATCTTGGTGTGTTTATTATTTTTTTACGTTGATATCCTAACATTGAGTAGAAGTTCTATTTCTATCTCTAATATTTGAGATGAGATTAAAACTAGAGCCAAATGTTAGTAAGACATGTTGGTAGTGACATGTTTTATAAAGAAGTTAACATCAGCATTTTTCGTTTATAATTTAGAGTTAGTTGTAGGGTCAAAATTGACTCCAATTGAAAACAAGAAGAATGGAATTGACACTAAAAACATTAGTCTAAATCAAAATTCCATGCCTACACGGATATTGTGATTATTTGCTTAGAATTCTTTCCATGCGTACATGGATTATTCCAATTAATTAAATAATAGAATAATTTTTTCATTCCTTTTGCCTTAATAAAATTTTGGATCACGTCCATCAAAAGTCATTCTCATTCCCACAAAAGTTTTTCTTCAAACCAGACAAGACCTAAAGTCTCAAGATTTAAGGAGTGAGAGCATAAGAGTATTTGGTATTAAATAATAATATTGCAGATAGTTTATTTAATATTATTGGTCAAGACACTAATAAACTTTCTCAAAATGTTTTATTTTTGACACTTTGGTGTAGGGATTAGCGTAGAGATTTGATGACTGCAAAAGTGTTGTTGGATTCTTTCTGCTAGTTAAACTAACTTATAGTGGTACATGGGAAAGGATTAAATTCATTAAAATATATGTTTAAATTTAATTTTTTAAAAATACAGCTTAAATATGATATAGGTTGCTAACTAATTAATTCTGTTACTTCTCCAACAATATTTTAAAAACGTTTCCTTTGTTCCTTTAGCAAAATGTTTAAACTTTCCAAGTGATATACTTGAAAATTCAAAAATGGTATATGGATAAAAAAGAATACTCTACATTGAGCGTATTTTATATATTTGTCAAAATTTATAATCAGACAACACATTTGAATAGTCACATGGCTGTCTGATTGGTTCATTATCCATTGGTGACACACATGGGCCACCTGGCATATGCTTGGAGGCAACCCCACCAAACATGATCTTCTAACACCTCAACACTCGCTCACCTTATCTTCCCAGCAAAAGCGAGCATATATAACCCATATATAGTCACCAAAAAGAAAAAAACAAAAAAGGCTTATCTTGACGGAGGGTTGAGCAGCCATGGCAGGCTTAAGCTGCCAATTGTATCATACCAACTTACTGATTTCTCAAAACATGAAAGCAAGAGCCAAGAATTCCATCTGTTGCTCTGCGCAACCCAAGGAAAGCAACATAAAGGTACCGCTATTTCTGGAAATGCATTTTCATGACCATGGAATTTGCCCACAAAGATTACGAAATGCACTGAGTGGTTTGTGCGCTAGCTAGGTCGTAATAAATGGAGCTGCAAAGGAAATAGGAAGAGCGGCAGTAGTGGCAGTGAGCAAGGCCAGAGGAATGGAAGTGGCCGGAGCAGTGGATTCCTACCTCGTCGGAGAAGACATTGGAAAGGTTTAAGGTCTCTTCATTTTTAATGTTTTAACGTTCAAGTACAAAACCAGAAGCTTTACATGTTTTCGTGATCCATCGAACCCAAATTTTATGCTGCACGAACGTATGACTGAGGGTGCGGTTTCCTGCTTTTCCGGACTCTTTGTCTGCTATTGGGTGGTAACCCACTGACGTATTCTTTTTTTTTGGTTTACTTATTTAAAAGAAAAAATTTTTAAGTAGGTCTCAATCTTTTTTTTTATTTGTACCTATTTTCAGGAATGTATTTGAAGAAAAAAATTTTAAATAAGTTTTAATTTTTTTTTTGTTTCTATTTTCGAAGACCTATTTAAAATAAAAAACATTCAGATACATCTTAATTTTTTTTTGTGCTTGCTTTTATATAAGTCCCTAAACTTTTTTTCTTTTAAATAAGTTCCTAAAAGTAAGTACAAAAAAAAAAGTATCTTTAAAATTTTTTCTTTAAATAAGTTTATGAAAGTAACAAGGAAAAAAAGATTCATCGGCTAGGATAAAAAAAATAGAGAAACCACATGTCATGTCCTGCATGATGTTAGGTGATTTGGGTTAGTAATTGCTTAGATCAACGGCTTAGGTCTTAACATGTTTTTTCTTAAAAAAAAGTTAGGTGATTCTTGCTGTAACCATCTACACCGTTTTGGTAGGTGAGTAACTTGGAAAAGCCTCTAGAGATTCCAATACTAAATGACCTCGCTATGGTTTTAGGTTCCATATCTCAGGTAATGTGAACCAAATATTAACGAACTCTCTCCGTTTATCGAATTTCTCCGGTGTATTGAATGGGTTTAATTTTTGGCAGTCCAAAGATGCAGCAGTTGTCGTTGATTTCACTGACCCCTCTTCGGTTTATGACAACGTAAAGCAGGTATGGTTTTCTATAACAACTCCTACTCTACTACTAAATTTTCTACATGTGGTTTCACTGTTTTCCTTAGTGAGAGAACTACCCTATCTGTATTTTTCTTGTTGTTGGATTACAAATTCAATGGCTACTAATATTTTTTTTTCCTTCATGCCTGCTTTAAATAATTTATTTGAAGGGAAAAATTTTAAATAAGTCTTAGTACTTTTTTTTTCTTTGTGCTTACTTTTAAGGACCTATTTAAAGGAAAAATTTTCAAATAGGTCCAATGGCTTTTTTTTTTCTTTATACATGCTTTCAAGGATCTATTTGAAAAAAAAAAAAGCATTGGTCCTTAAAAATTTTTTTTTCAAATAAATTCCTGAAAATAGAGACACAAAAAAGAAAAGAAAGCATTGGCCGCTGAATTTGTGAAGAGACAAACAGAATACTTATCTCTTCAAAAAAAACCAAAAAACCGCACGTAAATATTTTGGCCTTTCATTCAAACAGGATTTGATAGGATTATTTGGTTTGTTGGCTAAATAATTTCTTCTTTTTCGCCTTTTAAAACTTGTAATACGCTAGATCCTTTTAAAGGGCCGCGAAATATTTTGAGGATGCCTGATAATGTTATGTAGAAGTGATTTATTTTTACATTTAGTTTAAGTTTTAAAAACTAATTTTTGAAATTGTAACATTTTTAAAAAAAATAAACATTTTCACAAAAACTCTAATTTTCATTTCCATCCAAAGTGGTGGAATATTTGATTTCTACATGACTCAAATATTTTGACTATATTAACAATTTAGTCCCTAAAAGATATATAGCTTGATTATTTGGGCTTGAAGTTTAATTTTATAAGCTTTAGTGTGAGTGATATGAATCCTTTAAGCATTGTTATTGAGTTATAGTCCTTCAAAAATAAATATGTATATAATTTAGTCCAATAGAATGACAAATTTATAATGAGCTTTTAACTTATAAGGATTCCATAGAAAGATTAATTTGTAATGAGTATGTAATTTATGAAGACTAACTCATTTAACCCTTACTATTTTTGGGACTAAACAACAAGATTTTTAACATTCAAAAACCAATTTGTATAGTTACTTGAATTTTTTTTATAAATTTAAAAAAATGTAATCTAAGTGTTATGAATCCTTTAAACATTATTGTTGCTAAGTATATATATATATATATATATATATATATATAAAATTTAATCCAGTGACAAATTTATAATGAGCTTTTAACTTATAGAGATTCCATTGAAAGATTAATTTGTAATGAATTTATAACTTATATAAACTAATCCGTTCAATACTTACTAATTTAGGAATTAAACAATAAGAATTGTATCTTTTAAAAACTAATTCATATATCTAATCAAATATTTTTTTAATTAAAGTTAAAAGATTTAGTCTGAGTGGTATAAATACTTTAAATATTATTATTGAGTTAGTCCTTCAAAAATACTATATATATAATTTAGTCCAATAAAATCATAAATTTATAATGAGTTTTTAACTTATAGAAATTCCATAGAAGGATTAATTTGTAATGAGTATATAACTTAGAGATTAACTTATTTAACATTTATTATTTTGGAGAATAAACTATAAGAATTGTAACTTTTAATCCGGTCAATGTCAAAGAAAAAGTCATCGACTAAATGTGTTATTATTTTTACCTGGCCAGCCCAGAAAATGGACCCATTTTAGCCCCCATCAATATTTTTTACTATGAGTATTTTATTTATTTATTTTTATCATAATTGCTTAATTCAATGCCCACTTAATCCAATTCTTATTTGAGAAAAAAAAAGTTATTTTTTACTTTTTTTCACTGTTTTTCTTCTTTGTTGAAACAACAATTTTTTAAAAAAAAAATCTTAATTATTTGGTTTAATTTAAATCATAAAAACTTTAAAATAATAATAATAAAGTTGACTTGGCCATGGGCACGCATCAAAAAGTTGGGTAAAAGTTCAACCGTTATACACCCTTACTTTTGTCTCGATTCCACACGTGTGTGTGTGTGTTTTTAAAAAAAAATTATATATTAAAAATTGATAAATATGATTTTGTAAAATTGTCAAATATTTGAAAGGATCTTGACATGAATCAAATTCGAATATTAGATTTCTTCGAATGTGGCAAAATATTTTTCAAAAATATTTACAATTAACCAAACATGAAAGTGTTACATTTTTTATATTAAAATAAAAATTAAAAATAAAGCTCAATTACAGGAAGAAGAGAAAATTGCACGCTCTTTGTAAGTTTCCAAGATTATTTTTCCATCTCTATTTTTAAAATATACACTCCTCTCGTCTATAGCTATAAAATTGTTATACTTTAGTCTAAATTTATAGTTTCAATTCAAAGAGGTTTGTTATAGTTTTTTTTTTTCCTTTTAATGTACAGTTACTGAATAGCATTTTTTTAAGACTAAAATACCATGTATTAACCTAACATATTAGACTTTTTTAATAAAAAATAAATTTTTTGTGACATTTTATTATGGATTAACAACAACAAAAAAGCATCACAATATATGAAAAATGATTTTTTTTAGGGTTAATAGAATTTTTTTCAATCAAAAGATATATGTGATTGTCACACCCACATTTACGAGATATGACCGACACAATAATGAGACCGTCCCATTATCGTAAACCTAAAACCTGATAAAAACATCAACATTCAAATGCCATATGACCAAATATAACATAACATCACATGAATTACATATAATTACCAAGACAAGATCTTATTCACAAACATGACTTGATATATATAACTATAGATCCAAGAATACACATACAAACACAAGTAACATCTACATATTCCAAATTTGATCCACAATATCCGAAAGACTAACTATATAACATATACCAATCCTACGTATAGAATTACAGAGCCTTTTCTAAAGTTCAAAATATATATACGCGGCAAGATATCAAAGTGGAATACCACCCAAGGCACAAGTTGGGCTTTTTGTAGAACCGCTACTCGGCTAGAGGAACCTCTAAACTAGGCTTGCTATTTGTGGGGGAAAAGAGTGCGCTACTAGCCTGTGAGCAACTAATACATGATAGTATAAAAACATAAAATATGTATTGAATACACAAAAAAAAAAACCAATATGAAATTACCTTGCAAACCAAAGCATAACCAAAATCATAATAATTCATGTTCAAACAAAATTTCAAGTGAAAAAGACTTCAGACTTAATTAATAGGTAACAAATTGCAGGACAAACCTCTAGCAAAACACTACATAACGTTCCAATACCATCCCTCCACAACTTCATCATCACCACACTCCATTCGGTCACCCGATGTAACCCTCACTTCCTATATACGTATGGTAAATGTCTCCCTCCCGTGAGTGGCTCTAGTCAAAGGACTAGTACCGATTAACATTTGCTAGTTGAAGTTTTGACCAAAGTGCACCAAAGACTACAGTATTACTGTAGCACCGCCATTCCAAAAAGGGCTTTCTCCCTCACTGATTCAGTACATCTCAAATAAATATTGAACACAACTTTAAACAAGTCATATAAACTTCATAAAAAACATGAGTCATAAAATCTGTTTTGGGAAGAACATCTTAAGCCTTCAAGAAACATAAATTTTAGTAAAACACCTGTCATGTAATTCAATTTTTGAGGTATGTTTTCTCAAAGCTTGACATAAAAGATTTAAACCAAAGTACATCTTAAATGTCATAAATTTAGTGGTAAACAGCATTTCAAGAAGATTTGCACAACTCAAATATTGATGAGAAGGAAGCTTTTCTTAAGAGCAAGTTCATGTGTTAAAGACCAAAAAATAGGAAGTTCAATTCAAAATTTCAGTTATAGAAAACATTAAGCTATCCTCACCTGGAGGACGACTAAAGCTCTAATCTATTAATCCTGATTGACTCCACACTCCTAAGAAGGGAACCACATCCAAAGACCTGTTTAGCCTGACCTTGAACAGTATAAGAGAAAAAGAAAAAGGAATCAAAACTTACTCCTAGGTACGAAGTTTGGCCGATGCAGCAGTGAAAGACTAGAAATAGGGTTATCTTCTCTTGATTTGCTCAGAAATCCAGCTCCCAAACCATTCTCTCAGCACGAATCATCAGTTTACAGCACATGCAACTCAATAATTTTTTTTTTTAAAAAAAAGATCAATACAACTCCACTATCACACGAAAACTAGAGGAAAAAAAAAAACCATGTTCTACCATATCATACTTGAATAAATTGTTTCAAACTTGTTTCTATTTCTGAGCTACCATAGTTTCCAAAATTCACCCAAATGCCTTAATTACACACTTGCATACCCATCCTTTTCTTAAAAGAGAAATCAACTCAACCCTTGTTTTTCCTAGAACCCCCCACATTGTAGGAGTGAAGAGAGAAAGAACACAGACTTAGTTCTTACCTTAGCAAGCTTCCGGAGACCACAACACTTCACCACTCTTCAGCCAACCAAAGAAAATAATGAAATTGAGAGAGAGATGGAGAGAAAGTAGAACAACAATGAGGCGGTGGTGAAGACAATAAAATTAGAGCTGAAATTGGGATAGAAGCTTCCAGAGTACTCTGAATAAGGCGAGCTTCAAGACTTGGGAGTTGAAATGGAGAAGCACGAGGCACGTAATCAGACCATATATTTTATCCAAAATTACCCAGGCTTCCATTCTGACAGTGTAGTTTTTCACTTGGGTCCCAAAATTTCAGAAATTCCGATACATGACCACAACAATCCAAAAACTTTTACTTTAATTTTCCTTTGCTAACATTTCCTTCCACAATTTCAAAGTTTTCAACATGGCCGCTTAGTTCTCAAATTCATCCTGAAAGTTCAATTTAATCTTTGGGTGTAACAGTGACATTAGGTTATCTAAGGTCAAAAAGCTATACTGTAATAGATCCCTCTAGACAAAAAATATAAAATTAGACTAAACTATAATATGTTTTATAGTTACAAAAGAAGGATTGTATATTTTGAAAATAGAGTAAAGGAAAATGTAATTTTAAAAATTTGCACCCAAAAAAGAGCTGCAATTTACTCTAAAAATGATGCAAAATAAATTTATGTGCTTGCTAAGCTATTCTTATTATTATATTTTTTTTACTCAACAATGTATTTTTAACTTTGGAAAACTCTCTCCACTTAAAGAATTACACTAAATTTTGTCCAAAACCAAAAGGGCATACTTTAAGCTTAGCCCTTGCAATTTGATGCTAGCTTTAGTTGTTACCGATAAGTGTTGGTTCACTTATAATACAGGCAACGGCATTTGGAATGAGAAGTGTAGTTTACGTGCCAAGAATTAAATTAGAGACGGTAGCTGCATTGTCTGCATTCTGCGAGAAGGCCAGCATGGTGAGCACAGGGTGAGACATAACAAATCAACAGTACAATGTCTTCTTCACCTTTTGTTTCTTCTCTCTTTTGTGTCTTATTCTACATCCTGATTATTCAAGGGCTCCATCTTTGAACTAAGCTTTGCTCCTAAATTATTTGTTTGTTTTGTGGCAACTGGTTGTGCTTCACACTAGGGTGTCCTGGTTGCACCAACGCTGTCCATAGGATCAATATTGCTTCAACAAGCTGCTATTTCAGCTTCCTTCCACTACAGCAACGTCGAAATTGTGGAATCAAAGCCTAATGCAAATGTAAGATTTCTTTCTTCTTTTCTTCTTCCCCCCCCCCCCCCCCCCTTCTTCTCTTTTTCTCCTCCCCTATATAATCATCAAAATTTAAGCAGCCTAATAGACTTGATCAGTACATGGATTATTTAGAGCTAAAAGGGGAATTCTGAGGGGTCATTACGAGGCAATTCACCAACAACTTTTACACTTCCTGTACCATTTACTTCTTTGGGGCTCAAATTTTTCTTCAAAATATCTTTGCAAAGTGTTCCATTTACCTCTATCCACTTACAAACATAATGAATGGTTGCATGCAAAAGTTTACACAGATATCTTCTCTGCAACCTCAAAAGTATAAAATAACTATACATTCATATGTCATTCATCAGGATCTTCCATCTGCAGATGCAATTCAAATTGCCAATAATCTCTCTAACCTTGGTCAAATCTACAACAGGGAAGATCTTTCAACGGATGTTTTGGTAAGCTTGAAAACACCTCAAATTTATAGTCCTAATCGTAATTGATATAAAAGAAAGGGTCATCTACTGGCAGTGCAGTTTGTTAGATTTATTTGAGTAGAATTAATTTAAAAATCAAAATGAGGTTTTTTTTTGAAAAAAATTGTATATTAAATGATATACTTTTAGTTGAATTAGTACTTCAAAGTAGAAATAATAAATAAAAGTACTAAATATTAACAAGTAGCAGGTTACAAACAAGATACTAATTCGTACAAAGAAATAAATGGAAACACTAAAAGAATTAGATTGCAAATCTTTTAGGAACCAACTTCTGTATTTGCTCAAAATTCTTTAGCTGAATTATGAAAGAGCTATCATGCTAAATTCTTAGATATGTTTAACCCACTTTTGGTCTCTAAAAGTGTGTCTTGATAACGGTTTAATATCTGAAAGATTGCCCCTAACTATTTTGGTCCTTGTACTTTGAAACCATTATACTAAATGGTCCCTCAGTCTATCCCCTTTGTCACACCGATGAATGGAGGGACCATTTTATGTAATAATTTCAAAATTTTGGAACTAAAGTAGTCAATCAAGTTAGCATGTTAAGATCTCATGTCATTCTATGTCACAACCACGCTAATAAATAAAAGTACAAATTTAGTAAATAATGTTGACTGTGATGGATGGACCATTTTATGTAATAATTTCAAAATTTTGGAACTAAAGTAGTCAGTCAAGTTAGCATGTTAAGATCTCATGTCATTCTATGTCACAACCACGCTAATAAATAAAAGTACACATTTAGTAAATAATGTTGACTGTGACGACAAGATGGACTAATAAACCATTTTGTGTAATAATTTCAATAGAAAGGACTAAAATAGTTAGTAATCATATTTCAACGACTAAACCATCAAAAAGTGGGTTGTCTTTTTTTTTTTCTGTAACATCATACTATTTAATTATTTAAAATTACAATATACATAAAATAATAAAATACAAACTACAAATGAGGACTGCACATATCTGAAAGAGATGTTGGCACAAGGCAAGGGGTCAAGTTGTGGGAGAAGATGGAGTTCGTGTGCACAGCTTGGTCCTTCCAGGGCTTCCCTCCAGCACAACAGTTCACTTCTCCCGTCCAGGAGAGGTATGGACCTTGCATATCAACTAATTTTTTTCTACTTCTGGGGAATGGATCTTCCAAGCTCTGATCATCACGCCTATTCTATTGCCTGCAGATTTACACACTCAAACATGATATCACAGATGTACAGTCCCTCATGCCAGGCCTGCTATTAGCAATTAGAAAGGTCGTGCGCCTTAAGGTAATCAAACATATCAAGTCATAGCTTTTAGTTTTTTTTATCATTCTGCTTCACCTATTGCAGTTGCTTCATTGCCCCTTTTATCATCCATGCAGACTTTGGTATATGGCTTGGAGAAGTTTCTGTAGGTGCCCTCCACATCTTCAGTTGCCTTGTCAAAAACTTCACCTTTGTTGGACAAACATCACAGAGAAGGTTAAAAGCAAGAAACTGAGGAAAAACAGGACCATCCATCTACTTTCCAATGGTCCAGATACTCAGTCATATCATTGGGAAAAAAAAGGAAGTTCGAGAATTTCAGAGATTGTTTGTATCCAACAAGGACTCAGACATAATGAGAACATTCTTTTAGAGATCTGGTCATAGCAAGTACAATAAAAAAGGAAAAAAGGAAAGGGTAAAGAGAAGAAAAAAAAAAGTAATAATTAAAAAAAAAAAAACTGGAACCAACAGACAGACTACATGGCTAGCCTTAACTAAGACGCACCTATTCTCTTCGAAATTGAGTTCTTCTAAGATCCAAGCTTGACATTAGGGTCCCCAAAGGCGTTTACCAACCCCATTTATATAGAGACTAAATAATATATGAAAAATTGAATGTGTGGGGCCATGGTCCAGATACTCAGTCATATCATTGGGAAAAAAAAGGAAGTTCGAGAATTTCAGAGATTGTTTCATGTATCCAACAAGGACTCAGACATAATGAGAACATTCTTTTAGAGATCTGGTCATAGCAAGTACAATAAAAAAGGAAAAAAGGAAAGGGTAAAGAGAAGAAAAAAAAAAGTAATAATTAAAAAAAAAAAAAAAAACTGGAACCAACAGACAGACTACATGGCTAGCCTTAACTAAGACGCACCCATTCTCTTCGAAATTGAGTTCTTCTAAGATCCAAGCTTGACATTAGGGTCCCCATAGGCGTTTACCAACCCCATTTATATAGAGACTAAATAATATATGAAAAATTGAATGTGTGGAGCCATCTATGCAATTGATGAAAACTCTAAAATCCTAATTTTTTTCTTTCTGAATTCTGATATAACTTGCTATTAAGTTCAATATAGTTATATACCACCATCTCATAAAGGAACAGACCTCACTTTAGTCCTTGTGTATAAACTGAAGATTTAAAATCAACCTAATCTTAGGGCAAAATATAAAGAATATACCACAGTAATGTGGCCATAATAGAATATACCCCACGCCTGCTGTAATACCCCGAGGATTTATTAAAAAAAAAAAGGAAATATTTAGAAATTTATTGGAAAAATTTATTACGTGAATTTTTTTTTAAAAAAAAAGAGAATTATAAAAAAAAAATGGAAAATAAGAAGCAAAAGAAACAAATCCTACAACTACTCCACTAAACTTTGTCTTCCATCATCTATGTACGACAACACACTCAACCGTCCTTTTATCTCTTACCATCACTTCATCCTTCATTTACTCTCTCTCTTCCTTACATAATCTTTCTTTTCTTTTTTAATTAAAAACTTTCCATCATAAAAAGTCCATCAAACCTTCTCCTCCCTATGCGAAAAGTGACAAGGCTCTCGTTCCTGTCTCCCTCGTCGCCTGGAATTCGATCGACGCATCCACAAGAATGGAGCCTTTGGAGGTCACTGATTCTCTGGACTTCACCTAAAGCTACCGTGCTATCACGTGTTTCGGAGCTCTTAATCGTATCTGAAAAAGAGATGCGAGAGAAGAGGATGATGTGAAGAAACCAGCCATCGAACTTCGTCGCTCGTTGATTGTTCACGGTGGTTTTCGTCTTATAGGCTGTCGGGGTTGTGGTTCACGATGGCAAAAAAAAAAAAAAGGGAATTGCAGCAAGGGAGTCTCACGGTGGCAGAAGGGAAAATGGGAGACTGCACGGTGGGGATTGTTGTTGCTCGCAGTGGTTCATCGGCACTCAGGAAGCCGGCGGGGTGGCTCACGACATCAAAATCGACGGATTGACGGTAAGGATTCTGGCTCGCGATCTTAATCTGCGAAGTTATAGTTGGATTCCTCTTCGATGATAATCAATTTACTGTTTTAAGTGTAATTGGGAAATAATTTGATTGCGTAGAGTTTGATAGAATGGGATTTGTTGGATGAAATTTCTGTTATGGCCGAGATCTTCTGAACAGAATAGCACTATAACTGCATGTGTAGCAGAACTGTGGGATTTAGTTGATTATTGTTTCAGATATGTTAGGAGGAGTTTCTCTGTTTAGGTTGTGGGAAAGTTGAAATATTCTGTACTGTGCTGAGTTTTCTTGCTGCATGAATACTAGCCGTGAAGTTTAATTAAAATTAGAGTGGATATCGGGGCTGTGTATTTCTGGGCATAAACCATATGATGTAACGGAGTCTCTTTCATTATTCTTGGGTATGTTAAACTCTGAGTCTTGGGCTGGTTATGTGTTTAATTGAGGCCATAATTCAAAGAAAAACTGAGGGAAGAAATTAGAAGTTGACAAGGGGTTCAAAGACAGAATTTGGACTGCTTTGCAGAAAAATTCTGCATGTGCTGTCAAGACTTTATTCTCCTAAATTTCTCATGCTGTGGCTATTGTAATCTGAACTATAAATCAATTTCGATGTAGTGAAAAATGAATGTGAAAGGGCTTTAATTCAGGCGGCTGAGTGTGGAAGAAAATGAGGGAATGGGAAATTGAATGAAGAGGCCAATATGATTTTGTGCAGAGTTGAATCTGAACAGGTGTGCATTTTAGTAATTTTCAGGGATCAAATGATCTTATTTTGATGCAAAATTTTTATGGCATCAAGATAAGACCTTACTCTAACAGCCTACCAAATTTGGTCACGTGTGAATGTGTTTTGATTGGTGAAATAAATAGAAGAACCGAACCTGTGATAATTTAGACAATTTTGACCTATGGTTGCTAAAAGGATCTTTAGAGGGGTCAAACAATGGAATTTAAATATGAAATTTTTACCATAGCATGTTAACATATAAAGGAGGTTATATGTCAAGTTTCATAATTTTTGGAGCTATAGTTTATTCCCAGAAATTTCTTAAAGATTAGTTCTGATTTTAACCTCAAAACATAATAAAGCTAAATGAATGATAGCCTATATTCTAATTAAGTGTTATCTCTTTGCTTGGCTTGATCTTTAGGCCTTTGATGAGTTCCTTGGCATTTATCCTCTGATTTGAAGTGTAGAATTTTAGCTTGGAATCGAGGTGAGAGATCCTACCTTACCTTGTTTGCTTATTTAATGTATATATTAAAAGTATACTCTATGTATATATATGTAACATGAAATTCATGCATTCATGATATACATTGAAATATGTAAATATGATTCTGTTGTGAACTTTTCCTGAAATGGAATGCATATGGTTGTCCATGGTTGTGTAATGTGATTGTGTTTGATTTCGAGAGAAATGGAAGTGGAGTTCATGGGATCCACTGGGATGAAACAGAGGTGGAATGAAATCACTATGGCCATATGATATTCGTCCTATTAAGGACAGGGAGAAATAAGGTTGGATTACAGATTTGTCCCTTTGAGGACATGGGTGAAATAAGGGAGGATGCGACAGGGGCTGTGGGGCAACGGCCACTTATTGTGGACGGGACCCGAAAAATGTCTGGGAACTTGATTTGGAATTGTATGAATTGTTTGAATTGTTTGAAATGTGATTTGGCTTGATCTTAAATATCTTGTACACCAAAACTTAGATGATTATACCGTTAGATCAATTATATATATCTGCATGTATATATGTATACCTATATTGTGTGTGAATTTGGTAGGATTCTCTCAAGTAGAAGCTGTTTTCAGTTTCAGGTATGAGGAACTGCCTAATTCGATGACGTTCACGCTAAGATTATTTTTTTTTATTTGTTTAGGATAAAAGTTTAATGTTTAGTACTTATTCTAATGTATAAATCTAGAAAAGCTCTGTAATCGGGTAGGTTTGTTCAGCAATGTAATGTGTATCATTGTAATGAGAAAGTCAGTTTAGCCATAATTTCTTATCATTTTGTGAGAAGAGAAATAGTTTTTTTTTTTTTATTTCTTAAATTATGTAATTTAACTTAATTGCATTTAAAAGAATAACCAAAATAAGGTTTAGTATTGTGCTTAAGAGAAAGATAGGCTTACAGAGGTGAGGTGAAACTCACTTTCCGTGCCGGTCACGTGCTCTGATTTTTGGGACGTGACACCTGCCCATATTGGTAAATCTGATTCCCTCAAGCAGTACAATCAAAACAGGTTTTGGCCTATGGTTCAATCTATTTAGCTCGCTCTAATTGGACCAGCATCGACACCTAAAAATAGGCCTTGCAGGTCACCCACTTTTATTTTTGGGACAAAATCTAGATTATTTTTATGTAAAACCTTGTACAATTTCATTTCCATAGGCATAATATAGCAAGTTTAAGTGTGAAAAATTTCATATCACGCCACCTACAATCTCGACATAAGATCTCATGCGTCAGTGTGTGAAGGTGCATAGATTTGTTTCTCTAGCTTCGTCTCCTCATTTCCAACCTGATCCCGGTTTTAGTTTGGACATTCAAGTTTGTTTGGATATTGGATCTCCTCCTTCAATTTTGTTCTCGTCTCTATGTCAAGATTTCTCCTCTATCAGCGCATGTATTCTCTTATTATTCTTGCTAATAATGTCACACACTAAGGCTCCTATTGCTAAATTAGTTCTCGCTGTGCCAAAAATAACTAAATAACTGAGCATAAATTGAATGGGTCCAATTATTTGGAGTGGAGTAAAACAATAAAGGTTTATCTACGAAGTGTTGAAAAAGATGATCATTTGACTAAAGAACCCTCTATTAAAGGAACTAGACAAACTTGGCTTAGAGATGATGCACGTTTATTCTTACAAATTACCAACTCCATTAATAATGAGGTAATTGGCCTAATTAATCATTGTTTGTTAAGGAGTTGATGGATTATATAGAGTTACTTGTATTCTGGCAAAGGGAATGTGACTCAGATGTATGATGTATGCAAATCTTTTTATTGTGTTGAAAAAGAGGGTAAAACTCTTACTACTTATTTCATGAAATTCAATAAAACATATGAAGAATTAAATGTACTTTTGCTATTTAATACAGACATCAAAGTGCAGTAGACTCAGAGAGAATAAATAGCAATCATGAGCATTTTGGCTAGTCTTCCTTCAGAATTTGAGACTGCCAAATCCCATATTCTTGCCAGTTCTGAAATTACCTCCCTCTAGGTCTTTAGCAGGGTCCCACGTACAGAGAACACCCCATCAACTCAGCAGACTAATGTTCTGATTGCCAAAGGAAGAGGAGCTGATAATAGCAAGAAGTCAAATCGAGGAGGAACTGCGGCCAATGAAGAGCGATATTGTGTGCTACTATTGGAACTAGGTCATACAAAGCGAAACTATAAGAAGCTACAGAATCGCAACCAGAGGCTTCAATCTGTCAATGTAGCTACTACTTCTAGCTCATCCTCTAAGAAAATTATTACATTTTTGTAAGACCTGTGGATTTTGTGAATATGGACATGCTGTTGCTTGACTTTTATGTATGTGTATCGATATAAGAATGTATTATTAATGATAAATAATTGTTCAATGAAAGGAAAAAATGGGATAAGTTGTGTTGATAGCATGGAAATGTGATGATTATGTGTATCTATGAGTGGTTGGTGTTTCTTATTTGTTGTGGAAAGCTGTATGTGTGCTTGAATCCATTTGAGGGACTAAAATGAAATACAAAGAGAAAATGTGATGCTCTAACATGAGGAGAAAATGAGAAAAATCTGAAAATAACTATGTGAGTGACAATTGTTTGACGGTGATTGTGTTTTGTGGATTGTAAGTGTAACATATATGTTTTTGAGAGTTTTCGATTCTGCCACTAGAGCAAACCATTATCTCTCATTGCAAGGGCGAAAATGTCTTTTGCCACACACTTATACACTTAAGCACGTACACTCTTCAGCCTCCCCATTTCTCATGCCTCACCATCACACTTAAACACACTCATCTTGCTTCTTGAGAGTTCTCTACCTCCACCATCAAACTTCTCCAAAATCTCACCGGAAATCAAGCCTTTGGCAGTCCCTCTTCCTCGACAACCTTTCTGCACTGATAAACCTTTAATTTAAGGTAATATTTTAGAAATCTTTCCCTCCCATCTCCATTTTCAGGTTTGTGGAACCCTAGGATAAAAAATTGAACTAAATCTTATTGTTGTTGTTTGGGTCATCCTTCCAAACCTCCTCATATGTATCTTGATGATTTAGAACTTGGAATTTGTTGATTTTTAGTTGAAAATCTTGGTTTTGGTTGTTTATGAACTTATGATTAAGTTTTCAAAAAAAAAATCTTGGGTATTTTTGGCAAAGATCTTGAATCAAGCTTGGTTTTGAGGTTTTGAGAAGGTTTTTCTTAATGAAAAACATGTTTTAAAGACTCAATCTTATTTTGAAAGAATTTCAAAGTGATTTAGAAGCATGGGAGGAGTTTTGGGGCCTGATCTCGCATGGAGACTAACCAGCCAGTTGGTTGCTTGAGGCAGCTAGTTGACCGGTTGCCTTCTGGGTCCCATTTCTGGGCTGCTAGTCGATCGGCAAAAAGAGCCTGTCAATTGGTAGCTCTCTGGAATGCCCTCTAGTTTTGGCAGAGACAAGCCAGTTGACTGCCTTAGTGAGCTAGTCAACTAGTTGACTCCAAAATTGCAATATGGGAGATTTTGACTTCTTTTCCCTTCTTTTTCCCATGTTATACCTTTAGGGCTTGCGTCCCAATTTCCTTGAACCATCTTCTCTTGCATCTCAAGTAAGGATTTGGATAGGGACTATAGCTTGGACCCAAGGTGAGAGAATATCGTACTTGACTTGTGTTTATTTCTTTCCCAAAGCTCCTTAAATATGCATTGGCATGTTATCTAAGTTGAGCTTATGATTGTATGAAATTGGGGATTGTGAAATGCGGAAGGAACTTATGGATAGTTAAGAGGAGCAAATGGCTATGAAAGCATTAATATTGAGTGAACATCCACATTGAGAAGAAAAAAAGTTCAAAAGTTCAAAAGCTGCAATATAGTCCCCCATACGACCAGTTTGCCATAAGTCCTTCAGTTCTTCAAATGGGTTATCCAATTTTCCTACCTTGTAATGCATTATCATTGCCTCTTTTAAGTTCTCCCATGAGGCATTGTCAGTCGACTCTCGCCATAAATTATACCAATGAATGGTTGCCCCCTCCATGCTTATTTTGGGAAGCTGAAGTCTGACTTCTTTCAAAGTTCACTGCACTTCAAAATACGTCTCCACTCAAGCAATCCAAGCTACTAGGTTAGTTCCATCGAATGCTGGTAGTTCAACCTTCTTCACTGAGTCTGAATTCATCTCAACCATTTGGAACCACTACCTGCGGCTAAGAAGAGTCCTTGGATGCTGAGTTGCTTCCTGCAGAAGGTCCCCCTTCCTCACCTTGAGAAAGTGATTCTTCTGAAACCTTCTTTCCCATCAATTTTTTAATCTCATTCAATATCTCCAACTTCAAATCCTCTAATCCCCCTTCCAACCTTTCAATGCATGTCTCCAAGGCATCAACCCTATCTAACATTTTTGGTAGCATGGAAAAAATACCGGTCCCCGTTGAGTGATCCAACAGGTCGGACCAAGTTGATAGAAACAAAGGAAGAGGACAGTAAAAATCAAGAGAAAATGATAATAACCAGTATATTAATATTCTAGAGGTCAAGACCTCCTAATCATAGGCTCAGCTGCTCAGGTAAGCTACGGTATTTTCCTCCTTGATTCTCTCTCTCCCTACCACAACATAAGTTCATACACTCCCCTAGACACGTCAGCAGCCAAAACAGAACAGACTCACAGACGTCCACTACACATAACCATAATTATCAAATCAAGATTCGAATCATGAATCGTTATGCTAGATTATGAATCGTAAATCGTATCGAATTGTAAGATTCATAATTACAATAGAAAATACTATAGATATGTTCTATAACATAATCAATTCCATAAGTTTAAGTCATAAATAGAGTATATAAGTAATATAAGTAATCAATCAAAGTTTATTAATTTATTTCAATAATTTTTCACTTTATTTCCATATTTGTGATTATCTATTATTTGCTGCCTTCTCTGCCTTTTTCTTCTTCCTCCCAGTAGCTTGCGTAAGCAGCCCGCCTGAGGTCTTCATCAAAATGAAACAAGCCTCTATAGCCTATATGAAGTGAATAAATGAAACACTATAGCCTAGCCCAGCCCAATATAATTATAAATGAAATGCTGCGTTAGGTCTCTCATTAGGTCACAATTTTTTTTTTTGGGGGGGGGGGGGGGAGGACATCTTCACTACTTCATCTCCGCGGATGACGAATGAAAACACTGTAGACCCATGGCAAGACCCGATGAATGGTGGCTGTTGGAATCACCGGAATCGTGCGATTCATCGGTTTTGGCTCAAATCGCACAATTCTGGCGACTGTGTCGTGCGATTCTGGCTCATCCGCGATACACCCTATGATACGTATCGCCGACGGGCTGACTCGTTATACGAATCGTGTAACGTGCAATTTCGATAACTATGCACATGACAGACTCACGCACACCCACTACAGCATAACAAACGCATCATAACCAAATCATAAGACCATTTACCCTTTTATGCTTTTCCTAGAGTACACCTTCCAAGTGATAGGTTTATCTAACAACACACCTTTACCCCATCATTCTCTCGGACCCTATCATAGGATGAGGGGTTATTCGGCTGCCAAACAAATGCAGAATTTCTAAAAATTCATCTCAAGTCAGATCAATTAGGGGGAAAGACAACAGCAGTAAACAACATTGAAAAGATGAATAAGAAAAGAAGAAGAAGGATTTCCTCTATTTCTAGAATACGATGAATAAATAGTATCATATGAAATCATCTCTTACAGAACAGAACATTTCAATTCTCAGCATTTTGAAGGCTCTCAAATTTGTCTGGTTATAGATTTACTTTCTTCAGCTTTATACATCGAAACATCAAAAATGAGAAAACCAATACCCATGCCAACACTAAACCAGGATGACAAAGGTGCAAATAGATTGAAGACAGAGGTTTCCATTGAAAATTGCATATTTGCTAGACACATCACATGTGAGGTGTAAATGAGTTCACAAATCTGTAAGTTTACTCTTACCTAAGTTTTTTAGCCACAGCTGCAATCCAGGCTCTGTCCTTAATGCTGAATGCATACCTCACAGTCGAGGCCAGAAGAATGAAACCTTCAGGATTTTCCAATCCAATAGTCTGGATAGGAAATCGTAACACTGGTTGCACAAGGAGAGAGTGAGACCCTCTAGGTACCAGTTCTTGCAATTCAGAGACTGAAATATTTAGCTGACTTTCAGATTATATAAACAATCAAATAATGTATAGAAGTAAACTACATGGCATACCAGTATGGAATATATTTAATAAAGAGATCAATTGCTAATATAAATTTCAGCCTTATTGTAGTGGGAGTAATACAATTGACAAATCTTTTAGACTCAGCCCCTTGCAAATTATAAACAAAACACATACAAGAGACTGATAGCACTACCGCATTTACTAAATAGTACAGTAGAAAGCATAAGCCAAGAACAGAGCAAGAATTAAAGACTTGCGGGGCATTTTTTTTTTTTTAAATTAACATGTCTTAATCTGAATACATATCTGAATATTAAGATATTATCTCAAACTTTAAATACTAAATAATTAAGACTTTGTCTCTAAATTTAAATACTAAATAATTAAGACTTTGTTTCTTCAACATATGTACGCACAGTAAAAGATGTATTCAAAGCAATTAATGTCTGAAAATTTTTCAAACTTTCCATGAGATCTAATTGAATAATATGCATTAAGAGCTATCAAATGCATTCATTTAAAACAAGGTGCCCTTGAACTAGTATACACTCCCACACTCCAACAAACAGACATCTTCACAAAGGTTATTCTTAGAACTCAGTTTGACAATCTCTTCTCCAAGTTGGGTATGATAGATAATTACTCCCAAGCTTGAGGGGGAGTGCGGGATTATATTTACTCCCAAGCTTGAGGGGGAGTGTGGGATTATGTTGTTATTTTGTCATTATGACAGATTTCATCATTATAGCCTCTTTATTATACGTAATATTTAATTTTTTATTTGTATGCTACAATTAAGTAGGATTGATTGACTTGTACTAAGTAGAATTGATTTTGTATCTGTTGGACCCCCAAT
Organism: Biancaea sappan; assembly: GCA_037074585.1. Classification (NCBI taxonomy): domain Eukaryota; kingdom Viridiplantae; phylum Streptophyta; class Magnoliopsida; order Fabales; family Fabaceae; genus Biancaea; species Biancaea sappan. Next base: position 71,959,433 of record CM073492.1, on the reverse strand, counting down.
CAAATTACAATATTACAAGAGGAAGGAAACTAAGGAAGATAGTGTGCTGAAAGAGCCTCCTCAAGTGGGCCTTAAGGTTTATTCCAGGAAAGACAAAAAAGAGTGAGCAGTAGAGAGAGAAACCTCTAACGACCTACAGCAGTGTATTGTGGGAAGCAGGTTTATTAGTGGCAGTATGGGAAAGGAATTGTCAGGAAAGGACTAAGGAACTTGGAGGGAGAGTGCTAGCCTCTTGAAAGCTAGCTGGTTATGTGTTCATGGCTGTTTAGTGTGTTTGCTGCATTTCATCTTCATTTCTCTGTGTCTGTGTTGCTGTGAGAGTGTTATTCTGTGTGAGAGATTTCCTATTCTGTTCTTGTAAGTAGTATTATAGTGTAATCATCTGTACCCCACTGGTAGGGATTTACTACTATTGGAATACTATTTCAGCTATCCTACTTTGCATTTCTGTTGTTCCACTTTACTCTATCTGGGTTCTATCAGTATCCCTAGGATCATGGAGGATTCTTCTCCCTTAATCTCTCTAGCTAGGTGATAGAACCCAAGAAAAATACTAAGAATATTAATAGAAAACTGAAGGATTACAATGAAGAATCCCTCCCCAGAGCTAGAAGCTCCTACAGAAAACCTTACAACCAAGGAATTCTGCCCACACTCTAGAGCAAGTGCTCCAGCCACAACTTCTGGCAAAAATACTCTCCCCCTTCCCTCACACACCCACTACCTTTATTTATAACAACTCACCCTTATAACATTTACCTAATTACCCCTTAACAGAAAATCCTACAGAAACTTGACAGAAATAATCCACTACAGCATTCCTATCATTACCCCACCCTTAAAACAGCCTTGTCCTCAAGGCTGAAACCAAACCAGAGACGCGTCAGCCAATTCCTTTCGCTCTGTCATCTTCCTCTGTTTGTCCTTCCTCTTCCTCCTCCCCCATTATGACCAGATGTAGAGACCTCTCTGGACATTTGTGCAACGGGTGGAACCTCTCGCCACATCGAAAGCAAAGACCTCTGTTTTTCCGGTCCATTCATTCCTGGTAAGAAAGATGGTTAGTCCCTCTCGTCTTTCCGGCTAAAGCTTGCCTGTCGTTCTCCCACCCTCGCGACGCTGCTTTCAAATTCGAATCTGCACCAACATCAGTGGGTGAAGACGATATCGCGTTTGTTACAGTCGAAGACAACGAGGACGCTGTGCTATACGCTGCTCCTTGTACGCTGTGCGACGTCGTTCCGCTAGCACCGGTGAACCTAGGCTCAAATGAACCAAATGGGTTCATGGGCCTTCGGGTTAGGCTCGACCCAGTAACCCGACCCACTCCCACACGATTTTGCATCATTCTCGCTCGATACGCCGTCAGTTCTGGAGCTTGCAGTGAGCCTTCGATCTCCTCCATGTCGCAAGCTACCAGCATGGCTTTCATACGAGTTTCAGGGTGGTGCGATCTCACTCTCAGCCTAATTTCCGGTCTTAAGCCTCCCATAAAGTACCCTACATACTAAGCCTCAGAGAGCCGTGGGACTTGCGCAGAGACAAACTCGAAGTCCTTTATATAGTCATCCATTGCTCCAGTCTGATGCAGCATCGACAGTTCTTCATAGGGATTATCATAAATGGTTCCCCCAAATCGTAGCAACAAGGATTGTTTCAGTTTCTGCCATGTTAGCTGGTCATCATTTTGGCGCAACAACGTGAACCAATGGATCGTATTGCCTTCCATACAAAAACGTGACAATTTAACCTTCAATCCGTCAGGTGTATTATGAACTTCAAAGTAAGCTTCAGCCCTTTGAATCCAGCCCATGGGGTCTGTTCCCTGGAAACCCGGCAACTCAATCTTCTTCACAGACATCCTATACTCATCCAACCCATCCTGCACCAATCCTAGTACCGAAGGTCTCATATTGTCCCTTAATGACCGTTCAGAAGGAGAGGATGACCCATCAATAGGAATGGTACTTCCCTGTTCGTCTTCTATTCTTTTTCCTCCCTGTTTAGTAAGCTCCTTCAACACAGCTTGTTGTTCTATCATTAATTTCTGCATTTCTTGTTGAGACTTCTGCATTTCTACCAGTGTAATTCTAAACTCACTCATGGACCCTTCCAACCCTTCTAGCCGTGGAACCATGGCTTCCAAATTGGCCATTCGCGCCTCCATGGCTTCACCCTTGTCTGTTGGCTTCGGTGCCATCGATCCGGCAGGTCGGACCAATTGATAGAACCCAAGAAAAATACTAAGAATATTAATAGAAAACTGAAGGATTACAATGAAGAATCCCTCCCCAGAGCTAGAAGCTCCTACAGAAAACCTTACAACCAAGGAATTCTGCCCACACTCTAGAGCAAGTGCTCCAGCCACAACTTCTGGCAAAAATACTCTCCCCCTTCCCTCACACACCCACTACCTTTATTTATAACAACTCACCCTTATAACATTTACCTAATTACCCCTTAACAGAAAATCCTACAGAAACTTGACAGAAATAATCCACTACAGCATTCCTATCACTAGGTGCATATATACCTTAGCCTTCTCTTGTAAATCTCAGAGTTTTGTGAATAATATATTCTGGGTTCAAATTCCACATCATTCCTCCTCATGTCATACCAAACATATTCCATTCCCACTTCATCAAAACCTATTCAAACTTCGTTGTGGTTTTTGTGGTCTGTAAGTGGGTGTCTGTCGTCGTAATCTCCTTTAACATTGTTTCATCATCAATACAACACATATCTCACCCTATCTATGTGTTGAAGCCTATTAGAGACCCTAGTATGTGTTGTGTCAAAAAGGGGTTTTGGAAATGACAAAATAATGCACATAACTCCTCATAAAATTTCAGAGCTTATGCTTCCTCTTTTGTGCTGCTGACACATACAGACTAGTAACAAACTTCAAGCACATCATCACTGTATGCTTGGAAGGAGTTTAGCTATCATGCTATGATCTTAATGTCAATATCACCAGTCATGGTTTCCCCCATTCATTTCCAAGAGAAAAAAAAAATACATATTTAGAAGGGGGAACAAAAACTACATTGGATACAAACCCAGTTATACTGTGCATCCAGTATAAAGTAAAATAACATCTTAAGCCACATATTTGACTATAATTTTCTTGCGACATCCGTTGAACACAATACAAAATTCAATTAAATATGCAGATGCTTTTATAGCTCACAGCAGACTGGATGAGCAGATAAAGCTACCATCTAGTTCTACTTCCATGGAGGTAATTAACCATACCTGCATCTTGTGGAAAATAAAGGCTGTCCTTCAAATCCAACAGGCCAACTTTTTCAATTTTTTTCTGAAACCATCCAAGGAGACTTGCTTTCGATGAATCCTCTGGTATATTCCAGTAGCCCCTTGCACATATATTTCCTCGAATTGAAATTAACTGAACATATTGAAAGCATATGCATTCCAAAGATTGATCAATTAGCAAATTTTCAATTAAAATATGAAATTTACTTTATAACTCATCATGATTAAGTTAAGTGAGATACTGCAGCTATAGCACTTGTATTACGCAGCAGAATGTAAGATGCCCAAGCCAAGTCCTCCTTCTGAATATCCACTAGATTTGTCGACATAACAAAAATTTGCTCTGCACCATCAGGTAGAATAGTTTGATCTGCTGGATGAGCACCCTGAATATTTTTTCATACCGGGTTGAGGATCAATAATTTTCATTGAAAGTTTATATTTGAGCTCCATATAGAATTTACAGACCAAAGTAACATCATTTAATATTTTTCTAAAAAAAATTATTTTTAATCGGAAAGGACATAAATTTTAAGACTTAAAAAAAAAAAAAGTGGATACTTATAAATGCCACAAATTGGAAAGCAGTCATAGCTTGTTTTTCATTAATTAACTTTATCATGTTTCAGCTGCTAGTATAAAAAATCCTATGCCCTGGCACTAGAAAATAATATTTCTTTTTTATTACAAGAAGAGTTCACTTTAAATGCACCTATTCTTAATTTACTTTTAAGTGCATGCATCTATTAATCTATTAATTGTTATATTTCACGTCCACATCCTTATAAAATGGAAGGGGTTAGATAACTGTTTTAGAACCAGGGAGTGTGCTTCGTAAATTTTTACCAATAATCATGTAAAAAATTTGTTACAAAAATGTGTAAATTTTTTCCACAACTCAGTAAATGAAAATAATATGCTTGGAAGTAAAATCATATCAAAATATCTGATATGGAAAAATATGATTCTAGTTCAATTTTTTTTTTCTTTTGTTACCACAAAACTTCTCCTTTACAGTTGGCCCATGATCCACCTAATGACTACAGCATTCTATACTGCACTTCAGCCTAAAGCAATATTAGTTAATTACAAACAGTTCAAATTCCATGATCTTGTAATTTGCAGCAATGATTTATTGGAAACTTTCCAATCTAATACGAACCAATAAATCACCTTACTTTCAAGTATCCTAAATTAAGATGGAATCTTCATTTGCATTCCTTCTTTTTCCACATGATAGAAGAAGACATGCCAACTCTTATATTGATCCAAAAAAAAAAAAATTACAAAATACGAAATTCCAAGTCATACATTACTAAACATGTTTGCTACTATCAATCATGAAATGGTTAGAGGTGAATAAACTTAAAAAGTCTCGGTGGATAGATCAGAACAGTAGGCAACCATACGAACAAATTTGAAGTAGGTTATGAACCAGAAAGAAGAAAAATGTATCACATAGAGAAGTTACCCTGAGAAATTTTCCAAAGTAAGGTAGCGCCATAGAAAACGAAGCCAGAGAAAGCCCCAAAACCTCTGTACTCTAGATATTAAACAATAAGCAAACAACTGAAAACCATCGCAGGAATAAACTTAAAAGAATCTGGATGTAGAGGTTTGCTTACAAGCTGCGCTGAAGTGATAGTTGTTGAACCTGAACCAGCAAAGTGATTCAAGAGCAGAAGCGAGCCGAACCCATATCCAATCCATCTGGGCAAGTACGATTCATCCAATCCCGGTATCCCTGGAACCAAAACGATTCAAATGGAAATGAAATACGATTTCACAAGCGAAGAAATAGAAAGAATCAGAGAGCTTCCTCACCCAACGTGAAGCGAAGAATAGAGAGGTTCAGTTGTTGCTGCTGTTTTGTCGGTTGCTGAGAATCTTCAAGGCGGGCGCGGATAATTGCTGGGAATTTTATGGTGATGGTTTTGGCGCGAAATAGGGAAAGGGATTTCCCCTGAATCGATGAAGTGAAAGAGGGGATAGTGTTCATCATGTCTGGGAAAGAAATCGCAGTGCGGAATTCGCATTCGGCAAAATTTAGTAGGATGGTCTCGGTCACTTAATGATTTGACTCTAGAAGGAAATTTTGTTCCTTCAATTCAATCTTTTTTTTTTTTCTTTTCCTTCAACTATGGCAACTTCTCATCTGCTACCTTGGTCTCTTTTACACTAGTTGGATTTGTGATTCAAAGCAAAATGGACTTATTTTAAAAAAAAAATTTAAAAAGACTCCATCCCTCATTTGTTTTTTAAAAAGACTCAGTCTTCTTTAGACTCTCTTATTTAACATCTCTTCTTTTCCATGGACCAAATCAACTTTCCTGTCGCTCCTACCACCACCTCACTCGAACCTCGCCTCGCCAATCCCATTTTGCCAACCCCCATACGTTTTCTTGTGTACCTAACATATTCAATTTCTACCACTATGCAAATGGGGTTTCAATAAGGAGGAGGTCAGGGTTCATCGATAGAATGAGGTTGGCAAGGCAGTGGCTAGCAGACGGAGGTGGTGGCCAGAGTAGTGAATTTTTGTGGCAACCCCCATTTTTCACATGCCTGCTCTGTTCTATTTCTTTGATATTCAAGAATCAACCCTGCTAATCTTGATACACTTCATTGAAGCATTCCTAAATCTATTAGCTGCCTAAAAGCAAATCCCATTTTGTTGCTCTAATCCCGCCATATAACCTATCACCTCCTTCCTTATCATATTTTGCATCACATCCACCAACTCTACATTGAAATTGAATCCCAAGAATCCATTCTAGTTCACCCAGGATGGACCTCCCTCGCTGCTCCTATCATCCCTACCTAAATGAACTTGCTGCTGCACCGACATCGAAGATGGCGATGAAGCTAGAATTAGAGGACACGCCGACACCATTACAAATAACAAAGGCATGGTATTGGTCACTAGATCTGTCTGTGTCGGCTCTGTAAGTCAATTCGAGACTTTATATGAATCTACACAGGGAAGAGGCAGGGATAATGATGTCGGAGAGTCATTGGAAGACGATGTCATTTCTACGAGAGGTAGAACTCTGCCGGTTCTCATCGTTTCTATAGGAAGTGTCAAAGAAGAAGAGTTAAGAATTGAGAGAGGGGCTTGTTGAACCCATTGCATTTAAAGCAATACTTAGTTTTGATGAATGACAAAGCAAAATAAAATAATATATGATTTCTTGAAGTCTTGTTCTTATAGACCTTTAAATTTCAGCTTAACAAAGGCTTGCCGATCGACCGCCTGGTGATAACCCGGTCGACTGCTTGGTCATAACCGATCAACCGCTCATATGAAGCACTCTAGACAGTGCTATCTGCCAGAAGCCAGTCGACCGCACTACAGAAGCTAGTCGACTGATCTCTTTTGAAAGAGAAGGATTCTCTGCCAGCAACCAGTCAACTGATACACTCTCAACAGGTCGACCATCGAGCACTAGAAAGCAGTCCATCTGAAGAACACAAGGCAACCAGTCGACCGTCATGCTTCAAACAGTCGACCGCTTACTCTTTGGAATGCACTGGTCAACCACCTCGCTTCAACTGGTCAACTGCCAACACTCTTTAATGGTTGTTTTTTTGCTGACATCATGGAAATCAGTATGGGATTTGTCTCCAACAACACTATTCCTCTTGGATCTTTAAATTTCAGCTTTAAGGGCTGTCAAATCATCAAGAAAAACATTATTTGTGCCTCAGATTTTTAGAAAGTCAATCATGTCAAATCATTTACTTCTAGAGAGCTCCTTACTGGTTTATCTACTCTGTTTTGAGAGTTTCTTCTGCACATCCATCATTCTCTGAGTATATTGATCAAGGAAGTTTTCCTTGTGTTTATTTTGGAGAGTAATCCTACTGTGAGGGGGAGAGACACCCTTGGAAAAGAAAAAGATCTCTATTGTAGTGGCTCACAAGTGCCTTATTGCATAAACTTGTAGTTTATAGTGAAAAACTCAAGAAATCATCTTGAGAACTAGATGTAGGCTTGGATTAAGCTGAACCAGTATAAATACTTATGTTTATTTCTCTTTTCCTTATCTCTTTAATTGCTTATAAGCTTTATCTTTGATTACTTGTATTCTATTTCCATTCATCTTGGCTTTGCTCTGCCTTTTTTTTTATTATTATTATTCATATTTGGATTGCTTCAGAAACTTCTTAAACTTCCAAAAAGTGTGAAAGAATTTTTTTTTAATCCAATTCACTTCGCTCTTGGGAACTAGCCACTTATCAATTAGTATCAGAACTTGGGCTCTTAATCAAAGACTTTACAGTCTAAGAGTTGATTATAGCTGGTCTTGGTGATTGCATTTTGCCTGAAAGAAACTCCTTTACAAAACCCCCTGGTTTCAATGGAAATCACTATACTTATTGGAAGTCTAAGATGAGATTTTTTTTTGAAGCAGTGGACCTTGACTTATGAGATATTATGGAAAATGGCCTCTATATACCTATGAAGGTAGTTAAGGGAAATAATGTTCTAATACCCAAAAGTGAATGGAATGAAGCTAACAAGAAGCTTGTACACTTAAATGCTAAGGCTAAAATGATCATTGTCAGTGCTTTAAGTTAAGATAAGTACTTTAGAGTCTCTAGTTATGCAAATACCAAAGAAATGTGGGATACACTTGAAATTGCACATGAAGGGACTCTAGGAGTCAAGGAATAAAAAATAAGCACCTTCACCAATGAATATGAAAATTTTAAAATAAAGAGTGGTGAGAGCATTAGTGAAATGCAATTAAGATTTACTCATATCACTAACCACTTGAGAGCTCTTGGTATGACTTACGCAAAAAAATCCCAAACCACCAGGATTCTAAGGTGGCTTACTTCAGAATGGGAAGCAAAGAGGACTGCCATCATAGAGGTTAAAGGAAAGTCCATGAATTCTCTCACAGCTCTGTTTGGAAATCTCCAAAATTATGAATCTCAGATTTTTCAAATAAGACAAAAGGGAGAAACTAAGAAAAAGAAAACTATCTCCTTAAAGTCAACATCCTCTAAAAAAGTGGAACCTAATAGTGATGAGGATAAAGGAGAGCTTGACATCAATGATGAAGATCTTGGCCTCCTTGTTAAGAAGTTCAACAAATTTCTGAGAAACAAGAATATTAGAAGATGGAGAAAGAATAGAGAGAACAACAAGAAAGGTCCCACTTGCTATGAAAGTAAGAAGATTGGACACATCAAGTAGGATTGCCCTCAATACATCAAGAAGAAAGAAGAAAAGAAAGGATATGACAAAAGCAAAAAGAAGGCTTATGTCTCTTTAGTTTGGGGAGAAAATGAATCTGATGAAGAAGAGAATGAAGAGACAAATCTTTGCCTTATGGAAAGAGACAATGAAGAAGTAACACTTCTTGAACCCTCTCATTCTTTTGATGAATTACAAGAAGATTTTGAAGAATTACACAATGAATCCTTGAAGCTTGCCAAAAAGTTGAATATTTCAAAACAAAAAATTTCTTTACTTGAGAGTGAAATTTTAAATTTGAAAAATGATCTCACCACATTCAAGAAAGAAAATCTGACTTTTGAAAAACAAAACTCTACAAGATGAAAATGCAAGCTTAAAATCATTGTCTACTTCTCCAAAAGAATATTGCTTTTGCTACAAATGCATTGATCTTGAAAATCAAATTGAGGATTTAAAATCTACCCTTGAAAAATTTACTCAAGAAAGAGACAATTTGAACATATTGCTTGGCAATTAAAGATGTGTCTTTGATAAAGCTTGTCACATCCCAAAAATTGAGCATGTGAAAAGATACTACTCATTTGATATAATTCTCAAACATACGTTATATGCATATATTCTGTAAGGTTTTACATTCAACCTTAATCATTCATTCTACACTACAAAATTATATTCATCTGATAAGCAAATATAGACATACATAGTCTGATATTTCTATCTCATCGCAAGCCTAGGAGACCTATAGAAAATACAGAGCTTTTCTAATATCCACATTAATAAGTACTGGTGTCCCACCAGACAGAAATAGAGAATAAACCCAAGGGGCTTCTAATCTTCAAACGGATACTCTTGTTCTTTATTTTCTGTATCTGAAAAAAAATAATCATAGGGAGTGTGAGTTTATTTAAAAACTCAGTAAGTAAATAACTGTACTATATAAAATATCAAAAGTACAAATACCACATTTACTCATATAATTAATTATCTTATACATCGAGTAGTATGGGACTCTAACCCTTTCAAACTCATGAATAAGATTTCATAGATATACACCGAGTAGTATGGGACTCTAACCCTTTCAAACTCGTGAATAAGATCTCATAGGTATACGCCGAGTAGTATGGGACTTTAACCCTTTCAACTCGTGTATATGTTTCATAGATATGCACTGAGTAGTATGGGACTTTAACCCTTTCAAACTCGTGTATAAGATTTCTTAGATATACACCGAGTAGTATGGGACTTTAACCCTTTCACACTCGTGTATTAGATCCCGTAGATCTTTACTCATTAATAAAATAGTTAGAATTCATCACATAGTACAATTGTCATGAGATAAATAATTTCTTCATACTCTTATTTCTACTGATCATCATATACTCCCATATGAAAAATTAATTGCTTATTATCCAAATAATATTGTAAATGGGACTTATATTGTACTTTGACTAGTAATATCAAATTAGCTGAGCAAGGTTATTCACTCACCTTGATTTTTGTCCAAGTTTACCTTGTTCCACACTAGAATTTGTGTAGGAAAATTTCCTAGTAAAATATATTACAAGGAATCATAAGAAAGGAAACAAAATCACGAAAATACGTAAAATTTTCTGACTGCTACAGTAACGGGTTGCTACAGTACGGTTTGCTACAGTAACGGTTTGCTACAGTGTCGGTTCGCTACAGTAACGTTGACTGCTACAGTACCCCGAAGAAAATTTTCCAGATTTTTTCCCGAAATTTCTGGTCGCTACAGTAACTCGGTTTTGCAGAATTTCTAACAATTTCATCCTTTCCTTTCTTGTTTCAAAACCGGAATTTCAACTCTTTTAACCGATTATAACTCAAATATAACTTCTAAAACAACTGAGATTCATGAATTATCATTAAAATCTTCAAGAACAAAACCTCCTCTGATCTTCTACATAAACTGAAATTTAAGGAAAATAATCGGATTAAAGCTTACCTTTGATCCTTACAAAGCTTTTGAACCGAACAAATAGTCGAACTTCTGAAGATCAAGGAAAGGATTTGAGAAGAAAATGAAGAACTGAGAGAGAAATCTTTTCTGCTTCCTTCGGCTGAGTGAAAAAGTGAGGGTTACTATTGAAACTTTATATTAAATATTTCTAATGGGTTATTCAATAACCCATGGGTATCCATAACCCAACATCCAAACCCATCCAGTCAATTTACAATAAATGGATTAATTGACCATTCTGAAACCACTTTTCCATGAATTTCACCATTCTTAGAATATATCCCTCATTGTGCAAATATTTAGTCCAGTCATTTAACTCAATTTTCATAAATAATATTCAAAGAGAACAATTAAATATGAAAATTAAAAATGACCAAAATCAATAACTAAAGTAACGTTGTAGAATTCTAAAATACTCTTAAGCGAATTATATTCTGAAATTAACGGGTATTACATTCTACCCCCCTTAAAAGAATTCGGTCCTCCGAATTAAAATCTTACCTCAAGTTTCAAATAAATGTGGATAGTTTTTCCACATCTCATCTTCTGCTTCCCACGTAGCTTCCTCGCGAGAATGATTTCTCCAAAGAACCTTGACAGTAGGAATTTCTTTGGTACGCAATTTCTTGACTTTTCTATCAAGGATAGCTACTGGTACCTCTTCGTAGGTGAGAGTTTCATCAAAATGAACTTCTTGGGGTTGAATGACATGAGAAGGATCAGGAAGATACTTCCGTAGCATGGACACATGAAATATTGGATGAACTCCCTCTAGGTTGGAAGGTAGGTCTAGGCGATATGCCACATTACCCACTCTGTCTACAACCTCATATGGGCCAACATACCTCGGACTAAGCTTTCCTTTCTTCCCGAATCTCATTACTCCTTTCATAGGTGAGATTCGTAAGAAAACCATATCACCTATTGCAAATTCAAGGTCACGTCGTTGGTTGTCCGCATAAGACTTCTGTCTACTCTGAGCAGTTAACAACTTCTCTCTGATCAGTTTAACTTTATTTATATCTTCCTGTATCATCTCAGGTCCAAATATTTTGGTTTCACCAAGTTCAAACCAACCTATAGGAGATCGACACCGTCTCCCATACAAAGCCTCAAAAGGTGCCATCTGAATACTGGCTTGGTAACTGTTATTATAAGCAAATTCAATAAGAGACAAATGATCTTCCCAACTTCCACTGAAATCCATCACACAAGCTCTTAGCATATCCTCTAAAGTCTGAATTGTCCTTTGGGACTGTCCATCAGTCTGAGGATGGAATGCTGTGCTAAGATTCACTTTGGTACCCAAAGCCTCTTGAAAGACTTTCCAGAACCAAGAAGTAAACTGAGGTCCTCGGTCTGATATAATGAATATTGGTACACCATGAAGTTTCACTATTTCTTTAACATAAATTCGAGCAAGTTTTGCTACACTGAAAGTGGTATGAACAGGAAGAAAATGTGCTGACTTAGTAAGTCGATCCACTATGACCCATATTGAGTCATTTCCTTTTGTTGACCGAGGTAAACCTACTACAAAATCCATAGTGATCCTTTCCCACTTCCATTCGGGAATATCTAGTTTTTGCATCAATCCAGATGGTCGTCGATGTTCAGCTTTAACTTGCTGACAAGTCAAACATCGAGCTACAAAGTCAGTCACGTCTCGCTTCATGCCCTCCCACCAGTAAACTTGTTTCAAGTCCTGATACATTTTCACAGCACCAGGATGTACAACGTAGGGCGAACCATGAGCTTCCATTAAGATTTCATGTTTCAAAGATTCAATGTTGGGGACACAGAGTCTCCCATTAAACCATAAGACTCCTTCTTCATCTACCAAGAAACTTGGTGCTAGACCTTGCCTTGCCTTATCTCTGATTTTGACCATATCAATGTCATTTTCTAAATTTACTTTTACTTTTTCAACAAGAGATGATCTAACTGTTAAATGAGCCAGAAATGTACCTGACTCAGTGATCTCGAAGAATACTCCATCAGCTTCCAACTCTTGTAGTTCATGTATTAGAGACCTCCTTATAGTGGCAATGTGAGCTAAACTTCCCATAGACTTTCGACTTAGAGCATCAGCCACTACATTTGCTTTACCTGGATGGTAAAGGATGGTACAATCATAATCTTTCAGAAGTTCCATCCACCTTCGTTGCCTTAGATTGAGATCTCTCTGCTCAAAAATGTACTTAAGGCTTTTGTGATCTGTAAAAATTTTACAAGTTTCCCCATACAAGTAATGTCTCCATATCTTTAGGGCAAACACTACAGCTGCCATTTCCAAATCATGAGTGGGGTAATTCAATTCATGCTTTTTAAGCTGACGTGAGCCATAAGCTATGACTTTACCATGTTGCATCAACACACATCCTAAGCCTATCTTTGAGGCATCACAGAATACAGAGTAACCCCCTGGTCCTGATGGTAGGATTAAGACTGGTGCAGAAGTTAAACACTCTTTCAATTGGGTGAAACTTTGCTCACATGAATCATCCCAAATGTATTTAACATTCTTTCGGGTTAACTTATTTAATGGGAGAGCCGTCTTAGAGAAATCTTTGACAAAGCGACGGTAATACCCTGCTAAGCCAAGAAAACTACGTACTTCAGACACAGTTGTTGGTCTAGGCCACTGTTTAACTGCTTCAATTTTACTTGGATCTACATGAATACCTTCTTGGGAAATAACATGTCCCAAAAATGTTACATGACTCATCCAGAATTCACATTTTGAGAGCTTTGCGTACAACTGATGCTCTCTCAAAGTCTGAAGCACTATTCTCAAATGTTCAGTATGTTCTTCATGACTCTTTGAATATACCAAAATATCATCAATAAACACAATTACAAACTTATCAAGGAATGATTTGAACACTCTGTTCATTAAATCCATAAATGCTGCTGGTGCATTTGTCAACCCAAAAGACATCACAAGAAACTCATAATGTCCATACCGTGTACGAAAAGCAGTCTTAGGTATATCATCACTCTTAATTCGTAACTGATGATATCCAGACCTTAGATCAATCTTTGAGAAGTATTTTGCTCCTTGAAGCTGATCAAACAAATCATCTATCCTTGGTAAAGGATACTTATTCTTCACTGTGACTTTATTCAGCTGACGATAATCTATACATAATCTCATAGAACCATCTTTCTTTTTCACAAAAAGAACAGGAGCACCCCAAGGTGAAAAACTTGGGCGAATGAACCCTTTGTTTAACAAATCTTCCAATTGTTCTTTGAGTTCTTTTAGCTCAACAGGAGCCATACGATAAGGTGGAATAGAAATTGGTCTTGTGTCTGGGACCAAATCAATACTGAACTCAATATCTCTTTCTGGCGGTAATCCAGGTAAATCTTCTGGGAACACATCTGGGAATTCATTAACCACATGAATGTCTTCTAACTTCTGTTCTTTCTTTTCTAAATCTTTGATAAAAGCTAGAAATCCCTGACATCCCTTTTGCAACATACGCTGGGCACTTAACATAGATATCATGTTGCAAGGTACATCACCTCGATCTCCTTGAAACACAAAATTACTCCTCCCCGGCATATTAAAGGAAATAACTTTGTCACGACAATTTATAGTAGCATGACAAGAAGATAACCAATCCATCCCTAAAATCACATCAAAATCTAACATATTGAGAACCATAAGATCTATCTCAGTTTCCATGCCTCCAACGATTATTTTACAAGAACGATAACATGTTTTAACCATCAAAGTCTCTCTCATCGGTGTGGAAACCAAGAATGGTTCTTTAAGAATAATCGAATCAAATGCAAATCTCTTGGCAAATAAGGGCGACACATATGAGTGAGTAGAACCGGGGTCAAACAAAATACGTGCAGCAAAAGTATTAACAGATAATATACCTGTAACTACAGCATTGGATGTTTGAGCATCCTGTCGGGTTAGAGCATATACTCTTGCATTTCCTCTGCCAGCAGCTTGTTTTCCACGGTCACCTTGGCCTCTTCCAGAACCTCTTCCCATACTACCCCCTATTGAAAGGGTTGGTGTTTGAGTAATAGATTTTGGTCGAGGTGGCAAAGTAGACCATTGACCTGGTCTTGTCATGAGCTGAGGGCACTCCCTTATAAAATGTCCTTTTTGTCCACAGTGAAAACAGCCTGTACCAACAGTGTTTAACCTGCATTATCCGAAGTGAAACTTTCCACATTCAGGACATTGGGGTTTTTCCCTTCTACCTTGAGTACCTCCTCTACTAGAAGAGCTAAAACCACCCCTGTTCTCTGAACGAGGCTTAGCCACACTGGCTGTAGAATAAGTTGACTTAGTAGGAGTGGCTGGAGCATTTTGTGACGCAGTAAAGGGTTTCAAAGTTCCTGAGTCTTCCCCTTGATCAAAAGATCTTCTATATCTAGCTTTCTTCTTTTGACGATATTCTTCTTTATTCTTTGACCTCTTTTCCATTCTTCGGGCCACATCAACAGCCTCTGAGTACGAAGAGTAATCGTTCATATTAGAACCCACTTGATCATATAAGGCATCACGAAGCCCTTCCACAAACTTTTCTATTTTCTTCCTTTCAGAAGGAATGATTTCAGGGGCATATTCAGATAATTTAACAAACTGAGCTGAATATTCATCAACAGTCATGGTTCCCTGCCGTAGATACAGAAAATCTCTGGCCCTGGATGATCGTTCACTTGCCGGAAGAAATTCATCCATAACCAATCTGTAAAATTCTGTCCACATAACTGGCGGTGCGCCTTGAATTCTAGCTTTCTTCCAGTTCCTCCACCATTTACCAGCCCTACCTTTTAACTGAAAGGAAGTGAATTCTACCTTTTGAGTAGGAGAACACCCTATAGCATCACAGATTGCTTCACAATCTTCAAGGAAACATTGTGGGTCCTCTTTGGGATCTTCCCCTGAAAAAGTAGGAGGCCTCATTTTCTGGAATTCAGACATTCTTACCTCTCTTACATTAACTCCTCCCGCTAACGGAACTGGTGGTACATTTTCAGCTTCAACAATAGGAGGATCCACTGGCAGGTTAGCTTGTGCAGCTCGACCTCTCATTTCAGCCTCAAATCGGTCAAATCGCTCATTCATCAAATGAATCACATGTGCAATAGTTGCATTACCGACGTGAGCATCAGGTTCGACTCTTCTTGCTTGCTCACTAGTTGCGCCCTCAGTACTTTGAGCATGTAAACTATCACCACGGTTAGAATCATCTTGCATATGTACTGGTGGATTTATAGCCCTCCTTAGACCCATATGCTCATTATTATTAGAAGATCCTTCTGACATTGATCTGTCACAGATCTAAACACATAACAAACAATTTTCAGACATAAACAAAATATCACTTACTAGCCCCACTGAGAAGTTATCTATAAAATGACATTATACTCTACAAGGTCTTTTATGGAACCTAATCCTATGGTCATGCCGCGGCTCACGACAATAGGGAAGGGCCCACAAAGATCACTTTGCTCTGTACTCTATAGGGGACCTATAAAACCTTTCCTCTGATACCAAATTTGTCACATCCCAAAAATTGAGCATGTGAAAAGATACTACTCATTTGATATAATTCTCAAACATACGTTATATTCATATATTCTGTAAGGTTTTACATTCAACCTTAATCATTCATTCCACACTACAGAATTATATTCATCTGATAAGCAAATATAGACATACATAGTCTGATATTTCTATCTCATCGCAAGCCTAGGAGACCTATAGAAAATACAGAGCTTTTCTAATATCCACATTAATAAGTACTGGTGTCCCACCAGACAGAAATAGAGAATAAACCCAAGGGGCTTCTAATCTTCAAACGGATACTCTTGTTCTTTATTTTCTGTATCTGAAAAAAAATAATCATAGGGAGTGTGAGTTTATTTAAAAACTCAGTAAGTAAATAACTGTACTATATAAAATATCAAAAGTACAAATACCACATTTACTCATATAATTAATTATCTTATACATCGAGTAGTATGGGACTCTAACCCTTTCAAACTCATGAATAAGATTTCATAGATATACACCGAGTAGTATGGGACTCTAACCCTTTCAAACTCGTGAATAAGATCTCATAGGTATACGCCGAGTAGTATGGGACTTTAACCCTTTCAACTCGTGTATATGTTTCATAGATATGCACTGAGTAGTATGGGACTTTAACCCTTTCAAACTCGTGTATAAGATTTCTTAGATATACACCGAGTAGTATGGGACTTTAACCCTTTCACACTCGTGTATTAGATCCCGTAGATCTTTACTCATTAATAAAATAGTTAGAATTCATCACATAGTACAATTGTCATGAGATAAATAATTTCTTCATACTCTTATTTCTACTGATCATCATATACTCCCATATGAAAAATTAATTGCTTATTATCCAAATAATATTGTAAATGGGACTTATATTGTACTTTGACTAGTAATATCAAATTAGCTGAGCAAGGTTATTCACTCACCTTGATTTTTGTCCAAGTTTACCTTGTTCCACACTAGAATTTGTGTAGGAAAATTTCCTAGTAAAATATATTACAAGGAATCATAAGAAAGGAAACAAAATCACGAAAATACGTAAAATTTTCTGACTGCTACAGTAACGGGTTGCTACAGTACGGTTTGCTACAGTAACGGTTTGCTACAGTGTCGGTTCGCTACAGTAACGTTGACTGCTACAGTACCCCGAAGAAAATTTTCCAGATTTTTTCCCGAAATTTCTGGTCGCTACAGTAACTCGGTTTTGCAGAATTTCTAACAATTTCATCCTTTCCTTTCTTGTTTCAAAACCGGAATTTCAACTCTTTTAACCGATTATAACTCAAATATAACTTCTAAAACAACTGAGATTCATGAATTATCATTAAAATCTTCAAGAACAAAACCTCCTCTGATCTTCTACATAAACTGAAATTTAAGGAAAATAATCGGATTAAAGCTTACCTTTGATCCTTACAAAGCTTTTGAACCGAACAAATAGTCGAACTTCTGAAGATCAAGGAAAGGATTTGAGAAGAAAATGAAGAACTGAGAGAGAAATCTTTTCTGCTTCCTTCGGCTGAGTGAAAAAGTGAGGGTTACTATTGAAACTTTATATTAAATATTTCTAATGGGTTATTCAATAACCCATGGGTATCCATAACCCAACATCCAAACCCATCCAGTCAATTTACAATAAATGGATTAATTGACCATTCTGAAACTACTTTTCCATGAATTTCACCATTCTTAGAATATATCCCTCATTGTGCAAATATTTAGTCCAGTCATTTAACTCAATTTTCATAAATAATATTCAAAGAGAACAATTAAATATGAAAATTAAAAATGACCAAAATCAATAACTAAAGTAACGTTGTAGAATTCTAAAATACTCTTAAGCGAATTATATTCTGAAATTAACGGGTATTACAAAGCTGGATTGGGATATAAACCTAAAGCTAATCAAAAATATTACAAGAACTTTTTTGTTCATGCAACTATGTCAAATAGTGCCTTTCTTACTTGCTTCCATTATGGATTGAAAGGACCTATTGGTATAAAAAGAATACTCCAAATGGTAACAAGATGAAATGGGTACCAAAAGGAACCTCTAATAAAGAAGGATCCAAACAAATTTGGGTATCTAAAGTGAAGTCTTAAACTTGTGCTATTGGTGTGCCTCAAATTTAGGAGTGGGAAGTGGTATTTGGACAGTGATTGCTCCAAACATATGACCGGCAATCAATCCAAATTTATCTCCTTAGCTCCAAAAGGAGGCAAAGTGACCTTTGGAGGGAATGACGAAGGCTTAATCAAAGGTATAGGTAAAGTTGGTAAGAACTCCTTAACTTCTATTGAAAATGTTCTCTATATTGAAGGCCTTAATCATAATTTGCTAAGCATTAGTCAACTATGTGACAAAGGCAATAGAGTTATTTTTTATTCAACTCGTTGCATAGTTGAAAAAACTAATAATAAGCAAATTAAGCTTTTGGCCAAAGGATCAATAATGTTTATGCTATAAATCTTGATGAAGATCCCTCTATAGACTCTACTTGCTTAATTAGTATTAGTGATGAAAGTTGACTTTGGCATAGGAGATTAGCTCATCCTAGTATGAGTCTCTTAGATAACTTGGCCTTAAAAGAACTAGTAATTGGCTTACCTAAAATCAAATTTGAAAAAGACAAACTTTGTGATGCTTGTCAAATAGGGAAGCAAGTTAAAAGTTCTTTCAAAGCTAAAAATATTGTTTCTACAACTAGACCTTTGCAACTACTCCACATGGTTCTTATAAGACCATCTAGAACAAAAAGCCTTGGAGGTAACTCCTAAGTGCTAGGTATTGTAGATGATTACTCAAGGTTTACATGGACACTTTTTCTTGCTTAAAAAGATCAAGCCTTCAAATCCTTTTTAAAACTTGCTAAATTTGTTCAAAATGAACAAGGCTTGACCATTGTGAGAATTAGAAGTGACCATGGTGGAGAATTTGACAATTATGAATTCATGGAATTTCGTGATGAAAATGGAATTGAACATAACTTTTCATCTCTTAGAACCCCTCAACAAAATAGTGTTGTTGAGAGGAAAATAGAACTCTAGAAAAGATGGCAAGAACTATGTTCAATGAAGGGAAACTTTCTCAATATTTTTAGGTGGATGTGGTCAATACCGCTTGTTACATAGTGAATAGAGCCTTAATTAGGCCAATTTTAAACAAAACCCCATATGAGCTGTATAGAGGAAGAAAGACCAATATTTCACATCGTCATGTATTTGGTTGCAAATGTTTTATCTTGAACAATGGGAAAGAAAACTTGGGAAAATTTGATGCCAAAGCCGATAAACCTATTTTTATTGGTTACTCTAACGCTAGTAAAGCATATAGAATTTACAATAAATGAACTCTTACTAGACCCAATGATCATGCAATAATTGGCACAAAATGGGTTTTTAGAAACAAACTTGATGAAAATGGACTAGTGGTTAGAAATAAAGCTAGACTTGTTGCAAAAGGTTATAATCAAGAGGAAGGCATTGATTATGATGAAACTTTTACACCTGTGGCTAGGCTTGAAGCCATTAGAATGATGCTGACATTTGCATGTATAAATGATTTCAAACTTTTTCAAATGGATGTTAAAAATTCTTTCCTCAATGGCTATATCATGGAAGAAGTATATGTTGAACAACCTCTTAGTTTTAAAAACCATGATAAGCCTAATCATGTTTATAAACTAAAAAAAGCTCTTTTTGGTCTCAAACAAGTTCCTAGAGCTTGGTATGAAAGATTGAGCTCATTTCTTTTAGAAAATGGCTTTTCTAGAGGAAAGGTTGATACAACTCTCTTTTTCAAAAAGGAAAATCATGATTTAATAATTGTTCAAATTTATGATGATGACATAATTTTTTGTGCTACTAATGAAAGCTTATGCAAGGTGTTTGCCAAGATCATGCAAGGTGAATTTGAAATGTCAATGATGGGAGAACTCAACTTCTTCCTTGGGCTCCAAATTAAACAAATGGAACATGGTACATTTGTGAGCCAAACTAAATATGCCATAGAGTTGCTCAAGAAGTTTGGAATGGAGAATGCTAAACCTATTTCCACACCTATGAGCACTTCAACAAGTTTGGACAAGGATGAAAAAGGTATACCCTATGACATAACAAAATATAGAGGTATGATCGACTCCTTTTTGTATTTAACAGCTAGTAGACTAGATATTATGTTTAGTGTATGCATTTGTGCACGCTTTCAAACTTGCCCCAAGGAATCTCATTTTAAAGCTATGAAAAGAAATTTTAGATATTTGGTTGGCACATCTCAAATGGGTTTATGGTATCCTAAAGGATCCTTAAATGTTCTAACCAGCTACTCCAACACTGATTTTACGGGTAGTAAAACTGATAGAAAGAGTACTTGTGAAACTTACCAATTCTTTGGAATTCTCTTGTCTCTTGGTTTAGCAAAAAGCAAAATAGTGTTACTTTATCCACAGTTAAAGCTGAATACATTGCAACTGGAAGTTAATGTGCTCAAGTTTTATGGATAAAGTAACAATTAGGGGATCTTGGTATTTTTTTTGAAAGCATACGCATTAGATATGACAATACAAATGCTATATGTCTATCCAAGAATCTAGTTTAGCACTCAAGAACTAAACACATTGAAATAAGACATCTTTTTATAAGAGATCATATTTAAAAGAAAGATGTTTCACTAGAGTTTGTGCAAACTGAATTTCAATTGGTTGACATTTTCATAAAACCTCTCTCTGAAGAAAGATTCAGCTTCATAAGGAGAGAACTTGGCATGGCAAATCCTTTTGAACTTTAAAAATTGTTTCCTAATTGCATACATGCTTAATTTAGTCTTTTCTTGATAATTTACTTTACTAACTTAAGCTTCAAAGTGTCCACTAAAAGTGTTTACAGGTACTTTTCCTAAAAAAATCCTCTAAAGTACTCTCTTCCTTTTGCACTGAAAATCAGTAAAGTTATGCAATTCTAGGCTCAATTGGTCAATCAGGTTCCTGCTTAGTGGTCGGCTGGCAAGATTGAAAATGATATATGGGATTCAATGCTGAACGACAAACACATAGCGCCAGGCATCACTAGTTTAGTGCCTGACTCTAGTATAGCCAACACTGGACGATGAGACTTTTGCTCTTCACTAGAACAAGACGGTCGACCAGCCCCTCTCAACCAGTCGACCAGCCCTTGGCGGTAAGCTTCTACAGGTCACTGGCTGACATCAGTTGACTAGTCTCTAGGAAGCAGTCGACCAGTCCTTGGCAGAAAGGAAAGGGCTTGAAATACAAAGTAGGCAGTCAACTGCATGGTCCATGATGGTCGACCGCCCCATCATTAAAGTGCGCCACTATATAAGAATCTATAGGGTTGTAAAAAATCATTTTCATTGTTTCTCACAGTCGAAGCCCTCTGTTCTCCCAGTTGAAAGCGTCTCTTTATCTCCTGGGTGATTTCTCTCTCAAATCTTTGGCTCTCTCTTCGATTTGGCCTCAGATTCACACCTCTAGGGCATTTTCGTGTCCTTCTATTTAATTGCATTGAGGAAATAATCTCTACTCTTCTTATCTCAACCATGAGCTCTTCTTCTCTATCTTTCACTCAAATGGCTTCATCATCCAAGAAGGCACGAACCAAGAATGTCAATATTCTTTTAATGGGTAATCTACTGAAAGATAATGATCACAATGCTAGGTATGAGGCATACTTTCAAAATCGAAAAGTCATTCCGAGCAAATTTTTACATTGAGATTATTTTGCACATAGGAATATGATTTTATCAATTGTCTGGCAAATATGGAATTAAAAGAGTTTGTCAGTTATAAGGGAACTTGGTCTGATGAAGTAGTCAAGGCCTTTTATACTACATTCGAATATAATTCCCATAGGAGTTTGATAATTGCTGAGGTCAGAGGAAATAAAATCTTGATTACTAACGACAATCTGGCTGAAATCATTGGTATTCCTCCTCCAAGAAGGACTGACCTGTGTTTTTCTGATAGCTATCACTCCCTGCATTCTACTCATTACAATAGAGAAGAAACACATAAGACCATTAACAGGGAGGATGTATACTGATGTATTCTCTGGCAAAGAGATCTTGGTCAGTTATATGGATGCAAATGATCGATTATTAATGAATGTGGTCACTCACATCTTGGTGAACAAGCCTGGTAACTAGGCTGGAGGAAGTAAGTTGGAATTCTTTGCTATGGCATGTATTATGCAAGGTACTTCATTCAACATTCCTCATTTCATTGTGTAAAGGATGGCCTCCTGTGTTGTGAAGAAAAAATCTAATCTGCCATATGCTAGCATAGTATCCAAGATTATGAAGTATTGTCACATCAATCACTACTTCAATGTCATGAAGACCGGTTCCATCAAAGACGCTAATTCCCTGAGGTGGATGAACTTTGAGTTAATTGGAAATGAATGGAGAAGAGCCCCTGAGAATGTGACTATGAAGATGGCTAAAGAAAGAAGCATGGGTACTAGACCAAAAGAAGCTAGCAGTGAAGAAGAATATTCAGAGGAAGAAGAAGAAGCTGTTCCTCCAGTTGATACTTTAGTAGGGCCATCCATATCAGCTGTGCCATCATCATGGCTACTGAATGATTAATTGGACAACTCCAACCATATACTTACTATGATGTCTTCTATGAACTCTCGGCTTCAATCTTTGGAAGAAGCTTCCTCTACTCAGGCATCTGCAATCCAGAGGATTGAGGACATGCTTAGAGATCTTCATCATAGGGATTGACCTCCCATAGAGGATTGAGGACTAAAGACCTCTCTCTTTTTGTTGATGACAAAGGGGGATAAGAATCTATGTTTATGCCATTTTGATAATAATCTATGTTTATGCCATTTTGATTATACTGTCTAGCCATTAGTACCTTAAATACTATTAAACTCTAGATTATGATTTCTAGTTATATATATGTGATCTTCATTGTTTAAAATCTTGGTTATATATTCTAACCTTATATTGATTTCTAGAAAGAAAATCTTTCCTTATATGATTTACAAAGGTTATATGATTCAGGGGGAGTATGTCTTTGTTTCTGATATCCTTAGTTTGTTTCAAAATGCCTTAGTCATTTTAATTTGGTTGTTATCATCAAAAAGGGGGAGATTGTTGAACCCATTGCATTTAAAGCAATACTTAGTTTTGATGAATGACAAAGCAAAATAAAATAACACATGATTTGCTCAAGCCTTGTTCTTATAGACCTTTAAATTTTAGCTCAATAAAGGCTTGCCGGTCAACTGCCTGGTGATAACCGGTCGACCGCTTATATGAAGCACTCTAGGTTGTGCTCTCTGCCAGAAGTCGATCGACCGTACTGCAGAAGCCAATCAACCGATCTCTTTTGAAAGAAAAGGATTTACTCTCTGCTAACAACCGGTCGACTGATACACTCTCAACCAGTTGACCATCGAGCACTAGAAAGCGATCCATCTGAAGAACTCAAGGTAACTGGTTGACTGTCGTGCTTCAAACAGTCGATCACTTACTCTCTGGAATGCACTGGTCAACTGCCTTGCTTCAACCGGTCGACCGTTAACACTCCTTAATGACTTTTTTTTTGCTGACATTATGGAAATCAGTATGGGATTTGTATCCAATGGAACTATTCCTCTTAGGTTTTTAAATATTATCTTTAAAGGATGTCAATTCATCAAGAAAAACATTCTTTGTGCCTTAAATTTTTAGAAAGTCAATCTCTGTTATATCATTTACTTTTAGAGATCTCCTTACTGGTTTATCTACTCTGTTTTAAGAGTTTCTTTTGCACATCCATCATTCTCCGAGTGTAATAATCAAGGAAGTTTTCCTTGAGTGTATTTTGGAGAGTAATACTACTATGATGGGGTGAGACACCCTTGAGAAAGAAAAAGATCTCTGTTGTAGTGGCTCACAAGTGCCCTATTGCATAAACTTGTAGTTTAGAGTGAAAACTCAAGAAATCATCTTGAGGACTAGATGTAGACTTGGTTTAAGCTGAACCAGTATAAATACCTGTGTTTATTTCTCTTTCCCTTATCTCTTTAATTGCTTATATGCTTTATCTTTGATTACTTATACTATATTTCCATTCATCTTGGCTTTGCTTTGCCTTTTTTTATTATAATTTATATATGGCTTGCTTCAGAAACTTCTTAAACTTCCAACAAGTGTGAAAGAATTTTTTTTAACCCAATTGACCCCCTCTTGGGAACTAGCCACTTATATCAAGGATGGGTCTTTTTGAAAGAGAACATAAGGGGTTAGGGATTTCTTGAAGTTTTTTCCTTCAAATAAGGCCCTAAAAAAGTTGCATAAAAATCTAGTCATTGAATCCGCAGATCCGACAGTTGTAAAGAGACAAAGATATAGAGAAGATCTGAACGCTCAATTATCTTAGTATCTTTATCAATAGTAAATTTTGTTTTATTTGATACAAGAGAATGATAATTTTTGAGTAAATTACTTATTTAGTCCTTGAACAATTATAATTTTTTTCATTTGGTCATTAAAAGGTTAAGTATCTCAATTCAATCCCTAAAATATTGCAGTTGCCTTGATTTGGTCATTTTTCATTTCTTAATCACATATTGATGTTCTCAAAATTTTTGTTATTAAAAATTACTTTAATAAAAAGAAGGACTAAATTGAAATTAACATAATTGTTTAGAGACTAAACTAAAACACTCATTTTTTCAATAACTAAATAAAATAATTATAATCTTTTGAAACCAAATTAGTAATTCACATTTAATTTTCTTTTTCTTTTTTGGCTCACTATTGATGTTTTTAAGAAAGAAATATCATGGTTACTCTTATTTGATAATGTAAAGCATTTGCTCCAAGATATGATTATCGACAAAAAATTGGAGGTCAGGATTCTCATTAAGAAGATGAGAAATACCTAAGAAAGATGACCACCTGCTTTGTAGCAACAAAAAAGGAAAAAATAGCATAATCACATGGCTTTAATTCAAAAATGTCTATGTAGATTAATGATCGAGACACGAAATTGTCAATGAACACCAAAGATGTTTATGAAAATAGGAGTAGTAATCCATCGAAGGAAGAACGATAAATTGTTTCTTATTGTGACCTCTTCTTAGAAGTTAGCATAAACATGGGATACCTATCTAATAAGGAAGACTTATGGAATGAAGAGCATTTATTAATGAAAAGAATCTATTAGAAAATGAAAGACAACTTCTAGAATAAAGAGCATCTATCAGACAATGAAATAGTGGAGGAGACTACAAATCAAAATAATCTTATAAATCCCAAGATTCCACTGACTAGAGAGGAATAGGTCAAACTTCATATACCTTGGAAAAGGGCCTCCATTATCAAATTATTGGGCAAAAGGATTAGCGTACAAATTCCTATTAGAAGACTACAAAAAATCTTGAACCCTTTAGGTAATTTCGAATTGGTATAGAATGAATTTTGTTTTCCTTGTTAAGTTTTCATCTATGGCACATTACCAATTCACCTTACACAACAGACCTCGAGTAATAAATGGAGCATTGCCTAACAATCCAAAGGTGGAAACCTGGCTTCCACCCTTTTGAAGACTTTACAAGGAAGATAGTAGTGTGGATTCATATCCCGAAAGTCCCAATAGAGTACTATGAGAAGCATTTCCTCTAGAGGGTGAGAATTTCATTTGGGAAGACACTAAAAGTTGACATATATAACATCATTGAAGAAGAAGATTATAAGGAAATATCTAGCACTAAAAGACACCATGATGCAAAAACCTCAAGAACAATTGCCTTAAAACTCTCAATTAACAATTTGGATTAAAAAACCAGATTGTCAAATTAGTGATAGGTGTAGACTCGTAACTAGAATCATAAGAGTCTACAATTGATAAATAAAATACATAAAATACAATATATCATAAGTTCATAACATTAAAGAAAAAAAAAAGAGAGATAGATGAAGGATTCTTAAAAATTTAGATTTAAAACATTTTCCAAGAATACCAATGGAAACTTGACCTAAGTTTTAGAATCAAACGTAAACCAAGAATATCAAAGTAGAACACCATGATAAGTGAACATTTTGAGAACTTTTATGGGTATTTTTCAATTAGTATTCTATGCATAATTGTTGATAAATGTGGATTTTCACTATGTTCTTTGATTTTGCACAAATTTTAATGAAATGTTTGGAAAGAAGCATTTTGAAGTTGTTTAAGAGTGTTTAAAGATAAAAGTTTGGTGCAAGGAGACTATTGTACTGATTGGAGTATGATGACTTAACCATGGTTAAGGCTTACTTCTAGGATTTATCTATTAACCTTAGGTAAGGTTTCACCCTGACCAAAAACTAGTTCACATCTATAGCTAAGCTGTCAGGTGACCCCATATTTGTTGCCACGCCAACCACTGTAACACCCCAAGTTCTCGGGTGTTACTGTTAATGGTATATCAATGTGATGTAAAAATATGGAGGAAAAATTTTCATTTGAATGAAAGGAAATGGCATGAAAGAGTTTGGCAACTGGCAGAAATTCAATGAGTGGAAGGGACAAGAAATGGGTTAAGGCACAAGGAGAATAAGGGAGATATGGATAATTCAAAAAAAATTATATAGAGAATGAGAAGTGAATGTTGGGGTTGTCTGGCTTTTTTAAAATGTAGAAAAATACCTGAGCTTAAGAAATTACAATTTACCCTTATTATAATTTTGACCACACGGGCGGACCAAAGGCATTTTTGTAATTCCCCACCTATATGATTATATATATACACCCCCCACACATCACTCAACTCATTCTCCTCTCTTACTAAATTCTCTCATTTTCCCTCATGCCATTTCCCTCTCCCTCTCACCTCCTACCACTGGCTCCACGGAACTTGGTGCCCTAATGTCTCCCGCCAACATCCCTTGGCATAGGAGTGGTTCTTTTGACAACCAAGCATCACCGGAGAAGAGGAGATCAGAGGTAAAACTCTAAAATCCTTTTCTTTCTACTTATTTTCAAACAAAAGGAAAAAGGGGAGGATTTGGGGGTCCAAAAGATTGAATCTGAGTATGGGTACTAATCTAAAATATTCCTACATGATTGATGTTGATAATGGAACAAGGAATTTAAAGAAAACTAGGAGGAATTCATGGTTTTGGGGCTAATAATCACAAAACACAAAAATGGGAAAAAACTTAAGCTTTGAGTAGGAAAAATGGATGAATCTCATTTGTGATTGGATTTTTACTATTTAAAGATGATTCCTAGTTATTAGGAGTGTGGATTGGAACTAGAAATTTGGGGGAAATGATCAAGATTTGGGTTGGATTAAGGATTGGAAGGGATTGAGGGGTTATTGGCAGAATTTTTTGAAATTCGCTGGGTGACTAGTCGACTGTTGAGTGTAGATTAATCGACCAGCTGCCTCTAGTGCTCTCTAACTAGACCTTGCTGAGACACACTTACTGACTGGTTGCTCTCAGATTGGAATGGTAGATCTGGCAGTGATGCACTGGTTGACCGGTAAGGGATCACCAGTCGACAGGTTGCTCTCTGGTTGGGACTGATAATATCTAGACAGTCAACCGCTAGTGTAGAAGGCAGTAGACCGGTTGCTACTAGACAATATTTCAAAACATTGATCATTTTATTTTCTCATGTGTTTTCCATTTCAACTGATTAAGAGGCTCCTTCAAAGGATCCTAGCAAGGATTGCCCCTCAAAACATCAAATATCAAGATAGAATGAATAACTTGGAGTAGAGGTGAGAGATTTCTCTACCTTACTTCTTTGATTATTTTCTCTATGGTTATTGGAATTACCATTATTTGCAATGTGTATGGATATGATTGGCACCCTAAGTAGGTGGTTTATTAAAAATGCTTCCATGGAGGGGGAAAGGGAAACTTGAATTGCATCAGGGTTGGGATTTATGCCTTGGAAAAATTGTTAAATATTTGTATACTTGTTGCCAAGAATTATATGAATAATTGACTTGTGGCTTCAGCCGATGTTAGTCATATGTAGTGACGTGTATGGGTTTTTCATTTCGATACTTGTGTGGGTTGGCGTACAACCCACTCCCTTAGATGTTGTCAGTATCCTAAGTATTGTATGTAGTTTTGTACCCCTATCCGATCATTTGAATTGTAATGGAATAAGGGAATTCATACACCTATGCACATGTATTCGTACGCACAAGTATACAACTTTAAGAATCGAATTTTGTAACCAAGTACGTACTTATACATTTGGAGAGGTGTAAGGATTATAATACAATGTTAGGGAGATATGGGGTACATGTATAAAAACCCTAAGAGCCATTTGGGGTAACAAGATAGGGGGATCAGAGAGAGAGATATATATATATAATATTTGACTTAGGTTACAGATATGTGAGTAATGTTGATGCTCTAATGGATGGCTTAGGTATTGTGGTATACCTTCATTATGGAAACGATGTGTTTTGATGGAATGTTATGGTGATTATGTTTGTGGCTAGTGTGGCTGGTATGCCTACGGGGGCCATAAATTAGTGAATTTGGTGTTCGGCGTGAACCAAGGCCAAAGAGGAGGTATGCCGGTAGATAGTCAGTGATTGTATTTGTGTTTGTGATTGTGGCTAGTATGGCTAGTATGCCTTTGGGGGCTGTAAATTGGTGAATGCTGGTGTTGGGCACGAACCAAGGCCATAAATAGAGGGTATACCAGTGAATAGCTGTATGCGGTACAAGCATGGGCCAGGATCCAAGTAAGTGTCCTCAGGGTCGACAGTATAAATTGTTGGTGTGGGCATAAGCTAGGACCTTTGATTGACAGATCTAGGGTTGAACGCTGGTGGATGCTTAGGAATTGATGTGAATGGTTTTGTGTGCCATGTTTGTGTATGCAGAACATGACATGTTGCGGTTGCGTATGATATAGCTATACCTATGAGTATGCCTTGGTTTGGATGGATGAGTCACTTATATGGTATGGTTATCTTTGTATTGGATTAAGTTGAGATGGACCCTTTGGTTGCGGATAAGCAATGTAGGTTTTGTGATATATTAATGTACCATGAGGTCATGCCTTTATGTATGCAATTATGATGAGGATGGGATATGTAGGTCTAGCTTTATGGATGTAACATCCTGATACCCTAGGCTGTGATCTATGGTAAGCCTGACATGTAACTTGAGAACAAGGGAAAAATTTTTAGAACTAAATGGAACTTGGGATCAAAGTGAAATCTTTTTGTTTGGGAAGTAAGAAATTTTGGAAATCATCCCAAGCACTTGTAGGATTACTAATATCTTAAATATTAGATTTAAGGACTCACTTAAATCTTTCAAAAGAATTATTTAAGGATTATGATGAAATAAATAAATTAAGACCTCAATGGTGTTTCTAAGTAAAGATTGAGGGATGTAAATTTTATGTAGTGTTGTGGATCTGTATGTAATAGATGTGAATTAAGGGAAAATTCTAACCTTGCCTTCATTTCTTTTTTAGTTTACTTAAAAGACCAACCCATGACATTTTGGTAATTCCACCCTCTTAGTATGTACATGTATATGGCACAGACACATCATACTTATTTTTCTCTCTTCCTCTGATGTGTTCTCTCTAACCTCCCGTGCCCTACCTCTACCCATTGTTTACCACCTTCATCCAATACAAGAACCATCCTTGGACTTTGGCCACCTTCCTCTGCCGTGAACTTGACCTTTTGACGGCGGCACTTCACTGGAGCACCATGGGTTGAGGGATGAATTCTTTAATACTTCTTCCACATCATTCAAGGCTAGCCAAGGTAGATAAGCATGGAATCGAGGTAAGGGGATCTCTATCTTACCTTGGTTGTATTTTTTTAAAATATATCAATACACATTTATATGAACTGAGTTAAGAATGATTTAATGGGGTGAGTGTATGCGTGTACCCATTTGTCTACCTCCCAAATTGTATACATAGGAATGAGGTGAATACATATACAAACATATCTATGTAAGCTCATAGCTTAAGAGTATGCTTGTATGTGAATGTGCTAATCCTAGATTCTTCCTAGAAAAGCATGTATACACATACACCCACTCATACTTATTCAAACTTTCTTATTTATGGGTTTGGGTATGGTGTATATTTATATGTATATATAAAATAAGGACAAGTACATAACTCTAACCCTTGTGAAGGTGTAAGGATCTGGTACATGGATGCTATTGGGAATGGTATACTATATGACCGAATATGTGACTTGTGTGGTTATAGTCTATATCGGATAACATCTATATTGTGGGGATTATATAGCTTATGGATAATGATATAAATGGTATGTTACATACGTGGTTATGATGGATGCTTTTATGGATAGTATGTGCATGTGAGTAGGGTAACCTTATCTATTTGTAGCATGTTCTTAAATTATATCCTTTAGCACAATGGTACGAAATATCTTAAGTAATCTATAAGGATTTAATTGAACATTTTCCAAACTTATACTTCATTGAGTTACTAATAGTGGAAATATACTTGTTAGAGATATGCTGGTTGATGGATTGTTGTTGGTAATTATGAAGGCTTTGGTTTACACTTTCATGCTATGGCATATACTTTTCCTCAAATATTGAATGATATACTATATTGTCGTTGTGAATGGAAAACCTTACGAATGACATTCATTTTACAACCCCCTTGATTGATGAAACAATATGAATTGTGCTTGAAGAGGTTAGATTGATGGTAACTTGAGTTGAGAAATTCAATGCTTTATATTTCATATGGAACTATGTATGATGCTATGTTATCATGGATTAGGTTGTATACACATTTTGGTGCTAGAATTAGGGTTCTCAATGGGAATGTTGGTTATTGATTATTGATTTGTTGTTAAAAATAATGATTTGCTATATTTATGACTCCTTAGCTTATGGTGATTTTATTGTATCGTGGTTTGGAAAATGTGGTGAAATATATTGTGTCAGATGGTTTGGCACATGTGGAGGCTATATGGAGGCATAAAGATGGGGCTAGGTATACATATGGGATATATGTATATATTTGGCATTCAAGCCAAGAGGGGTTATAAGGATGGGGTTTATATTATTTATCTCTCGGTGTTATAAGGATGGGGTTCATATTATTTATCTCTCGGTGTTATAAGGATGGGGTTCATATTATTTATCTCTTGGTATTATAAGAATGAGGTTTAGGTATATACACATGTATGTATATATCTCACGGGTATTGCCTTTTATGTGCTTCTGTATGGTATTGGTTATGTGGAAATGTTGAAATAAAGAATCACTTGGTAGTACTTGTACTTGATGATATTTACTTTAAAAATACATGATGCTTGATCGTGTCATATTGTTATGAATTGATGCCTTACAAAGGTATGTGAAAATGCCTTGGGATTTTGTGTATAGACTTATGAAGCGCCCTATGTGAGTATAACTCCAACTGTATGTATAATTACATATTCATTCTTTATATATACATTATTTATGTGTTGTAGTAGGACAGAGTTTTTCCCTCACTGGGTCAGTATGACTCACACCCTCAACAATTTTTAGGTACAAAGGAAGCATAGCGGTGGTATCGAGTATTGTGTCTGGCTCCCTTTGTTCGGAGTGAGGGTACAATTCTATTCCTCTTTGCTTCTTTTGTATTCTAGATGGCTCTATAATCGGGTAGGTCAATTAGGTTGTACGTGTTGGCTATGGCTTGGTGGTTGTTTCAATTTGTGTATTGTTTGGCTGTGGTTATGAATCGTGGTTAAACTTATATATTTTTGGAAATAATTGTTCAGTTGAATTGATTCACAAGTAAAAAAAATTAACAAAATGGCTTATGAGATTAAATAAATAAGATTGTCGATTATTGTTGTGGGTTTGGGGTAGAAGTAAGGCTTACGAGGGAGAGGTTGAGTACTCCTCCATGCCGGCCACATGCCCGATCTTCGAATGTGACAGTGGATGCATAATGTTTATAATTATATGCATTTTATGGTATGTGCAAATTTGGTAAGTACTGTAAATACTTGTATTTGAGCATATGGGAAGATTGCTGGGGTTATTATATGGGGTGCCTGTGCACACTTATCTGGTTTAATTTATCTTTAAGTGTGTGGCATTTATTTGTATGTTTTTGCTTAGTAAAGATATTTTGGTGAGTCAAGCAGATTAAACTTACCCCTCACAGTTTCAAGCTTTAGAGATGATTCAATTCGACAATTCAAGTAGCAAGATAGCGAGGATGCCTACCCTTTGTCCAGGGTAAGGTATTTGTCTTTTAAGTTTAAAGTTAATTTTTTAGTATGCTCTATAATCAGGTAGGCCACTTAGAATTTATTTTTCTTTTGTTGGGTTAGTCGGTATAATATCAAGCTTATGGTGGTGTAGGTGACATGCTGTTTGCACCAGTCATAGCCGTAGGTCCGGGCTATGAAAAAGATGGTACCAAAGTATTAGGGTTGGGGTCTCTTATCGATTACAGAGCAAGGTAACCTTTGTGAGTCCTCCTTTATCGCTGTGAACTCGGATATAGCTATAAGGAGATGGCTCCACTAAAGGCTCTGTAGGATGTGTTTTATGTTCCTTTTAAGTGTCTTTTCTTCTTAGGAAGATGTTGGATGATAGTGGATGATGTGTGGTGTTAGTCATCCTGTGTAGATCCAAAATGTCTCTTGGGTGATAAAAGGTATTCGTATTGAGAGGCTACAAGAGAGAACATGGCGTGGTGGCAAAATAGAGTTAGGATGATCATACCCAAGGAGGGTAGAGACCCGTGGATACACTTTGTGGTAGGAAAGAGCAGATCATGGAAATTGTGGAAGAGGATTGTTAGGAAGGAGTAAAGTAAAGCAAGAGTAAGGTTCCTTGAGGGAATCTTTGGTGTTAGAATGGTTGTCAGTAGACTAGCCATATGGGGATTGTAACTCGATAAGAGTTGCAACCGCATTGGTAAAATAAGAAGGCTACACAAATAATGGATTAGAAACACATGAAAGAGCAGTTTTGGGTCTTGTTAATGGTGTTGGTTGAGGTTTGAGAGAAAGGAACCAATCAATGTTTGATTCTCAAGGATAAGTTGGCAAGTGGGTCTTGCCTAAGAGAGTATCTTTGAGTTTAAGGGGGAAGTCCCTGTAGGACTTTACTTCCATTCTTCTAGGTGGCTGGATGTGAGATTGGTAGAAGATGTGTCACATCCCAAGACTGAGCACATGACCGGCACGAAAGAGGACTCAACCCTTCTCCCATAAGCCTTACTTCTACCCAAAACCCACAGCACATTCAATAGTCTTATTAATTTAATTTCATAATCTAATATGATAATTTTTCCTTTAACATGTGAGTGAGGTCAATAGAACAATTTATTTCCAAATATATCAGCCTGATCACAATTCATACACAACCTTGTTAACTTACCCAATTACAGAGCATGTCTAAAGCAAAACAAAAGAAAAGGGAGAGACAAGACCGTACCACATCCCCGAACAAAGGGGAGTCTATCACTATACTTGATACCACCGCTAAGCTTCATTCATACCTGAATATTTTGAGGTATGAGTCATACTGACCCAGTGAGGAAAACTTTATCCTACCTCTACACGTAAACATAATACAAATATATGAAGAAGTGTACAAACGATTATACTTGTAATTGGAGATATACTCACTTGTACACACCATAGGTCTATTGTATAAAGAACTCAAAGGGATAACATAGTCCATCACAAAACATAAGGTCATGGTTGACCATACAAGACCAGACATCTTATGATAGATAGATATTATCAAGAGACAAGTATTCAACCAATCCATAATATAAAAGAAGAAACTAATTCATACTTGACTAACCATATTGAGCTTATGTATATGTATGTAGTTATTTCCCAACCTTATATTTTCAATTCCACCAAGTACCCATACCACGATATTATATAATCACAACAAAACAAGAAATCATAAATACAACCAAACCATCACAATATAATATAATTTATATCAACTTATAACAACAAACAATCAATCAATCACACGACTTTTCGTACCAATCGAGTCATCCCTGCAAGGTTATCAAGCTCTAGAACTTGCATAAACTCAGAAGAATGGGGGCAAGATCGAGATTGTAAGTTTGAATTGAGGATCGTAAGATCTTCTAAAATTTCATAAATAAATTAACAAAAAATATATATATAGGTGCTAACATTGCAAAAATATCAAAAGTTCTTCCATAAAACATATCATATATGACATATATTGCAAAAAATAACAAGAATTTACCACAAAGTTATAAACAAAAACACCTTCAAACATCAACAACATCCAAAACAAGTAAAGAACTGTTGTATCCATATTCCATTATACAAAAAACATAAAGTCATAAACTTCAAACATCAGCATCATCTATATGCATAGCATGATCATTACCATCCTCACTACCATCACTATCAATAACATCATCATCTAAGTCACTGAAGTCTTCATGAATCTCCAATTCATGAACTATGTCATGAACTTGTAAGTCTTCCACCACATCTTGACCCTCAAGGTTATATATGGTCCTTCCTCTTCATCTCTAGTTGCAATATTTTCTGTAATCCACTCATTATCAGAAGAAATGTTGTCCATGTCATATTGAATTCTAGTTTTTCTATCTTTTAGTTTTAGATTGTACATTACAAAAACTTAATCGTTCATCTTCTTTTGAAGCAATCGATTCCTCTTCTTTATATGCACCTATGTGAGAAAGAAACAAAAAGATTAAGAAATAATGAAATATACATAACATAAACCAAAGGATATAATCATTCATAAATTATATTACCATCTCAAAGGCGCTCCAATTACACTCACATCCAGATGAGGTACAATTCAAACTCAATATACGAATTGCGAACCTTTGCAACTCTGGACAATGATCACCATATAAATCCCAGCACTTAGTTGGAAGCTTCTTATCTCGCATAGATTTTGCAGCAGAAATACCAAACATACCCTTTTCCTCCTTGAATGTCTCAAGTTGTATGTCAACCTTATCCCTTTCTTCATTTGTTAACATTTTATCCACACATTCGTATAATCCACGTTTGACAGGATAATCTACCTTGAAATTAGGACTAAATTAAATTTGTGGATTCAAATAGTAAGCTGCAGCATGCAAAGGCCTATGAAGTTGAGCCTCCCATCTATCATCAATGATTTTCCAAATGGGCTCATAACTGAAGAATGAATACAAAATAAACAAAAACAATATTAAATAAAGTTATAATTTAAAGCAAATATAAATAAGTTTGATTTGAAGACAAGATAATAATTTCCTTCTTATGTACCTCTTTTTAATATTCTTAAAGTTGGCTTGAATACTTCCCTTAGCTTGGTCCATTTCCTTATATATAGAGCCCATAGCTAGCTTATCATCAGCATCTAGCATTCGAAGCACTTTAATGAGAGGATATATAGTTTTGAAACACAAAGTTACATTCTTCCAAAACCTTATATCCGTAACCATTCATTCAACCCTTCTACCATCTTGTATAGTTGTAAAACAACTAGATTTCCATTGCCTAGATGAAAACATAGTCATTAGTGGCCGCTTATTATAAAAAAGACAACCTAAAGTAAGGTATATTGTGGCAAATCGAGTCACAGCTAATCTAATTAAATCATTTCCTTTTGTGATGTGTCATACTCCCTTTATATTATTTAGTTTAACATATATTATTGATATTTAATAAAATATATAAAATTAAAAATATATTAAAAAGGATTAATCTACGATGCCAGTTCGACACGGTTAGCCAACCAAACCCACCCAATTTTCGAGCACATTTGATTGTTTGGAGACAATCTATCTCCAAAATAATGGCCACGTCATCAAGTATTTGATTGGTTGAAATGGCATTGGCACCTTGAGGAATATAGACACGTGCTTGCAAAGGAACAATAGCAGGAATTTGCCATTGTAATGATAAAAGTTATTTACACTTGAATGCGGAATGTCACCCAGTCGGAGACAGCGACGCTGAGAAAGGAAAAAAATAAAAAACAATATAAGTAGAACAAAGAATAAAGAATTGGGAAAAATTTGAAACGCATTCTATTTGGCCCATCTTTGCAGTCAACGTGCCCTCCATTTGCCCATCCTGCCATTCAACGTTCCTTCATTTGCACGAATAATGCATTCGCCAAAGCAGGTGCAGCTCCCTAATCAGGGTGTTTTACAACAACAATATGCTGACGTGTGATTGCATCAGCCATTTCTTCATTACTAGTAGCATCAATGCCACCCAATTTTCAAGCATGTTCAATTATTCTAAGATGATCTATCTCCATAATGACGACCATGTCATCAAGTATTTGATTGGCTAAAATCGCATTGGCACCTTGAGGAATATAGATGTTGACTTGTAAAGGAACAATAGTAGGAATATTAGCCATTGTAATGATAAAATTTACTTACTGTCAAGTGCGAAATGCCACCCAGTCAGAGATAGCGACGCTGAGAGAGAGATAAAATAAAAAAATATATGGGGAAGAAAGAATAAATAATTAGGAATAATTTGAAATGCATTCCATTTGGCCCATCTTTTGCACTAATAATGCATTCACCTAAGCAGGTGTAGCTCCCTGATCAAAGTGTCTTGAAACAATCATGTGCTAACGTATGATTGCATCAACTATTTCTTTATTGCTAATAGCATCAATCCCACCCAATTTTCAAGCATGCTCGATTGCTTTAAGATGATCCTTCTTCAAAATGACGGCCACATCATTAAGGATTTGATTGGCTAAAATGGCATTGGCACCTTGAGGAATGTGGACGTTGACTTGCAAAGGAACAATAGCAGGAATATTAACTATTGTAATGATAAAAGTTGCTTAGTCTCAATGCAAAATGTCACCCAGTCAAAGACAACAACGCTAAGAGAGGGAAAAAATAAAAAAAATAAAAGGAGAATAAAGAATAAAGAATTAGTGGTAATTCGAAACACATTCCATTTAGCCCATCTTTGCAGGTAACATGCCCTCTATCTGCCCATCTTAGCATTCAATGTGCCCTCTATTTGAGTGAATAATGCATTAACCCAAGCAGGTGCAGCTCCCTGATCAAAATGTCTTGTAAAAATCATTGTTATTGTTATTGTTATTGTTATTGCTATTGTATGTATAACTAAATATCGTAAAGGATGACAAAAAAATAATTATACTAAAAATAAATTTAGTAAATTAATAAGTTAATTAAATTTTAGCTTCTTTTTTACAAGTGTCAAATGGGCCAACTCGACAAGTTTAGGTTGCCCCCCTTTTTTAAATGGGCTAGCATTATGTTGGCCCGGCCCTCCATGAGTGGGCTGAAGGGCCAAACAGTCCAACCCAAATTTTTTTTTTAATTTTTTTGTTTGTTTAAAAAATTTATAAAAAATAATTTATTTGCTTAAAAAACGTGAGAAAGATATGAATTTAGAAATTTAGAGCTATGAAAGAAAGATAAAAATGCAATCACTCTTTTTTTTAAATTAATTTTTTCTTTTTTATTTAGTGTTATCTTTTCTTATTATATAATAATTAAGTTCAAATGATTATACAAATTTAATATAAAATTATCGACAAATAATGTCTCATACTCCTTTTGTAATATTTAGTTAAACATATATTATTGATATTTAATATATATATATATATATATATATATATATATATATATATTATGAAAAATATGTCAAGCAGGGTTAATCCATGGGCTGCAAGTTCGACTCGATGAACCAACCCAACACACCCAATTTTCGAGCATGTTCAATTGTTCTAAGATGATCTATCTCCATAATGACGACCATGTCATCAAGTATTTGATTGGCTGAAATGGCATTGACACCTTGAGTAATATAGATGTTGACTTGCAAAGGAACAACAGTAGGAATATTTGCCATTGTAATGATAAAAGTTGTTTACTCTCGAATGCAAAATGTCACCCAGTCAAAGACAGCAAAGCTGAGAGAGGAAAAAAATAAAAAAAAATATAAGGTGATCTAAGAATAAAGAAATAGGAATAATTCGAAACGCATCCATTTGATCCATCTTTACTGTCAATGTTCCTTCCATTTGCCTGAATAATGCATTCACCATTGTAGGTGCAGCTCCCTGATCAAAGTGTCTTGCAACAATCATGTGTTTATGTGTGTTTGCATAAGCCATTTCTGCCTTGCTACCAGTATCAATGCCATCCAATGTTCGAGCACATTTGATTGCTCTAAAAATCAAGTATTTGATTGGCTAAAATTGCATTGGCACCTTGAGGAGTATAGACGTTGACTTCCAAAGGAACAACAATAGGAATATTGGCCACTGTAATGATAAAAGTTGCTTACTCTCGAACGCGGAATGTCACCCAGTTAGAGACAGCAGCGCTGAGAGAGGAAAAAAATAAAAAATATATACAAGGAGAATAAAGAATTAGGGATAATTCGAAACATATTCTACTTGGCCCATCTTTGCAGTCAACATGCCCTTTATTTGCCCATATTGGCATTCAATGTGCCTTCCATTTGCTCGAATAATGCATTAGCCCAAGCAAGTGCAGCTCCCTTATCAAAGTGTCTGCAAAAATATATTGACGTGTGATTGCAACAACCATTTCTTCATTGCTAGTACCATCAATGCCACCCAATTTTCAAGCATGTTATATTGCTCTAAGACAATCCAACTCCATAATGGAGGCCAAGTCATCAGGTATTTGATTGGCTAAAATGACATTGGCACCTTGAGGAATATAGACGTTGACTTGCAAAGTAACAGCAGCAGGAATATTGGCCATTGTAATGATAAAAGTTGCTTACTCTCTAATGCAGAATGTCACCCTGTCAGAGAAAGCGATGCTAAGAAAGGAAAAAAATAAAAAAAAAATATAAGGTGAACTAAGAATAATGAATTAGGGGCAATTCAAAACGCATTTTATATGGCCCATCTTTACAGTCAACATGCTCTCCATTTTGCCATCTTG
Source organism: Biancaea sappan (assembly GCA_037074585.1). Lineage (NCBI taxonomy): Eukaryota > Viridiplantae > Streptophyta > Magnoliopsida > Fabales > Fabaceae > Biancaea > Biancaea sappan. The sequence continues at coordinate 71,920,461 of CM073492.1, read as the reverse complement.
ATATTCAACATGCCTTCTATTTGTGTGAATAATGCATTCGCTAATGTAGGTGCAGATCCCTGTGCTGATGGGTGATTGCATCAACCATTTCTTCCTTGCTAGCAGTATCAATGCCACCCAATGTTCGAGCACGTTTGATTGCTCTAAGACAATTTATGTCCATAATGACGACCATGTAATCAGGTATTTGATTGGCTAAAATTGCATTCGCACCATGAGGAATATAGACGTTGACTTCCAAAGGAACAACAAGAAGATTACTGGCCATTGTAATGATAAAAGTTTCTTACCCTCGAACGCAGAATGTCACCCAGTCAGAGACAGCGACGCTAAGAGAGGAAAAATATATAAAGAGACTAAAGAATAAAGAATTAGGGATAATTCGAAGTGCATTCCATTTGGTGTATCTTTGTAGTAAATACACCCTTCATTTGCCCATCCTGACATCCAATGTGCCTTTTATTTGCGCGAATAATGCATTCACCTAAGCAGGTGTAGCTTTCTGATCAGAGTGTCTTGCAATAATCATGTACTGACGTGTGATTGCATCAGCCATTTCTTCATTACTAGTAGCATCAATGCCACCCAATTTTTGAGAATGTTTCATTGCACTGAGACGATCTGTCTCTATGATGACGGCCATGTCATCAGGTGTTTGATCGGCTAAAATGGCATTGGCACCTTGAAGAGTATTGACGTTGACTTGCAAAGGAACAACAACATGAATATTGGCTATTGTAATGATAAAAGCTGCTTAATCTCAAATGCAGAATGTCACCCAGTAAGAGACGGTGACCTTGAGAGAGGAAAAAAATAAAAACATATAAGGAGAATAAAGAATAAAGAATTAGGGATAATTCAAAATGCATTCCATTTGGCCTATCTTTTCTGTTAATATGCCCTTCATTTTCTATCCTGGCATTCAACGTGCCCACTATTTGCACGAATAACGCATTCGCCAAAGCAGGTACAGCTCCCTGATCAGAGTATCTTGCAACAATCAAGTGCTTACATTTGATTGAATCAGCCATTTCTTCAATGCTAGCAACATCAATGCCACCCAATTTTCGAATGCATTCGATTGCCCTAAGATGATCTATCTCCTTAAAGATGGTCATGTCATCAGGTTTTTGATTGGCTAAAATGGCATTGACACCTTGAGGAATATATACGTTGACTTGCAAAGGAACAACAACAGGAATATTGGCTATTGTAATGATAAAAGTTGCTTACTCTCGAATGCGAAATGTAGAGATGAAAAATTGACATTGTTTTTTCCAATTAGTTGGAGGGGAAGGAAAGGAAAAAATAGGTGAAAAGTTCCTCCATGCTTCTCATTTTCTTTTCCCTCCGAAAGTATAGGGATATGGAGGAAGGAAAAATTATAACAATATAAAGTGACATAAGTGTCTTCAATAATTTTTCTTAATACCAAGATTGTCCGTTAACTAAAAGTTATATTATTATTGTCATTGTCCTCTAACTAAAAGTTATATTGTTATTGTTATTATTGTTTATTGTTTTTCTTATTGTTGTTGTTATTGTATGTATAACTAAATATAATAAAGGATAAAAATAAATAATTATACTAAAAATAAATTTAGTAAATTAATAAGTTAATTATATTTTTACTTCTTTTTTAGAAGTGTCAAAATGGGCTAACCTGACAAGTTTCGGTTGGCCCCCCTTTTTTTTAAACGGGCCTGCATTATTTTGGCCCGACGCCCCATGGTTGTGCTGAAGGGCCAACTGGCCAGTCCATTGTTTTTTTTTTAAATTTTTTTTGCTTTTTTAATTAAAAGATTGATAAAAAAATAATTTATTTGCCTAAAAAACGTCAGAAAGATATGAATTTAGACATTTAGAACTTTAAAAGAAGCAAAAATTGCAATCATTCTTTTTTAAAATTATTCTTTCTTTTTTATTTGCATGAATAATGCATTCGCTAATGCAGGTGTAGCTCCCTAATCCAAGTGTCTTGCAACAATCATGTGCTAACGTGTGATTACATAAGCCATTTCTTTCTTGCTAGTAGTATCAATGCCACCTAATGTTCGAGCACATTTGATTGCTCTAAGACAATTTGTGTCCATAATGACGGCCATATAATCAGGTATTTAATTGCCTAATATTGCATTTGTACCTTGAGGAATATAGACGTTGACTTCCAAAGGAATAACAAGATTATTGGCCATTGTAATGATAAAAGTTGCTTACTCTCAAACACAGAATGTCACCTAATTAGAGACAGCGACACTAAGAGAGGAAAAAATATAAAGAAAATAAAGAATAAAGAATTAGGGATAATTTAAATCACATTCCATTTGGCCTATCTTTGTAGTAAATGCGCCTTCTATTTGCCCAACCTGACATTCAACGTGCCCTATATTTGCCCGAATAATGCATTCGCCCAAGCAGGTGTAGCTTTTTTATCAGAGTGTCTTGCAACACTCATGTGCTGACATGTGATTGTATCAGTCATTTCTTCATTGCTAGTAGCATCAATGCCATCCAATTTTCAAGTGCATTTGATTGCTCTAAGACGGTCCGTCTTCATAAAGACGACCAAGTCATAAGGTGTTTGATTAGCTAAAATGGCAATGACACATTGAAAAATATAGGCGTTGACTTGAAAATTAACAACAATAAGAATGTTAGCCACTGTAATGATAATAGTTGCTTACTCTCGATTGTGGAATGTAGAGGATAAAAGTTGACATTGTTTTTTTCAATTAGTTGGAGGTGAAGGAAAGGAAAATAGAGGTGAAAAGTTCCTCCCTCCCTCTTATTTTCTTTTCCCTCCGAAAATGAAGAGATTTGGAGAGAAGGAAAATTTATAACAATGTAAAATGATATAACTATCCTCAACAATTTTTCTTAATACTAAGATTGTCCCTTAACTAAAAGTTATATTATTGCTTTTGTCCACTAAAAGTTATATTGTTATTGTTATTGTTGCTGTTATTATTATTGTTATTCTTATTGTTAGTATTATTGTTATTGTTATTGTTTGTTGATTTTGTCATTTTCATTGTTATTGTACGGATAAATAAATAAAATAAAGGATAACAAATAAAATAATTAAACTAAAAATAAATTTAGTGAATTAATAAGTTAATTAAATTTTAGCTTCTTCTTTAGAGGTGTCAAAATGGGCCAAATCGAAAATTTTAGGGTGGCTCACTTTTTTTAAACTAGCTAGCATTATATTGGCCCGGCCCTCCATGAGCGGGCTGAAGAGCCAAACAGGGCAATCCAAAGTTTTTTTTAAAACAAAAATTGATAAAAAATAATTTATTTCCTTAAAAAACATGAGAAAGATATAGATTTAGACATTTAGAACTTAAAAAAAATGCTAAAAATGCAATCTTTCTTTTATTAAATTATTCTTTCTTTTTTTTTTAGTCTTATCTTTTCTCATTAAATAATAACTAAGATCAAATAAATATACATATTTAATATAAAATTATCATCAAATGATGTCTCAGACTCTCTTTTGTATTATTTAGTTTAACATATATTATTGATATTTAATATATATATATATATATTAAAAAAGGTTAATTAGCGGGCTGACTCAGACAGCTCGCCAAACCCATAGATTTTTTAGCGCGTTCAATTGTTTTCAGACGATCAGTCTCTATAATGACAATCATGTCATCAAGTATTTGATTTTTTAAAATGGCACTAGCACCTTGAGAAATATAAACGTTGACTTGCAAAGGAACAACAACAGAAATATTGGCCATTATAATGATAAAAGTTGTTTACTCTCGAATGCGGAATTTCACCCAGTCAAAGAAAGCAATGGTGAGAGAGGAAAAAAAAATATAAGGAGAATAAAGAATAAAAAATTAGGGATAATTCGAAATGCATTCCATTTGGCCCATCTTTGCAGTCAATGTGCCCTTCATTTGCGCGAATAATGAATTCGCCCAAGTAGATGCAACTCCCTGATCAGAGTGTCTTGCAACAATCATGTGCTGACGTGTAATTGCATCAGCCATTTCTTCATTGCTAGCAGCATCAATGCCACCCAATTTTTGAGAGCATTTGATTTCACTGAGACGATTCGTCTCCATGATGACCATGTCATCAGGTATTTGATTGGCTAAAATGGCATTGGCACCTAGAGGAATATAGACGTTGACTTGCAAAGGAATAACAGCATGAATATTGGCTATTGTAATGATAAAAGCTGCTTAATCTTGAATGCAGAATGTCACCCAGTTAGAGACGGCGATGCTGAGAGAGGAAAAAAAATAAAAGGAAAATAAAGAATTAGGGATAATTCGAAACATATTCCATTTGACCTATCTTTGCAGTCAATGTGCCCTCCATTTTCACATCCTAGCATTAACATGCCATTTGCATGAATAATGCATTCGCCAAAGTAGGTACAGCTGCCTGATCAAAGTGTCTTGCAACAATCAAGTGCTTACATGTGATTGAATTAGCCATTTTTTCAATGCTAGCAACATTAATGCCTCCCAATTTTCAAATGAGTTCAATTGGCCTAAGACTTTCCGTCTCCTTAAAGATGGCCATGTCGTCAGGTATTTGATTAGCTAAAATGGCATTGGCACCTTGAGGAATATATACGTTGACTTGCAAAAGACCAACAACATGAATATTAGCCATTGTAATGATAATAGTTGCTTACACTCGAATGAAGAATATAGAGGTGAACAATTGACATTGTTTTCTACAATTGGATGGAAGGGAAGGAAAGGAAAAAAGAGGTGAAAAGTTTCTCCCTGCTTCTCATTTTCTTTTCCCTCTGAAAGTGGAGGGGTTTGGTGGGAAGGAAAAATCATAACAATATAAAATGACATAAGTGTCCTAAACAATTTTTCTTAATACCAAGATTGTTCCTAACTAAAAGTTATATTATCATTGTCATTGTCCTCTAACTAAAAGTTATAATTTTTTGTTATTGTTATTATTGTTTATTGTTTTTGTCGTTGTTATTGTTATTGTATGTATAACTAAATATAATAACGGATAACAAAAAAAATTATACTAAAAATAAATTTAGTAAATTAATAAGTTAATTATATTTTAGCTTCTTTTTTAGAGGTGTCAAAATGGGCCAACCCGACAAGTTTAGGTTGGCCCCCTTTTTTTAAACAGGCTTGCATTATGTTGGCCTGGCCCTACATGGGCAAGCTGAAGGGCCAAACTGGCCAGCCCATAGTTTTTTTAAATTTTTTTGCTTTTTTAATTCAAAAATTGATAAAAAAATAATTTATTTGCCTAAAAAAGTCAAAAAGATATGGATTTAGACATTTAGAACTTTAAAAAAAAAAAAGAAAAAGCCGCAATCATTCCTTTTTTTAAATTATTCTTTCATTTTTATTTAGTGTTATATTTTTTCATTAAATAATAATTAAGATCGAATGATTATAGAAATTCAATATAAAATTATCGTCAAATGATGTCTCATACTCCCTTTGTAATATTTAGTTAAACTTATACTATTGATGTTTAATATATATATATATATATATATATATATATAGAAATATATTAAAAAGGGTTAATCTGCGGGCTACCAGTTCAAATTTGTCAGCTAGCCAAGCCCACCCAATTTTTGAGCGCATTCAATTATTCTGCGACGATCTGTCTCCATAATGACAACCATGTCATCAAGTATTTGATTGGCTAAAATGGCATTGGCACCTTGAAGAATATAGACATTGACTTGCAAAGGAACAACAAAAGGAATATTGGCCATTGTAATGATAAAAGTTGTTTAGTCTCGAATGCTGAATGTCACGCAGTCAGAGACAGCAACGCTAAGAGAGGAAAAAAATTAAAAAAAATATAAGGAGAACTAAGAATAAAGAATTAGGAATAATTCAAAATACATTCCATTTGGCCCATCTCTGCAGTCAACGTGCCCTCCATTTTCCCATCCTGACATTAAATGTGCCCTCCATTTGCGCAAATAATGCATTCCCCAATGCATGTAGAGCTCCCTGTCTGAGTGACTTACAATAATCATGTGCTGACGTTTGATTGCATCAGTCATTTCTTCATTGCTAGTAGTATCAATGCCTCCTATTTTTCGAGCGCTTTCGATTGCTTTAAGACAATCCTTCTCCATAATGACGGTAATCAAGTATTTGATTGGCTAAAATTGCATTGGCACCTTGAGGAATATAGATGTTGACTTACAAAGGAACAACAGCAGGAATATTGGCTATTATAATGATAAAAGTTGCTTACTTTAGAATGCAGAATGTCACCCAGTTAGAGACAGCGACACTGAGAGAAGAAAAAATAAAAAATATATAAAGAGAATAAAGAAGAAAGAACTAAGGATAATTCGAAATGCATTCCATTTGGCCCATCTTTGCAGTCAACGTGCCTTCCATTTGCCCATCCTAGCATTCAACGTGCCCTCCATTTGCGTGAATAATGTAGTCACCCAAGCAGGTGCAGCTCCCTAATCAAAGTGTCTTGCGACAATCATGTGCTAACATGTGATTGCATCAGCCATTTCTTCATTGCTAGCAGCATCAATGCCACCCAATTTTTAAGTTTGTTCGATTGTTTTGAGAAGATCCATCTCCATAATGATGACCATGCCATTAAGTATTTGATTGGCTAAAATGACATTGGCACCTTGAGGAATCTAGACGTTGACTTGGAAAGGAACAACAACAAGTTTATTGGCCATTGTAATGATAAAAGTTGTTTATTCTTGAATGCAGAATGTCATCCAGTCAGAGACTACGAAGTTGAGAGAGGAAAAAAATAAAAAAATGTAAGTAGAATAAAGAATAAAGAATTACAGATAATTCGAAACGCATTCCATTTTGCCCATCTTTTCAATCTACATGCCCTTCATTTACCCATCCTAGCATTCAACGTGCCCTCCTTTTGTGCGAATAATGCATTCACCTAAGCAGGTGCAACTCTCTAGTCAGAGTGTCTTACAACAATCATATGCTAACGTGCGATTCCATCAGCCATTTCTTCATTACTAGCAGCATCAATGCCACCTAATTTTCAAGTGTGTTTGATTGCTTGGAGACGATCTACCTCCATAATGATGGCCAAGTCATTAGGTATTTGATTGGCTAAAATAATATTGGCGCCTTTAGGAATTTAGACGTTAACTTACAAATGAGCAGTAGTAGGAATATTGGTCATTGTAATGATAAAAGTTGCTTATTCTTGAATGCGAAATGTCAGCCAGTCAGAGACAACGATACAAAGAGAGGAAAAAAAATAGAAAGAATAAAAGTAGAATAAAGAAATATGGATAATTCGAAACGCATTCTGTTTGGCCGATCTTTGCAGTTAATTTGCCCTCCAATTGCCCATCCTAGCATTCAACGTGCCCCTTATTTGCATAAATAATGTATTTGCCTAAGCAGGTGTAGCTCCCTATCAGAGTGATTTTCAAAAATTATGTACTGACATGTGATTCCATTAATCATTTCTTCATTGCTAGGGGCATCAATGCCATCCAATTTTTGAACGTGTTCGATTGCTTTGAGATGATCCGTCTCCATAAAGACGGCCATGTCATCAAGTATTTGATTAGCTAAAATGGCATTGGCACCTTGAGTAATATAGACGTTGACTTGCAAATAAACAATAGCAGATATATTGGCCATTGTAATGATAAAAGTTACTTTCTCTTGATTGCAGAATGTGGAGGAGAAAAATTGACATTGTTTTTTTCAATTAGTTAAAGTGGAAAGAAAGGAAAATAGAGGTGAAAAGTTCTTCATTCCCTCTCACTTTCTTTTCCCTCTGAAAGTGAGGGGATTTGGAAGGAAGAAAAAATTATAATATATAATGATATAAATGTCCTTAATACCATGATTGTCCTTTAACTAAAAGTTATATTATTATTGTTGTTGTCCATAAACTAAAAGTTATATTGTTATTGTTATTGTTATTGTTACTGTTATTGTCCACAAACTAAAAGTTATATTGTTATTTTTGTAGTTATTGTTACAGTTTATTGTTTTTGTCATTGTTATTGTTATTAAACTAAAAATAAATTTAATAAATTAATAAGTTAATTAAATTTTAGCTTTTTTGTTGACGTGTCAAAATGGGCAACCAAAAAAGTTTAGGTTGGCCCCTTTTTTTCAAAATGGCCAACATAATATTGGCCCGACCCTCCATGACCAGGCTAAAGGGCCAAATATGCCAGCCCTGTAGTTTTTTTAAATTTTTTTTACTTTTTAAAACAAAAATTGATAAACAATAATTTATTTGCTTAAAAAACATGAGAAAGATATGGATTTAGACATTTAGAACTTCAAAAAAAAAAAGCTAAAAATGGAATCATTCTTTTTTTTTAAATTATTTTTTTTTCTTTAGGGTTACCTTTCCTCATTTAATAATAATTAAGATCAAGTGAATATACAATATTTAATATAAAATTATCGTCAAATGATGTCTCATACTTCCTTAGTATTATTTAGTTTAACATATATTATTGATATATATATATATATAATTAAAAATATATTAAAAAGGGTTAATCCGTGGGCTAACAGTTTGACTCGGACAGCCAGCCAAACCCACTAAATTTTCAAGCACGTTCAATTGTTCGAAGATGATATGTCTCCATAATCACGGCCATGTCATCAAGTATTTGATTGGCTAAAATGGCATTGGCACCTTGAGGAATATAGACATTGACTTGCAAAGGAACAAAAGTAGGAATATTGGCCTTTATAATGATAAAAGTTGTTTACTCTCGAATGTGAAATGTCATCCAGTCAGAGACAGCGATGCTAAGAGAAGAAAAAAAATATAAGGAGAATAAAGAATAAAGAATTAGGGATAATTCGAAACGTATTACATTTGGCCCAACGTTGCAGTCAACATGCCTTCCATTTGTGTGAATAATGGATTCACCCATGTAGATACAGCTCCCTGATCAGAATGTCTTACAACAACCATGTGCTGCCGTGTGATTGCATCAGTCATTTCTTCATTGCTAGCAGCATCAATGCCACCTAATTTTCGAGCGCGTTCGATTGCTCTGAGACGATCCGTCTCAATGATGATGGACATGTCATCAGGTATTTGATTGGCTAAAAAGGCATTGGCACCTTGAGGAATATAGACGTTGACTTGCAAATGAACAACAATATGAATATTGGCCATTGTAATGATAAAAGATGCTCAATCTCTATTGTAGAATGTCACCCAATCAGAGATGACGACGTTGAGAGAGGAAAAATAATAAAAAAAAATAAAAAAATAAAAGGAGAATAAAGAATAAAGAATTAGGGATAATGCAAAACACATTCGATTTGGCCCATCTTTGTAGTCAACGTGCCCTCATTTTCCTATCATGGCATTCAATGTGCCCTCCATTTGCGCGAATAATACAATTGCCTAAGCAGGTGTAGCTCCTTGATTAGAGTGTCTTACAACAATCAAGTGCTTTCGTTTGATTACATTAGTCATTTCTTCAACGCTAGCAGCGTTAATGCCACTCAATTTTCAAGTGCGTTTGATTGTTTTAAGATGATCTGTCTCCATAATGATGACAATGTCATCAAATATTTGATTTGCTAAAATTGCATTGGCACATTATGGAATATAGACGTTGACTTGCAAAAGAATAGAAGCAGGAATATTGGCATTTGTAATCATAAAAGTTGTTCTCTTTCGAATGAGGAATATCACCCAGTCAGAGACAGTGACACTGAAAGAGGAAAAAAAATTAAAAAAAAATATAAGGAGAATAAAGAATAAATAATTAGGGATAATTCGAAATGCATTCCATTTGACCCATCTTTGCAGTTAACGTGCCCTTCATTTTCCCATCCTGGTACTCAACGTGCCCTCTATTTGCGCGAATAATGCATTCACCCAAGCAGGAGCAGCTCCATGATCAGAGTGTCTTACAACAATCATGTGTTGACATGAGATTGCATTAGCCTTTTCTTCATTACTAGCAGCATCAATGCCACCCAATTTTCGAGCGCGTTCAATTGCTTTAAGATGATCCATCTCCATAATGGCGACAACGTCATTAGGTATTTGATTGGCTAAAATGTCACTAGCACCTTGTGGAATATAGACGTTGACTTGCAAAGGAACAATAGTAGGAATATTGGCCATTGTAATGATAAAAATTGCTTACTCTCAAGTGTGAAATGTCACCCAATCAGAGACAATGACACTAAGAGAGGAAAAAAATATAAGGAGATTAAAGAATAAATAATTAGGGATAATTTGAAACACATTCCATTTTACCCATCTTTGCAATAAATGTGCCCTCCATTTGCCCATCCTGGCATTCAACATGCCCTTTATTTGTGCGAATAATGCATTAGCCCAAGTAGGTGTAACTCCCTGATCAAAGTGTCTTACAATAATCATGTGCTGACATGCGATTGAATTAGCCATTTCTTCATTGCTAGCAGCATCAATGCGATCAAATTTTCTAGCACGTTCGATTGCTCCGAGACCTTCTGTCTCCATAATGATGGCCATGTTATCAGGTATTTGATTAGCTAAAATGGCATTGGCACCTTAAGTAATATAGACGTTGCTTTGCAAAGGTGCAGCAGTAGGAATATTAGCCACTATAATTATAAAAGTTGCAGAGTGTGGAGGTGAAAAATTGACGTTGTTTTTTTCAATTTGTTGGAGGGAAGGGAAAGGAAAATAGAGGTGAAAAGTTCCTCCCTCCATCTCGTTTTCTTTTTCCTCCGAAAGTGGGAGATTTTGAGGGAAAAAATTATAAAAATGTAAAATAACATAAGTGTCCTCAACAATTTTCCTTAATACTAAGATTGTCTTCTAAATAAAAGTTATATTATTATTATTGTTAATGTCCTCTACCTATAAGTTATATTGTTATTATTGCTGTTATTGTTATTGTCAGTATTATTGTTATTGTTAGTGTTTACTGTTTTTGTCATTGTCATTGTTATTGTTATTGTTATTGTTATTTATGTATAACTAAATATATTAAAGGATAAAAAATAATTAAACTAAAAATAAATTTAGTAAATTAATAAGTTAATTAAATTTTACCTTCTTTTTAGAGTGTCAAAATGGGCTAACCCGACAAGTTTAGGTTGGCCCCCTTTTTTTAAATGGGCTAGTATTTTGTTATTTCAGCCCTCCATGAATGGGGTAAAGGGCCAAATAGGCTAGCCCGTAGTTTTTTTTTAATTTTTTTTCCTTTTTTAAAACAAAAATTCATAAAAAATCATTTATTTGCTTAAAAATGTGAGAAAGATATAGATTTAGACATTCAAAACTTAATAAAAAAAGCTAAAAATGCAATCATTCTTTTTTTAAATTATTTTTCTTTTTTCTTAAGTGTTATATTTTCTCATTAAATAATAATTAAAATCAAATGATTATACAAATTTAATATAAAATTATCATCAAATGATGTCTCATACTCACTTTGTATTATTTAGTTTAACATATATTATTGATATTTAATATATATATATATATAATTAAAATATATTAAAAATGGTTACTCCACGGGCTGCTAATTCGACTCGGTCAGCTAGCCAAGCCCACCTAAATTTCGAGCGGGTTCGATTGTTCTGAGATGATCTGTCTCCATAATGATGGCCATGTCATCAAGTATTTATTTGGCTAAAATGGCATTGGCACCTTGAGGGATATAGACGTTGACATGCAAAAGCAGCAGGAATATTTGTCTTTGTAATGATAATAGTTGTTCACTTTCGAATGCGAAATGTGACCAAGTTAGAGACAGCAACGCTGAGAGAGGAAAAAAATTTAAAAAAAATATAAAGAGAATAAAGAACAAAGAATTAGGGATAATTCGAAACACATTCCATTTGGCCTATCTTTGCAATCAACATGGCCTCTATTTACATATCCTTCCATTCAATGTGCCTTCTATTTCCACTAATAATGCAATTGCCCAAGCAGGTGTAGCTCCCTGTTCAAAGTGTCTTGGAACAATCATATGCTGACATGTGATTGCATCAGTTGTTTCTTCATTGCTAGTAGAATTAATGCCATCAAATTTTCGATTGCTCTGAGACAATTCATCTTTATAATGACCGCTATGTCATCAGGTACTTGATTGGCTAAAATGGCATTGGCACCTTGAGGAATATATATGTTGACTTGCAAAGGAACAACAATGCAATCATTCTTTTTTTAAAATATTCTTTCTTTTTTCTTTAGTGTTATCTTTTTTCATTAAATAATAGTTAAGATCAAAATATTATACAAATTTAATATAAAATTATCGTCAAATGATGTCTCATACTCCCTGTATATTATTTAGTTTAACATATATTATTGATATTGAATATATAATTAAAAATATATTTAAAAGGGTTAATCCTCATCCGCGAGCTGCTAGTTTGACTATGTTAGCCAGCTAAACCCATGCAATTTTTGAGCGCATTCGATTGTTCTGAGACGATTTGTCTCCATAATGACGGCCATGTCATCAAGTATTTGATTAGCTAAAATGGCATTGGCACCTTGCGGAATATTGTGGTTGAGTTGCAAAGGTACAGTAGCAGGAATATTTCACATCCTAAAAATGTGACCAGTATGATAGTGATTTATCCATCACATCGTGAACCTAATGAAAGCAACACTTCATAACAAAAATTTCAATTCTATGAATCATAATTACCTGCACATTGGAACTGACCTTTAAAATTAATTCAATCTCATAATTCAAACATACCATAGGTATTCCACATTCCACCAAAATATATGATAATATCCCAACATTTTTCCACTATGCCACAAAAGGATTAAAGTAAGTTTACAATATTTCCAAATTGAAATAACATCAAAGTATCAACTTCCAAGCAATAGTTTCATAAGGAAACAAAATAGTATATCATATTTCCACAAAGCCTATCCACAAATCCTAAGAGGCTTATGTGATCACAGAGCGACATCTGGAGTACAACAAAATGGTTTAAATTTCATAAGACACAAAATGACCAACCCAAGATACAAGAGGGTCAGTATGGAATGAGTCGACTACTCCTTTGGATAATCCCCTGCGTCAGCTACGGACTCTGAAATGTCGTAAAATAACGGGATAAATAATGAAATACTTAGTGAATGGATAACATCATCTAGCAAAATGAAATCTCACATCTAGCTTCATAGAAATATCAACAATTCAAAAGTTCACATCAGTTACAAATATAAAAAGAAGTATAAATCATACAATGCATAACACAAGTCTAGTACTAACCGGGTCGTCCACAGTATCAGTGGATCATTGCCCACGGTCCCTCAGTTGCATCCACCCTTATCTCTTCAAGAAAAAGAACTCTCCACCCTTATAACTCCTTTAATTCCTCCCATGGGGTGCATCATCATCAACCAAACACAAACATTAATTATCATGAAATCGCAATTACATTCATAATATACATTCAAGTTTCAATACAACAAAATTAATACAACTTCAACCATATTAGTTTCTAGCTAACATTGCCAACACACAAATTTTCCAAGGGTGGTTTTCATCATCAATAAATAAAAGAAAAATATCCTAGATAGAAAATATTACACAAACAAGATCATTTAAGCACCAAGAATATGAATACTTAAATTAATTTCAAGAATATATCATTTTCGTCCTTACCTCCATGATGCAAGATGTTTAAAGTTTCAAAAAATAGTAAGACAATGTCATCACACTCACCTCAAAGTGGCACTAACTACCTTGTTTTTGCAAGCTAATAGATGATTCCCAAGGATTCCCTAAAATGCAATTAAAATGGAGATAAAAGAACACATTAAAGATAGATTTTTTGTAAGTAAAATAAGGCTCAAGAGAGAAAAAATTGGTGTTGTAGCAGTCAATAAAATTTTGCCAAAATACTGCTATAAAATACAGCAAAAGTCTGCAAAAATACTGCTGTAACATGCAGCAAAAGTCTACCAAAATAATGCTGCAATATGCAGCAAAAATTCTACAGAATTCTGCAAAATTTTTGTGTAACTAGAACATAGGATGGTGAGCCATTTCTGTAGAATTTTTGTGCTCTGTTTTCTCTTCATTTATGTGTACCACCTCACAAAAGCTTCCAGCCAGCGTTATGTTCAGTAATTTATTTCTAAAATGTAGAAAAGATTAGCCCAAAACTTCCCTTAACCAAGTCTGAAATAATTCCAAGAAAAACCCCCAATTTATGGTTCTTTCTTTCAAGATTTTCATCCAATTTCTTCTCAACTGTGCACTACAATTAAAATGCTTGCAAAACTTCATCTAACCAAGAATTAATAACATTGGAACCACTACCTTCCTTCTTGACTCAGAAATTTCCCTACCTATGCTACCTAGGGTTCTTGGCAACCAAGAGAATAAGAAACAAAAAAGAAATGATTCACTTGAACTTCCACTAAAGGTCAAGGAAGACGCCCTAAAAGTAGTAGAAAAGGGGTGATGTGCTAGCTGGATGAAGTTTGGTGTGGAGGAAAATGGTCACTGAGAAGGAGAAAAGAGAAATGGTAGAGGAAATGGAAGTGACGAAGAAGCTTCAAAACTTGGAAGGAATATGTGATATATTAGAGTAAAACTTAGGAATTACAAGTGTATTCTTTGACTAGTAAACTTTCTTACCTCTTAATTTAATGAAATCTAAAATACATATATACTAAACATAAGATCTCTAATAGAAGAAGAACCCATCCTTATAGTAAAAATGTTCTTGAATTTTTACAATAGGTCTCACCTTGAAAATATAGAAACACACAAAATAAATTAAAAAATAAAAATAAAGCTAAAAATTTTCCAACAAAAATCAATTAAATACATTTTAAAATGTAACCACACAACATATAATAATTCATTCATAATTTTAACTAAGAGCAACGCAACCTAAAATATTTTGCACCATAAACTCAACCATCAATAAAGTAATATAATTAAATTACTTATTGAATTTCCGCACACCAAACTAGCAGCACCTCTCATGGCTAAGGATATTACAAAATATTAGCCATTGTAATGATAAAAGTTGTTTCCTCTCGAATGCAGAATGTCAGCTAATCGGAGACAGCAACGCTAAGAAAGGGAAAAAAATATAAGAATAAAGGATAAAGAATTAGGGATAATTCGAAACGCATTCCATTTGGCCCATTATTGCATTCAACGTACCGTCCATTTCAAGAATAATGCTTTTGCCCAAGCAGGTGCAACTCCCTGATCAAAGTGTCTTACAACAATCATGTGTTGACGTGTGATTGTATCAGCCATTTCTTCATTGCTGCAGCATCAATGCCACCCAATTTTTGAGCGCATTTGATTGCTTTGAGACGATCCATCTCCATGATGACGGCTATGTCATTAGGTATTTGATTGGCTAAAATGCATTGACACCTTGAGCAATATAGACAATGACTTGCAAACGAACAGCAGCAGGAATATTGGCCATTATAACAACAAAAGTTGTTCACTTTCGAGTGTTGAATGTCACCTAATCAGAGACAGCAACGCTGATAGAGGAAAAAAATATAAAAAAAATAAAAGGAGAATAAAGAATAAAAAATTAGCGATATTTTGTAACGCATTCCATTTGGCCCATCTTTGCAGTCAACGTGCCTACTATTTGCCCATCCTGACAATCAACACGCCCTCTATTGCATGAATAATGCATTCGCCCAAGTAGGTACAGTTCCCTTATCAGAATGTCTTACAACAATCATGTGCTGAGGTTTGATTGCATCAGCCATTTCTTCATTGCTAGCAAGATCAATACCACCTAATTTTCAGTACGTTCAATTACTTTGAGACAATCCATCTCCGTAATGACAACCATGTCATCAGGTATTTGATTAGCTAAAATGGCATTAGCACCTTGAGGAATATAGATGTTGCCTTGCAAAGAACTGCAACCAGATTATTGGCTATTATAATAATAAAAGTTGCTCACTCTTGAATGTGGAATGTAGAGGTGAAAAATTGACATTGTTTTTTTTTTCAATTAGTTGGAGGGGAGGGAATGCAAAATACAGGTGAAAAATTCATCTATCTCTCTCATTTTCTTTTCCCTCCAAAAGTGGGGGGAGTTTGAGGGAAGGAAAAATTATAATAATGTAAAAGGACATAAATTTCTTCAACAATTTGTTATTGTTAGTATTATTGTTATTGTTATTGTTACGGTATGTATAACTATATATAGTAAAGGACAAGAAAAAAAACTAAACGGGCTAGCATTATGTTGGCCGGGACCTCCATGAACAGGCTAATAGGGCAAACAAGCAAGCCAACAATTTTTTTAAAATTTTTTTTACTTTTTTAAAACAAAAATTGATAAAAAAAATAATTTATTTGCTTAAAAAATGTAAGAAAGATATGATTTAGACATTTAGAACTCCAAAACAAAGATAAAAATGCAATCATTCTTTTTTTAAATTATTCATTCTTTTTTTCTTTAGTATTATCTTTTCTCATTAAATAATTATTAAGATCAAATGATTATACAAATTTAATATAAAATTATTGTCAAATGATGTCTGATACTCCCTGTGTATTATTTAGTTTAACATATATTATTGATATTTAATATATATATATAATTAAAAAAATATTAAAAAGAGTTAATCCTCGTGCGTGGGCTACTAATTCGACTTGATCAGCCCACCCAATTTCCTAGCGCGTTCGATTGCTCAAAGACAATCTCTCCATAATGACGACCATATTATCAAGTATTTGATTGGCTAAAATAACATTGACACCTTGAGGAATATAGATGTTGACTTACAAAGGAGTAGCAGCAGGAATATTGGCTATTGTAATGGTAAAAGTTGTTCACTTTTGAAAGCTGAATGTCACCCAATCAGAGGCAGGGACGCTGATAGAGGAAAAAATAAAAAAATATAAAGAGAATAAAAAATAAAAAATTAGCGATAATTCGTAACGCATTCAATTTGGCCCATCTTTGCAATCAATGTGCCTACCATTTGCCTATCCTAGCATTCAACATGCCCTCTGTTTGCACGAATAATGCATTCGCCCAAGCAGGTGCAGTTCACTGATGAGAGTGTCTTACAACAATCATGTGCTGACGTGTGATTGTATCATCTATTTCTTCATTGCTAGCAGCATCAATACCACTTAATTTTCAAGCATGTTCGATTGCTCTGAGACGATCCATCTCTATAATGATAGTCATGTCATTAGGTATTTGATTAGCTAAAATGGCATTGGCAACTTGAGGAATATAGATGTTACCTTGCAAAGGAACAGCAGTAGGAATATTGGTTATAGTAATAATAAAAGTTGCTCACTCTCAAATGAAAAATATATAGGTGAAAAATTGACATTGTGTTTTTCAATTTGTTGGAAGGAAGGGAATGGAAATAGAGGGGAAAAATTCCTTCATACCTGTCATTTTCTTTATTTTCTTTTCACTCCAAAAGGGGGGATTTGGAGGGAAGGAAAAATTATGACAATGTAAAATGACATAAGTGCCCTCAATAATTTTTCTGAATAACAAGATTGTCCTCTAACTAAAAGTTATATTATTATTGTTATTGTCCTTTAACAAAAAGTTATATTGTTATTGTTATTGTTATTGTTATAGTTTGTTGTTATTGTTATTGTTATTGTATGTTTAACTAAATATAATAAAGGATAGCAAAAAAAAATTAAACTAAAAATAAATTTAGTAAATTAATAAGTTAATTAAATTTTAGCTTCTTTTTTAGAACTATCAAAGTGGGCCAACCCGAAAAGTTTTGATTGGACCTTTTTTTTTTAAAACTGGAAAGTATTATGTTGGCCCGGCCCTCTAAGAGTGGGCTAAAGGTCCAAACAGGCCAGCCCACATTTTTTTTGAATTTTTTTCTTTTTTAAAACAAAAATTGATAAAAAAAACAATTTATTTGCTCAAGAAACGTGAGAAAGATATAGATTTAGATATTTAGAATTTAAAAAAAAGCTGAAAATGCAATTATTCTTTTTTAAAATTATTCTTTCTTTTTTCTTTAGTGTTATCTTTTCTCATTAAATAATTATTAAGATCAAATGATTATACAAATTTAATATTAAATTATCGTCAAATGATGTCTTATACACCCTTTGTACTATTTTATATTATTGATATTTAATATATATATATATATATAATTAAAAATATATTAAAAAGGATTAATTGTCGTGCGTAGGCTGACAATTCGACTCAATCAACGAGCCAAACCCACCCAATTTTTGAGCACATTTGATTGTCCAGAGACGATCTATCTCCATAATGATGACTATGTCATCAAGTATTTGATTGGCTAAAATAGCATTGACACCTTGAGGAATATAGACGTTGACTTAAAAAGGAGCAGCAACAGGAATATTGGCTATTGTAATGATAAAAGTTGTTCACTTTCGAAAACAGAATGTCACCCAATTAAAGATAGCGACGCTGATAGAGGAAAAAAAATAAGAAGAATGAAGAATAAAAAATTAGCGATATTTTGTAACGCATTCTATTTAGCCAATCTTTATAGTCAACGTGCCTATGATTTGCTCATCCTGGCATTCAACACGCCCTTTATTTGGAAGAATAATGCATTCACCCAAGCAGGTGCAGTTCCCTTATTAGAGTGTCTTACAACAAATATGTGCTAATGGTTCACGCCACTACGATGTCAAATCGCCCAGAATTGAATTGTGGCAATTTGCAGTATAGTGATTCCCAGGTCGTATTCACTCAAGGAGCCTCACTTCTTAATACTAATTAATCGTTCTAAACATCCAAACACTAATGAAAAGTACATAAACGTGGGGGGGTTTGTGGCAGTATTAATAAAACAAACAAAACAACAACTTAATACTACAACAGCAGCAAAATATGCAGCAACAGCAGTAACAGCAGCAGCAGCAGAAATTGCAAGAAATTGACAGTAAAGAGACTATGTAATCAGCCACTAGAATTCATGGGAGTGTAACTATCATTACCTAACTCATTGATTCAGTTTTATTCTCATTCCATTGTTTGGTTCTTTATGCAAATGGTTCTAGAATAACATCTAGAATTTAATGCTACTAATTACAGTCAAGAACATCTCTCTACTATAATTAGATGCATTCAGTGGAAAATCTCAACCAAACCAAGTTAAATATATCATCTAACTAGTCATTTCGCCTTCCTGACTTTCCTAATCAGTCAAGCAAGGTTATGTCTTATATAAGTCAGTTTATGATACATTCTCAAGCTCTAATCAGAATTTGACAGCAAAATAAACATGACAGCAAAACAGAAACGAAATGAGATGAAAATGGAGAATAAAACACTTAGCTTGCATCCTTAGTTCAAGCTACAACATCCCAGTGGTCTAGTGACTAATTACAATGAAAACTTAGCCCTCCATGAGAGCAAAACAGCAAACAATAGAAGCAAAAACAGAGAGGAAGAGAGAGCTGCGAATTTTCTAAGTCTGGTTGCAAAATAAAAGTGTTCTCTTCCTAAACACTGATGCCCCTTCAATGCCTTAGAATATTCTACCCTAGATGCTTTCTTGGATGCTTCTTCCATGATGTGGCAGCACTTTGACAGCAAAACAGCAGCAAAATTAATATTTCTGCAGCAGCAAAAAGGCATGGCAGCAGCAAAATGATATGGCAGCAGCAGAATTAATATTTCTGCAGCAGAAAGTGACAAACAGCAGCAGAATATCATGGCAAAATTAATATTTCATCCATGATATTCTGACCTCCGAATTTTAATGTTTCTGCCCTCAAATTCTGACTACATGACATTCAATAAGAGTTCAAGTGGGCCCTACATCCAGCATATCCTAGTCAGCATCTACATCACCCAACAAGTGCCACATTAGCATCCAAATCATCATCTTTGTCCATGTCAACACTTTTCTCTCCAAAATTGAGATTTGTAGGAATTAGATTGAGCATTTTGCAATTCAAGTTCTGAAAATATAAAATTGAAGCACATTTAATCCATACATAGTTTATACCCGATAAATTTCAAAACATAATAAAATTAGAGAATTGACAAAATTAAAGAGGCAAAAAGGACTAAAGTAGGGACTAAAAAGTATATAAAAATGCCCGATATCAGCTAACACGTGATTACATCAGCCATTTCTTCATTGCTAGCAGCATCAATACCACCTAATTTTCGAGCGCATTCGATTGCTTTGAGACGATACGTCTCCATAATGATAGCCATGTCATCAGGGATTTGATTAACTAAAATGGTATTGGCATCTTGAGGAATATAGATGCTGCCTTGCAAAGGAACAGCAGTAGGAATATTGGGTATTGTAATGTGTAATGTCTTTATTTTACTATACTAAAATTTGAAATTTTTTTAATCAAATTCTAATGCTTAATACTCATACTTTCAAAAAGAACATTCTACAATTGTTCTCAGTATAAATCATAATTTGTCATACATAATAATTCAAATTCTAAACATAAGATAATTTTACATTCATTCGAAATAAATTACAAATCTACAATACATAGTAATTTGACTTCTAAACTTTAAAAGATCTATAATTCTAATACTTAATAAACTTGAGTGCTCTTAAAGTGTTCAATCAATATTTACACATTTCCCCTTATACTCAACCCCTGAAATGGTCAGTTGGAAAAGCACAAAAATGTGAAATAAAGGGTATCTCAATAGCTTGCATAATTTTATAAACATTTATAAATATACCATTTTAGTCATAAAAGCACTTATATCATAAAAATCAGTCCATGTAATATAAATTCTCAGTTCAATGCAATAAGTTGATGAAAAATTAGTAAGCTGATATATAAATAAACCATGGAATCAAGAATAGTTGGTGGCACACTCAACGACATGGAAAAGATAGTCTGCAGAACTACTTTTTCTAAGCTCAACATGAGAGAAAGGCTACTGCAGTCCTTTAACTCAAGCTAGAAAGATTCTAAGCTAAAACATGGAAATAGAATTTCCAAGCTGACATGGAAATAGAATTTCTAAGCTGACATGGAAGCGTAGCTCTCAAGCTAAACATGGAAGTAAACTTCCAAGCTGATACCATGCTAATTTCATCATAAAAAAACATATTTCACTTTAAATAAAACTTCATGGACATATATAATATTCAAGTAGTAAAACAAGTTTTTATGAATTGCTAAACTATATGGGCTTTGTAGTCTGACTTTTTATCTCAAATAACTATTTAATCTGTCTTGAAATTCGTTTCACGAATTCTGGCCTATTCAAACAGTATATATAACATTACTTAGCAAATATAAAATATACTACACATGTATTTATTCATGTATAATATATAGATACAAGAATAAATATAATTTTTATAAATTTTTACATAATGATATAAATAACTAATTTAATTAAAATAACTTAGTTTTTAGTTAACATATTACATAAATTAGATTTTAGCTAAAACTAGATTTTTGTTAAATTTCTTTAATGAGTAATTACTAACTTTTCTATTATTTAGCTAGGTCCCTCTTGCAATATTTTTTCTTTCTCCTTTGCAAGATCTAAGTCCATAATTAATTTCATCTAGGTCCCTAGTCCTATAATATATTTTTTTATTAAATTAAAACAGCCTATACAAACTTTTCATTTATTTCAGTTTAGTCCTATTATGTGTTTCACGTTTTTGCTTGTGAGTCAGAAGCTAAAACCTACCTAGATTTCTTTCGTAGTTGTTTTTAGGACCTATGTGACCATTTCTACCCATAAACTAAGCTAAAGAAGCAATTACAACAAAACTTGAATTTTTCAAAAAGTTACCTGAGATATCACGTGAACTTGGAGCTATTTTGGACTGGTTTTTCCTTCTAGCTTTTGCTGTATATTATTGGTACTCCTTCCTATAATATTGGATAAGTTAGTCGCTCAACCACCTCCCTAAAATACCCAAAAAAATTGAGGAAAAAATGGCTCTTCTTTCTCTCAGTTTCTCTACTCTGTTTTTATGCAGAAAACAGAGTTTGTTTACTCTTTGTTTTCTGCATAAAAACTGAGTAGAAAAACTGAGAGAAAGAAGAGCCATTTTTCCTCAATTTTTCTGTGTATTTTGGGGAGATGGTTGAGCGACTAACTTACCCAATATTATAGGAAGGAGTACCAGTAATATACAACAAAAGCTAGAAGGAAAAACCAGTCCAAAACAACTCCAAGTTCACTTGATATCTCGGGTAACTTTTTGCTGCAAGCTGGAAGGTTTTACTGTCATGTATACACTTGGGCTGAGAATTTGCTGTCATGAATTTGATCATGTATTTGGGGAATATGGGTTACGTGTGAGTTCTATTTTGCTTGCTTGATGTCTGTGTGCTGTCAATTGGCCGAGAATGATGGAGATCATGGAGGCTTCTTTATCCTTTAGTGCATTCCGTGCATCTTACGTGTTTTTCATCCATTTTACTGTCAAATGCTTTTAAAAAAACGTGAGTTGTCTTTTCTTTTCTCATTTACTTATATATATATATCATTATAATATATGCATATTATTATTAGCTCCAAAACTATTTTATGCACAAGACCTACATAGATTAGTTTAACTATTATATTATTCTAATAATTATTATTATTATTATATGAGTAGGGACTAAATTGAAAATAAGGTAATATTCAATATTCAATATTTAATAATATTTTATTTTCCTTTTTTGTCAAATATTTTTGTCTGAAAAATTTCTTTTCTATGAAAATTCCTCCTAAATATTAAATACTTAATACTTAGTAATAATTTCTCATAATTCTTAAAAATATTAAATATTTAATCAGTAATAAATCGGGATATTACATAATAATAAAAGTTGCTCACTCTCGAATGCGAAATGTAGAAGTGAAAAATTGACACTGTATTTTTCAATTAGTTGGAAGGAAGGGAATGGAAAATAGAGGTGAAAAATTCCTCTATACTTGTCATTTTCTTTTCCCTCCGAAAGTGGGTGGATTTGGAGAGAAGGAAACATTATGACATTGTAAAATGACATAAGTGTCCTCAATAATTTTTCTTAATAACAAGATTGTCCTCTAACTAAAAGTTATATTATTATTGTTATTGTCTTCTAACAAAAACTTCTATTGTTATTGTTTTATTTTTTTTATTATATGCATAACTAAATATAATAAAGGATAACAAAAAAATAATTAAACTAAAAATAAATTTTGTAAATTAATAAGTTAATTAAATTATAGACTCTTTTTTAGAAGTGTCAAAATGGGCCAATTCGAAAAGTTTTGGTTGGACCCTTTTTTTTAAACGCGCCAGCATTATGTTGGCCCGGCTCGCCATCTGTAGGCTGAAGGGCCAAACATGCCAGCCCACAGTTTTTTTTAAAATTTTTACTTTTTTAAAACAAAAATTGATAAAAAAAATAATTTATTTGCTCAAAAAATGCAAGAAAGATTTGGATTTAGACATTTAGAATTATTTTAAAAAAAAGTCAAAAATGCAATCATTCTTTTTTAAAATTATTCCTTGTTTTTTCTTTAGTGTTATCTTTTCTCATTAAAAAATTATTATGATCAAATAATTATACAAATTTGATATAAAAGTATCGTCAAATGACGTCTTATACTCCCTTTGTAATATTTAGTTTAACTTATATTATCGATATTTAATATATATATATATATATATATACATATATATATATATATATATATATATATATATATAATTAAGAAAGATTTGGATTCAGACCTACCCAATTTTTGAGAGCATTTGATTGTTCAGAGACGATCTGTCTCCATAATGACGACCATGTCATCAAGTATTTGATTGGCTAAAATGGCATTGACACCTTGAGAAATAGAGACGTTGACTTGCAAAGGAGCAGCAGCAGGAATATTAGCTATTGTAATGATAAAAGTTGTTCACTTTTGAAAGCTGAATGTCACCCAATCATAGACAGCGACGCTGATAGAGGAAAACAAATATAAGAACAATAAAGAATAAAAAATTAGTGATATTTGGTAACGCATTCCATTTGGCCCATCTTTGTAGCCAACGTGCCTACCATTTGCCTATCTTGGCATTCAACACGCCCTCTATTTGAACACATAATGTATTTTCCCAAGTATGTGCAGTTCTATTATTAAAGTGTCTTACAACAATCATGTACAGACGCTAGATTGCATCAATCATTTCTTCATTGCTAGCAGCATCAATACCACCTAATTTTCGAGTGCGTTCGATTGCTTTGACACGATCCGTCTCCATAATAACAGTCATGTCATTAGATATTTGATTAGCTAAAATGACATTGGCACCTTGAGCAATATAGATGTTGCCTTACAAAGGAACATCAGCAAGAATATTAGCTATTGTAACAATAAAAGTTGCAAACTCTCGAATACAGAATGTAGAGGTGAAAGATGGACATTATTTTTTTCAATTAGTTGGAAAGAAGGGAATAGAAAATAGAGGAGAAAAATTCCTCCATACCTGTCATTTTCTTTTCCCTCCCAAAATGGGGGATTTGGAGGGAAGGAAAAATTATGACAATGTAAAATGACATAAGTGTTCTCAATAATTTTTTCTTAATAACAAGATTGTCCTCTAACTAAAAGTTATATTATTATTGTTATTGTTATTGTTTGTTGTTTTTGTCATTGTTATTGTTATTATTATTGTTATTGTATGTATAACTAAATATAATAAAGGTAACAAAAAAATAATTAAACTAAAAATAAATTTAGTAAATTAATAAGTTAATTAAATTTTAACATCTTTTTTAGGAGTGTCAAAATGGGCTAACTCAAAAAGTTTTGGTTGGACCCTTTTTTTAAACGGGCCATCACTATGTTGGCCATGCTCTCCATGAGCGTGCTGAAGAACCAAACAGGCCAACCCATAATTTTTTGCTTTTTCAAAACAAAAATTGTTAAAAAATAATTTATTTGCTAAAAAAAGTGAGAAAGATATGTATTTAGACATTTATAATTTTTAAAAAAAGCTGAAAATGCAATCATTCTTTTTTAAAATGATCAAATGATTATACAAATTTAATATAAAATTATCGTTAAATGATGTCTTATACTCCCTTTGTATTATTTAGTTTAACATATATTATTGATATTTAATATATATATATATATAATTAAGAATATATTAAAAAGGGTTAATCATCGTGCACGGGCTGCCAATTCGACTCGATCAGCTAGCCAAACCCACCTAATTTTCGAACGCATTTGATTGTTCAGAGACGATCTATCTCCATAATGACGACCATGTCATCAAGTATTTGATTGGCTAAAATAGCATTGACACCTTGAGGAATATAGACGTTGACTCGCAAAGAAGCAGTAGTAGGAATATTGGCTATCGTCATGATAAAAGTTGTTCATTTTCAGAAGCTGAATGTCACCCAATCAGAGGTAGCAATGCTGATAGAGGAAAAAAAAATATAAAAAGAATAAAGGATTAAAAATTAGCTATAATTCCTAACGCATTCCATTTGGCCCATCTCTGTAGTCAACGTACCTACCATTTGCCCATTTTGGCATTCAACACGCCCTCTATTTGCACGAATAATGCATTCACCCAAGCAAATGCAGTTCCCACATTAGAGTGACTTACAACAATCATGTGCTGACGTGTGATTACATCAACCATTTCTTCATTGCTAGCAGCATCAATATCACCTAATTTTCGAGCGCGTTCAACTGCTCTGAGATGATCCGTCTCCATAATAACAGTCATGTCATCAGGTATTTGATTAGCGAAAATGGCATTGACACTTTGAGGAATATAGATGTTGCCTTGCAAAGGAACAGCAGCAGGAATATAGGCTATTGTAATGATAAAAGTTGCTCACTCTTGAATGCGGAATGTAGAGGTGAAAAATTGACATTGTTTTTTTCAATTAGTTAGAAGGAAAAGAATGGAAAAGAGAGGTGAAAAATTCCTCCATACTTGTCTTTTTCTTTTCCCTCCCAAAGTGGGGGATTTGGAGGGAAGTAAAAATTATGACAATGTAAAATGACATAAGTGTCCTCAACAATTTTTTCTTAATAACAAGATTGTCCTCTAACTAAAAGTTAAATTATTATTGTTATTGTTATTGTTTGTTGTTTTTGTCATTGTTATTGTTATTAGTATTGTTATTGTTATTTTATATATAACTAAATATAATAAAGGTAACAAAAAAATAATTAAACTTAAAATAAATTTAGTAAATTAATAAGTTAATTAAATTTTAGCATGTTTTTTAAGATTGTCAAAATGGGCCAATTCGAAAAGTTTTGGTTGGACCCCTTTTTTTAAACAGGCCAGGACTATGTTGGCCCTGCCCTCCATGAGCGTGCTGAAGGAGCAAACAGGCCAGCCCACAATTTTTTGTTGAATTTTTTGCTTTTTTAAAACAAAAATTGATAAAAAAAATAATTTATTTGCTCAAAAATCGTGAGAAAGATATGAATTTAGACATTTATAATTTTTAAAAAAAGCTGAAAATGCAATCATTCTTTTTTAAAATGATCAAATGATTATACAAATTTAATATAAAATTATCATTAAATGATGTCTTATACTCCCTTTGTATTATTTAGTTTCACATATATTATTGATATTTAATATATATATATATAATTAAAATATATTAAAAAGGGTTAATCGTCGTGCACGGACTACCAATTCGACTCGATCAGCGAGCCAAACCCACCCAATTTTCTAGCGCGTTTGATTGTTCAGAGATGATCTATCTCCATAATGACAACCATGTCACCAAGTATTTGATTAGTTAAAATGGCATTGACACATTGAGGAATATAGACGTTGACTTGCAAAGGAGTAGCATCAGGAATATTGGCTATTGTAATGACATTATTTTTTTCAATTAGTTGGAAGGAAGGGAATGGAAAATAGAGGTGACAAATTCCTCCATACCTGTCATTTTCTTTTCCCTCCCAAAGTGGGAGGATTTAGAGGGAAGGAAAAATTATGACAATGTAAAATGACAAAAGTGTCCTCAATAAATATTTTCAATAACAAGATTGTCCTCTAACTAAAAGTTATATTATTATTGTTATTGTTATTGTTTGTTGTTTTTGTCATTGTTATTGTTATTGTTATTGTTATTGTTTGTATAACTAAATATAATAAAGGTAACAAAAAAATAATTAAACTAAAAATAAATTTAGTAGATTAATAAGTTAATTAAATTTTAGCATCTTGTTTAGGAGTGTCAAAATGGGCCAACTTGAAATGTTTTGGTTGGACCCTTTATTTTAAAAGGGCCAGCACTATGTTGGCCCTGCCTTCCATGACCGTACTGAAGGACCAAACAGGCCAGCCCACAAATTTTTTCTGAATTTTTTGTTTTTTTAAAACAAAAATTGATAAAAATTAATTTATTTGCTCAAAAAACGTGAGAAAGATATGAATTTAGACATTTATAATTTTTAAAACAAGACGCAAATGCAATCATTCTTTTTAAAAATGATCAAATGATTATACAAATTTAATATAAAATTATCGTTAAATGATGTCTTATACTCACTTTGTATTATTTAGTTTAACATATATTATTGATATTTAATATATATATATATAATTAAAAATATATTAAAAAGGGTTAATCGTCGTACACGGACTGCCAATTCGACTCGATGAGTGAGCCAAACCCTCCCAATTTTTCAACGCATTTGATTGCTCAGAGACGATTTGTCTCCATAATGACGACTTTTTCATCAAGTATTTGATTGCTTAAGTGATATTGACACCTTGAGGAATATAGACGTTGACTTGCAAAGGAGCAGCAACAGGAATATTGTCTATTGTAATGATAAAAGTTGTTCACTTTCGAAGGCTGAATGTCACCCAATTAGAGGTAGCGACACTGATAGAGGAAAAATATAAAAAGAATAAAAGATAAAAAAATTAGTGATAATTCCTAATGCATTCGATTTGGCCCATCTTAATGTGCCTACCATTTTCCCATCCTGGCATTCAACACGCCCTTTATTTGCACGAATAATGCATTCACCCAAGTAGGTGCAGTTCCCTTATCAAAGTGTCTTACAACAATCATGTGCTGACGTGTGATTGAATCAACCATTTCTTCATTGCTAGCAGCATCAATACCACCTAATTTTCGAGTGCGTTCAACCGCTCTGAGATGATCCGTCTCCATAATAATAGCCATGTCATCAGATATTTGATTAGCTAAAATGGAACTGGCACCTTGAAGAATATAGATGTTGCCTTGCAAAGGAACAACAGCAGGAGTATTGGCTATAGTAATGATAAAAGTTGCTCACTCTCGAATGCGGAATGTAGAGGTGAAAAATTAACATTGTTTTTTTCAATTAGTTGGAAGGAAGGGAATGGAAAATAGAGGCAAAAAATTCCTCCATACCTGTCCTTTTCTTTTCCCTCCCAAAGTGGGAGATTTGGAAGGAAGTAAAAATTATGACAATGTAAAATGACATAAGTGTCCTCAACAATTTTTTCTTAATAACAAGATTTTCCTCCAACTAAAAGTTATATTATTATTGTTATTGTTATTGTTTGTTGTTTTTGTCATTGTTATTGTTATTAGTATTGTTATTGTTATTGTATATATAACTAAATATAATAAAGGTAACAAAAAAAATTAAACTTAAAATAAATTTAGTAAATTAGTGAGTTAATTAAATTTTAGCATTTTTTTAGGAGTGTCAAATTGGGCCAACTTGAAAAGTTTTGGTTGGACCTCCTTTTTTTAAACAGGCCAGCACTATGTTGGCCGTACCCTCCATGAGCGTGCTGAAGAACCAAACAGGCTAGGCCACAATTTTGTTTTGAATTTTTTACTTTTTTAAAACAAAAATTGATAAAAAATAATTTATTTGCTCAAAAAACGTGAGAAAGATATGAATTTAGACACTTAGAATTTTTAAAAAAAGCTGAAAATGCAATCATTCTTTTTTAAAATGATCAAATGATTGTACAAATTTAATATAAAATTATCGTTAAAAGATGTCTTATACTCCCTTTGTATTTTTTAGTTCAACATATATTATTGATATTTGATATATATATATATATAATTAAAAATATATTAAAAAGGGTTAATCGTCATACACGTGCTGCCAATTTGACTCGATCAGCGAGCCAAACCCACCCAATATTCTAGCGTGTTTGATTGTTTAGAGACGATCTATCTCCATAATGACAACCATGTCATCAAGTATTTGATTGGCTAAAATGCCATTGACACCTTGAGCAATATAGACGTTGACTTACAAAAGAGTAGTAGCAGGAATATTGGCTATTGTAATGATAAAAGTTGTTCACTTTCGAAAGCTGAATGTCACCCAATCAGAGGCAGCGACGTTGATAGAGAAAAAAAAATATAAACAGAATAAAAGATAAAAAAAATTAACGATAATTCCTAACGCATTCCATTTGGCCTATCTTTGTAGTAAAAGTGCCTACCATTTGCCCATCCTGGCATTCAACATGCCCTCTATTTTCACGAATAATGCATTCGCCCAAGCAAGTGTAGTTCCCTTATCAGAGTGTCTTACAATAATCATGTGCTGACATGTAATTGCATCAACCATTTCTTCATTACTAGCAGCATCAATACCACCTAATTTTCGAGTGCGTTCGATTGCTTTGAGACAATCCGTCTCCATAATAACAGCCATATCATCAGGTATTTGATTAGCTAAAATGGCATTACCACCTTGAGGAATATAGATGTTGCCTTGCAAAAAAACAGTAGCAGAATTTTGGCTATTGTAATGATAAACATTGCTCACTCTCAAATGCAGATTGTAGAGGTGAAAAATTGACTTTGTTTTTTTCAATTAGTTGGAAGGAAAAGAATGAATAATAGAGGTGAAAAATTTCTTCATACCTGTCATTTTCTTTTGCCTCCCAAAGTGGGTGGATTTAGAGGGAAGGAAAAATTATGATAATGTAAAATGACATAAGTGTCCTTAGTAATTTTTCTTAATAACAAGATTGTCCTCTAACTAAAAGTTATATTATTATTGTTATTGTCTTCTAACAAAAAGTTATATTGTTATTGTTATTGTTATTATTATTTTTGTTGTTTTTGTCATTGTTATTGTTATTGTTATTGTTATTGTATGTATAACTAAATATAATAAAGGATAGCAAAAAAATAAAAAACTAAAAATAAATTTAGTAAAATGATTAGTTAATTAAATTTTAGCTTCTTTTTTAGAGGTGTCAAAATGGGCCAACTTCAAAAGTTTTGGTTGGACCACTTTTTCTAAAAGGGCCAGCATTATGTTGGTCCGGCGCTCCCTGAGCGGGTTGAAGTGCCAAACAGGCCAGCCCACAGTTTTTTTTTATTTTTTATTTTTAAATGAAAAATTGATTAAAAAATAATTTATTTGCTCAAAAAAAGTAAGAAAGATATAGATTTAGACATTTAGAATTTAAAAAAAAAAGCTGAAAATGCAATCATTCTTTTTCAAAATTATTCATTCTTTTTTCTTTAGTGTTATCTTTTCTGATTAAATAATAATTAAAATCAAATGATTATACAAAATTAATATATAATTATCGTCAAATGAAGTCTCATACTCCCTTTGTATGATTTAGTTTCATATATATTATTAATATTATATATATATAGTTAAAAATATATTAAAAAGGGTTAATCTGCGAGTTACTAGTTTGACTCGGTTAGCTAGCCAATCTTATCCAATTTTTGAGCGCGTTCGATTGTTCAGAGACGATCTGTCTCCATAATGATGGCTATGTCATCAAGTATTTGATTATCTAAAATGACATTGGCACCTTGAGGAATATATGCCTTGACTTGCAAAGGAACAACAGTAGGAATATTGGCCATTGTAATGATAAAAGTTGTTCACTTTTGAATGCGGAATGTCACCCAGTTTATAAATAGCGACACTGAGAAAGGAAAAAAATAAAAAATTGTAAGGAGAACAAAGAATAAAGAATTAGGGATAATTCGAAACGCATTCCTTTTGGCCCATCTTTGTAGTCAACATGCCCTCCATTTGCCCATCCTAGCATTAAACGTGCCCTTTATTTGTGCGAATAATGCATTTGCCCAAGCAGGTGCAACTCCCTGATCAGAGTGTTTTACAATAATCATGTGCTGACGTGTGATTGCATCAACAATTTCTTCATTGCTAGCAGCATCAATGCCACTGAATTTTTGAGCGCGTTCGATTGCTTTGAGACAATCTGTCTCCATAATGACCGCCATGTCATCAAGTATTTGATTGGCTAAAATCGCATTGGCACCTTGAGTAATATAGACATTGGCTTGCAAAAGAATAGCAGCAGAAATATTGGCCATTATAATAATAGAAGTTGCTTATTCTCGTATACGGAATGTATATGTGAAAAATTGACATTGTTTTTTTCAATCAATTGGAGTGGAAGGAAAGAAAAATAGAGGTGAAAAATTCCTCACTCCCACTCATTTTCTTTCCCTCCGAAAGTAGGGGGATTTAGATGGAAGGAAAAATTATAACAATGTAAAATGATATAAGTGTTTTCAACAATTTTTCTTAATACCAAGATTGTCCTTTAACTAAAAGTTATATTATTGTTAACTAAAAGTTATATTGTTATTGTTATTGTTGTTATTATTGTTATTGTTATTGTTTTTTTTTTGTCATTGTTTTTCATATTGTTATTGTTATTGTATGTATAACTAATTATAATAAAGGATAAACAAAATAATTGAACTAAAAATAAATTTAGTAAATTAATAAGTTAATTAAATTCTAGCTTCTTTTTTAGAGATGTCAAAATGGGCCAACCCGAAAAGTTTAGGTTGGCCCCCTTTTTTAAATGAGCCAACATTATGTTTGCTAAGACCTCCATGTATAGGCTAAAAGGCCAAATAATCTAGCCCACATTACTCACGAATGCAGAATGTCACCCAGCCAGAGACGGCGATGTTGGGAGAGAAAAAAAAAATATGGAGAATAAAGAATAAAGAATTGGGATTAATTCGAAATGCATTCCATTTTGCCCATCTTTGCAGTCAATGTATCTTCTATTTTCCCATCCTTGCATTCAATGTGCCCTGCATTTTCGCAAATAATACATTCGTCCAAGCAGGTGTAGTTCCTTGATCAGAATGTCTTACAACAATCATGTGCTGACGTGTGATTACATCATCCATTTTTTCACTGCTAGCAGCATCAATGCTACCTAATTTTCGAGCGCGTTCAATTACTCTATGACGATCCTTCTCCATAATGACAGCTATTTCATCAGGTATTTGATTAGCTAAAATGACATTGGCACCTTGAGGAATTATAGACGTTGACTTGCAAAGGAACATCAATAGGAATATTGGTCATTGTAATGATGAAAGTTGCTTACTCTTAAATGCGGAATGATATCAGTCAGAGACAGCGACGTTGAGAAAGGAAAAAAATAAAAATATATAAGAAGAATAAAGAATAAAGAATTAGGGATAATTCGAAACGCATTCTACTTGGCCCATATTTGCAGTCAATGTGCCCTTCATTTGCCCATCTTGGCATTCAACGTGCTCTCCATTTGGATGAATAATGCATTCGCCCAAGCAAGTGTGGCTTCCTGATCAAAGTGTCTTGCCATAATCATGTGCTGACGTGTGATTGCATCAGTCATTTATTCATTGCTAACAACATCAATGCCATCCAGTTTTCAAGCGTGTTCAATTGCTCTGAGATGATTCGTCTCCATAATGATGACTATGTTAAATTCACAATTCACAAAATTCCAATTGGTTCACAATTCACAATTTAGGTTCACAATCGGTTCAAGTTTAGGTTCACAATTAGTCAATCATAAATTCATAATTCATAAAGATACAAAAAAAAATGAAGAACAGAGGCGATGAAAACTCAGCAAAATAATTGGAGAATAGAGACGATACCTAATCAATATTGGCTTGGAGAAATGGTTGAAGATAGATGACTGGGTCTGGAATCGATGTGGGTAGGATTCACAATACCTTTGATGCTTCGAGCCTTCGACGATGGAGATGAGAGAAGAATAAGAGGCAAAGTTTAGGAGAGAGCTAGAGAAGAGAATCAAATAGGTACTGGAATCAAGCAGTCGAGCGAGTTCAATATGCTTCGAACCTTCTAGGCTTCGGCGATGGAGACAAGAGAAGAACGACAGGCAAAGATTGCTGCTATATGCTTTGAACAATCGAACCTTCGAGTAAGGCGATGGAGATGACTCAGACAAGGAAAGAATAAGAGGCAATGAAGCAAAGATTAAGAGAGAGCTAGAGAGGAGATCAGGTAGCCAAGAGCCTGAGACGGCGAGACCGAGGAGATGGATAAGGCAGATGACCTAGTTTGGGGTGTATTTTCTGATTGGGTCCTAAATGGCACCGTTTAGGCCAAGAAATTAAAAAAAAAATTCTGGTGTTGGCAAGTTTGCCCAGGCTCGTACACACCTACTAACCTATGAGTCAGCTTTAGTACTTAATCTAAGCATGCAATATTTTGTTATCAAGTTCTAGAACCTACGCGAGCTTATGAGCCAGGTTTTAGAGCTTGATAACCTTGCATCTGGGTACCTTTGGATTGTTGCCTGTAGCCCTCACCGCATCCACCCTTATTGCTCTGTATATAAATCTCTGCCCTCATGGCTCCGTGTAGATTTTTCCCATAGGGTGCATTGCCATGTTTTTTTTTCTTCTCAATCACAAACACAATTATAATTTAAGATCTCATATCATGAAACAAACATCTATCCACAACTTACATCAACCATCCATAGATAAATAAATTCAACAATCAAAATAAATCATATCTCAACCCAACTCACACTTTAATCAATACTCAATACAATCTCATCATCCACAATACATTATATAAATGGGGAATCATATTTATTCTACCTAAAGTTTTCATCATGTCATAGAGAACTTAACATATAAAGGAGTCACAAAGGAAGGATGCCAAAGATCTATTTAAGGCCTATTATCTTCCATGATTTTAAGCTCAACATTCCTTATTTCCTTCACCATGCTCTGTTTCTTCTTAATGCTTTCTTATCAGCAAAGAATTTCGTGGAAGAAGACGAGAAGACAAAATAGAGGACACTCACGGTGGTTCATAGTGGAAGACATCGGGTTCAACCATTTTCTTCCTCATTGCTTCCTCTCACTTCACAGCTCTATTTCATTGTGGAGCAGCGAGGGAAATCAGAAGGGAAGGAAGAAAAGGAGGAGGCAGAGTTCCGGTGAGCACCATGATGGTGCATGGCAATCGTCTCTCTCTTTCTCGTTATTGGTAGTCTCTCTCTCGGACACTCTCCTTTTCTCTCATCTATGAACCAAAGGACCAAGTTTGGGCTCATATGTGTTGGATGCCCTTTTATCCAAGGGTGGAGATTTGGACATATGTCTTCATCTCCACATGCCATGTGTTTGCTTATTAGTTTAAATTTTATTAAACTACAACACCTTTTTAATCATAATAAGCTCAATGAACAAAAAATTGTACTATCAAAATAATTCAAGTGTAAACAACATCATGAATATATGCCTTTAGGGTCACATGTTAAAGTTTCAACAATTGGGATGCATAGAAATCACATAATGCAATTACATCATTCCACATCTCAATCAATAGAAAATTATATTAGCACAAATAGCCCCTTGGGAGAATATCGGTGCTATTCATAGCTTTCTCAACCTGGGCTCAATCCCCAACACTGGCATCTTTCGATTCATGATCATAGTTATGCTCCACTAGGTCTTGGCCCATGCCTACATTGGAAACTACTAATTCACGACCTCAGGAGTGCACCACTGGATCCAATCCAAACACAATCACACCCAAAACACAACATAAAAACAATCATAGTATAGGAGATACAATGTTTTGCTCAACATAATCCATGTATTCCTAAGGATACAATTTCCCCTTTATATTGAATCATTCCTACATTTAATCACATAGATGTCTTATCACATGTTCTTGGGTCTCGAAGGACTCCTATAAGCAGGCATACATAATGTTGTATTCAAGAAAAACAAATAGAGAAAGATTACCCACTCACCTCAACTCTAAGCTAAGTTTTATAGTGTTTTTGTATGATGATTGGAGGGAAATGATATTCTATAATGATCTAGAGGCAACCCTTATTGATTCCATCAAGAAAAGAAGGCAAAAAGATGTTAAAAATTTGAGGGATGATGGATTATTGGCCGCTGCTGCAAAAATCTCACTGTTATAGCGCTATAACACGTAATTTAATGCACCTAAAAGGGCCCTTTTTAAAATTTTTTACATAATTATATTATATTATTTAATATATAAATAACCTCACTTAATCAATTTTTTATATTTTATAACATTATATTCAATAATTATAGTAAATTTGGATATGGAAACTTTTGTAATTTTTTAAAAATAAACATAAAATTTTGAAATTTAAATTTAATATAGTTAATTTAAAAAAAATGAAAATTAATGTTATTGATTTGTATAAATTGTATTTCAATAAAAAACTATTGAATTTTTTACAAAAATAATTTTAATATTATATTATTTAAATATAAAAAAATTAAAAAAAAAAAGCTTGGCTCAAGGGTCCAGCATGGACGGGCATGGACATGAAAATCTAGGTCTGTCCAAAAACGAGCCAAGGCCAAGTCGTTTTGACAATGCTAGCTGCAACGCCCAAGTGCAGGAAAAATTCTACACCATTCTGTTTATGGCTGCTACAGCACCAACCTACTATAGAATGGTGCGAAAGGCCATGTTTCCTTTCATTTATTGCTTTCAAATCTTCTCCTTTCAACTTTAATGCAAATTAAACCTTGTCCTCAACATTTTAGGTCATTAAATGCAAGCTTTCATCAACCAAAAACACTTTGAAACTTAAATCACAAGTTGGGTGCAAGATTAAACCATTTTCCCCAAATATGTTTTCTGATTTCATGTTCCTCCCAACAAGTGCAATTCTCACCATCTAAATCCAAGTTTCCCACTCAAATTAACCTCCCAAATTGTTGAGAACCAAGGAAAGAAAGTTTGGAAGCAAAGAACACAAGTTTTTAAGGCTCAAATAACCTCAAATCACCAAATTCGTCAAATTTTCCATCTAGGGGTTTATATTTTAGATAATGAGAGAAAAATAAAAAAACTTACCCTTACTTTGAACCTTGGGGTTTTCCAATGTGAAGGTGAGTCACCAGTGGTTAGAAATACACCGGATATTGAAGAGAGAGCATAGATTGGAAAGGTTTTGGTGATTAGGGTTTAGAACCATAAGAAAGGTATGAAGGGAAGTGTTTGGGCGTGTGGGTGTGTTATGTAGCTAAAGGGGAGTCAGATTTTGCCTAAGTTTGAAGAGTCATGTCTTTACCGTTTTGCCCCTAATCCCCTTTAATGAAAAGCATGGGACCATGGGCAAAATGCGAATTCCTCCCAAAATAAGGTTTTATTTTCTAAACACACACTACACTTAGCCAATTTCACCACAAGAACACCAATACATGCCAAAGTAATCCAATATCACATTTTCACAAGAATACCTCAATTTCAATATCTATTTCAATTAGGTCCCTTACACAATTTATTTATGTTATTTTAATTTCCCTCGATGCATCACACACAACTACACGTCAATTTTCATAGAAATTAACATCATGCTTCAACATGTACATTATTCATACATTCTTAAACATTGCACAATATTTACAATTAATTCATTTTGGTCATTAACTCGAACTTAGTTTACATAAC
Source organism: Biancaea sappan (assembly GCA_037074585.1). Taxonomy (NCBI): domain Eukaryota; kingdom Viridiplantae; phylum Streptophyta; class Magnoliopsida; order Fabales; family Fabaceae; genus Biancaea; species Biancaea sappan. Next base: position 71,883,799 of record CM073492.1, on the reverse strand, counting down.
GACATTTAACAAGCATGTTACATCATAGTCAATGTTACCATACACACAAGGTATGGACATATACACATGCTAGCATCAGATACATCATGAATGGCAAATAAGTTGCACACACATAGGCTACAACCACAGGTATCACATTCATTGCAGTATGTGGTTGTGAATTAAGTATGTTCTGAGATGTTAAACTAAGTGTGTGTATGGTTGTCTTAAATGGGGATGAGTTAGGTTAAACCCCAGAGTTGGAGTCAGTAAAGGAGGCTTAGAGACAATAAGGTGGTAAATGAGCTAAGTAAAATGTCCAACAATATGCTTTGGGAAGATGTTGACAACCTACAAGCATGTTTAAGATAATAAGGGTGGCTAAATGTTCGAAACTTGAATGCCTTGTAAAATGTGAAATTGTTTTCTCTTGTTACCTATGTGTTAAGTATTCATGTGTGAACTTGATTATTACCTTTACTTGTTTTTGTTGAGTAGAATGTTTTCCTCACTGAGTATTGTTGTACTCACCCACTTTTCTCCCCTTTCAGATTTACCAGTTGAAGAGGCTCATCCTATAGAGTAGCATGCTAGAGTCAATACCTTATTGCCCAGGGTATTATTTTGGTCTTTTGTATACTCACCCTTTTACAACTCTTAGTTGGAGCTTTGTAATCGGGTAAGTGGGATTCTAGGAAGGGTGTGTATATGAATGATGATAATTTTGTATTGATTACTGAATGTATTTCAGTAGAATCTATTTGTAACATCCTTGTATATCCTTGTGATGAGAATGATAATAGATATAACGATATAAAAGTTTAATTATGTAATGAAAGGTAACACCTCTTACTCTTTTGAAATGAAACTTGTGGTTATGATTATGATAAATGCTTGATTGCATATGCATGATGTGGGTTGCAGATTAGGCTTACAATAGTGGGTAGAGCTCACTTACTGTGTCGGTCACATGCTTAGTTTTAGGGAATGATAGTGTATACTAGAATGCATAGAAACGTGGTACAATACGATGTGGAACATTTGAAAATATTTTGTTAAATGAATGAAAGGTTATATCTTTTACTCTTGCATGTGGTGAGTTGATATGTGATGTTTTCCTATGTGTTTGTTAGGGTTAATCACCCCAACATGCTGTGTTGGTCATGTGCCTATTTCGAGGCATGACAACCATTTTGTAGTAGGAAATGGTTGTGTTATTTTAATGTCTGGGATCAAATCTAAAGGTCTTAAGCTGAGAATAAAGTTTGACTAGATGTTTTTCATCAATTAAATTTACTCCCTATTTTGCATTTTTGATGCTATGTTTATGTATTTATGTTTGGTTTCCAGTATTTGAAACTTAACATTGCTTTAGTGTCTTAGTGTTGGTATTTTGTTTTATTACATATTTTGTTGTTATATTGGTTTTACATTCAATTGTTTTTAATTTATACATCTCAATACCTTAACCTTGCCCAAATTTTAAACCTCCTGTTTCATTTTCTTACTTTTCCACCTAGTTGTTTGAATTTAGAAACAAAACCATTCTTTGTGGATTTGATCTTGTTCATGTTATCTACAAATTAATTTGTAACGAAAAATATGTTTTGTTTTTGGTGGCTTCAACACCCATCACTCTGGCTTCTTCATCTTTATATAGCACTCCATATTCCTTTTTGTATTTGCATAAGAAGAAAAACAAAAGAAAAGAAAAGATGAAAAGCTATATGAGAGAGAAAGCGGTACAAAATTGAGATAGAGAGATACATGTCTGGATGGATATGATAAGGAGAGTTGATCATTAAGCAGCATGCACCTTCCATTAAAGCTTTGTAAAGTACCAAAAAAAAAAAGAAGAAGAAGAAAAGTAAGAAAAATGAGAGAGAGATGAAGATAGAAAGGGAGAAGGAGAAAAAAAGATAAATATCAATTGGCGGGATAAATGAGCAAAGATGTAGGACAAATTCAACTTTAGTTGTTATGTATATTTAATTTGATTGGACATCTCAAAGAAGGATTCTATACACAAGTCCAATAGGAAAAAAAAGGAATCCAATCAGAAAAATACTCCAGTTGTTGAAAGAATATATAAGAAAAAAAAAGTTTTTTGTTAAACAATAGAGGCTAAAAGCCTAAATAGCCAAGGCTAACCACCTACACTGGAACCCAGGGTCCAAATCGCTTATCAAAATAGGCTTCAGATTACCCAGTGGATCATCAAAACAAATAAAAACCTATAGCTTGACCCTGATTCACTATGGCTAACTAATTCGCAGCTTCATTGGCTTCTTTGTACACCTAATTTACTCTAACCTGCCAATCTCTCTCCTTAATCTCATTGAGCTGCCAGACTAGAGGAGCTAAGGGATGATTTGCCGTGGAACCACTATTGAAGAGTTCTATTGTCTTCTTCGAATCAACTTCCAAGCAAACCTACTGGAACCCCTTCTCCTAGGCAAGTTTCAGACCAACAATGGCACTCCAAACTTCAGCCGAGAAACTATCTGAGACCCCTAGTCCCATGCTGAAACCAAAAGCCCAATTACCAAAAAAGTCTCTGACCAAACCTCCACAACCGGCATCGGCTCCGTCGTTCTTACTGGTACCCTCGACGTTGAGTTTCACCCACCCTATGTCCGGTGGCACCCAACTAACTTCAACCTCTCTACTACTAAGATTAGAGAACATGCTTACACCTTTGGAATCTTCGAACTCCCTGGAAGCAACAACAATGGACCACTATAGATCCTCAGACACACACTCCTCGTTTCTAAATATAAAAGCATTGCACCTCAACTAAATCTTTCTCACAACTTCACCAAAGGTTACCTTCCAACTAAGGTTATTTAAATTCCTTATATCATTCTTCCGATTAAAGGCAAACCAGTCTACTATATTACCCTTGAAAAATTTATTCCAGTAGACTTGTTTAATGAGCATTTTCCATACCACTTGATTTATAGGATAGTCTCGTAGGGCATGGGTGATAGATTTATCCTTTATTCTATAAATTGGGGAAAGAGTGTCAAAGGTAAAATTCCTCTTCTTTCTCTATAAATTAGATAGAATTTTATCTTGTGCCCATAACCACAAAAATGTTTTATTGTGCTACTTCCCCGGCCATTTCCAAATCCAGTCCCAATGGCTTTCAACCTTTAGCTTCCTATCTTTAGAAAGCTCTCTATAGGTATAGGCAAATTTAACAGAGAATTCAATCTCTTTAGGATGATTCCAAACAATCATGTCTTCTGCATGGTCACCATTGCTAACACGGATATTTAGGATCTCATTACATATATTTTCAAGTAAGAAGCTTAAGAGTTTATCCTTGAACTATTCTCCATTAGGCAAAATAAAGTCACTGACCTTCTCTTCTAGTTCTACGGCAGAGGGGGTTTTAATAGTAAAATCTTTAAGACTTAGCCCCTATTTAAACCAACATTCATTCTAGAAGATCACCTTAGCACCATTTCCCACCTTCCATTTCGTATTTTCCATTACTTTATTCCAAACCTTACATATCCCTTGCCAAAGATTTGAGCTGTAATTTCTTCGATCAATTTTGAGGATAATATCAGTCCCACATCCGTACTTACTCCTCAATGTATAATCCCAAAGGCAATCTCTCTTATTAATTAAGCCCCAATCAACTTTTATTAACAGTGATAGATTCATAGTTCTAGACTTCCTTAACCCCACACTACCTTACTTTTAGGTCTACACATTTTCTGCCAACCAATGAGGTGGGAGCCTTTGCCATCATTAGAAAAACCCCAAATAAAGTATCTTGAAATCTTGTCTATCCTATCACATGTTCCATTTAAGGGGAGATTACTTTGAATATAGTAAACTAGCACTGTGTGAGTGATCCAACCTACAAGGGATAAGGAATTTGCTTTCCATTTGCTAAGACAATTTATGAGTTTTTCTTCTAAAAACTGATAAGATCTCTAGTTCACTCTATTATTATGTAGAGGAATACCCAAATATTTCCCTAGGTCCAAGACAAGAGAAAAACCTACCTCATGACTTAAGTTAGTGGCCACATTATAATGAATGTTATGAGAGAAATACATATGCGTTTTTCCTTTATTAACCTTTTCCCTTGAAGCTTTGCAAAAGGCTTTAAGGCATGAATTAATCACTCTCACCTACTCTAATGTTGCTTTTGCAAAAAGAACTAGGTCATTGATGAGTCCTCTATTTTGGTTAATTTTTTTTGCTTCTTTAGGGCTTTTTCCTCTCCTTGATTCTATTTTTGTTAGCTTTTTGCTTGCTTTGTCCTTTATTTTGGCTTTCCTCTTTGTACATAGTTGTTGCTTTGCTTTATCTTATTTTAGTCTCTTTCCTTGCCTTTTTATGCTTTTTGTTGTACATTCTAGTAGGCTTTCCATTCTGGTCTGGAACATGGAGAATCTGAAGTTCTGCTGCTCATCTGATGGCTGGCGCCCAGGCGCCAGCCCCTCAACTCTCTGCCAAAGAGTCAGAACGTGGCGCCCAGGTGCCACCCAGGGCGCCTAGGCGCCACTCCTTGTTTCCAGCTATTTTGGGCTAGCGCCTAGGCGCCACCCAGGGCGCCCAAGCGCCAGCCCCATTTCCTCTTTGTTTTTGCTTGGCGCCTAGACGCCACACGTGGCGCCTAGGCGCCCCGGTTCTGCACCTGCGAGCTTTCTTGTATATATTGCTCTTTTGCAGATGTTTTGTGGATCTTTTGGTTGGAGGGCAAGGGAGCTCTGCTAGGGCAAGGATGGAGGAGCTGGGAGACCTCTTCTCTACTGAGTTTGAAGCTTTTCTTCCTTTTTCTCCTTCCTCTTGATCATATTTTGTTGTGTATTTGTTATGTATTTCTTCCTCTTGTGATAAACTCTAGGGTTAGGGGATTGATGTATATTAACTTCCTATGAAGCTTTGTTGTTGGATGCTTAAATACAATTGCTTTTCTGATTATTGGAGTAGTTGTTATTGGTTTAACTCCTTTTAGGTGATTGTGATCATTTCACTTAGATGCATTTGGGGTTTGTATTAATGCTAGACATAGCTTGATATAAACATGCCCTTGTAACTTCTACTGTGAATCGGATTAGTCTAGACATAGATAATCTTGTTTGCGTGGTCATATAAGTTCTTGAACTTAAACTCCGAACCAATTAATTGGACTAAGACATTAGCTAATTATTTTGTCTAGGAAGATTTGCTCACCAAGACATTGGGTTCAAATATTTTCGTGAACTCAACCAACATTAAATGGAATCTGTGAATGTATCTAAGCATTCTTTAACGATTCAAAGATTGGTTTGTCTATGAATTAATCGGATTAGGAGTTAAGAAAGTCAATCCCCTACCCGTTGTGTTTTGACATAGTTCTTCGTTTGGTGTTTAGTTAATTCCTTGTTGTTAGTTTAGTTTATTTTCGGTTTATCTTTACATTTTTCCTCTGTCCAAATATAACTTGATCTAGTGAAATTGGTAATTGTTAAAGTCAATCCCTGAGGACGATAACTTATTCTCATCACTTTACTGCTTGTGCGACCCGATACACTTGTCGGGAAATAGCGCATCAGTCATCAGCAAAGAATAAATGTGATAGAGAAAGACCATTTTTATTTAATTTAATAAGCTTCCAAATATTTGAGATATTAGCATAATCAATAAGATGAGGTAATCTTTCAATACATAAGACAAAAAGATAGAGAGAAAGGGGGTCTCCCTAACGAATCCCCCTCAAGGTGGAAAAGGAATCCATAGGTTCTCCATTCCAATTGATTCTCATTTGACAACTCAAAATACTTTGAATAATGATATTAGTCATATTCTCTGAAATGTCAATGTCCTTTAGAGTATCTCTCAAGAAATGCCAATTCAACCGATCATAAGCTTTCTCAAGATCGACTTTGATAGCCATGAAGCCCCTTTTTTATTTGCCATAGAGTGTATGATCTCTTGGGCAATTATAATGTTATCAGAACTGTGCTACCTTGGGATAAAACTGCACTGAGTAGGGGAGATAAGATTGCCTAGGAGACGTTTCAACCTATTTGCAATAATTTTTGTGATTATCTTGTAAATCACATTGCACAGAGCAATATGTCTAAATTGCTTTAGAGTGTCAAGGTTCTCAATTTTCAGCATTAAGATCACATTCGTATAATTTATTGTTTCGATAATAGATGGGTTTTGGAAGTAGTTTTTAATGAATATGCAAACTGAATTACCAATTTTAAGCATGGAAGATTGAGGATTTGATTTCTCAAGAAATTTGATGCTAGGATATAACTGAATTTTAAGCATAGAAGATTTAGTGCTTGATTTCTCAAGAAATCTGATATGAGAATATAACCGAATATAACGCATGAATGGTTGAGGGCTTGATCACCTAAGAAACCTGATGCAAGTTATAGCTTATATAAAGATGAATATTATATTAAATTAAATTAAATTATAGTTTAGCTATAATAGCAAATGAGGTTTTGTGCTTGAGATATTTTATATCGCATAATCATTTACTTACTGAGTTTTTAAATAAACTCATACTCTGTGTGATTGTCTTTTCAAATACAGTAGGCGAGGAGGAAAAACATCCTTTTGAGGATTAGAAACTTTGGAGTTATTCTCCAATTCTGTCTAGTAGGCTATCAATAATAAACTTGTAGAAGCTTAGGGAACGCTCTGTAATCCTTATTGGTCTCCTAGGCTTGTGATGTTATAATGTATCAGTTATGTGTGGTTGTGTTTTATCATTCTGACAATTATAATTCCGTTGTTTGGAATTTGGAATGAAGCTTGAACGTTAAATTTTTCTAAATGTAAGTATGTAATCTATGTTTGAGTAAATATTGAACTGTATAGTTGTGGATATTATGCTTGTTCAGGAAATTCTTGGATAACCAAAGAGGCTTGTCCTTAAAATTTGTTTGATTTTCACATGTTTATTTTTGGGACGTGACACTTTCAAAGCTCCCATACTGAAAATAGCATACTTAATTTCCTCTTAAGTTAAATCGGTGTCAATTCCTTTCATATGCTTAGGCTCTAATATAGGGAAAGCTCCCTTAATAGGATAGTTATCAACATTAATATGACTTTCTTTCAAATACATATTCTTGAAGAAGTTAATAGCCATCCTCCTTAGTTCTGCCTTATCCATAATCAGTTTTCCCATGTCATATTTGAGGGCTTCGATTTTATTTCTCTTCTTCCTTACCACAGTAGAAGCATGAAAAAATTTTGTATTCTGATCACCAAACTGAAGCCATTTATATCTAGCTCTTTGGCACCAAAGAATTTCTTCTTGCAAGAGGGTCTTATATTCTTTCCAGAGCGTTTCCTGAAATTGATTTAAAAACAGGTTCATTCCACTGGGATTCGCTTTGTCTATACCACTTAGCTTTTAATGAGAGATTTCTTTCTCAAAAAAATATTTCCAAACACCGTATTATTCCATTCAATAATTCTTCCCATTAGGTGCGAAATAGCTATTGGCCAATCCTCATTATTCCTCCAATTATTCTTGATTAACTCCTTAAAGGAATCATCAGTAGCCCAGGCTGCAACAAATATGAACCTTTTAGACATTCTTTCCTTGGTCTCATCTCTACCCATCCTTATAATAATAGGCCTATGATCAGATTTGAACCAGTTAAGGTGTTCATAGTATGGGTCTTTGATATGCGAAAACTAATTGAAATTAGCTAACACCTAATCAAGCCTTTCTTGGACCTTGCCATTCTTCCAAGTAAACTTGGGACCACAAAAATTAACATTCATCATATTACAATTATTACAACAACTATTAAAATTAGACATAGTTTTAATATTAGGACTTGCTCCCCTTGTTTGTCCTCTACTCCTTTGTAGGCATTAAAATCCCCCATACACAACCACTTTGTATTGTCCACCAATTCACAAATCGAATCAAGATGCTTACAGAGAATTTGTCCATTCGACAAAATGGGACTTCCATAAACGTAAGTCTGGAAGAATTTTTTTTTCCCTCTCGATAGGATAAGCTAGAGTGAATGTGCTGATTTGGGGTACTAATGATATCAATTTTAACTTGATCTCCTTCCCACATATGCCAAATGCCACCTGAGTAACCCTCTGCCTCAACCCTATGGTTATTACTGTAGCCCAAATTGTTGATAATTTTCTCTGCTCGTTGCCTACTTACTCTTGGTTCCACAATACACAAGACATGAATTTTGTATTTAGCTTTCAAATCGTGCACCAAACTAGTGAAGGATCGGCTCCCGCCCCTCTACAATTCCATGAAATAATATTAATCACAAATAAAAAAATGTAAAAGCAGGGAACACCTTAAAAAACAACAAAACATTTAATCAAGATAACAAACAAAAGTCAAGAGACTCCCTTATATCTTGCAAAGAAAAATGATAGACCTCTATATCCGAGGCCTTGCCCATATTTGGGCTACAAACATTAAGATTCTCAAACTCATTGCTGGTTGTTCCTTGGTTAATTATCAACCTCGGATCCAGGGGTCTATTGTTTAAAAAATGGTCCCCACTTCCCCTTGTTCACGACTATGGCTATTAAGGTCTTATTTATCATACTATGGCTATTAAGGTCTTATTTATCATACTAAGACCCTCAACACTCATGAGAGCTTTAGCCTTTTCCCACTGATTATGAGTGCTTTTTTTTTTTTGCAGTTTCTGAGCTTTAAAGGCCCATGATGAACTAGCTTTTAGAGATCCTGTTGATTTCTCCACACCTCCCTTAGATTTGACAAATCTCTCCATGATACTCTTGCTTTTCAGCATTTTATTATTGGTTTCCTGTTTACCATTGTCAGCTATTTTTTGCTATATTTCAGTGCTAGAATTGACAATCTCAAGTTGCTCAGTATTGACTATTTTCCTGTTTTTATCTTCCTTAAACAGCGTAATCGATCCAGGGATGCTATCTTCCTCCTTAAGTTCACTGGATGGCTTTTCCACATCAACCTCGTCGGCTCCTTCCTTCTCCAGACCGAATAAGGCAAATCTGGAGCCACTTTTAAGAGTAGGACTCTGGTTTTCAGTTCCTCTAAGGTGTGTGTCAGTTAGAGCTTTTTTTTCCCCTTCATTTTCACCTTTGGAATGTGGCTTACTGCTCAGCTTGTTTCTTTGATTTCTCTTCACCAACATCCAGCATCCATATGTTTCATTATCTTCTTTTTGCTGATTTTCCCTTTTGTCTTGATCTATGGTTTGACTGGACAAATGTTTACTGTTTATTTCCCCTTTCAAAGTCTCCACTAGAATGGCTTGAGATGTACAGGGGCATGATTCTTTGTGATGCCCATACTTTCCACAAGAGAAACAAATTAGATTTAAACCTTCATATTCAACCAAATATCATATGTTTCTTATTTTTAATCTAGGGACCAATTTTTTATTTAGATCAATTTCCACGCTAATCCTCACAAACCGTCCTCTTTCTGTGGTGTACATTTCTCCCCCGATCTGATTTTCTTTTATAGTGTGGAGATCCACTTTCAAAGTTTTTCCTACTTTATTACCTGCCCTCCAAAGAAAATGTTTGTTATAATACTCTATTGGTAAATTTGGAATTCTAATCCAAACAGCAATTTTCTTCATAGATTCTTCCAAGGGTCTGAACTCTAGCTTCCATCTCTGAACAGTAAGATAGTGACCTAGAATCATCCATGGCCCTTCATATATAACTCTTTCATAATCTATTTTTTTCAGCAAACCTAACTACAAAGAAATCATTTTGTAAATCAATAAGTTCAAAGTTACTTGTTAAGTTCCAGATTTTAGCCAATCTTGCATACAAGAACTTATAACCCACTCTTCTTCCAAGTAATTTGATGATAATTGCCTTTCTCCATGGTTTGCACAGTTTCTTCCTTTCTTCAGCTGTTACTGGGACGTAGGGACAAAGAGGGTCTAATGTTTCATTTTCCACGTCCTGCATTTCCTCCTCCTCTGAATCCTCCTTATCATCCCATTGCTTAAACTACTACTGCTATCAGAGTTTTCTGCACCATTAACTCCTAAAAGCATGCTTTTATATGCCGCAGGAATGTTATCCTTCACATCTTGCTGGGCACTTTCCCTGATCTCCTTACACAAAGGATTCCGTATGGTTGACGCCAGCGCCTGTTCTTCATTCCATTCCATATCCTCAGAATGAATCAGCTTCTCGTCATCATTCTTCATCAGATGCCTTGTCTTCTGTAATCGATGGTCTCTGTCTACAAACGGATCATCTTCATCTTGCTCCATTCAAGAACCAGAATCTGGATAGATTCACAGCTATTAAGGGTTCCTTTCCAAAATTTAATATAATACCATAAGTCCTTGGAATTGAGCTTATCGTCAATACAAGAGAATAAAATTGATGACAATTAATTTCAAGGACTAACAGCAAACTTCAAAAGAAAAAGACTTAATTTAAAAGAAATAAACGATAAAAATTTAAACCAAACCATAATTTCAAAGTAACTAAAAAGTTGTCACATGCAGAGTGAAATCCAACAAAAAGATAACCATGGCTGATTCCTATAAAAAAACAAACATAATTTAGAAACAAATTACGTCAACAATGTCAGTTCTTTGTCTCTTAATGCGTATGGACCGTTACTATACACGGGCAGGTCAATAATTACATTCTAAAACTGCAGCCATACACACAAAACCCAGGCCGATAAGGGCCTATTTTTTTTTTGGGTCGTCTTTATAATTTTCTGAGCGGCTGTTCAGTTCAGTCATAGAACTTACAGACCATCATCTTAAATTGTCACTCCCAACTCTGTTGAATCGGCTTGAAGCTGGATATGCTCTACTCCTGAAATCACCATCTCTATCAGAATCCCAAAGCCCCTGCACACATCTCCCACTTGAACCATACCTCTCAAACTCCAACCTTTGCCTCGGAGCACTCTGTGATCGAACCTTAGCACGTGAAGATTCAGTGTTTGCCATGTAACTGGGGTGACCTGGGAACCCACCAAAGAAGCCCCAAGAACACTCACTCCTTGCGGGTGTGAAAGGACCTCTCCTACTCCTACCACCACTTCCAGGTCTAGATGAGGCATAAAGTGTTTGTGGGCTATTCTCAGCAGTTCGCGAAGCCAATAATTCTTTTCCTTTGTGACACTTGAGAGAGCTCAGTGATAAACCCCCCCTAGGGGAGAGGCTTTGGTTTAGAGCTTTCGCGGACCTTTTGGATGGAGATTCATATGCCATCTCATTGTTGTAATCAGAAGCTACATAGTATTGAGATGCGTGGAAGGAGCTGCTTCTGCGGTGAGAGCTCAGGTGTGGCTTCCACGTGTCTACTTCAAGAATCTTGTCGCTCTTCTCATCATCAGTCTGCCCATTTCTCAGTGAGGCATCTCTTGGGTGTATCCAAACACTTTCTTCCATCCAACGATCCAACCAATGCGTCCCAAAACCCGCTTTTTCTGGGTCAATATCCCTAAAATTTGCATTGGAGCTACATCTCTGCCAGTTCAAACAAAGGAATTTAGTTAAAAATTTGGACTGAAATAGTTCCAAATCAGAAAAGCACAACGTCTACTATAAGAAAAACTAAAATATGAGACGGAATTAGGGATGCAATAATTTTCCGTCCTTTACAATTTTGTCTCTAAGTCTGAGACGGAGTCTATTTTTCGTTTAGAGACAAAAATTATTGTGAGAGACAAATTTTTACTTAATCAAAGATGAAATTTTTTCTCTTATATTTGATTTTGTTGTAGTGTACAAGCCTTGAGACAGGAGTAGAATAATTTTATTCCTCAACCTTTTCATCGTAACTTTCTTGGCATCACATATTAGTTGATTCAGACATTTAATATGTACATCCTTACAACAGATGCATTTCCATTTAAACCATCAAAAGATCTCATTCCAGTTTTTGCGAAGAAGCATGGGTACCTTCAAGATGGAGGATCCTTCAAATTTTGTACTATAGGAATGAAGTAGGCGCTCATGATCTTCAGGGACCTGCAAGGAAATCAGACATCCAAATGGTTCATGAAGCATTTTTCCACAGTTCATATCATCAAATCTGTTCTCTGCATCACATTAGTGTATCGTAGTAGAAACTACAAAATCAAATGCAACTAACTAATAATAGTTTTATGCTTCGCATTGATATGTCACGTTTCAACGCTAATAAATTTAGGATGCTTATTATTAGCCTTTCTGACAGGGTGGGCCTTGCGTATCCAGAAATGAATCTAGAAAATCATTCAAAAAGCAAAATAAGTTTTCTTACAGGATGATAAAATAGTGAAGACTTGCTAGAATGCAGACTATCTGACAAGGGCACACGACTTGCACGTGCCTTAGCCTGTAGTCGAACCAATGTTTTCATGCGCCTGAGCATCTCTGCGGTTTGCTTTCTTACTATGTAACCCCTCACCAAGGCCTGCAACTTCACCAATGCTTTAAGTGCTCGCAGAGCTCTCCTCGCCTTCCAGATTCATCGCAAAAAAATTTCGTTACTCTTACTCTAATAGATAACACTATCCAATAACAATCAGATCAATCTGAAGAGAATCAATTGAAACCATTAGATGCTCTTTAGGAAGAAAAAAAAATGAAAAAACCCATTAAGGAAAAAATAAACAAATAAAGTAAAGACTAACTGAATTATGATCTTTTAATGGGAAGCACATCATCTGCTTGTCCTATAAAGAGAAGAGCACTCTGCTTGTCTCTCTATAGGCTGTTAGATATGCGACCCAATGACCACAAGCCTCCTTTTCTTTTCTTTTTTCTTCTTTGAATGGATTTTTTTTCAGGAACCTATATGAAAGAAAAAACTTCATAAAAGTCCCACACCCTCATTTTTTCTTTGATAGTTCATGATAGTACATAAGAAGAGGGGGAATCGAGTCTTTTTGAAAGAAAAAATAAGGGACTGGGGCTTTTATGAAGTTTTCTCTTTCAAATATGTCCCTAAAAATACATCCATTCAAAGAACAAAAAATGAAGGGTTGGTGACCATTCGATCACAAATCCATTGACTCATAGAAAGACAAATAAAGTACTTGTCTTTATATAACAAGCAGATGATTTGCTTCTCTTTTAAAATACTTTACTAGATAAAGTTAGAGGAAGACAGAAATAGAGAGGTGGGACTCATTCGAGACCAGCTTGAGTGAGTCTCACCTCTCTATTTCTCCAACTTTTATAACTATGTTAGAGGGTCCAAATCCAAGATAGCTGCTGGTCTGCTGAAAAATAAACATACTATGACCTTTTAAGGAAATTATAGCATGAGCTATAAAGAATTGAAAAAGACAGAACACAGTAGCATTGAAGTAGAAAAAAGGCAAGGAATGTTAAGGTGGAGGGAATGGTGGACGGAATCATTACTCACAAATCACATAGTCACATGCAGGCACTTTAAAACTATCCTTAATTGAAGCATCTTTTTCTTCACTGAAGCTTCCTTTGTTACATTACCTACTTTCAAAGGGATAGCATAAGGCCAATGAACATTACAGCTGTTTGCTTTTGTCCCCACTAGAAGATTACGCTCTAACTGTTCATGTTCTTACCCTAAAGTTTCACGAGGAAATTGATGTTTTCTATGATAATCTTTAATATGGTGAAAAGCTGCTTCTTTTTTTTTTTTCCCTCCTAACTAGTTTTCTCTTTTGATTTGGCAAGGCCAGAAATCCTTACTTACCGACTTGTCCATCAGCGTCCTCTTACATTTTTGGAGTAGAAAGCTAACAACCAGCACACATCAATTAACTAAGACTGTAGTTGATGATTTTATACGTTTGAGAACCTAATGTCACATTTTTTTTTTTGACTAAAATGCTCTTTATTAACTAAAGTACATATTAGGGCCTCTTTTATTACTAGAAAATAAAATACTTGCAACACTTTATTATTACTTATTTGTATACCATTTTTTGTTATTAAATATTTTTATTTATTTATACTTTAGTTGCTTTATTCTAGTGGGATAAGACTTTATTGTTGTTGTATACTTCAGTTTCTTTATTCCATCTATACAAAGCTTATTTATTGTTGTGTGAGCAAATAAATGATGTGTATGTCTACCCCCTGATGTCATCAATTATGCTGATAAACAAACTAACAAACTCGTAGAGAAAAAATATAATATTGGACTAAAATGTGGTGCATCTTAATATCAAGATAAGGAAATGTATGTTTCAAAGGTAAAGAAAAGCACTGTATAATTTTAAAAACTTACAACAAAGAGAATTGTAATTTACTTTTTTTTATTTGACAAAATACAATTGATCTCTCTTAACTTTGATCTATGTTTTTATTTTATATCGATTATAACTCATACATTTTTAATTAGTTTTGATTATACTCCTAATCCTAATATTGTTAAAAAATTTAACGCTAGATACTTACATGGTATTTCATAATGCATACGTTAATATCAAATTAAATCATTTATTCATGAATGTGTAGATATTAACTTAAAATAATTAAAATATAATAAATTTTTTCAAAATCTAAAACACGTCTTTAAAAATTATACTGTATTTTTGTTATTTTAAAAAATAAAATTTAATTATGCTACATAACATAAGTGTGATTAACCTTAAAAAATAAAATAAAATCTGTATCCCACGTGACGACGAAGAATACTTGTGGTGCGTAGCAAACTGGCAAGTTTACAGCGAAAACAATGAAAGGGAATTTTGGAAGATTCTCGTTTATGAGTCTGATGACCAAATCACACATGCGCCTAATTGTCGGCGGCAACTTTTTATCTACTACACCGCATAGCACGCTTTCGAGAATTTCACTACCGAAAATTGCTATTTATAGATTATCTTTTTTTTTTCTGTAAGTATTTCTATTAACAGTAATCCTCCTTGAAGGTCACTACTTTATCAGAAATTAACCAATTTCGATAATTATAAATAGTTAACTTTGAAATCGGGGAAGGTGTGAGTCTGACACACTAGTGTTTGGTGACCAGGAGAAATACCAGGAAAGATAAAAGAGGAAATTATGTTTTAACGTTGAAAATATTGGGATAAACCTAACCCAGACAAAGAGTCAATAAATTTTGAAAATAACGTTGTGAATTCGAAAGTGATTGCGGAAAATGAAGCATTAAGTGCCTTGACGAAAAACTACCTTGCCTCGGCAGCACGCAATATTGATTACTGAGCATGAAGTATGATTCCAGGGGTAAAAAAGGAAAAAAGTACTGACCAGATAAGCGCGGAAAGCTGACTGTATTTTAACGGCGGCGACTTCTTCCACCCACCGGCGTTGATTCGAGTTTATATGTGTCGCATTCACGGGTCGAGTGATGGTACCAGCAGCACCGGCGCCAGTGCCGGTGCCACCACTTGTTAGTCTTACAACCTCTGCTGCGGCATGGGCAGCGGCCAGTGCCGCCTCCGCCACGGCGGCCGTAGCCGCCGCTACAGCTATAGCATGCTTATTAGCATCCAAAGAGTCGGAGGATGGAGTGGAAGAGTCAAAGTCGTGGAGACCAGATAGCCTACTACCGGGAGACTTGCGCTTGGTGGGTTTGCCGAAGCTCCATGTCCTCTTATGATTGTCCGGTTTATGATCCGACCCGGAAGAGGGTGCCGACGAATTATCGGGTTTTTTGCGGCCGAAGACTCTCCGGAGAAAGCCCATGTCTCATTGGTGGGAATTTGAAAGAGGAAGGGTGGCGATCGTAATGAAGCAGAGTCTGGTTTGGAATTTTGGGCACTGATTGAGTCTGAGAGAAGGGAGAAGGAATAGAATTGATTTAAGAGCTGAGGAACACTCGGACTGTGTAGCTGCGGATTTGGATGTGCGAACTGAGAATATTAATGCGGTAGTTCCACGCGCTTTTAAAGAGCCGTTATCACGCGCGTCTTCATTTCTTCCCCTCTTTTCTATTGATTTCTTTTTCATTCTACTTTGCTAATCTATTGATCAATATTTGTTATTAAAAAATCTGAATACTTTTTTTTATTTTGAACCATTTATAAATATTCTTTTAACTTCAAAAGCAGAAAAAAAAATTGTTCAATAATTTTCCTTTAGGTTTTAAATCCCTTATCCCTTCTAGAAATAATGTATTAGCAACAGTCATTTCTTGTCGGTTTAAAAAAAAATCTTTGAAAAATATCGATAGTGTGATGCCTGAAGATTTAATGGGATTTTGCAGTGAACCTTCAAAGCCCATTTGAGAAATTTACAAGACTAAGTTGAACTTTTGGGACTAAATTGAAATTTTTTATTTTAGAATGAGAGATTTTGGAAATAATCCAAAGATGAGTATTATGGAACTTATAGAATTTTTAACATCATAAATTTTCTATTTAAGAACCACTGAGGACCATGTTGAAAATAAATTCCTAAGGTCGTATCTAAAGGACATGTGTAAAATTTTCATTTTTGCGAAAAGATAAGCAAAAAAGGCAATAGAATCAATTAAGGGAAATTTTTAGGTGTGACTTGGAATTTTGCTTGAAATTATAAGGACCTGAATGAGTTAGTATCTTCAGAAGGAGTGATTTATGTAATTTATACCAAGAAATGGACATGTGGTATGAAGAGAACTAGACAAGTGTACTCTCCCTCTCCTTTCATTAGGTCAGGCCAGAAGCTTCTAGGGCACTCCTTTTGTAGACTTTTCTTCGTGACGAAGAGGGAGCGAGTGATATAGCACACGAGCGAGAGTAAGAGACTCATTGCCTGTCCATCGTGATTGCTCATGTTTTCTAGCAAGAACCTTACCAATGACCACCTTCCACCTCATAAGCCCTTAGTTTTGCTAATGGCACCCGTTTTCCATAGAAACCATGTAATCCATGTACACTCTAACTAAACTCACCTCATAGGCCCTTATTTTGCTAATGCTCGATGTGAACCCAATCTGAATAGGGAAATTTTCTTTATAGCAACCCAAGTCGAAGAAAGACCATGCACTTGAAACATGGGTACCATGCATATAGGAGTATAGGTTAAATGGCATTACGCTATACCACTATGATGATCACCATAAGAAGAGAGGTCGAACTGCCTAATAGGCTTACTTTCACACCCCGAGGTGACAAGAGTGAGGAATGCCCATGAGTGTTTCTGTTGTATTTCCATGATTGCTTTTGAGTTTGGTCATGTTGAGTGCATGCATGCATGTGTCTATGCATTAGTTCGTGTAGTTGAGGGCGAGATTCAAGAGACCGAGGATTGGTTGTGGGCATAACCAAGAAATGTATAGAATTGGACTCACGATCAGGGGTTACTAGCAGGAGATGGACACTTGTTTGAGCATAGAGGTGAAATGTTTGTGTCTTATGCTAGCTTTTTCCGGTGTATTCGTGTGATTGTGCATCCTTTAATGTTTGGGTGGGTAGAAGGGTACATCCATGATCTTAATACATGAGTTGAAAGGCTTAGTGGTCATGGGAGCCTAAACAATTAGATGACCACATAGGCCTACAATTTGTAATCACCCTTAGAGGCTTGAGCAGTCCGGTAAACCATAGGAACATAGGAGATTTGTGAAACTGTAATCACCTGCAGGGTAAGGGTTCATAGAAGCATAGATGGATTAGGTGGGAGAAGTTGTAAACTGAGTAAAGGAAGTAAGGTGTAACACCTAAAGGGGTAGAGCCCTGGATAACCATAAGATATCTTTATGGAAGTAAAACACCCAAGTGGCAATAGAAGCTCTACGCGACTGTATGATGTCAACGAGGGCAAGCTATACCTATGGTAGATGACGTGTGATCCTAAGCGTCCATGATTAGCCTACATGGCGATGTGAGTCTGTGTAGCTATGAGGCATTGGTATTGTCACGCCTTACTCCGGGAACATAACCGACAAGACGGTGAGTTCCATATCACCACCGTAAGCCTAACACTACACATATTCCATGCATAGAAAGCATAGAAAAAGGCACACTTGATACATTAAAGAAATATAAGTTTCCTTTTCCTTATAATATTAGACAAATCAAAGTATGACTGGTATTCTCAATTAGCGGAAGAAGATATGAACTTAAACCATTTATGATTCCATCACGTCATTGACAAAGATTCTAGGAGTTCTATTCACTACAGAGTAACTTGACAACCCGAACATATCCGAAAATACTAACATCAACTTGAAGCCAGAATGAGTTGTGAACTCAGAGGCTCTACTATTCCTCACATGGAGACTCTCCAAATAAGTAAGAACCTACAAGGGGTGAGTACGAAAGATATTGAGTGAGGGAAAAACAACTCTAAAATAAATATGGAACATGTGTACCGCTTATAGGGATGAGACCTTGAATAGGATTCTATCCACAACTATAATCGAGCCAACATAGCCCCTCATTACACAACCAACACAATTAGACAAAGGCATCCAGCCAAAGCACATATACCATACAAGGTTATAACTCACAATAAGATGCATAGTCCATTTTATTATACAAATCACACATACAAGTGTAATACTCTCATCCAAGATGCACCAATTGATAATATACATCAAACATGAGATTTTAATCAATGCATGAATGTGTGTATGGGGTGATCTATGGTTTCATCGGTTTATCCATCTCAAGATTTTCCTTCACGGCCATATGTGTATGTGAGCAAATGTATGTTATAAAGTATTCATCACCTTTCCTTCTCAAGGCAGCATCCCCAAGTGTGGCATGCTTCGAGGGTTGGAGTTGCTCCCTATAAGCAATTAGTGATGATGTTATACCTATGGCTCCCTAAACATTGCATCTTCTAAGCAATGTTGGTTATATAGACTGGGAAAACCATATTGGCCTACCCATTATGAGTCTAATCCACTACATACCATATACAGACACATGAGGACATTCATCACAAGTAATTATTCATACACCTTCACCTACACATTGACTGCTCCAGCGCACCCAACACATATCATGTATATATATTTGCATAATCCTTATGCTGATTAGTATTTAGAAATAGGTTTAACTACAACAAAAATTAGTCATCACATATCCACAAGAAGGCATAGTATTATTCAAAGTAAAGTCATCACCCAAAAACAAGGACAACTCACCATGTAAGGGAGTGTTCATACATACTCACATATTGGAATTTTTATGCATAATTAGTATATGACATTTATGAAGTCCACACATAATAATTCATCCATGCACTATACCAACCGTAGTGACTACACCCATAGGGTTTATGTAAACAAAGTAAATGATTATTCTACCAAAATCAAATCAAGGGCCTCATTATTTGGGTTTAGAGTATTATCCAACCCATTATCCTATGCCAATTATATTTATATAGCCAATAGAGAGTAGCAATTGTTCCTATACTCATGCAATTGACAAAGTGGACATTCTATTTCTTTATTAGAGTGATTCACGACCATAATTATTATTATCATTATTATTCGCCCTTCGGTGCAATTTAGCCTACCAAGTACCCATCGAAAGTTCGACCTCATAATAACAATTACCCAAGGGAACCTATAAGGCCACCCTAAGTCATCCAACCTATTAAGCTCATTTTCCATACTCAATCCTTAACAGTACCTAAGTAGTTGCAAATGATGAGGGAATCACCTTACATCTCACAAGCATGGTTATGACCATGTGGCCATCTCTTAAGCCATGTTAGATTCACCATAATGGGGTTTTCTATAACATGATTTAAATAACACACAAGGTAGGTAACATGCAACAAACAAGATGTGAAAATATTAACCTTTCTCATTAAGTCTCATGCTAGGTTCTCCATCCTTAGGTCACACTCAACATACGCATATCACTTTTGCAGATTCACATAATAGCAATTGTATAACCATAAAGTATTTAACTCATGGAGATTTAGCGGGGACATTCTCATTATATGACTCTTATTTCCATTTCAAAAGAGGGCACCATCTCAATTAGGCACCACCATAAGTATATAGCCACCTCAAATCACAAAATTTAAAGCAACAAGAGATATCACATGCATACAACTAACACAAAAGTGATAGAGACCGCTCACTTTAACTCTAAGCTAGTCAATGTAGCTTAAACCTTAGTGGTTTTATGAGCAATCCTTGCTTAGATTCTTTAGGGAGGCATCACAAACATCTAGAATGGAAAACATGTAAGAAAAAGCATGAAAAATCATGTTTTAAAGATTCCCCTGCCACTATAGTGCCACTCTCCTTACTATAGTGCCCAAAAAGCTAAAACATAGTGTTCTTCTCTGATCTCTGTCTCTGCAGCAACTAGAACCGTCACTGCAGCTACAACAATAGTACCACACCATTGCTACAGTAATAGGTGATAATAGCTCAATTATGCTCTTGTGAAATTTCAATTCTCAGCGTGTTTTGCTTGAAACCATCCTAACTCTTAGTCAATTTTCATGATTCATGTTTCTAAATCTCATACCCAACATTAGGAAACATTCCCAACAAAAAGATCAGGTTATTTCAAAGATTCTTTCACCCAAAATCATCATTTTCTTTCCAAAACCTAACACTCCTTAAAAATTTGACATAGACTTTAATCCATCAAAAACTCATCTTCAGCCATGATTTTCCACAAATTTCTTACTCCAACTCCATCAATGATCATGGAAGAACATTAAGAAACAAGACCCAAGCCAAAACATTCCCATTTGAGACCCATTTCAGCCATAAACTCTATAAACCCAAAAATGTGCAGAAAAATAGGAGAATATGAAGCTTACCTCAACTCTTCTCCTCCATGGTGGTGGTTGGTGAAAGTAATGGTTGGAACCCAAGAGAGGAGGTGAATTGGGTTTTATAAATTTTTCACAAGAATTAATTGGAAGTTGAAATGATTTTCTGTAGAAGTGTAATACTTAAGATAATAAATACAATACAGAAAATCAATGTGCTGTCAAGATAAATAATTATAAAGATCAAGGAATTAAAGAGTAGATATCAATATGCACAAATTAAAGAGTAAGGGATAGAGAAAGCAAACTCGGAGATTTATACTGGTTCGGCTAATCCAAGCCTACATCCAGTCCTCAAGAGACCACTTGAGTATTTCCACTATAATTGCAAGTTTAATCCGGGTACTTGCAAACCACTACAACTACGCAAATTCGATCCGGGTATTTGCAAAATCACAATGGAGAATTTATGAATCCGGGCTCCTCCTCAACCCAAAGCAAGTTCTTCTAACACCGGTACTTGCGAACCTCAACTCGGAATAATATATGTGTTGATCAAAATCAACAATACAAAGAAACTCTCTCTAAAGAGTAGATGAATATAAATGAAGCTCTAATAACTCCAATGATAGAGAATATGCAAGATTTGGCTTAAGAATGCTTTCCTTTCTCTCAAAGATGATAGAAGAAGTTAATATCACATTGTAGGACTTTGTTCTTGCTCAAAATCGTGTATCTAAGGTCATATATATAAGATTTTACAAAACTAGCCGTTATATAGCCGTTACAGCACTAATAGTGCAGTCCAGGTGTCCATTGGTCGACCAGTGTGGCACGTTGGTCGACTAGTGTAGTCCAAAAGTGATTTATCAGTCACGTTGGTCGACCAGTGTAGATGGGGTGGTCGACCACCGGCTGGCAGTAGCGAAATATAGATTTTGAGCTTTTTTTAAAAATTTATAACTCCCTCATTTGAACTCCGTTTTAAACAAATAATATACCATTGGAAAGCTCTTGGAGTCTAGTTTCAAATGAGCTAAGTTTTACTCAAAAATTATTTTTCGTTTAAAAGATATAATCAAAATACTGACTATAGGTCAGAACAGAATAATTTTTTAGTACAGTAAAATCAACTTTCAGTTTTTCAAACTATATTTTAAATAGTCATATATTTCTCATTTGGACTCCGTTTTGAATAAATAATATACCGTTGGAAAGATCTTTGAGTCTACTATCAAAGGAGATTAAGATATTTGAAAAACCGAATTTTCATTTATGAGATATGATATAAGGAGTGACCAAAGGTCAAAAACTAACTTTTGTAAAACTTCATATCTCATTATCTTTTTTTGTTTAAAATGCTTGAGCCAATGTATACAAATCTAAATCATTGAGTTGCACAAGTATTTTATATACCTAATGTAAACACATAGGCTATCTTGATGCATCCAAGCTCCCAAGACTTCAAATCTTCTAATTCTTCATTTCTTGGAGCTTTGTCCTTGTATGTTGCTTTCCTTGAGTGAAGCATGATATTACTTTTCCTTGTTCTTCAATCCAATGCTCACTCTTTCTTGTTTTGAACCAACCTATAAAATATGTCTTACTTGCAAATCCAATGGTTAGTTCAATTCATGATAATAGCATGATTCAATATATGCAACATATATATTAGGTAACATAATCATGCTTAAGTACTTGTAGCATATATATGATAATTAACCTTTATATATATTAATGCTACATTTAATGCTATATTTCAAATACATTTGTCATCATCAAAACCTGTGGCATAAAGCCTTAGGGTCAACAATCTCCTCCTTTTTGATGATGACAAATCACCACAGAAAAATATGTATCACAAAATAATGAATGCAATGTTATAAGCACATACACATATTTTTCATGCAATGTTATAAGCACATACACATATTTTTCTATTGTTTCTTCTCCCCCTATTTGACATCAACAAAAAGGTATAAGGAACAAAATATATAGAAGTTAAAGCACATACCTTCTTTAAGCCAGGATGTCAAAAGATGTCAATATAACATAGGATTAGGATACATCAAAACTTATCATGAATTTCATTGACATGTAAAAATAATTTTCAGAAAAATTTCGCATGTCAAATGAAATGAGCCAAAAGATAAAATTAGAAGGAGTTTAGGTTTAGGCTCCTCCCCTTTAAACTGTGCACGTTATGAAAAAGAAGAATGAATAATGAATATCCAATTTTCAAAATGTATTCTTTTTCAAGATCATCTATATATTTTCAAGAGAGATAAAGCTCCCCCTGAATTTCACATTCCTTTTCCTTTGAAATTGGTTTTGAATAATCATACGGGAAATTCAATTTTTCAACATTATAACTTGCAGAAGTTTGATATGAAACCTTTTGAAAATTTCTGCATTATAGTATTTTGAAAGAAGAAATATTCATATCTTTTTCAAAACTTTTGAAAACAATTCTGCTTATATGTATAAAAACATTTTAGCATATAGCAGAAGTAATTTGAAATAAGGATATTCAAATCCTTTTCTTTTCAAAATAGATAATGCTTCAATATGGTAAAGCAATTTCAGCAGAGTGGAAGCAATTCAAGAATTTCATGATATTTTTCTAAAATATTTTGCTTCAAAAGGAATTTAGAAACGTTTCATCTAAGGAAGCAATATATATGGATTAGTGTAATAAGATAAATTCAAGCATATAGGACATAATCCATACATCAAACATCAATATTTTTCATCCCCTTTGTCATCTACAACAAAAGAGATCTTTAAAATCTTTTCTTTTTCAAAAAGAATGTTGCTTCGTATGATAAAACATATTAACATAACAGAAGCATTTTTAAAGTCCTTTTTCAAAACAAATTTGCTTCATAAAGGATAAGATAAATTTCAGCACGAAGGAAACAATTTATATATCCATTAAAAAAAATATCAAACATTATAACTATGATATATATATATATATATGAAATTGATCACTTAAGCATATCTATTTTGAGATGAGTAATCATACCTCTCAAAACTCTTTTATCCATTCAGGTGATCGTTCTTACCTTTCTTTTTCAAGAGATTGTTTATCCAAGAATTGTCTTGGCATAGACACAAATTATTTTGAACTCTTGACTATTTGATCCTTGATGAAGATTTCAACCTTGTATAATTTGACTGTTCTTTAGGAAGAGTCATTTGTACCTTTAGTCTTCTCCATCGGCTAAGAGAAATATCCTTGCACATATTGTGATTAGTAGATCCAAATATCATATAAACAATTGATAGATGATAGGCAAGAAAAGTAACTTGAAAGAATTTTAGTGGCAAAAGGAATGATTTTCTTATTTGGAAACATAGCCACTATAGTTCATATTTAGCTTGAGGTGGAAAAGAGATATTAAAAATAATATATGAGTTTTCAAAGTATTTTTCAATCAGTTTAAACACTCTTTCTTCCCATTCATCTAATCTTCACATAAAGCTCATAATATTTGATTGATTAACAATCTATTTCAAGCAAGGCTAGATAATACCAATGTTTTGAATGTGCATGCTTGATTAGAATCACCATCTTCATTATTAAGTCCTTCATCCTCAAGATTGGTTGGTTGTCATTGCAAGCTCGAGCTTGAGAATACTTTTCCTCACAAAACAATGAAACTCTTATTCTTAGGTACCCAAATAATTTGGGTCCTTGACAGGTTTGTTCATCATTCTCAAACAATGAAGATGTTCAATAAGAATGCTATGCATCCATGAAATCCAAAAATTTGTAGAGAAATCGTTCTTCTTTAATGATTGATATCATAAGAAGCATACAAGATGAAAATCTTTTAAAATGAGGATTTCTAAATGCTTTTCTTTTCAAAACGATTTTTGTTTCAATATGATAAAACATTTTTTTTTGAAACAAACTCCTCTTAAAAGAGTAATTATTTGAAAAGCTTATCAGAAAAACTATGGCAATAAGAATTTCCAAGTCCATTTATTTTGAAAAACAAATTTTGCTCAAAAAGGATTTGAAAAGAGATGCAGCATAGCAGAAGCAACATATATATCCTTTTAAAGATAATAACAGATGATATTATAACAGGATATATATCACAACAAATGCAAATGATATACTCATACAAGATATACCATATTATAATCAGAGTATATAACAACACAAGGGAAGTAATTATGGATTAGCAAAAGATATAGCTATTATAAAGTATAATCCATAGGCAGAGGAAGATTTCAAGTGAATACCCATTGAGATGCATCTTCAATGATGAGTTCCTTATGATGACTTTTAGCATACCTCAAATCCTTTGAAAAATCATTATTGTTGCTTGATGTCTCCTTCTCATGAGGTAATTTTTCTTCTTGAGGCTTTTCTTCTTCTTGAGGTAGATTGGCATTCTCTTCAATGCCATTATCATCCTTTGCAATAAGGGTACTCTTTTCTTTTTCAAAGCTTTGAAAATAATTTTCTGCTTATGTATAAAAACATTTTTGTACATAGTAGGTGAATTTGAAATAAGGATTTTTAAACTCCTTTCTTATCAAAACACTTTTTGCTTTAACATGATAAAGAAATCATTTTCCAAAACCTTTTCAAAATAATTCTTCTTTAAAGAATGACATAAAATTTAGCACAATAGAAGAAAATATATATCCATTATCATATATAAAACATTTTATATTCAAGATATATCATATCATCTCAGTAGAGGCATAACGTATTT
The DNA here is from genome assembly GCA_037074585.1 of Biancaea sappan. Classification (NCBI taxonomy): domain Eukaryota; kingdom Viridiplantae; phylum Streptophyta; class Magnoliopsida; order Fabales; family Fabaceae; genus Biancaea; species Biancaea sappan. Next base: position 71,858,463 of record CM073492.1, on the reverse strand, counting down.
TGAAAAGTATACATATATTCATTTAAGGCTAGAAAGCATTTTCTCACATGAATATATATATATATATATATATAATCATTACATAGCGGAAGCAAGTTACATACTTATTCAAGATAAAGCATATTATAACCAGAGTATGTAGAAAAATAATTGAAGTAATATGGATTAATAAGATATAATCAGATATAAACTATAATCCATAAACAATTGTTCATAACCCATAGCTTATGCAAAGATATGACATGTATAGTGCTCAAACCATGATGAATGGTATAAAGACAATTTAAGCATTTAACATATCTTTATATGCAATGATATGATCAAGTATGTAAGATATCAAAGAACAATATGTCATTGCAATGAAAGTATGTCAGAAAAAAAATATGCCAATATAGCCAATTATGAGTAGGGAGTATCACTCAATTAAATAGTATAGTGGTAAAGGATAGAGATACTCATCAATTTTGGCAAAGTCTTGTTTCTTCTTGAAGTTCCTCCTCAAGATTTTGATATCCTTGTTTTGCTCATTGCTCTTCTTTTGATCCTATCTTCTTGCAATTTTAATGATCTTAATTGATTGATTATTTGCAAGATCCTCTCAAAAAACAATCTCTTATAAGATCACCCATGAAGCTTTGAAGAGATCATTAAATACATAGCAGCAAAATTTAAATCCTTCATCTACTGTCATCCGCTGGTCGACCAACGTGTCCACACTGGTCGACCATCGTGGGGATGAGAAAGTGGAAGGAGCTTACTGTCAAGCGTTGGTCGACCATTGTGAATGAACTGGTCGACCATTCCTCACCAGAATAGCCTTATTTACCCACTGCCTCGCGTTGGTCGACTAGTCTGAGTACCTTGGTTGACCACTTGTCTCAGCTTGCAGCATTCTTCTCCTGGCGCTGGGTGTTAGTTCATTATAGCCTTCGTTGGTCGGCCACTGATAGGAGCGTTGGTCGACCAACCAACTTCAAAACTATAAATTTTACTGATTTCGGAGAGCAGAGGAAAGAGTGTGCCTTAGAGGATAAATTTGAGGATTAACTCCTGCAAAACACTTTTGGTAGAGCACTTTGATGCTTAAATAAGCAATGTCCAAATAAATCTCGAGAATCAAGAGCAACATTGTGTTTAAGATATGCTATATTAATAAAAGTGCTATGCTTCCATGAAATGCAATTTTACAAGAAATTTGATTTCATTGAAAATATTTGAATAAGATTACAATAAGGATAAATACTATAGGTAAGAGTAATCTTATTGTTGTAAAGGCAAGAGAAATGTGCATGTAATGGAAGCAAGTTTTTATAATGCAGTAAAAAAGATAGTTTGAGCAGAATTTGGAAGAAACATTTTAGCTCAAAACAAAATTTGAATCTATAGGCCGCATGCCTAACAGTTGTTTTCAAATATAGCATGCATGAATATCAAAGATAGATGAAAGGCATACTAGAAAACAAGCATAAGCATTTGATACAATAAACATATCAATCAAATTTCTTACAATACATTCCAGCTTATATGTTTACTTGTCTATTGCCTCCTTTTGATGCAAGGAAGTGGAATTTGAATGATGTAGCCATTAAAATGTCATTTTCGCTCCTTGCTTCGAGGCGAATATGCAAATTAATCTTTTGTTTTTGGTACCCAAATTTCTTTAGGTCCGCCTGGGTCATGAGTTCCTTTTGGAACCTATTTCATTTTTACTCCATGAACAAGATTTTTCTTATAAAAGCAGGAGTAAGATTTGTGTCCTTTCAGTCCACAATAAAAAACAAGTGCAAGTTGGACTATTGGACATCTTTGCAGAAACAAAGAAGTTTTTAGAATGCTTTTGGTTTGATTTACTTTTAGAAGTAAAACCAACTTTGTTAAACCTTCTTCTTTGTTTCAAAACTGAAGTATTTAAAATTTCTCTACCTTGAGAAAATTTTACAAGTGTGTTTTTAAGATCATCATTTTCCTTTTTCAAAGAATCACACTTGGTGCAAAAGCAGCTTTTGTTGGTAGAGATACTTCCCTTTAAAATCAAATTCTCTTCTTGCAAAGTTTTGTTTTGATTTTCGAAACCAAAATTCTCTTCCTTGGAAATAGAAAATTCATTTTTCAATTTTTTTAATTCATTTTCAAGAGAAGAGTTTTTCTGTTTTGAAGCATTTAATTTCTTTGCAAGTTGCAGAGATTCTTCATGTAAATCATCAAAGGCATCTTGTAATTCATCAAAAGAGTAGTTAAATGAATTTACCTTATCTTTATCTCTGGCCACAATACAAGTGTTGGCTTCTTCATTTGTGTTCTCCTCATCAGAATTGTTATTTCCCCAAATGGAAGATAGGTAAGCTTTCTTTGATGATTCAGCTTTTGGTTGTGGTTTCTCTTTTTCTCCTTTTTCTTTTTCTTCTATCTCCTTGGTGATTTGAGATTTTCCTGTAAGTTTAACACCAAGAGCTTGCAATTGATTAAGCACAAGTTGTATCTCATTAATGGTTTTGCAATTTTTCATTTGAGCAATTTCAAGTTCATTAATGAAACTTCTATACCTTAATTCCTCAGCAAAAAGATCTTCCTCATGTGCAAATTCAAGAATTTCCCACATTTCTTTTGCAGTTGCACAGTTAGAGATTTTGAAAAATTCATCTTGACTCAATGCACAAGAAATAATCAATTTTGCTTTAGCATTGAGTTTCATTAAACTTCTTTCAGTATCATTCCATTCACTCTTGGGTTTTGGAATGCATTTTCCTTGTTCTTCATTGACAGGCATATCAAAACCATTTTCTATAACTTCCCAGAGTTTATGGTCTACTGAAATTAAAAATATTTTCATTTCATACTTCTAATATTAAAAATGATTAGCTTCAAAAATTGGAGGTTCTGTGAAAGAATAATTTTAAGACATAAACCACTCACTAGATCCAACCATGTTTACTCTTAGATGGTTAAGTCTCAATCAAGAGCCCAAGCTCTGATACCAATTGAAAGTAATGGTTGGAACCCAAGAGGGGGGGTGAATTGGGTTTTATAAATTTTTCACAAGAATTAATTGGAAGTTGAAATGATTTTCTGTAGAAGTGTAATACTTAAGATAATAAATACAATACAGAAAATCAATGTGCTGTCAAGATAAATAATTATAAAGATCAAGGAATTAAAGAGTAGATATCAATATGCACAAATTAAAGAGTAAGGGATAGAGAAAGCAAACTCGGAGATTTATACTGGTTCGGCTAATCCAAGCCTACATCCAGTCCTCAAGAGACCACTTGAGTATTTCTACTATAATTTTAAGTTTAATCCGGGTACTTGCAAACCACTACAACTACGCAAATTCAATCCGGGTATTTGCAAAACCACAATGGAGAATTTATGAATCCGGGCTCCTCCTCAACCCAAAGCAAGTTCTTCCAACACCGGTACTTGCGAACCTCAACTCGGAATAATATATGTGTTGATCAAAATCAACAATACAAAGAAACTCTCTCTAAAGAGTAGATGAATACAAATGAAGCTCTAATAACTCCAATGATAGAGAATATGCAAGATTTGGCTCAAGAATGCTTTCCTTTCTCTCAAAGATGATAGAAGAAGTTAATATCACATTGTAGGACTTTGTTCTTGCTCAAAATCGTGTATCTAAGGTCATATATATAAGATTTTACAAAACTAGCCGTTATATAGCCGTTACAACACTAATAGTGCAGTCCAGGTGTCCATTGGTCGACCAGTGTGGCACGTTGGTCGACCAGTGTAGTCCAGAAGTGATTTAACAGTCACGTTGGTCGACCAGTGTAGATGGGGTGGTCGACCATCGGCTGGCAGTAGCGAAATACAGATTTTGAGCTTTTTTTAAAAATTCATAACTCCCTCATTTGAACGCCGTTTTAAACAAATAATATACCATTGGAAATCTCTTGGAGTCTAGTTTCAAATGAGCCAAGTTTTACTCAAAAATTATTTTTCATTTAAAAGATATAATCAAAATACTAACTATATTTCAGAACAGAATAATTTTTTAGTACAGTAAAATCAACTTTCAGTTTTTCAAACTATATTTTAAATAGTCATATATTTCTCATTTGGACTCCATTTTGAATAAATAATATACCGTTGGAAAGATCTTTGAGTCTACTATCAAAGGAGATTAAGATATTTGAAAAACCGAATTTTCATTTATAAGATATGATATAAGGAGTGACCAAAGGTCAAAAACTAACTTTTGTAAAACTTCATATCTCATTATCTTTTTTTGTTTAAAATGCTTGAGCCAATGTATGCAAATCTAAATCATTGAGTTGCACAAGTATACTAGCCTATATAAAATATACCTAATGTAAACACATAGGCTATCTTGATGCATCCAAGCTTCCAAGACTTCAAATCTTCTAATTCTTCATTTCTTGGAGCTTTGTCCTTGTATGTTGCTTTCCTTGAGTGAAGCATGATATTACTTTTCCTTGTTCTTCAATCCAATGCTCACTCTTTCTTGTTTTGAACCAACCTATAAAATATGTCTTACTTGCAAATCCAATGGTTAGTTCAATTCATGATAATAGGATTCAATATATGCAACATATATATTAGGTAACATAATCATGCTTAAGTACTTGTAGCATATATATGATAATTAACCTTTATATATATTAATGCTACATTCAATGCTACATTTCAAATACATTTGTCATCATCAAAACCTATGGCATAAAGCCTTAGGGTCAACAGTTGGTCACCGGAATATCGCACCCACGCTGGAGAACAGTGGTTGGAAGCTTGAAGAGGTGGTCTTGGGTGGAGAAAGGTTGAGAGGTGTGAGGTTAGGGCATAAGGAAGGAGAGAGAGCACGAGAGAAATGAGGAATTTTCTGATTGGGGTGGTGTGAATGGAGTGTATATATGTGCACAAAGGGAAAATAACAAAAATGTCCTTGGTCAACTCAAGGTCCACTTCAAGTGAGGGAAAAAAGGTAATTTCCCACAGTCTATCTACACGCCAATTTATCTAAGGCACCACACATCCCCATCATTAATTTTTCCATCCTTAGCACATAAACTTTCCTAATTTTCCAATTTAGTCAAATCTCAAGCTCTATTTCATTTTCGTCCCTACAAAAGGGTAACCACAAATTGCTCTCCCAAAGGCTATCACATACATGTGTATATCATTAAAAATGATGATGTTTCACACGAACTCTGGCCCACCGCATTTCTCCACCTCAAACTACCACGCCACGAGAATTTCACTTAAGTCTCTACGCGAGAACCTTTAAACCAAAGTCGTCCATTCAAAGATTTTAACCCCTTTTAAATTTATTCTGACACACAAACTGGAGTATAACATAGTTCAAGTACTATGAAAGCATGAGTATTAAAAATTTTACCATTTCTTGTCAAAGGAGAAAAAAATTTCAACAAGGTCCTTGGAATTTTTATTCACACAATTAGTACAATATTTAATTATCCAGCCACCCAAAAATCGAAGGTATTACAAGTATAAAGAGGATTGAAAATCTATGATGCGTATTAGAGGTTGATTTTAAAGGGGAACTCCCAAGGGCACTTGCATGAGCCATTCTAATGTGTCATGAGCTACTTCCCAAGCACTTGATCGGCACAATAAAAACACTTCCCTACTACTATAAGCCTAACCTACCCCCGAAATACCCCACAGATTTCAGATATCAACGTGGATGTTTCTATAATTTAGAGCGAAATAAATTAATTACTAACCAAGTAACTAAAGAATTTAATGTTATCTTACATATGTAAAACACAAGTTCCTTTTTGCAAAATAAGTAGGTGTCATAACACGCTTTACATTCAAGTGAATTGAATTATTCAAATAAACAAAATTAAACCATTCTTTACATTTTTCCCAAAATCTCCATAAATGTCTTACACAACTACAGAGCAACCTATAAACACAAATGAAAAGCAATAGATAAGACCTACCTAGCAACGAGAAGGTCCACATTAAGCATCACTACTCCTCTGACGTGTGCTCCTCGACGACAACCAGATCTGTAGGAAAAAATAAGCCACAGAGGATATGAGTCATCACAACTCAATGAGTAAGACGACACTACCATAATAAAACCCAAAGGCATCACAAATTATGCAAATATGTCTGAAGGCCATAGTCTCAAACCAAGAATTGTATGTAAGAACACATACTAGATAATCAGCACAACATCACATCACCAAACCAATGAGACTGATACTGGTCAATGGCAAGGTGCCCCTCAGGAGCAAGCTCAACTCGGGCTCCTTAATGTCTTCTTGCCATAAACACAACCTCATCTCATCGATAGGGCACCCCTTGGGATCAAGCTCAACTTGGGCTTTCTCATCCTACCATGAGAGTCATCATCTCCATACTCATAGGCCAAGAACAAGCTCAACCCGAGCCTCCTGTCTTATTGTGAAAGGGGGTACTATCCTGCACAATCACAATCACATAAAGTAAGCACATAGTAATTAACAATAATAGCACATTCACATAAAGTAGTAAACGTATATCCATCAAATTAGTATATACTAAATTCAATATAAGCACAAGAAATACATAATCACCTATGTTCTTTTATGTTGTATACATAAAATAAGAATTCCATCTTATTTTGTAACCTAATCACCATACCCTATGGTTACGGTGATTTTTGGTCTAACCAGATATTCGACAACAAATTTCCTGTGTGTCAATTCATTGATGGAGATTGTTGGTCGAAGGCTAAATTCGACAACAAATACTTGATTCTATCGAGAGCGACTATGTTTTCAATGTTATGCAGTAATCTCATTGAAAAGACAAACGTGTCGAATGCAAGTGATTTGACAAACATTGCATGAAAGAATTTGAGTCTTGAAAATAAGATTTTTACAGAAGTTAAATAAAAAATGGTAAAATCGTAGGAAAGTAAGTTGTAGAATGTAAAGTGAATAGAAAGGTAACTGCATAAAGTAAATGGCTAAATGTAAAGTGCAGAAAAGTAAACTGCAGAAAGTAAAGAGCAAAAATTAAATTGTAGAAAGTTAAAGTGCAGAATGTAAATGAAAGCAATTAAACGAAAGCAATTAAATGAAGCGATTAAACTACTAAAAGATAAATGAAAGTGATAAAGGACTGGAATGATAAAATACTTTGAATTAAATTTGATGAGAATGTAAGGTAAAAATCATACTTTGATGTTGATCTTTTAATCTGCTTATGTGAGATGTTAGGATTTTTAATCAAGAGTTGCTAATCCCTTTTACAACAATTACTCTAGTATTTATAGGCAAATGAATAAAGTAACTGCCTATGCCATGTATGTGACGGTTTACATTTATATTGCATCAGCATAACTACCTAAACCCAAGTTAAGTAATAGTTTACATATTTTGACACAACTCCCTTAGCCATTTGATGGTAGAGTAATTGTCTTTGATGACATCAATTAGAAAATTTTGCTTGCCTTCAACGTTCAACATCCAAGCTATGTTCAATTGATATATCCTCATCTTTCAACAACTATGGTTGACCTGTTCGTCAATCATGTCTGAATTTGCTTGTCTAATAGCATACTTCTGACAACTTCACGTGACACTGTTTTGTTATACCATTGAGGACGATTACTTGTCAGCCAAGCAGCTCACTTTTTCTATCAAATATTTATATTTTTATTTAAAAATAATCGCCTAATATATGCTCCTAAAATTTTGTTCTCAATAGACATGGAGAGAATAAAATTTTAACTAGCCTCGTAACTGACACCAAATTTTTAGGGATTTAGCTTAGAATCATGATTATCTCTAGTATGACAGCTACTACCTTGGCATGAGCGTCACTACCTTCATAACATTTCATGTTCCTTAAGTCCTTTAAAACCCTGAGCTCCAGGTGTAAGGCCACTTACTCTAATATTTGTACTATTTGTATTCTTTTCATGTCGTTCCCTCTTTCAGAGCTTTTAAAAAAACCTTCAAACCTAAGATACTCTTAACAATGGCCTTTTTCTACTGATGCTAGAGCTTCTTTTTTTTCCAAACAGTTTGTCATTATGAAAAACAAGAATGTAATTCGTGATCTAATTATAGATCGTTCAGAGCTGTGGCAGAGATCGAAGGTAATTCTTCTTGTTCCCGATTCTTCTCCTACTCCTCCATCTGCTTTTCTAGGACCTGTGCTATCCCCTAAAACTTTTTCAGCAAACCTTCATTCGGTGTTTCCATGTAAGACTCTTGATGAAGCTATTCTCGCCTTGGGTTCAACAATACCCATCCACTACTTTCAGAAGGCAAAGAGGATATTTCGGACTCCACCTTCCCGAGTTAATGGATATCATGCCTAGCTTGATAGAGTGCAGGCAAAGAAGGGCAAGTTTTGGAAAAAGATGGGCATCTATAACTTTATCCAACTCTCCCGACACACCATTAAAATTGACCTTGCCATAGTGGGGGCTTCGGTCTTTTTCTGGAATAAGACTACCAACAACTTCTTTTTTTTGTACAATGTGATGGATCTGATAGTCTTTGATGTATCAGCTATCATGGGCCTTCGACTAGATGAGAGAGTCATTCACCCGTACCTTTGACCTCGTTAGATAATAGAGGTTTATTCTCCCAAACATACCTTATTTTCATCTTTTGTGAATTTCCACCACAAAAGTCATTTGATGTATCAGATGAAGAACATATCACCTTTCTTTTACTTTGGCTGTCGGCTTATGCATTGTCACATCCCAAAATCTGAGCACGTGACCGGCACAGAAAGTGAATTTCATTTCACCTCCGTAAGCCTATCTTTCTCTTAAGAATCATACCATTCTTTTTCATGCAACCAAATCGAGTTCTCTATACACACTACAGTCATTCACATTACATCACTGAATGAACCTACCCGATTACAGAGATTTCTAGATTTATACAACTTAGAATAAGACTTAATTATTATACCTTTATCCTGAACAAATGAAAAGGTAATCATGGGCTAAGGATCCATAATTCCTTGTACAGATATTTACCTTCAACTGTCAACTCTGAAAAAAAATGTTAATAAAAGGGGTATGAGCAAACCACGTGCCCAGTAAGCAGACAATACAACACTATGACAAAAAAATATCATGCATCATAATGATAATATGCAGCAATCATACGTAATCGATCATAATATAATTCATACTACTTCACAACAGCAAACAGTGAAATCAATTGCACACATTTCCCGTACCAACCGGGTCGTCCAGGATACCTCTGGATCGTTGCCCGCGGCCCCCGCCGCATCCACCCTTATTGCTCCATGTATATTCTCCACCCTTATAGTTTCATGTAGATTTCTCCATGGGGTGCACCACCATGCCCTTCCATTCATTCCGATTACATACATAATCACACTCATAAATAACTCATAGTCATTTACAAGTTTCATCACAACATAACTCATACTACTTTCCATACTTAATCACAATTTCATCAACGTGTATACAATCATTCACTGTTCACAGAATTTATCTTATAAATCACATCTCAAACATAGAAGCTCATTTGTATTTACAAGTACTCACAATGGTATTCGTGTCTTCTTCACGCAACATTCATATAATGGTGTTTATGTATAGATATATCCATATCAATCTATTCGAGAACACAATTCTTTAATTCTAGAAAGTGCGCATGAATGTAACTTATGCAAGAAAATCTCAATTCGTAATGAATATCAATATATAAGTTAACCATCACTGCCTTCACACTAAGATACACTACATGCTCTCACTATGATGCCAAGAACTTTAAAGAAAAAATTTAGTCATAGGAAGTATAAATCCCACTCACCTAGATTTCACGCTCTCGGCACTCCCACCTTGCACCTTGACCATTCCTATTGTAACCAGATAAAAACCATCAGGGTTATGAAATAGAGAAATTGCTTACCACTACTCCTGACCTTCATCCACTTCTTAAATCATAATTCCTAACTGGTAATGAATATCCAGATGAAACTTATACCATTGGAAACTAGACTCAAAGAGCTTTTTAATGATATTTTAAAAAAAACTGATGCTACGCAGCTACAGTAATGTTGACCGAGTCAACGCTACAGTAAATTCTAGGAAAAATTTTCGAATGTTCTTCGTGTTCTTCATCCAAAAATCCTAAAATCATATCTAAAACAACATTTCTTTTGATTTCTTCCATGGGTTTTCATCCTTAATGTCTAAGGAGTGTTTTAACACCAAAACCCCCAATTTCTACCAACAATCCAAGCTCAAATCTCAAATTTTCATCAAGAACACTAACTTTTTTCAAATATCCCAATTCTACGAATTTCTCTTAGTTTTCTCAAAATTTCTTGTTCTAATAACATCATAAACCACCTAGGAATATTTTAGATTAACATCCACACTTAAATTCATCCATTAAAATATTCTACAAAAATTTTGCAAAATGATAACCAAGGATTTGGTCTTGTAATAAGAGGAAGAAGAAGAAGAATATCAACTTACCAATCATCCTAACTTTCATAGCTTCCTTCCCCATGCAAAAATTGCATAAATGGTTGATGAAGAAATCGACGCATAACCGAGAGAGAGAAAGTGAGGAAGCTACGGGGAGAAATGAGAGAAAGAAAAGAATAAGAGAGAAATGTATACGCGTGGGCCCCACCAATTTCTTTTTCGATAAAATCGCTCATAGCCACCTTAGCTTATAAGATTTGTTCACTTTAATCCCTCTCGATGTCTCAAATACCACTTTAACCTCGAATCCATCATCTTTTCGGTACCGGACTCATAATTCATTCTCATAAGATTTATTCTTCCTCTCAGGTTCCTATTTGGTCATTTCTCAAAAGTCCTCTATACTTTCTTTTCTTTTCACTTTAGTCCTTGATAATTTGTAAAAATTTCCTAAATTAAAAATTAAAATTTCTATTCCCAGATTTTCTTCACTAATTCATAAAGTACATTTTCCACGTAATTAAATTTTTCACTAAACTTCAAAATAGACTTTAAATATTCATATAAATTCTTGGGATATTACATGCATTTGGCTCCAAATCTGTATATGTGGCCAAATCCCTTCAGCCCTTGGCCAATCTTATCCATAAAGGAACCTGAATTGCCTAAACCAATGGCTTTTCACCAATATCTTTCAAAGTATGAGCTAAATGGTTGACAATATTAGGGCTTAGATGAAAATAAGAAAATGTCAGAGGCCCCATCTGGCTATTATAGCTATGGTTGAATAAAATTTTGGAGCAGCGACTGTCTATCAAGCCTCTATCCAAGGAGTTGGCTAGTTACATGTTTAGTTCATACAGACCAACGCTCTGCTATTTGACATGTGACTCCCTTACCAAGAACGAGAAGAATAATTTTTTCCACTTCTTCAAAATTTTTCACTCCAATGCTTAGGATTCGACGAAGATAAAAATTGCTCTATTTGCTAGTCATCAAAAAGGTTCCAAATGGTTCACCCATTCAATTACTTCGGGTAAAGAAAGAGTTTCGATCTAGTCAAATTTTCTCTATCAACAGATCATTTTTAGAGGTGTTCATCATACAGAAGATGCAAGTTTTTACATCCATCTGCCCAACATGGTTGCTTAACAGAGGGCTTCTACCAATCCATTCTAGCTCCTTACTCATTAGCTCTAGAGGACCATTTTGTCAATGCCCACATCTCCAAAGAAGAGGATGTTAGGGAGCTGATGGGGGAAAATGACAGATGTCGACAGAGCCTCGTGCTTGTCCATTTTGAACTTTCACAAGGAGTATCAAGTTACTTTGTTGACTGGTGTTTAAAATACTACTGATTTTATTGCTAAAGCATGAGAACCTATTTTGACATCCTTGTCAATTCTCCTATGCAGAAACGTAATCCGGAAAATCAAAGGTGCGCATTTAGAAGAAATTCGAGCCTTTGAGAAATATTACAAGATAAAGTGGGATCCTCGCTTCAACCATTGGATTGTTCAGAACATGGAGGAGATCATAGCCAAACGAAAAAAAAGGCATAAAGATCAACATAGGTTCAAATATTTAGAATTTCTTGCTCCACCAGAATTTATTAAGAAAGTTCCCTTTTCGGACCTAGTTCCCTTGTCTTGTGCTCGTTTTGGTTTGGTTGGTGTATTTCTTGGGGAACCGACGAGAACAGATAACTTCAAATATGTTGAAAGGTGTTTATCTTCCACAAACCTTTTTCAATCAAAGAATGACAAATTTACTTTCGCTCGTTGGTTTGGCCTCCCTTTTGAGGAATCTGATGCCATGACGATTACCAGGGAGTTTCCCTAAAGTATATGATCTTTTTTGTCCAAAGGCAATAATCATTTTCGACCACTGACACTTGTAATTTTGTATACAATGCTCTCCCTAAAGGAGCCCTTGGCTTATAAGTAGCCAGTGGAGCAATTGGTTATGATCGAATTAGAAGAAGAGGAAGAAGATTGTCAACCTCTTCAGCAGAGGAGGAAATTGGTCAAATCGAGTGATCGTCTGGCTGCCGTCTCCTCAGCCGACATATCCAAAATAACTACTAAGCCTGGAAAAGAAAAGGCTCCAATGAAAAGAAAAATAGTCTTTTCTAATGCTGAAAGTGCTGCCAAGAAGTTCAAAGCACGTGAAGGCCTAGTCATTTCTGACCCAGCTGTCAAGTCTCAAGTATATTTCATTTGTCAAGTATTATGATTTATCGAAATGAAATACATTCATTTCGATTCTTTTGGCAGGACAAAGAGCCTATTCCTTATCACTCGACTTCATCTATTGTATCTGACGAAATAGACTCGCAAACCCAACCAAGAGTATGATCCTTTGACAAAAAAATTTTTTTTTTTACATTGTACATGTTTTCTATCTTGAGATTGATACGAATTTGTTTCAAGATCTAGGTCAGAAGGTCTTAAGCCCAATTGCTGAAGAGTCTACTAGAGTTCTTGAGGGTGAGGCTCCTATCGCAAAAGCATTTGTCAAAATTCCTTATATTGAGGCTTTACAAGCTGAGGTTCCCCAGCTTGAGGCTTCAACAACATCACTGTCAATCGAAATCCATTAAGGAGAGCTAACTATTGAAGCATCTAAAGCTTTTCTTTCCAAGGAATCGGCAGTTGTTCATTCTCCATGTCGACGATCTCTATCGCCTGAAGAACATGGACAGGCAATAGTGTCTTCCAGCTCTCAACAATCTGAACAAAGCCATACTACTGTTAACTTGCCCTCACAGGGTGATCAACCTCTCATGCTCAGGGATAACATAGACATAGAGGCTTTGATTGCTGATGCTTGTCCTATCTACAGTCCAATTCACCTGACAGACCAAGTGGGACCTTCTACTCGTCCAAGTACTGGTGATTTGGACATAGATGCACTGATCAACATCTATCAGGTTTTAGTTCCAGAGGAATTTTTAACAAATCCAAAAGTTAAAGTGCTAATAAAAGAGTTGAAAATTTTCCTAGATTACTCTTTTGAGGCTATAGCTTCTGATGAGTCATTAAGAAGCAGAATTCAAGTCATCTTGAATTAACTTGAACTAGTCAGATCACAGCTTCCCATCTCCTATCAAAGCCTGTACTCGTCCTTCAAGGTTTTCATCATTGATTTATTTGACAAAGCTCCTACCTCCAATCAGGTTATCTCTACTTACCACAAGGAGATGTTAGAAAAAGAAGTTGCTCTAGACAAATTACAAGATTTGAAGGCTAACAGAGATCGACATGACAAAATGATCGCTAAAATAAAGAAAAGTTGTGTAATTGTTAATGGTAATATTGATTGATTTAGAGAATACCTCGTCGTATTATATAAAAAACTAGAAAACCAGAGAAGAATTGGCATCAGCTGAAGAGTTAAGAGACAAACTCACCAACACTCTGCCCGAATGTATGGCAAAACGGGAAAAAAATAATAGAATGTGCCATAGCAATCACGGTCAGCTCCCAAACTGTTGCCAAAAAGATGAAGTCTTTGGAGACTGAATATTTGTCGGCCTGTGTGGATAAGGAAACATTGGCCTATGTCTGGGAACATTTACACCAGATGTAGTTATTTCGGTTAGGCTCATCCGACAGATTGATTTGTATTGTTAGTCCTTTTAATCTGACAAATTTTATTTATTTATTTATAGCATTCGACAATGAATTGTACAAATTTCAATGCAATAAAAATTCCTAATTCAATCTTTACTTTGCATGTTGTCGACCTATATGGCTTTAGGTATCTGTCATTGATTGATTTTATTTTTAATCTAGAGTTAACTTCATCAAGGGCATAGGCATTACTAGAAAATACTTGAGTAATCATAAATGGTCCTTCCCATTTTGACGACCACTCATAATATTCTCGACAATGTTTCTCAACAGGTAAAATTACCTTCCATACTAAATCCCTAAGTTGAAAGATTTGTATTTAACTTGATGGTCATAAAATTTAGCAATTTACTCTTTTTGTTGAATTAAATTTTCTAAAGCAAATACTCTCTTGTCAGACAACTCATTTAGTTCATCAAACATTGAATCCCAGTACTTTCAATTGGTAATTCATCTTGTCTTTGGAAATGAATTGATTGGAGATTAATCTCAATAGGTAAAATGGCATCATGACCATAAACTAATTTATATGGCAATGTGCTTGTCGATTCTCTTGGTGAATTCCTATATGCCCATAAAATCTGATCAAGGGTATTTTGCCAATTTTTAGGCTATCGACTAATATGCTTCTTAATAAGGCTTATAAGTATTTTGTTGATGGCCTCTACTTGACCATTTGCCTGCACATAGTATGATGTTGATGTAATTAATTTTATTTTCCTAGTATTAGCATAGTCTATAACTTTTCGCCCAGTAAAAATGGTACCTTGATCGATTGTCAAAGTTTAAGGTATCCCAAACCTGCAAATGATGTGATTTTTAATAAAATTGGTCACATCTTGTTGGGTGACATCTTTTAGCACAATTGCTTCAACCCACTTGGTGAAATAATCAATCCCAACTAAAATAAATTTATGTCCTTTCAACGAAGAAGGATGTATTTGGCCTATTAATTCTAAAGCTCATCCTTTAAACGACCATGATTTAACAATTGAATGTAACTCACTAGCTGGAATGTTTTGCATATGGCCATGTCTTTGACACTCTTCACAAGATTTGGCAAACATTATACAATCTTTAACTAGTGTTGGCCAATAAAATCTTCGTCATTAAAAGACCTATTTCATTTTCTCTTCTGCTTGGTGAGCCCTACAAATACCTTCATTAACTTCCGAAAAGGCAATGTATGCCTTCAACTCACTCAAGCATTCTTCTAACTATCCGTTGACAGTCTTTTTATACAATTGTCCACCCGACATTATAAAATTTAACGCTCTATATTTAAGTTTCTGTTCGATGTTAAAACTTGGATTCTCTAAGTAATCAATGATTACTTTTCTCTAATCATTGCTTGTATGAAAGTCATTCTGTAATACATCCCTTTCTTCTAAGGGGTATAAGAGTTCTCTGATTGCTATTAAATCCGATAGAACTATTTGAGAAACCTTATACCTAGAAGCTATTTAGGCTAAATCATTGGCTTCTTCATTTGATTCCCTAGGAATGTGTTCGAGAACAACTTTGTCAAAATTTTTCATTAACTTAATTGCCACAACACAATATTTAATCAAATTTTGATTAACGCATTTATATTCTTCAGTAAGCTATTTGATGACTAATTCAAAATCTCCAAGTATATGCACTCTTCATGCTTTCATTTAACAAAGTATTTCCAATCTGACAATTAAAGCCTCGTATTCAGCCTCATTGTCAAAACAAGAATACTTAAGTTTAAACATAAACTTGGTTGTAGTTCCCTTAGGGGAAATTATTAAAACCATAATGCCACTTCCTTTTTTGTACCTTGATCCATCGAAGTAAAAACTCCAAGGTTTCTATTCGACAAAATTTATTTTGTTATCTATGTGTAGGCCAGGATGGTCAACTAGGAAGTTAGCCAATGCTTGGCCTTTGATGGCTTTTGCTAGAACATATTGTAAAGAAAATTCTGATAACGCAATAGTCCATTTGCCAATACATCCATTAAGAATAGGTTTGGATATCATAAATTTTATTATATTTGTCATTGAAACGACAAATACATTACAAGGCATCATGTAATATTTCAACTTAGTACAAGAAAAATACAATGACAAGCATAACTTTTCAATTGCATTATATCTTGTTTTTGCATTGTTTAGAACTTGACTGAGGCAGTAAACAACTCTTTTGACATTACTTTCATTATCTTGAGCCAGTAAACAACCTATCGTTTCCTCAAAAGCTAAAATATATAACTTCAATAGCTGACACTGTATTGGTGACATCATAACCAGAGGATTCATCAGATATTGCTTGATTTAATTAAAAGCCTCTTGATGACAAGGCTCCTAGATAAACTCTTGCTCAGCTTTCAGCTTGACAGAAGGTGAAAAGAGTTTGGTCCTACCTGATAAGCTAGATATGAATCTTTTTAAGAAGTTTACTTTCTGCAAGAAAGATTATAATTCCTTCTTATTTGTCAGTGCAGTGGCTTCCAAAACTGCTCTAGTCTTATTCTTGTCCACTTTAATTCCTTTTTTATGGACTAAGAATCCTAGAAATTTAGCAGCCAACACTCCAAAAACACATTTCTCTGGATTCATTTTAAGATTGTGCTTCAACATTCTTTCAAAAGCCTACCTCAAATGTGTCAAGTGATTTTGCTTATCTTCTGACTTGACAATGACATCGTCAATGTAAATCTACATAAACTTCCCTATAACATCATAGAAGATGGTGTTCAGCACTCTTTAATAGGTGGCCCTTGCATTTTTCAAACGAAAAGGCATAACAACCCACTCATATGTCTCAATGGCTCCTGGACATCTAAAAGTGGTTTTTGACACGTTCTCCTTGGCTATAAAAATCTAATTATAACCTACATGACCATCTGTATAACTTAAAATTTCATGCCCAGACATGGCATCTATAATACATCCACTATGAGCATTGGATATTCATCCTTTGGAGTAGCTAGATTTAAATTTCTAAAATCCATACATGCTCTTAACTTGCCATTTTTCTTAATAACTGGAACTACATTAGAGAGCCATTTGAAATACCTAGTAGTTCTAATGAACTTATCTCCGAGTAACCGTTCGACCTTTTCTTTAATCTTTAGCATCACTTCAAGAGCAAATCTCTTATTTGCCTGCTTGATAGGTCTACATCCTTTCTTGAGTAGTAGTCTGTGTTCGACAAGGTCTCCACTTAAACCAGGCATTTTGTTGTAATCCCAGATGAAGCAATCTCTATATTCTGTAATTAACATGACAAGTTCTTCTTTAAAATCTTTTGGCAGAAATGTATTTACAAAAATGGGTCTTTTATTCTCTTCAGTACCAAGTTCACCTCTTCTAAAGGATCTTCAGCTTCTTCATTAATCTTTTCATTGGGCCTTTTCACAGATCCTAAAGGGCCATCATCTATAATGCAGTCTGACAACATACCTTCCATTGTATTAACTGCTTTGTCATCCAGATAAGCTGACAACTTGTCCATTTGAGTTTTAAGACTCATGACTGGTACTTGGCCCATTTTCATCGGCCTTATCTATTAATTTGACACCAAATTGATCCATTAAGCAGATTTCCAAAGCCTTCTTATTGATCATTCCATCATTTGTGGCTACTGGTCTGACATTCAGGGCATAAATTTTGAAGTTGATGTGGAGTTGCTGCAAGTATCATGGACTATCACCTACTTCTACCACCTCCGCTTATCCTTCACTATTCCATAGGATCAATTTTTGATGCACAGTCAACATAATTGCTCTGAAGGCATAGATCCAATCTCTACCCAACAATATGTTATAACTGGACTTTGAAGGAATTATTACAAATAGGGTTGATCTTTCGACTGATCCAACATAAATATTCAGCATCACCACTTTGTCAGATAAGGAATATTTGCCACTAAAATCAGTGACAACCATATCTATCTAAATTAGGTTAGGGTCATTCTTCCTTAACTTCTTGAATGTAGCTCTTGGTATTATATTGATGGCGGCTCCACCATCCACCAGAACTTTGTTAGTAGGCTTCCCTTCCAATGAGGCCTTGTATGCAAAGGCTGTAGATGTTCCTTTTACATGTCAATTGGTTTTTCGAACTTGGCCAAATTGTTGAGTTTGTTATCCCAGTCATCTTATAGACTATCGAAATTTGAAATTACGTCATCTTTTAAAAATAACCAATCCTCTGACAAGTTTTCTAAATCTTCCTCATTCTCTCCCACATAAATCTCATAATGAGCTTCATATTCTGGTGTTACCACAGAAATGAGATTAATACTCATATTGATAGGATGCTCATCTACCTCTTTTCTTTTTGTTTTTGATGTCTTCCTCTTCAACATCTTTGAATTTTTCTTCAACTGGGTCCCAATCATCTTCATCCATGAATGGCCTAAGTTTAAGATAATCTCTATCTACTGGACCATATCAAATCTTACTTTGGATAAAGTTGTCCCCATGGCCATGATCGTGTCATCTAAATCCTTATCTATGTCAAAGTCCAACTCGAATTCTTCTTCTTTGTTAAGACCCAAAGGATCTTAAGGATTGTTAAGGGTGTCTATGATCTAGTCAGCTGACAAATCCATGTCAAATATGTGACATTCTGGTTTTAACTCGATGGGTTACCCCGTTGTTTAACCTTGGCTAAAGTTTCTCTTTTTTTCTTCGACGTCAGTTGTGGGATCTTCCAAGATTGCTTTTGTTTCTTTATTAGTCTAGTCTTCGTAATCTTTCCCTTTGACTTCTACAATGGCCACCTATTTGCCTTTATCCCGGTTGGCCTTCTCAATTTCTACCAACTCGACTAGCCAGCTTCTTTTGGTATCCTTTCGACTTAGCTTCTGAAGGATACTTATGTTAGGCTTTATGGTCAATGGTGTTGGTTGCATTATTTTTTGAGCCTTTGTGATTTCTCCCTTAAGCCATGTGCTTAACAGGTTTGGTTGTGGCCGTGCTACATTTTCTTCTGGTGGTGCAATAATTTCTATATCCGATAGTGGTTTAGTTTCGACAACCAAACACTTTTCTTAATACCTCGAAGGTTCCTCTTTAATTCAGATTGCGTCTGCCAAGGCTTTCCTTTTCGAGGCCTTCCTGTCTCTCTATAGCCTTCATTTCTAGGTTTTTAACAGAGGCCGATGAGATGCTTCAAGCTTATTTTTGTAAATGGCATTAATTTTCCATAATGATAATCTTTATTCCAAAAAGGTCATTCCTTATGAAATCTATTCTTCCTGACAGTATCTTTGTTTGTCAATGCCAAATTCTTCACCCATTTGCTGACCTTCACGTTTGCAAGTGTCACTCGAGTTCTGATGTGTCAAAAATGGTTTTGGGAAATCAAATTGCTCCCAACTGACTCTTTTAGATTTTCAACCCACCAGCCATTAGAATTTGGCCTATCAGAATGATGCGAGCGAGATCTTGGTGTATGTTTCTATTGAGAATTCCTCTTACAAAGTTGTTCTTTTTCTCGATTCTCAAGTATCTGGGTATCAGCCATTACTTTCTGATGTGCTTCTATGGTTTCTGGATCATACAAGTGGACACATCTCGGGAACATCTAGATTGCTATTGAATCTTTCTTTCTCATACATCTCCCAAGACTTTTAGTATATGTTGTATAGGTCTGCCATAGGGTCGGTGTTTGTTTTTGATGTGATCATGAAGGCTGTCCTTGAAGAAGAAGAGGCTGAATCTATACTTGGGCCAATAACAGGTTCAAGGGCCAAGAAGCATCAAATGGGATTGACTTGGGTTTCTTTACTTGTGTGCAATGATTGGTTGGGCCAAATCAGAAGCTTGGAATTTGAAGAATAAAAGAACTACAGATTTTTCTTATTTTTTTAATAATTTTCATGCATGACTTTTTGGGATATAAAATCTGATGTAATTTAATGTTTTCAGAGTTGCTGTAGTGTCATTTAGCTTTCCAAGTGGTTGTAGTTGTTGTTGTTGCATTAATGAGGTGGTTATAGGGTGGCTGTAGTTGTTATAGGCTAGGCTCATTAATGAGGTGGCTGTAGGTTGACTATAGTTGTTGTAGGCTCATTAATGAGGTGGCTATAGGGAGGCTGTAGTTGTTGTAGGCTCATTAATGAGGTGGCTATAGGTTGACTATAGTTGTTGTAGGCTCATTAATGAGGTGGCTGTGGTTGCATTAATGAGGCAGCTAGCTTTTGTTATCTATAAAAGGGAACTTGCTCCCTTGTGGTAAGATAATCAAATTTGAGTGAATTATATTTCAGATTGCTTTGTGCACATCTATCTTCTCTTATCTAACAATTGTGTTAGTGTGGCGAGAAAATCTCAGAATTCTTATCACTCCCATTCCGTTCTCTAATCTGGGGTGTGGCGAATTCCACCCATCTTAGCTTGATTGTGGCGCCATAGGCTTATCAATTTAGTTGAGTTGATTTCTTCTCTTTATTTTCCTTGTGGTACAGATAGTGTCCTCTTTTAGGCATATCAGTTTTGGTCAAATCTACTTCAACATACTTTTTTTCTCTTCTTTTCACATCAACCATGCCAATGTTTAAAGAAACTTGGCTATCAATAATTGTAACATTTGTTTGGAAAGGATTAGTGTCAACCTTCATGTCTGCTTTTTTGTCAACAAACTTTAATCTTCCCTCGGTCAAGGCTTTTTGAATCAAGTCCCTAAAATATACACATTCGTTAGTCATATGACTGAATACATTGTGAAATTTACAATATTTTCAGACTTTAATTTCATCAAGCTTTAGCAGCCTATGATTATCTGACAATTTTATTTGTTTTTCTTTCAACAAAATGTCAAAAATTTATTCAACTTCTATTATGTCGAATGTATATATTTTTCTATTGACATAGCTCATCTTTTCTTTGGCCGGTATAGGGTTTATAGCTTGACAAGTATAGGTAGGCCTATTTTTTAATTCAGCAAGATTTATGTCATAATTAGCATTATCATCTTCCTTATTTGACTCTTCCATTCCAACACAGTTTACCTTTTCTCTCTTAAGGAATTTCTTTTGCTTTTGTATCTTTTCAGCTTTCTACTGTTCAATCTGTCAAACTTTGCCCCCCAGTTGGACAAGGTCAACTAAATGTTAGTTGACAAGCTTTTTTCCTGATAGAATAATCTAGGCTCCCGATATCCATTTTGACAATCTCAGCTTCAGGAATTAGAGTAAAACACCTACTCCTCATTTGCCTAAATCTTGCCAAATAGTCCTCGACAGATTCGTTGTATAATCTTTTAATATTAAATAGATCTGTCAAATTAACTTTCAAATCCCCTTTGAAGAATTAGTCATGGAAGATTCTCTTTATTTGCGACCGTGAATGATAGAATTTAGTCTCTGTGTCAAAAACCAAGAAAAGGCATTTTTTGTGAGAGAACTTGGAAAGAATCTCATTTTAAGTCCTTCATCTATCGTTAAATCTTCCATTTCAATGGTGTACCGTACAATGTATTTAATGGTAGATTCACCACTTCCCCAGTAAACTTGGATAGTTTAGGAACCTTAACCATTCCTCTAGACAATTCTACATGTTGAACCTGGTCAGGGAACGTAGAGGCAATATAAGGCTGATTAGTATAACCTACATTGAAACCAAATCTAACTTGTTCAACAACTTGGTTCACATTGTGTTCGACTTGGTCCCTATGAGGTTTTATCATAACTCTTTTATGACATTATTTACCTGTGGCTCCTTCTAATGCAACATTTGTACTTGACTATGTCTCCATTACAGTTGAGGTTGGTCTTGCCCTTATATTACATTATTTTGTTGATTTTGGCCTTGATCTAAGACCATAATCACCTATTCTGGTTGGACATTTTTAGGCACAACAATCCCTAAGGTCTGAGTTAGTAAGGTTAGCGTATTACATGCATTGTTTGTATTTTCCATTAAGGGTTCCAATATGACACCCATTTGTTGTGTCAGCATACTCACCATATCGTGATTACTTTCGTCCATTTGCTGTCGAATGTTAGCTAATGAACTTATAGTAGATGTAGTGATCGTATTTGGCATGTCTCTTGACATATTCGGAAAATAGGTCCCAAATTCAGTCTTTCCTGTCGGAACACAGTGGGAGTATTGGTTCCTGCCATATTTGCTAATGCAAAACTTACTACTTGGCCATGAGTCATCTAACACATGGGATTGGTCAACTAATTTCTAATACCAAGTTAGGTCATCACGGGAGGGACATACCCTTGAGGTAATCTATATTGAGATGCAAACCTTATTGTTTGATTACCTACTGGATTCGATAACACTGGTCTAGACACTTGTTCCAATACAGGGATTAGGAGTTGTTGTAACTACTAGTACTTTTACCATGGTTATGGTAGTCATAGATATAGTTAGTGAACTTGTTATTTGATTAGCACCATTTGTGTTACTCATGATTTTAGAATTGTAAGTATGAGAAGAACAAGGTATGAATTTACCACTTCTCAAACACATACATTCAACAAGTTACTTTAAACTCGTCCCATTGGGCGTGCCAATTTGTTTACGGTGATTTTTGGTCTAACCAAAAATCTGACAACAAATTTCCTGTCTGTAAATTCATTAACAGAGATTATTGGTCGAAGGCCAAATCTGACAACAAATACTTAATTTTATCAAGAGTGACTGTGTTTTCAAAGTTATGTGGTAATCTCATTTAAAAGACAAATGTGTTGAATGCAAGTGATTCGACAAATATTGCATGAAAGAGCGTAAGGCCTAAAAATAAGCTTTTTGCAAAAGTTAAATAAAAATGGTAAAATCGCAGGAAAGTAAGTTACATAATGTAAAGTGCATAGAAAGGTAACTGCAGAAACTAAGTGGCAGAAAGTAAATGGCTGAATGTAAAGTGCAGAAAAGTAAACTGTTAAAGTGTAGAATAAATGAAAGCGATTAAATTGCTGGAAGATAAATGAAAGCAATAAACAACTGGAATGATAAAAGACTTGGAATTAAATTTGACTGGAATGTAAGGTGGAAAGCATACTTTGATGTTGATCATTTAATTTGCTAGTGTGAGATGTTAGAATTTTTAATTAAGAGTTGCCAACCGCTTTTACAATAATTGCCCTAGTATTCATAGGCAAATGACTAAAGTAACTGCCTATCCCACATATGTGACAGTTTACATTTACATTGCATCGACATAACTACCTAAACCCACTTAAAGTAACAGTTTACATAGTCTAACATAACTACCTTAGCCATCTAATGGTAAAGTAATTGTCTTTGATGGCTTTAATCCAACAACTTCACTTGCATTCAACGTTCAACAACCAAGCTATGTTCAATTGACAAACCCTCATCTTTCAAAAACTATGGTTGACTTGTTCATCTTCCATGTCTAAATTTGCTTGTGAATAGTGTGCTTCTAATAACTTCACTCTGATAGATGTATATAGATGTTTTCGTGAAAACGTATATCCTTCTTGCTCTTTTCTGTCGAATTCGTCTCTATCGAAAAACTAACCTTTGTGGAATTTCTGAGCTAGATCACTTATTTTGACACTTAAGCAATCGGCACTATTTTGTTGTAACACTGTAGACGATTACTGGTTAACCAAGCAACTCACTTTTGCTATCAAATATTTATATTTTTATTCAAAAATAATCGCCCAACACCCTACAAGCCTCGAGAAACTAGCTATGAACATATGAACATAATATATGATGTTAAGACTAAGTTAAGGTAAGGTCGTTCCACTCACTTGGATTCTAACGCTACATTTTACTAGGTTTTGCATGTTATTCAGAGAAAGAAAAGGTATATGCGAGGTTCCTAAGATTAATTTATAACATGAAATAAGAAAACTGCTTGTTGTTGCTTATGACCTTTGGTCATATCTCCTAATAGGTTAGGAATTTTTAAATGAAACTTATCTCATAGGAACTAGACTCAAAGAACTTCCTATTAATATATGATTTGCTAAAAACAAAGTTCGATTGAGAGAGGTACGACTGATTCAAGTCGTTGTTACGTACCTTAAACTTTGGAGTTCTTTACGTTGGGGAAAACAACTGATAACCAGGATTTCCTCAGAGATCATGAAGGAGTAAGGGTCCATGGCCCCTCTAGGGTGGCATGTGTGAGTGGGGTGGAGGTTAGGGTTTAAATCAAGTATGTCATCTAGGGTTCTTATTATCTACTGAGGTTTCAAGTGTTTGAGAGTGTGCGTGAGGGAGGGGGCATCTTGGGTTTCCTGTATTTGAGAGAAAGAGACGCCTACGATGTGGTTAGGGTTTTGGCCGCCCCTCCTAGGTTAAATAGGCTAGGTAGGACTCTTTTATTTATTTTAATTTGAATTCTAGATTAAATGTTGTGTTAGGACTCTTGTATTTTATTACTTCTTTTTTTTTTAATTTCTCCTTCTTGTGTTATTTATAATTATACATGCCTATTTAGTAGGGATCTTGATTAATTCATATTATTTTTCTTTCCTAATCTCAATATGTTAATTCTTTTTATTTTTTCTTTGCTAATACTACACTAACACTTCCTATTTTGTTAGTTTCTTTTTTTCCTTATTTTATTAGTTTCCTTTTTTCGTTCTCTCATTAGTTTCCTTTTTCCTTGTTTTTTAGTTTCCTTTTTCCTCATTTTATTAGTTTCCTTTTTACCTATTCTACCTCTACACGCCACTATTACTTTTTATTTCCTAATTCTTCCTAAATCTCTGACGCCATCTTATTTTCTTTAGCTCTAACATACATGCCTCTTATCATTTAATTTAATCAACCTATATATATTTTTTATCATATTATTTATCTATGCCACACTACATTATTTAATTTAATTCATTATCAACTCTTACTTAACTTAATTATTTATTCATTTATTTAATTTAGTCTCTTTAGACTCCACATATGTAACATGCCTGGCATTCCATTACCTATACTTTATCATTTTAGTCCCTTGTGTATTCACAACACAACTCATGAGAAATAACAACCATACCATATAACGTGCATACCTTTTAGACAACACAAACAAGGCATATTGCAAAATTGCATGGCCAAGTGAGATGAGTTTGTGGATGTTGAATTTTGGGGATCAAATTTTTTTAAAGGAGAAGTAATGTAATACCCAAGGTATTAAGAAGTTAATGAAAGTGTGTACTTTTGCACATGTGTTCAAAACATGGATGAGTATTTAAGGGAAATTTGAGGATTTCAAAAGGTATATGTGTGTTCAAAACATGTGCGTTGCCAAGCGAGTCCATGCAAAGTAAAGGCATGTGGTACTTTGTGTGGTTGCTATCAAAAAAGTGTCAAGAGGAAACTATGCATGGGTCCAGGTAGGGGACCAAAGTGAAAGGGAAGAAAGTGTGGGGTTTCCCCGTGTATAGGGGTGAGTAAAGATCATGAAAGAGGACTAGAATTAATTAATTTAAGAATCTATGTTTTAGTGAATTTCCATATTTGTCCTTGGACTTGAGAAGGTGGTGTTCTTCGCTGAGGGGAAAATTGGTCAAAGAAAATCATGAAACCCCCACACATGATCTCTTATCATTCATGCTTTAACACTTCCTCTTCATCTCTCTCAAGCTTCCTCACACCTTCTCTCTTCTTCATGGCCAAGGGGAGATCCAAGGCCATTCCCCCACCATCTCCGGTGAAACTCCAACCACTGGCGACCTCCATCTGTGGTGGAAAGCTCTAAGGCTTGGGGTAAGTCAAGGTTTTCTTTCTTCTTTGCCATTTTTGCATGAATAAACCTTAGAGTGGGATGTTGATGAAATCTTCTATTTTAAGGGTGATTTATTCTTTCAAACCTCTATCCTTATGATTCCTAAGCCTTGGGTAAGTTCTTTAGGAAGAGAATTTGAGATTTGAGGGAGATGGAAGCCAGTTTGAGTTTATGTTGAATGATAAAAATTTTGATGAATGGGAATAATCTTGAACCCAAGCTGCTTGTTGATCCTTTTATGTGTTTTTGAGTGCTAAAACATGAAATTAAAGTTTCCTAACTTGAGAATAAGTATTAGGTTGCATTGGATTCAAAAGAGGTAAGGTTAGGCTTGATTTGGGGCGGATCTTGTACTATTCACATTATAAGTCTAGTGTTCGCCATTGTAGCAGTGCAAATGGTCACTGTAGTGGCCATCTCTACACATCTAGGTTGCAACGCCAGGCTTGAGCACTATAGCGATAGCCTATAGAAGAATGTGTTTTGTCTTTATTTCTAAGCACTGCAATGGTGGGTTTCTCACTACAGTGGCTGGTAGCTATCTTATACTCATATTTTGACTTGTTTTTTCCCTCTTTTCATGGTGTAATCTTTATGGGTTGTCCCAAGACCTCTTGGATCATCTTTTCCTCAAAAAAGCTCTTGGTAAATGATAATTTTAGCTAGGAATTAAGATAAGTAGCTAACCCTACTTAAATTATTGCAAATCTATTATGGCAAAGCATTAAATGCTCGATGTATAAGAGTGGTTTAAGGCCTCTAGAAGGTAAAGTAGGAAAACCTGACATTGGTATTGTTGAAAATGCTCTAGCGTAGAGTATGTAAATAGGGAAAATAACCTAATGTGTTGTGTATATATTCATTTGATGTAAATCCATATGGTGGATACTTGCTAAGAGTATATTTGGCTTATGAGAGGGTCATTAAGAGATTGGTTAGCTAAGTGTGTAGGATAAGCTATGGTGATAAATTGATTAGTAAGGAACTTACACATGGGCAATGTTGTAATTGGAAATATGAGTGCTTGTTGTTCATGAAGGAAGATTAAAATCTATACATTCAAGATATTTATTAGTGCCATGAACGTGTTGGTACTTTATGATGTAAAAATGAAACCTCGCATGTTCTATATTATGATCCTTCATCCTGGGTGTTACTATAGAGGATATATTAATATGGATGCAAAAGGACAAGGAAAATTTTTTATTTGGATGAAAGGAATATGGCATGGAGGAGTTTGCTATCTTGGGAAATTCAACAAGTGGAAGGGATAAGAAAATGGACAAGGCACAGGGAGAATGAGGTAGATATAGATAGTTTAAAAACTTTTATACAGAGAATGAAAAGTGAATGTTTGGGTCATGTGGCATTTTTGAAAATACATGAAAATACCTAAGTTTGAGAAATTACAATTTTATCCTTGTTAAAAATTTGACCGCACATGCAGATTAAGGGCATTTTTGTAATTTTCCACCCATATGATTATATATACGCCCCCACACCACTTAACTCATTTCTCTTACTCTCTCAAATTCTCTCCCTCTCTTTCACGCCATCTCCCTCTCCTTATCATCTCTCATCCTCAGCTCCATGAAACCTAGTGCTATCGATGTTTCTAGCTATCATCCTCTGGCACAAGAGTGACCTTCCGATAGTTGAGGTTCACCAGAAAAGCATGAATAAGGTAAGGATTCCATTTTCTTTCCATTTCTTCCCACTTTTGGACTCAAAGGATTTTGGGATAATTTAGGGCTCAAATGGTTTAATCTGAGTGCAGGTGTTAACCTAAAACATTCCTACATGTTTAATGGTGATAATGGAACAAGAGATTTGGAAAAAACTAGGAGAAATTCATGGTTTGGGTTGATGAGCATAAAAATTTGAAAATTTGAGAAAGTTAGGTTTTTGGTGAGAAAAGTGGGTGATTGATGGATAAATCTTGCTTGTAATTGGATTTTCTTGTTTAGGAATGATTCCTAGTTATTAAGACTATGGATTTGAACAAAAAATCATGGATTTTTTTGTCAAGAATGAAGTTGGGTATCAAGCTTGCTTTCTTAGTGCTTTTGATGTGGTGTAAGGATTTAATTGCTATGGCAAATGTGAATGCATGTATATATATATGAAATGGCTCATGTATGAGATATGTTGGGTGAATCTAATTGCGGTTATGGAATTAGAGTAACTTGGAAAATTTGCATGCTAAGCAAATTTAAGGAATTGAGTTTAGCTTGTAAATAGCTTGAATACTCTATATGTAAATATGATAATGGATATTACAATTGAGTAAAGAATGTATGTACATTGTTTGTATGAGTTTCAGATTAAGGCCTCAACCACTAGATGGGATGATTACGCAGTGACTTAATGTATGTATGTATACTTTCAAGGGCTGCATACACAGGTCAAGTGGAGTGGGGGGTGACACCTACATTTATGCCTACACATGCAAATGTTGTTACAATACATATAGCACTATGAATCAATTGAAGGCGTGTGTAAGCACATATAAGGTCTATTGAACCTATCCACCACTATAGCAGGCATGTGTACACAATGGATTGGTACTTACTCATACATACACAATCTCGATACCCACCCTTTGAGGGTTGGGAGTACCTTGTCCACGTACGGACTTGAAATTTATGCGTGACTTGGGGAAAACAAAATAATGTTTGGTGCTGTAATGTGTATCCTTGAAATGATAAGGGGATAATGGCTCCTACGTCTGGTATAAAGTTTAGGGATGGTCGGTTATACGGTTAGATGAATTGTGTGGTTGATGGGTAATATTACTGTGATGATATGGTATACTTGGTTATGGATTTGTGTTTGCGTTGGTGTTTATGATTATGATTGTGGTTGAGGGCATGATCCTATAGACCTGTTACTGGTTATGAACATGATCCAATAAATCGAGATCAGTTACTTGTGTCTTAGTGCACCACTAGGGTCCAGTAGGACTCAGAATAAGGGGATTACACCAGAAAAGCCAGTCGAGAGGTACACCCCATGAGCCAGAGTTCCTAGCTTAGGCCTTCCAGTTACAGTAGCCAATTGATGCCAAGAGAGGCAGAGGCTAGAGTCCAGGAAGGGATGGAAATTTGGGACCAGTGTCTAGTATTATTTGATTGATTATGGATTGCTTGGATGGTAATATGGTTATGTGTGGATATGTATAATTGGAATGTGGTTTTCCTTGTGATGTAGTGTAATTATCTGTGTTGTACGATCGGTGGTATTTTATTTTGGATTTGGTATATTGTGGTATGTGGAATTAATTATGTGATGGAATGTGTGTGTGTGTTTGTACCTGATTTGTACTTGGATGAGTTTTGCGAAAATGGTCGTATAGGGAAGCCAAGGGCACGTGGTACTGTGAAAACAGGTCATATGTGGTGAGTGTAAAAACATTGTATCGACACTCAGATAGCAATGGTATTAATTGTATTATCCACAGATATATGGTGGTTATATATATTTATGGGTTGGGAAGAATTACTAAGGTACTTTGTAGGATGCCTATGCACACTTTCTAGCTAAATAAAATTACTTGAACTTCACCTATTTTCTTGGCCAGTGTATGTATTAGTAGAGATGTTTTGGTGAGTTAAGTGGATTAGACTCATCCTTCACAATTTCAAGTTTTAGAGATGGTTCGGTTCAATAGTTCGTGTAGTGTGGTAACGAGGATGCCTCCTCTTTTATTTGAGGTAAGGTATTTGTCTTTTCACTTTCAAAGTTAATCTTTAGTATATGCTTATAATTGGATAGGCCTCCTAGGATTTATATATCTTGTTGTGTTTGATGGTTAAATATCAGGTTTATGGCAGTGTAAGTGATACACCGATCGTACCGATCATAGACAGCAGTGTAGGCTATGACAAAGGGGTAACCCACTCTAGCTTACTTTATTTGATCATGATATTATGTATACATGTAATGAGAAATATCTGTAAGACCTAAAAGTAATTTGAATCGTTGAATGTCCATGTATATACATGAAAAAGGAATATGCATTTGAGATTATATGCATTGTAATGAAACAAGTTAAGTTGAGCATTGTATTCCCCTCACTGTGATTTATGTATTGTGATGTGTCTGTGGATTAGGCCTGGGTTGAGAAAGTCAAGATGGGTTATTCTCTCGAAAGGCACTATAAAAGGAGCCTGGGTTGAGAGGGCCAAT
This sequence comes from Biancaea sappan, assembly GCA_037074585.1. Lineage (NCBI taxonomy): Eukaryota > Viridiplantae > Streptophyta > Magnoliopsida > Fabales > Fabaceae > Biancaea > Biancaea sappan. The sequence goes on along the minus strand of CM073492.1, from coordinate 71,828,518 downwards.
GTGAGCCATTCTCCTGAGAGGTAAAACTGTTTAAGCTCGGGTTGAGAAGCTGAGATAGGCTATTGTAATCCCGAAGGGTGAAGAAAGTGGAACCAGGGTTGAGAAAGCCAAGATAGGCTATTGTAATCCTCTCGAGAGTTAGCACTACGACATTGTGATTTCTTCTTGATTGAGATGTGAATCTGAAGTCTGAAAGGATTTAATGCATATACTCCAATTATGTGTATGAATTGCTTGAGTGCAATCTTGATTTCGAATATTATATATGCTATGCATCATATGTGTTTGTGTTTGTGTTTGGCCATCCCGTGGGGGACATAGACCCATGTGGATGAGATTTCGTGGATAAGTTGTCACGACCCACAACTTGGGCACGTGATCGGCACAATAATAATACTTCCTTATTGCCATAAGTCTAACCTACAATCAACTTACCCCATAGAATATGAGTATTCACATGGAAATATCCATAACTAAAGCATCTGAGTGATAAATCTGTGGGATGTAGACCCATGTTGATGAAGTTCTGAAGTGATAAATCCATAGGAATGTAGACCCATATGGATAAGATTCTTGGATGATTAGTCCATTGGGATGTAGACCATGTGATGAAGCTCTTGGGTGATGAATCCGTGGGAACGTAGACCCATGTTGATTAAACTCCCGAATGATGAACCTTTGGGAATGTAGACCCACGTGGGATGAAACTCTGGATTGGTTAAGTTTGGAGTGAACTTGTTTGATTGTGGCATGGATTGCAATTGTTGTGAATGTTGTTCAGTCTAGGATATGATTAACATAGAATGCTCAATGAGATATGGGCACCAGGAATGCCATGTTGTGCAAACCCAAGCAAGGCGTTATGATGCATAGGGTTTGTGGATTCAGAAATAAGGCAATGAATGCCCTGATTAAATGTTGTATAGCTGGCCGTAGGGCCTTGCACTTAATTATTTATATTCTTCTCTCTATATATGTGCTTATAGTGTTACCTACTTACTGAGTTCTCTAAACTTACATTTTCTATTGTCACATTTTTAGATCTTGCAAATAGAGTTGAGGAGGATTCGTTAGAGGAGTAGCGGACTCTCTAAGGAGACCCTCCCCATTGTTGGGTCTGTATATGTCATTAACTAGTATTTGCCCCCGTGCATTGCATAGATATTAATTTTTTAGTGAATCTCATCTTGATATATAAATGAAATTTATCATCATATGTATGAAACATAATTGTATGAACATCTGTATATAATTAGAAAGCTATAGTAATTAAATCAAACATTTATTTAATATTACTAAACACTTCCTTATGTCAAATATTTTATAGTATTGCACCTGTGCGATGCACAAATTTTTATATCTGTTAATCCAATATTATATAAGATTAATCAAATCATTTATATGTAATAAGAAAACAAATTATAAAGCATTTCTAATAAGTAACTTCTTCCATGCATCATTAAAATGATAAATTATAATTGAAGAGTAGAAGACAACAAAATAAGAACTTATAAACCTCCACATGACCGATTGTCAAAGTGTAAGTTCATGGATAAGATTTTCATTCAATCCAATCCTTTATTGATATGTATCTCCCATTAATATAATCCCAAAAAAAATATTATGAAAGACTTGGATTATTTGCGTAACATTCTAAGAATACTCAAAAAATTGTTCTAAACATACAAAAAAAATCAAAACTTTCAATTTCAATATAACCTTTTGTAACCTTGGAGACAGTTCTTGTACTGTAATACTCGTGAATTTTAAATTCACTTGGTAAATATGTTAACCTTATTATATGTTTGTATCTGAAATTTTGGAACTAATTTGAAATTTAGTGAAACTACAAAATCTTAGAATTTCTAAATTTTGTTGTGAGAAATTTTCAAGAAAATCCTCAACAAAGGACTTTGGAGGAGAAAATAGCTCGAGGAGGTTGAATGAGGAAGTCAGAGTTTCGAGAATGATGGAAGTTGAGCCAAATCAGTGGATGGGTAGGTGAGAGGGACTAAACTGAACTAAAATAAAATTTGATGTTTTAAACAAATATGTTGAGAAATGGAATCTTGATGTTTATGTGTGTTTCTATGAGTGTGACTCGGTGCCCATGTAGACTATTTCTATAAAATAATTCTCAATACATCATTTAAGGGACTTAAGTGAACTTGTCTAAATTTTGAGGGACCAAATGAGAGAGAAGGTGGACCCCACACTCATTTAAACCCACACCCATATCAGAAATTTCTACACCCCTATGCATAATTTGTCTCCTTCGTCCCTCTTGTACTATCCTCTCTCTCCCCTTATGTCTTCCCTCCCTTTGGCCAAAAAGGAGACATTTATGGTAGCTCCACCATTAACTTCGTCGAAGCTCCTCTACTAGCAGCCTCCTCTCCTCACTGGAACCCCTTATTGAGGTAAGGATCAAGCATCTTCTTCTATTCTTCTTCTTGGATCTTGCAAGAAACCCTAGATTGAAGATTTAGAGAAATCACAAAATTAAGGCTTGAGTCTTGAATAGGATTATTGTATCTTGCTTTTAATGAGTTTAGAACCTAGCAACTTAATGAGATCGTGATTGAAGGCCTTAGTAGAGGAAGAACAAGGATTGAAATTTTTAAGAAAAAAAATAGTTGAATCTTGAATGAACTTATTTTGACCTTGAATCAATATTTGAAATTGATCTTCTAGGAAGTTTTTGGGTGATAGAAACAAGTATTAGTGATCTAAAATGGTTTGGGTGAACTCTAAGACTTAGGAGAAAAAGTGGTAGATTTTTGGTGCCAAATCGCGATTTGGACGAGTCTGCCTAGTTTGGGGCACCCATGTAACTAAGGAGAAGAACCTTGGCGCCTAGGGGCACCACTGTGGGGGCCCGGGGCGCCATCCCCAGGCAATAAATTTTAGCATAACTGAAATTATCATAACTCTCTCATTTGAGCTCCGTTTTTAGCAAAATTTATATCGTTGGAAAGGTATTTGAGTCTAGTTTCCAAAAAAGAAGAATTCTTTATTTTTTATGTTTTATTATTAAAAGAGTGACTGAAGGTCAGAAATGTTTAGGAGTACGTGTGCTAGTATTACTATTGATGATGTTTTGAGTTGAATGTAGTATGAAATGAATTCTTATGGTCTTGAAATTTTTATATGATATTCCTGAGCATATGTTGCTATGATATGGATAGTTTCATAGCGTTTGGGAAGCAATTTCTAGGTCAAATATTTTTTGAAATTGAAGCTACTGCAGAAATCAGAATAATCTGATTAGTCTAAATTAAAGTTGTGCTAGGCGGTCCAAAAGGTCCAATGTTGCTTTGAAATTTTTATGGGGAGATTTCATAACATTAAATTACATGTTCACCAAGTTTCATGAGATTTGGAATTGTTTTAGTGGGCCAATACTTGCAAAAACCGAGACTACAAAAGCTGCGTTTTAGTGGTTTTGATGAGGCAAATAAAAGTATTTCCTTTTGAAATTTTCATCTAAGATTCTAGACATATTAAGGATGGTTTCTACCAAATTACATGAACTTTGGACTTGTGATGGCCGCCCAGTAAATTCACAAATTTCAGCATCCGAAATCTGGTCTTAAACAGAGAATGTGGAGAAATTTAATCGTTTTAAGTAAACTTACCTCTAAATTAAATAGGAAAAGGTAGATGATATATAAGGGGATAATCTCATGGCTTTTAGTTCCATAGTAGATTTACCCAATGATATCTTAAGTGGACAATTTGAGCCTATTAAAGTAAGAACTGATTTTAATGGAAATTCCCATTCTCCTCAATCTTGGGATGCAACTTTTAAAGTACCTTATTGATCCATTAAGGTAAGAATCTTGGTAATGTTTGGAAGTATAAACATTGCTCCAATATGGGTAAGAATGATTAGTCCAAATATGAGCATGTAATATATTTCATTTAAGTAGAATAGTAAATAATTTATACAAGAACATGTTGAGTTGTTTTGCTATTATGAGTGGTGGAAAACAATTTAATTGAGACATGTGTAATTTTTTGTTAAACATTCGTGTTCTTTCATGTTGGAGATATGTAGGGCATGATCTTACATATGTGTGTATGCACACACACACACACACACACACACACACACACACACACACACACACACATATATACGCATGTGTTAATTGAAATTCAAGGGAACTTAAAAGTGAGCATGTACACATACATTCTTTTAGCCTTTTGGAAATATGAAATCCTGATAAGTGTGAAGAAGCTAACTAAATTCTTGTGTTAGAAATTGTATATGAGTATGCAATATATCTAAGCAAGTATACATTGTGATTTGCTCTTTCAAAGGAGTTGATTATGTGACTTAGAGGGTTGGCCCCTCATATGTGATTTAGAGGGTTGGCCCCTCATATATAATTTAGAGGCTAGCCCCTCATATATGATTTAGAGGGTTAGCCCCTCCTATATGACTTATAGGGTTGGCCTCTCGTGAATAATTTAGAGGGTTGGCCCCTCCTATGTGACTTATAGGGTTGGCCTCTCGTAAATAATTTAGAGGGTTGGCCCTTCCTATGTGATTTAAAGGGTTGGCCCCTCCTATGTAACTTAGAGGGTTGACCCTTCATATGCGATTTAGAGAGTTAGCCCCTCATTTATAATTAGAGGGTTGGCCCCTCATATATAATTAGAGGGTTGGCCCCTTATATATAATTTAGAGGATTGGCTCCTCGTATTCATGAAGTTTACCATAATATTATTATTTCTGCATAATGAGATATCACATGGAGATGACTAAAGTTCATAAATTTTCTTACTGAGGTTACTGTTGTGTAAGCTTGTGTGTGTATGGTAAACTCTTTACTCGACTTGTAGGTTATGTGAGGTGAGTCCTTGGTCTTATATTGGTGGATGGGATCCCTCTTTATGTCCCATCCCTATGAACGATACACAAGTAATATTTAAATTTCTAGTTGTTTTTCCCTTACTGAGTATTTTCATACTCATCCCTTCCTTTGTGTACTCCTTGCAAGTTCTGTATTAGAAGGTGAGCCTCCATATGAGGAGTAACGGAGTCTTTGAGCCTATGTTCCTCTATCTTGGAATGCTGGTACGTCTAGTTAGTTGGGTGTCCAAGTTGCTCTGTAGTTAGATAGAACTCCTAGGAGTTCTTGTGTTGTTTTTTTTAAAAAAAAAAATGAACGCATATATGTTATATTTATTTCACGTGTTAATGGTTGAAGTTTACGGCAGTGGACGGGGTCTACCTCCGTGCTGATCATGTTCCCCAATTAGGGCGCGTGACATGTACTCTCAAAATTTTTTAACTTAACAGGGATGACAGCAGTCTTCTTTTACAATAGCAAGTTTTCAGACTTGAGCTGCTTGCCACCATCCAATGCTTTTCTTCCATATGCTTGATTTATAGAGAGCTTTTTGAATCAGTGTCCTGCAGGTGGAAGAAAATTTGGTAAACAATCAGAATTTCATATACAAATATAAGATACTAAAAATGGTACCAGGAATCAGTAGAAGGAAATTCACCACTAGTAAATTCCCTAAAGACAAGCATCATAGTTTCTGTCAGTAATTTTTCATCCAAGAAAAACAAAAGGAAAGGAAGTTTGAGAATATTGAATTCCCATAATGTAAACGTGATTGTAATCTGTAGATTATTTTTTTCTTGTCTAAAAAATATATAATCATATTGTGCACAATGCATCAAACTCACAAATAATGTTCAAAGCGTCTATATATCATTAAAGAACCAAAAAAAAACTAAGAATTACAAAGATAATTAGCTTGAGAAACAAAAATAGATGCCATAACCTGAGAAACAAAGAATTATGAAGAGAATTATGAACATTACTACTTCGAAACAACAAATAAGATTTTTTGATCATAGATTTTCCCTGTATCAATAGCATGAAGGGTTGATATCAATCCATCACAAACTAAGAAGACAAAGAAATTCCTATCAACCATCAACCTATAACTATAAGGAATTTTATTCTATTTATTTAAAAAAAAAGGGGAAGAGAAAGTGATCTTATAAATTGACATGAACCATAACTTGACCAGTCTTTTACTAATTACTAATTTCATTATACCTAAATGCATTTATGGTAATCAAAATGAGCTTCAGACTTCTCCATTGAAGAGGATGAGATGCAACACAATGGTGCACCTAGAAAAAACACACATAAGGGCTATTTTTTTAATCTCAACCCAATAGTACAATGGGCATATTAATTGACCAGTGACCACCTTAACAGGGCTCATCTTTATTCATAATTAAATTGAAGAAGCTAACACCTAATAATCATCCAAGTTCTTTCCATCAAGTAATGGAAATATGACCATTGGTTTATTGTATATATTAGAAAATTTTCAAAAACTACTGCTTGGATGTGCTTTCACACAAAGACATTCATTAGTGAAAAAAAAAAGAGGTACAGACCTAGAGTAATCCAGGGTCTTGGACCACAATACCATTATAGTAAAACTCTTTCTTCAGGTCCTTCAGATCTTGCTATAGTTGTACTCTTTCTTCAATCCTTGAATAGTTATTAGGCTTTTCCTTCATTGCGATGTAGTACACACACACAAACATACTCTTTTGTCCCAGCAACACTTGAGTCCTCAACATTTGCATCAGCAAAGGGATTTGCCCAATATTCCATCCATGCCAGCAATTGAAATGTTTAAGTTGTTAGATATCATAGATATGTTTAAATAAAAGTCTCAATGATTAAAAGGCTACCATAAGAAGATAGAGTGAGTGCATCAAATTCATACATGAACCACTTGCCCTTGATAGGTTGTCCCCAACACAAAATCCTTGTGATTAATCAACTACCTAGCACAGAGATAGGAGCACAATAGCTATAAGATGTATTTCAAGAATTTCAACTTTTCACTTCTTTGGCTCTAAGGTCTACATGATGCATATTAAATACAATTTACTATTATGACTATCTATAAGAAGCATTATTTAGATTCTCATTCTTCCACAAAAGACATGGCCAAGAATCTTGTATTTTGAGAAATGTTGCTTTCTAACAAAAAATAGTGACAAAGAAATTGTCTTACTCTTCCACAAGAAACAACCTTGGCATTAATATCTTCAAATAGTGTCATATTTTGAGTCATTTTCTCTATCCATTTCTAATAATAATCATTAGCAGAAGATAGACTTTCTTGCCCACTTAGAAACTCCTTTTAGCCATAAGTATATTTTTTGGGCTTACAAATGGAAGAGGAACCATTTCTTTAACCTTTTTCATTTTATGTTCCTTTGTCTATTCCTGAATAACCAAAGAAAAAGAAAAGAACAGAAAAAATTAGAACAAGAAAAATCAAATAATGCATAATCAACTTAAAAGGACTTAATATGTGCTTATGGTGAAACAACATGAAGCAAATGATATTATTTAGATTTGATGATGCCAGCCTGGTAAGAAATTGCAATCGGGTGAAATTCGTTGGTGATAGACTTAATTAATCTAAAACAATGGTTAAAATATATTTAAAAAATTTTAAATGTTAAAAATATACTATAATTACTTTTAATTTTATGTAACATAATATTTTGTTCATTGTTTTGATCTAAAACTACAATACAACCTATTTATATAGATTGTAAGAGACTAAATATTAGGAAAAAAAAATTATCTAATTTGTAATTTTAGTGATAAATAGGAGCTTTCTCATTTTTATATTAACAAAAAATACCCTTTAATATGATAAATTAGATGTATTTATTTATTTATTTTTACAAATTTAACTTGTTCTCAACTTGCATATAAAATAATGTGAATTTAAGAGAGCTAATTATCAACAGTCAAAACTAAGAAGATAAATCTCACTAAGTCCTAAATTGTATGAAATTCTATGCAATTTAGTCTTAAAACATTAAAAAATAAACTTAATCATAAATAAGCACATAATTATATTAGTATATTATTGTTAACAAATGTGAGCTTATCTAAATTTTTTCACATTATCCACTATTTTTCATATAAAATATTTAGAGAGGAGCCACTTACTAAATCAACCCAAATCGAGTCTTCTTTTCACAGTACTATGTTGAAAGCCAGGGGGAAAATGATGGAGCCTTAGATTCTTCACTTCAAGGGCAATTTGATGAAGCCATAAGCTCAACTTTTGATCTATTTGAGTCTCGTGGTCATATGCTTAACACTTGACTTCCTTCAGACCACATGCAAGGTAGATGAAAGTTGGATCAGTAGCACCTTCGCACACCACACTTCCATCATCCTACAAACTCTTCCCCACAAAGCTGCCACATTAGACTTAACCATTATCATTTATGTGATATAGAAATATAGAAAATGACTAAATATTTAAACTAGAACAATAATCTTTATAAAAGGTTGATCATCGTTCAAGTCAGTTTATCATGTGCTAAGCAGAGTAGCAGACAGTAATATCTTGAAGGGTAAGTCAAAGACAACCTTGCCAGATATGGCAACTACATAGTCAAGCATATATATGAAACATGATCAGCACATCAAATACCTGAGATTTGGGATACCATTAAACCAATATATATTGCCTCTAAAAAAATTATTTCTTCAGATCAAATTATTCAACTCTTAAATTACTAACTCCTAAATATCAAGTTAATTTGCTATTGAAATTAACATCCTCCTTATCCGAAAATAAGTACATTCACCATACAAAATTAAAACTCAACAAAGTTAAGACATAACAAAGCATGTGATGTAAGGAAATAGAGAATCCATAATGAGTAAATAGTTTCAAACCTTCCCTTCCACTTCCTATAGCATTCCATTCTCAATTTCCTTATATGGGAATGAGTCAGATTGAACCACATGAGCACTCTGAGTCTGTGGAAATAAATTGCACACCAGCATTATGTAAAATGTATAGACAAAATGTAGTAAGTGGCTTTAGCTTCAGCATTTGCAATTTAAGGACGTATAAGAAACTAATATTGACAAAGAAGTGCTCTTATACAATCACAACAGTTTGTTCATAAAAAAGGATGGAAGATAAAGGTTGTCTACAATTTAGTCAACAAACTATCCATTGGAAAGAAAAAATTTATTATCAAAAAAAAAAGAGTTCTAAATGTTTGCTGCCTATAATACTGCATTATTCTTAACCAATTAGTACAATCTTCCCAAATATGGTCTCAATTGACTAATGTCTCCTTTATCAACTTTGTCTACTGAGAATTTCATCTAGGAAAACCAAAAACAATATATTATCATTAGTATTCAAAATCATATATTTAAAGATCCTCACTTCCTTTTTGCTATGTAAAGACAGTAGCTCTGCTGCCACCTTTTAATCAAATTATTCTAGAATTTATGACAATCCTAGAAATTTGTTTTGCATATCTATACCTACGACCAAATCATAGTATGCATTATAATACTGGGGAACCTTTCCAGGAGCACTACTAGGGGATGTTTGTGTGGCATCTACCAGAAGAAATATCTGCTCTCTTATAGGCAAATCTGACTAGAATAAAAGAAAAAGATAGAATAATTTTGAGATTATTAAAAATTTAAAAATAAAAATGCTGAAGGACAAGATAGATTGTGCACAAAAGAATTCACACTTTTTTCTTCACAATTTTCACAAGAATTAGAATAATTCTTGTATCAATCACCTGCTTATGAATATGATCTTCAATATTGTTCATCAACATTTCCAACAGCTAAAAAATCAAAAAATAAATGACTTAATAAGAAACCACAAGGCAGGAATGTGAGCAACATAAGAGTTCAGTTGGAGAAAGTCATAAAACCAAGCTTCGTAGGTAAATATTTACAAATTTGAAATAAAAGTTTCTAAGAAACCAAAGCACAGAGAAATCGTTATACTCACCATGACTGCATAAAGTTGAGTCTCTTTTTGATAGCTTTAATTTGACGTTACTTCAACAATCAAGAAGGGTGCGTTCATGAAGAAAGAAGAGGAGGTATAAATCGAGGGAGTTAGAAATGAAAGAGGAAACCCTAACCATTTTGAGGCGCATGAGGAGGAAGAGATCTGAGACAAAGGAGAGGAGAGCAAGAGTAAATGTCAGAGGTGTTGCTAACGCCATAATCATCCTTAGGTATCAATAGCAGAGAATCATCTTCAACGGTGATCTCTAAGAGCAAGAGATCGGAATCCACATCTCTCTGACTTCTTTTTCATTCCCAAGTTAAACAATCTAGAATCCATCTCACAGAGCTTTCTTTCCATTTGCTATTCACATGTGAAAATGAGAGGAAACCGCCATCAAAGAAGGGAAGTGAGAAGAAATAGAAGAGAGCAAGAGAGAAAGGTAGAGAGTGAAACATAAAGCAACAACAAAAAATAACTTACCTATAAGCTGAAGCAAACCATCAGGAGCAGGAAAATTGAGAAGAAAGAAGAGAGAGAGGGAGAGAGAGAAATAAACGAATGATGAGAGAAAGATATACAAAAGACCAAATATTTGATTTGAAATCTGAATTTAGAAATAAACATTAAAAGGAGGGACACTTGAAATAAGAATTGAAAATTGAAATAAAAATTGAAATGGGGTCAAAGATGTCATTTTAAAGTTGTAATACGATTAATTATACATTTTTAGTAAATGGGATCAGTCAAGTCAGAAGGATTGTTTGGGGATAGCAAAAATTTGTAATTTAATATTTTTTGGAAACACAAATGAATACCAATCAGATCAATTCACATTAAATTCAAGCTTTAGTGGATTTGCTTGTTAAAAAAGATGTAGATAAGGAAAAAATAAATAAATAAACAGTCCACCAATCAAAATCCACTTACATTAAATGCAATGTGGCTTTGGTAGAGTTGGTTCTTAATAAAGATTTAGAGGAGAGAGATTTATCAAAAATAAATAAATAAGTAGTCCACCAATTAGGATCCACTTGCATTAAATGCAATGTGGCTTTGGTGGACTTGCTTCTTATTAAGATGTAGAGAAGAGAAATATATAAAGAGAAACAAAAATAAATAAGCAATCCACCAATCAAGATCCACTTGCATTAAATGCAATATGGCTTTGATGGACTTGCTTTGTAAGATATATAGATTGTTAAGTCTTGGTCTAGAATCTCTATAGTGGTATAGGTCACCTAGGTCTTAGTTTGGTTGTATAGTTGAGAACAAGTGTTGTATGATGATAATCAATTTTCAATTAAAGTATAATGTATTCCCTTTCACTCATATACATGTATGGTTATGTGACTGCATATTGTAAGTTAGGCTTACAAGTCTTGGAAGGATTTATTCTCGAATTCTGCGCTGGTCACGTTCCTTGGTTTTGGGTCATGACATTCCACTTCATGGGCAAAACATGAATACTATTTAAAACATTTATTTCAAACACCCATTACTCATGATACAAGAACTACTCCCCCTCCCTCCCCCTAACACCCTTCAACATGCTCGTCCCCTCAATACCACACTCTTCTCACATTTAACCCACTTGATTGCATCATAACATTTTTATGCACTTTGGTCCCTCTCTGGGACCCACATACACATTACCACTTGGAAATAAGTCCCATTGTCCATGTGTCTCGAAACACCACACCACAATTCCGCCGAAGTTCATTATTCCCTTCACATTCCAAACTAATCCTTACTTGAGGACTCATTGGCGCAAATCCCACTTTTAATCACCACATATGCATCGAGTTTTCCCTTAAGCACTCCAACATAAAAAGAAAAAATTTCTCATACGTCCAAGGTTAAACCCCCTTCCACAAGCTACCTAAAACCGTAGGTATTAGAAAACCTCTAGCATAACATTACGTAACCCTCTAGTACCATCCCTGCACAACTGCATCATCTCCATACTACATCTGGTCACCCAACGTGACCCTCACATCCTAAATCCATTTGATAAAATGCCTCCCTCTCATGAGTGGCCCTAGTCACAGGGCTAGCACCAACTAACCTCTGCTAGCTGAGGTTTTGACCAAGGCATGCCAAGGATTACAATACTGCTGTTCCAAAAAGGGATTCCTCCCTCATGGGTTCAATAAATCTCAATAGGTTTTTCCACAGCATAAAACATGTTATTTAAGCTCATATAAACACTTCATAAATCTCTTCATAGATGATACTTGAACCACACATAAACATTTCAATGAAACATTTATAGCATAAACTTCTCTTGACAAAAGTCTTTTTATAAAATTTGAAATAACAAATTCAACTCAAGTTCATACCATAAGTCACAAAGTTGAAGTGAACTAACATAGCATGTGGAATTATGGTGAAAAGGTGTAGTTCAAATAATTTGGTGCATAAAACATTTAGCTATCACAGATTAGTTGCTCACCTGGTCCAGGACCTAAACGCTTCTCTTAACTCCTAAATGGACTTCTACAGAGGGAACTCAATGAATCGGAGAGGCCTAGGGGCAACCACCGAAAAGAGGATAAAAAGGATCAAACACTAGTTAGAAGTCACTAAGGGTCACAGTTACAATAGTTAAATCCACCGCTTTAGTAGAGAGAACTAGAAAACAGAGGTTGCTCTCTATTTACCACTGTTGCAGCAGTGGCTGCTAGGCAACCGCTGCCTAGCATTGCTGTAGTGGCAGCTTTCGTTGCAGCGGTATCATAGACCCTGTTTTTTGTTCTCCCACGGCCAACTTGATTCACAAATTTATACAGCCCACAATCAATTTATAGCTTAGTCATAAGCCACATTCTAACCCCATTACAGCAATACAACATCAAACAAGCTATATTTTTAGGATTTGAGGCTATTTTGAAATCCAACACCATTGCCAAAGTGAAGAAAACACTATTCTCTTCTTCCAATCTCTACAATTTAGACCAACAAACTATATCCTCATCAATGTTCCTCACTCCTAATGAAATTCAAGTCACACTCAACCCTTTTCACATGCAAATCATTCCTTCCAACAAAAGAATGAAACAATGTTAAAAAGGGTTGCATGACTTACTTCAGTCTCCCAATTTCAGCGGCCATCATTCTTTCCTGTAGCTTGCCCAGTTGAAGATAAAGAAAATTCAAGAGAAAAACCACCTAAAATTTGAGGATGAGAGACGAACTTGGTGGAATGAATCAGTGACAGTGGGAAGTGATGAAGATGAGCTAAAGGTGGTGGCTGAGTCCAGAGAATTCCAAAGGCTAACAAATTGTGAAATCTAGCGTGGTAAGAGAGATGTTTAGTGGTCTGACTACTACTCCTTTGGCCAAAATCACAAATAACCCTTCCCACAATAAATCTCTATAATTCAAGTACAGACTAAACATCCCAGAAATTAAATTTTCACCCGTAAACCCAACAATTCTCACTAAAATTCTTTGTTATCTTTTTCCCCCAAGTTTTAGATTCTTTTCCACTTGTTCAGAAATCATATAAGCCTTAAAAGTTTAATTCAGTCCCTGGTATGTAGCATAATTATTTTATTATATCTTTTAATTAATAAAAAGAAGTAATGAGAAATTATTTAACCTCTGACTCTTTTGCATGCATAAATTATTGTCATTTCATATTTGAAGTGAAAAAAAAAAAGAAGAAGATGAGGAAACAAAGACTTTTTGATAGTATATTGGGACTCAAACTAACCTTGTGACCTAAGTTCAAATTGGATTGGTTTAGTCATTTGGATTGAGACAACTGACCTAGATGCGACTTGGTTGACCCATTTGATTTTGGGTAGACTTGTTGGCCGATTAACTCAATTTTTTATTTTAAATTTGTACTTTTATAAATAAATGATGTTGATGTTGAAAAGAAATTATGAAAATTATGACAACGAAGATTAAATTTCTAATGTGAATGATAATATAAGATTGTTTGAATATTTTGGTGTTCCATACATATATACCTATACATATCCATATATATATATATATATACAAAAAAGTTTAGATTGTTTATATTTGTTTAAATTAATTCAAAAGTGTTTTTGTGTAAAAGCACATGTATTTTGAACTTTAATTTCTTGTGAAGATAACTAATTTGAATATGAATTGAAGTATGAAATGTGAAACTTGTGACCATATATGTATATATATATATATATATATATATAACTCTGCTTGCTTCACTAATGAGTTTATGTTTTTTATTTGATGGTTTGTGTAGTTTTAAAATGAAAATCTATACATTGAATTTTTAAATACTTTTATTCATATATTTATTTCAATTCAATTAACTTTTTAGTAACTCAATGATTAGACGGGCAATATTATTAAGAAAATCTGAGAGATCTCCAACTACTAGTACTAGTACACGCTCATTTAATTAGTTTGCTTTCTGCTCAATGACTATATAATACATATCACGTCCATAATTCAGCTGAAAAATCCTATCATATTTTTTTTGGGGGGGGTTTCTTTGGAGAGAGAGAGAGGGGGGGGGGGGAGGGGGAAGAGAAAGAAAAGCTGATCCTGAGAAATCCCAAGGCTTCGTTAGGGATTTCTGGCATATGTTCTTCGATAAATCTTGGAAGTGGTGTTTGGTACTTGATTGTTTTAATTTTTTACATATTGAAATTTTTTTAAAACAGTTTTAAACTTGATATTTTAAAAAAATATTTATAATTAGTATTTTTTTTAATTATTGGAACATACATGATATATAAATTTAATATTTTGTTTTTATTATATTTAAATACTTTATAAATAATGTCTAAATGCTTAAAATTTAATTTCTTCATATACTAAATGATTATAGTTTTTTTTTCTCTGCAAAAATTAGAGATAATGGAAGATGACAGAGGATGAAGTAGATAGTGTATTAGAACCCGAATTGACCTGGCCAGTTGGACCAATAACATAATAATCAAATTTTTGGTCATTTGAATTAGTTTATAATTGACTTGGACGTGACCAAGTTCACCTTTTTTCTTTTTTTAACAAATGATGATCTTGAAATTGAAAGAAATTACAGCAACAAAATGAAACTATAATACATTAGGTATTACAAAGTTAATGAGAAGAGAGTATTTTTGCATGTGTAGAAATTTTTTTTGATGGAAGAGTGTTTGAGGAAAATTTGCGAGTTTTATAAGCTGAGCATGTGTTCAAAATTTGTTCACAGCCAAGCGAGATGTAGTTATGTGTGCTCATGTATGAATTATGTTGTGAGATTAATGAAAATATTGGTACATAGTTGGATATTTATTGAGATTGTATGGGTGTTGCGTTAATATCTATCTTTGGGTTGTTTATGTGTGGATGTTTTGGCTTGAAATTTCAACGGATGCTTGTTTGGATGCTAGAATCTTTGGAAAGGGACCAAAATGAATAAATAAGATGTTTTGGATTTTTGTTTTAAAAATGGGATTGGTGGAAAGTTGTGATGAATTAGGGTGGTGTGTTGTTGTGGTGTAATGAAATTAATGTGGGGAAAGAGTGGTGTTTAAATAATTATATGCAACGGGATTTTCCAAAATTCCTTAAATCTATGGGATCAGTTGATGACCTATGAGGGGTGAAAGTGAAAAAAGGGCATATTTAAATTAACTTGGCCACTCTTTAGCCTAGAACACATACACCATTCATCTCTCTCACTCATGCAATTCTTCTCCAAGCCACTCCCTCATCTCTTCTTCATCCAAATCTCACTCCCACAGATTCCTCAAGCATCCATTGGCATCAAAGGTCCACATGCGGCCAAGGACATTGAATTCAAGGTATAGGTGTTAGTGTTTTCGAGTTCTTTAGAAAATTTCTTTTATGGATGAACCCTAGCCTATAATTTGAGGGGGTTTAGTTGATTTAAGGATGTTTGATGCTCCTAAATCCGTATTCCAAGCTCCCAAACATTCTTCCCTTCATTCTCAATGAGTTCTGAGGTTATATTGAGCATGAAACTTGATTTTCATGGAGATTTCTACACGTGTTGTGGGTATGACAAAATCAGAAAAAGAATTGGGGAAAAATGGTTTTGAACTTGAATCCAAGTTGTGATTGATGTTTTAAAGTGTTTTTAGTTGATGGAAAACTTGCATTTGATGACCTAAACCACGGAGAATGAGGCTTAGATGATTAGGAGTAGAAAGGAGGAGGTTTGGAGGCAAGAATAGAGTGATTTTTGCTCTTTTTGTGTTCTAATGTTGACGCTGGTGCCTAGTGCCATAAAGCTAGAGCTCAAAGCTGGCATGCTAGAAGGGTGAGTCTAACACCAGTCCACTTGTAACTTTCAAGTCTATTTCGAATGGTCATAACTTTTTCATTTTAATTCTGTTTTTAGTTAATCATATATCATTAGAAAGCTCTTTAAATCTAGTTTCAAATGACACAAGTTTCAATTAAAATTCTTTACCATTTAGGAGATATAACCAAAAGAGTGACCAGAAGTTAAAAACAATAACAAACATTTTCCTATTTTATTATTTTGGCATCTTTTGCTCTCTTTGCTGGGTGGAATCGATAGGAATACTTTCCCCAATCATGTAGGATCATTCAATCCTTGAACAAGATGAAAGAAAGTGGTAATTTTAGCTCAAATTTGAGGTACATAGCTAACCCTACTTAAAATTGTGGTGAAGCTATTATTATAATGCATTGAGCACATGATGCATGCGACTAAGTAGGGCTCAAAAGGTAATGTGGAAATCTCTTCTTTGTGATGTTGAGAATGCCTTAGTATAATGTATGCGAATAGGATAAGTGTATTGAAATGTAGTGTATGTGTTACTTGATGTAAATCCACATGGCTGATGTATGTCGAGGGCATATCTGACTTATGAATAAATATCCGGAGACTTAGTATAGTTAGGTGCTCAATTTCCATGTGTAACGAATTATTGGGTTAAATAAAGTGTACTTACAGATTAAAACCTGACGAAGGAGGTTAGATATAACAAAAGAACAATGTGTGATGATAAATAAATTGAATGAATAATAAAGTATAGCAATGTTGCAGCTAGTAACATGGGTGCTTAATTTCTAGATAGGAAAGTAGAAACTTAGAATTACACCGTTGTAAGCGAGTGTCATGGATGACTAACACTCTGAAATGAGAAGTGAAAATATACTTGTGCAAGACAACATCGTTAGTGTGTTTCCTATCATTAAGAAATCTGAGAGTAGATGATCAAATATAAAACACATGTACGGTGTTGAGTAAACACAAGAGGTTGAACTAACATCTTACACATATGCGCATACATAACAAGCAATGTAGAATTACGTTGCAAGAGAATGAGAAACATGAAACGGAAATTGTTATGTCACGTGTGAATGTGAACATGGAATGTTATAGATTGTGTAGTATGTGTATATTTATAGCATAATTTATAATTGTAAATTGGCGTGTGATGTGAAGTCCCAAGGGATAAGCCTTGTGATGTGAAGTCCCAAGGGGACCAGCCTTTTGATGTAAAGTCCCAAGGGGACAAGTCTTGTAATGTGAAGTTTGAAGGGATGTAACGTGTAGACATAAGCAGTTGTGTATGAATTTTCTTAATCATGATCTTGATTGTGATTATTTTATATGCTATGAGTGGAATATGAATGAGCGAATAAGGCATGAGTATTGGTGATGCCTTGGATGGTGTACCCCCGTGCGAGGGGATGGGAGTCGTGGGGTTCATGAATATGATTGTAGGGTGCTAATCACCTGGGCTAATGTTATGGATGGGGATTGTAGGGTCATGGAAGCATCTATACAATTATAAATGCATATATTTACATATGTATATAATGTGATGAGACCTTTTTGAGTTTCCTTACGTATCTTACTGCAATTTATGTATACGTGCGGATACCAATACCTACTACTGGATGTGTTTCGCATGTGTTTGTATAATGTAACCTACTTACTAAGTTTTCCAAACTCACTTTTTGTGGCTAACATTTTCAAATCTTGCAACTAGGGTTGAGAAGGATCCGTTAGAGGAGTAGCGAACTCTTCAAGGTTACCGTTCCTTCCATTGGGTCGGTATATGTTATGCAATGTTGTACTTCGATCTAGAATGCTCTGTAGTAATATAGGTCACCTAGGTCTTGGGGTTGATTGTATATCTATTGTGAGATATTATAGAATTGATATACTGTGTTGGTGAGAAATAATTTGTTTTATAATGTGAAATCATATTTCAAGTGAATGCATGAAAATAGTTTTATTTTCAAAAATGAAATGTTTATTTATTTTACTCATAAACATGATTTAAGATGTAATTGGAATTGGAAGCTTAGGCTCACGGGTCTTGGGAAGGTTTATTCCTAAGTTTCATGTTGGTCACGTACTCAAGTTTTTGGGTGTGACAAAAAAATTTGTTTTTTTGAATGATAATATAAAATTATTTGAGAGTTTTGGTGTTATTTGCATATTGATATATACATATTCACAAATTTAGAATCTGCAAGTTGTCTATTTATATTTGTTTAAATCACTTATAAATTTTTTTTTTCATGATAACATTTACATTTTGAGCTCTAATAATTTGTGAACATGCCTTGTTGTAGTTTGAACATGATTTAAAATGTTAGTTTAAAATTTGTGAACAAATAAAAAAAAATGTTTGCATTGCTTCTTTTGCTAATGACTTAATTTGTTCTTTCAATGATATTTACAATTTTAAAATGAAAAGTTATCGTTCAAATTTTAAAATATAAATTTTATTTATTTATTTATTTTCAGTCGAACAAATTTATAAGGGACCTAGTGGCTGTGCCCATGATTTGATGACCTAAACATTTCATTGAGTCAATAATTGACCTGAATCCAACAAAAAAATTACTAGAATCTCCTGAGTAAAGGTATATCCTTCTTTCTTTTAAAAGGTGGCAAAGAGTGGAGGTAAAAATTTCAAAGCCTAAGTCATAGAAAGTATCACCTTCTCTCAAAAAACAAAAAAAGCTCTTATAATTTCTCTGCTGCAAATTTAATATCATTTTGCTTTAAAAAAAAGCTTGAATATTAGTCATATGGTTAGCGTATAAATTGCATAGTTGGTAAAATTGGACCGGACCAGTCATTCAGACTGGTCGGACCAGAAACCGGAGGGGTTACCGGTCTGATTTTGCCATTTAACCAAGCAGTGGTTCAACCGGTGCTGAACCGGGTGGACCGGCTCTGAACTGGGAAAGCACATGGTAACTCAAGTTAATTTTGCAACTGTCAAATATGCCACCACTCAGATAAGCAAATAAAAAAAACCAAAGAAGGAGAAAAAAAACAAAAACAAGTTGAGTCCACTTTATCACACGCGCAGAGGGTAGATTAGACGATTTGCACTGCATTGACCTAGAATTGTGAACGCGTGAACCCACTACTTACCTTAGCCTCTTATAAGCCCATTAACATATATTAGTATATAAAGCTTTTTTCCCTCTTTGTTCTAAGCAATGTGAGACTTACTCACTCTTTTACAAGGTTTTTTTCACAACTAAAACTTAGTTTGAAATTGTTGGTATTATGACTTGTGATAAATTATCAATTATGGATTAATTTTTTTTATTTCCTTCACTTATTGTTATGAATTATCAATTATATTAAGTATTTTAATATTTTAAATTATATATATTTTTGATATTTTAAATTATGTATATTTTTAATATTTTTTAATTACTACCGGTTCAATCACAGTCCGACTACTGAACCTTGAATCAATGACTCCAATGGTTCAATGATCAATCTGGTTTTGAAAACATTGATAAATTGACATAACAAACGAATGCTATTACTGCAGACCCAGCGAAAAGTTTGTGTGTCCTGTTTCAAAGTCAAGCATGTGATCCATACTTACTCTCTCTCTCTCTCTCATCCAATTCTTTATATCTTTGCTTTCAAATTTTCACTAAAAATAAAACATATGTAAAAAAATTCTTTAAAAAATTAATTATGCTATGCTAAATTGTGAAAAAATATAAAATTATTTTTAAAGATTATATACTGGTTATATTTTGATTGGAAGATCATAGACTCAATCGTATTCTAATTGAAGATTCTGATAGCAAAGATTAAATATTTTCCTATGTCAATTTGGTCCTTAATAGATTGGATGTTTTTCAATTTAGTTCCTCACAAATAAAATTATTAATGTTTTTATGTTGATTTGCTATGAATAAAACCAATTGTGAGTTTATATCTTATACAATAATAACTAAGTAATGACCTCTCAAAATATATGTTATTAACTATTGACAAAAAGACGTTATTAATAACATATTTTCTTGTGAAGGACTAAAATTGAAAAATATTTATATGATTGACCAAATTGAAAAAAATAATTTTATGAGGGATTAAATTGAGATATATCTTAATAGACCAAATTGAAAAAAAAATTATAAAGAAACCAAATTAAAAAAATCCTTTCCATAAAAGACCAAACGAGATTTCAGTCATTTTACGTAATCATCTTTGCTGCCTGACGTTAGTATACTTTGTCATATTTTCTCTGTGCTGGTCCTTTACAGTAATAGTAGTGGGCCTCATTATCATTGGCTTAACATGTATTAAATTCTTTAAATTACGTATCCTATTTTGGCTTGTATGACGATTATAACATATAAACAACTAATGTTGTGACTCGCACGATACATGATTAAATTATAATTGTAAAAATTTTTATAATTTATAAAAATAATAAAAATTACAATTGATTTATATGAAATTTATGAGTTATGACATATACTTTTTACGTAAATAACTACTATATTTTTAATTGATTTATCAGTTCCATAATCAAATTTATTTTATCTACTCTAACTTTGATTTAAATTAATTTATTTATTTAATAGAATAAATTTAAATGAATAAAACAGGTAAATTAATTAATTTGTTAATTTGTGGATTATTTGTTATTTGTTATAAATTATTTGTTGTATAAATCAGTGAATGATTGAATATTGATTTCATTTTTACTTTTGAATGTGTCTTTTTTGCTTTCAATCGGATCTATAGAAGAAAAACATTAAAGGTTGCTACTACATTTGGACTGGATCTCTAGGCCTCAGATTTCGTCTTTCAATAATTTGATTTTTATCTTTTTCTTCAATCAAGAGATAATAATTTAAAAATTCATATCTCAAACTTTGATTTCTATTAAATTAAGAAATATTTTGAAAAGAAATCAAAATAAAGTCAAATAAAGCAAATTTTTTAATTCACATATCAATTTCATAATCAAATTTATTTTACCTACTAAAAAATTCTCTAAAATACTACAGTGGTCAAATAATAAAAGTAATTTTTTTTAATTTCAATTCAAATCATTTAAATAAATTCAAATCAAATAATTCATATTATATGATGTCATTAATTTATCAAATTTATTAATTTACCTAATTTATTTATTCAAATCAATTCAAATTAAATAAAATAACAACATTTACTAATTATTAATTTCACTTATTAATAATTATGATAATATATACTAATAAAAATATATTCTACTATTCAATTTAACAATAACCCACATAATATATTAAATATATCGGGATCCACATAATATATTCCAATAATAATACTATAATTTATAAATTTGTAAAACTTATGAGACTTATGAGTTATGAAATATACTTTTTAAACGTAAATATTCTAATATAAATTTTAATTATTTATACAAATATAAATTATAAATTTTAATAAAAAATTATGATAATGAATGACCACATTATATTATGATGTAGAATAAGTCATCAAATGGAATAAAATAATAAGATATATTTGTAATCAATAAAAAGTTTTTAATTTAAAATTTTTTACAAAAAAATAATAATCAAATTAAAAATGTTCATATAGAATGTAGGATAATCAACTGTAAAGAAAATTTATACATATGATCAATAATTAATTTCAATATATCTTGATCATCGTATATATATATATATATATATATATATTTCAACAATTTATTATCTATACATTTCAATTCAAATTAATTCAAATCAAATAATAAAGGTAATTATTTTTTAATTTCAATTCAAATTAAATAATTCATTTACTGTGATATCATTAATTATCCTACAATGGTCAAATAATAAAGGTAACTGTTTTTGAATTTCAATTCAAATATTTTCAATCAATTCAAATCAAATAATTAATCTTATGTGATGTTATTAATTTATCAAATTTATTAATTTACCTAATTTATTCTTTGAAATCAATTCAAATCAAATAAAATAATGAAATTCACTAATTATTAGTTCACTAATTATTAATTTCACTAATTACACTAATTAATAATTATGAAAATATATTATGCTATTTACTTTAACAATAACTCACATAATATATTAAATACATTGGAATACATATAATATATTCTGATAATAATACTATAATTTATAAATTTGTGAAACTTATGAAACTTATGAGACTTATGAGTCATGACATATATTTTTTAAAACGTAAATATTTTGATATAAATTTTGATTATTTATACAAATATAAATTATAAGTTTTAATAAAAATATATGATAATAAACGGCCATGTTATATTATGAAGAAAGACCATACCTTTAACATGAGATGAATTTTCTTTGCATACTATTCCGGTACTTTATGAACTTTCACCAAGTCTGAACCTTTTTGAACAATAAAAAAAGAACAATTATGTCAATTTTGTTGGGAACTCCCCATTTCAAGATATTTTCCTTGTATTTCTTTGTCAGTGTAAGAAGATCCACTATCATGTAAAGTTCTCATAGCGACATCAAACCAAACCTAATTTTTTATCACATGATAAGACCGTAATAAGATAATTTTATCTGAACACAATATTACACTACCAGGTTTCACATCCTCAGCCAACTTTTTGTAGCTCATATAAATTGTATTCTCATATCCCTTTATCCCTTTATGCTATAGTCAGTTGATATGGTTATTTCCTGACCTTGTTTCAATTTAATAGGATTACCATCCTTTAGAAATTCAATTTGAATCTCATGACCCTACAACATTAAAGACAAAATGAAAAATAAAGAACACTATAAAATTTGATTGACTCCAAAAATGTGAAGTGGATTAAAACAAAAGAACTATATTAAATCAAATAACAAACAAATTAAAAAAAGAGGAAAAAACACTAGATCTGATGAGTTTACCTTTCCCCTATAATCACTATCTTCTTGGACTCTGCTTATTAGTTGGGTCCCTTTTTCAGCATACTCGTGGGTGTCTTGATTCTGTGTATTGAAATGATTTTGATAAATAATTTTACAAATATTAATTTAACAATCTCTGAGTGTGCTTGTTAGAGATGTATACTTAATACTTACCAAATAGTTTAAGATCTCCGTCTTCAAAACTAGAACTTGATCAAATATTTACATCAAAAGAAGCAAAAGTTAATTGAACTAAAACTCATAAGCAAGCAATTCATGAATTGCTCTAATACTTACATTAAAAGAGATGAAATGTTTCTTTTTGTGTTTGCCCTCTTTCATGTCAATGGGAACAAACTCGAATTCAAGCTGTTTCTCGAAAAAGAAAATATTAACCTACATAGTGGCTATCAGGATGGTGCTTTCATAAACTTTTATGGCTGCCATGACTAAGAAGATTATACCGAGTTTGAGTGAAAATAGAATAAAGATAGAGGTGAATTGCTTCTTTGTAGTCAGTGGCAGGAAATTCACTCTAAAGTTGATACATGAGCCATCCGATCATTCCTCTATTGTTGCTTCTCAGTTCAACGTATGACACTCAACATTTGGTCATTCTTGAATTTGAAACACACTGTATTAGCTTAAGATCGAGCTTCAGATAGGCAAAAAGGCAACTGATATAAACTCTTCAAACACATAATTCTTCCAACTTCAGATCGAGCTCCAAACACTCAAATTTTATGATGATTCATTTGGATACAAATTTTTCAAATTCATTTGAATCAATTATAGAATCAATTACACCAATTGGCATTTAATATATTGCAATTATTTAATTATTTAATTATTAATTAAATTTACAACAATTCATAGTTTTAAAAGGGATAATTTGAATTCATTTGAATGCAAATTTTTCAAATTCATTTGAATGTATTATAGAATCAATTACACCAATTTACATTTAATATATTATAATCTTCACAGAATTTAAAGGAAAGCCCTATAATACATCTCAAAATGGTTGCTTATAATGAATTTAATGTAGTGTCATTAATAGGAATGAATTTATTTATTTACATAATTTATTTATTTAATTTTTTATTTTAATTTATTAATTTCAATATATATTATTTAATGACATTCATGTAATTAATACCTTAGAGTGGAATTGTTTTAGTCTATTATATAGATTTCGTAATTTATGAGTAACTTCATTGCAGCAACCAAAGTATTCAACTAGGGAATCAATTTACATACCAAATGACGTGGCTGGACAATTTCGTTTCTTACTATCGCGATAAGAGCCTGGAAGCCGTTAGATTTTGATTTAATGGTTCTTATTCATTCAGTATTTTTTTTTTGAAAAAATAGAATTTTATAAGTATCAACTGATCTAATGATGATTATAATTAAGCACAATAATAAACATAAAATTATAATTGTAATTATTTAAAAAAATGTTGAAAAAATACTAGATAAATAAAACATGTTAGATCAAACTGATCCAATAACTTCTGCAGGCTCCTTACGCAAAGGAAGCCAATCCCTTCTCGTTATTATCAGGCTTGTTGTTCTCTCTATACATCCATTCAACAGTTTAAAGTGCACAATACAACAGAAGAATAAGCAATAGGGATTAGACTAAGGAAAGTCATAACAGCCCGTTTGATTTGTAGGATAGAGTAAGAATGGAAAGGAAAAGGAAAAAAGAAAAAAGAAAAGAGAAAAAAGTTTGGTTAGTATGAGATAAAAAAGGGAATAGGAAAAGAAAAAAATATTTTATATGTATTTTTTAATGGAAAAGGAAAAGGAATATGTGAGATAAATTTACTAAATTATCCCTCAATTAAAACTAATTTTTTAAAAAAATATATGTCTTCTCTCTGTCCTCTTTTCTTCAATTGCTCTCTCTCTCTCTCTCTCTCTCTCTCTCTCTCTCTCACACACACACACATCCCCAAATGCCACATATGATCTGCACGGAAATGAGATTCCACTCACACCGTAAGTCTAACAATATAATCTAACAACCTCAATTAACCTAAACTTATTTACTAAAAGTTGAATACTCAAGTTCATTATCCATATACTTAAATAAAGAAATTTGGTTCCATAACACCAATTGGGTATAAATGATTACGCAAATAATAAATAGCATTCCATCATACATCTACCAGGAGAATTCCCATAACCAAACTCATAATACAATTACAAATAAGAAATACCAGGCTGTCACAAAGCGACACTTAAAATTCCGAAGAAACCCTAACTCACGACAAGGACCACCCAAGACTTCAAGGAGGGGTTGACAACTTGAGGTTCGCTAAAAATCACACCTGTCAGCTACCTTGGCTACCAGACTGAAAGGCCCAAAAGTAAAGAGTATGAGCAAACAAATACTTAGTGAGTGACAATATAAATACAGGAATGTAGAAAGTATATAAATACAGAGTACCGTCCAACATCCCAGTCATCTAGATATTACCTATTTGTAGGAGAGAGAATGATTGCTATTATAGATGAAGTCCACACCACGACTAATACCATGGTAGAGAGTACCAAGCCTCGGTATAAAAGGTAAGGTAATTACCACTCGTAGCATAACACATACTTGACCCAATGCACAAATACCACTCACGTAACACATTACGTAATATTGAAGTAAACTTACATCTCTGATGAGAACCATTATCTCTACATATCACATAGCAAACACACAGTCCATCAACCCAATGACACATTCTTGAATCTCAATGGTTATAAGCATAACTCCTTAGATACCTCACCACAATACGGATTAATATATAAAATGCCACACTACGACATAATTAAATTAATTCAAGTGTCATGTCACAATATGATTTAACCACACCAAAAGTCACACCACGACATGGTTTAATTAAATCAACTGTCATAACACAACACAATTGTAATACCCGTTAATTTCAGAATATAATTCGCTTAAGAGTATTTTAGAATTCTACAACGTTACTTTAGTTATTTATTTTGGTCATTTTTAATTTTCATATTTAATTGTTCTCTTTGAATATTATTTATGAAAATTGAGTTAAATGACTGGACTAAATATTTGCACAATGAGGGATATATTCTAAGAATGGTGAAATTCATGGAAAAGTGGTTGCAGAATGGTCAATTAATCCATTTATTGTAAATTGGCTGGATGGGTTTGGATGTTGGGTTATGGATACCCATGAGTTATTGAATAACCCATTAGAAATATTTAATATAAAGTTTCAATAGTAACCTCATATTTTTTTCACTCAGCCGAAGGAAGCAGAAAAGATTCTTTCTCAGTTCTTCATTTTCTTCTCAAATCCTTTCCTTGATCTTCAGAAGTTCGATTATTTGTTCAGTTCAAAAGCTTTGTAAGGATCAAAGGTAAGCTTTAATCCGATTATTTTCCTTAAATTTCAGTTTATGTAGAAGATCAGAGGAGGTTTTGTTCTTGAAGATTTTCATGATAATTCATGAATCTCAGTTGTTTTAGAAGTTATATTTGAGTTATAATCGGTTAAAAGAGTTGAAATTCTGGTTTTGAAACAAGAAAGGAAAGGATGAATTTTTGAAAGATTTTTCTGCAAAACCGAGTTACTGTAGCGACCAGGGATTTCGAAACAAAATCTGGAAAATTTTCTTCGGGTTACTGTAGCAGTACTGTAGTGTCGGCAGTCAATGGTACTGTAGCAGTCAACGTTACTGTAGCGAACCGTACTGTAGCGAACCGTTACTGTAGCGAACCGACACTGTAGCAAACCGTTACTGTAGCAAACCGTACTGTAGCAACCCGTTACTGTAGCAGTCAGAAAATTTTACGTATTTTCGTGATTTTGTTTCCTTTCTTATGATTCCTTGTAATATATTTTACTAGGAAATTTTCCTACACAAATTCTAGTGTGGAACAAGGTAAACTTGGACAAACATCAAGGTGAGTGAATAACCTTGCTCAGCTACTTTGATATTACTAGTCAAAGTACAATATAAGTCCCATTTACAATATTATTTGGATAATAAGCAATTAATTTTTCATATGGGAGTATATGATGATCAGTAGAAATAAGAGTATGAAGAAACTATTTATTTCATGACAATTGTACTATGTGATGAATTCTCATTATTTTATTAATGAGTAAAGATCTACGGGATCTAATACACGAGTGTGAAAGGGTTAAAGTCCCATACTACTCGGTGTATATCTAAGAAATCTTATACACGAGTGTGAAAGGGTTAAAGTCCCATACTACTCAGTGCATATCTATGAAATCTATACACGAGTTGAAAGGGTTAAAGTCTCATACTACTCGGTGTATATCTATGAAATCTTATTCATGAGTTTGAAAGGGTTAGAGTCCCATACTACTCGATGTATAAGATAATTAATTATATGAGTAAATGTGGTATTTGTACTTTTGATATTTTATATAGTACAGTTATTTACTTACTGAGTTTTTAAATAAACTCACACTCCCTATGATTATTTTTTCAGATACAGAAAACAGAGAAGAAGAGAATCTGTTTGAAGATTAGAAGCCCCTTGGGATTATTCTCTATTTCTGTCTGGTGGGACACCAGTACTTATTAATGTGGATATTAGAAAAGCTCTGTATTTTCTATAGGTCTCCTAGGCTTGCGATGAGATAGAAATATCAGACTATGTATGTCTATATTTGCTTATCAGATGAATATAATTCTGTAGTGTGGAATGAATGATTAAGGTTGAATGTAAAACCTTACAGAATATATGTATATAACGTATGTTTGAGAATTATATCAAATGAGTAGTATCTTTTCACATACTCAATTTTTGGGATGTGACAAATTTGGTATCAGAGGAAAGGTTTTATAGGTCCCCTATAGAGTACAGAGCAAAGTGATCTTTGTGGGCCCTTCCCTATTGTCATGAGCCGCGGCATGACCATAGGATTAGGTTCCATAAAAGACCTTGTAGAGTATAACGTCATTTTATAGATAACTTCTCAGTGGGGCTAGTAAGTGATATTTTGTTTATGTCTGAAAATTGTTTGTTATGTGTGTAGATCTGTGACAGATCAATGTCAGAAGGATCTTCTAATAATAATGAGCATATGGGTCCAAGGAGGGCCATAAATCCACCAGTACATGTGCAAGATGATCCTAACCGTGGTGATAGTTTACATGCTCAAAGTACTGAGGGCGCAACTAGTGAGCAAGCAAGAAGAGTCGAACCTGATGCTCATGTCGGTAATGCAACTATTGCACATGTGATTCATTTGATGAATGAACGATTTGACCGATTTGAGGCTGAAATGAGAGGTCGAGCTGCACAAGCTAACCTGCCAGTGGATCCTCCTATTGTTGAAGCTGAAAATGTACCACCAGCTCCGTTAGCGGGAGGAGTTAATGTAAGAGAGGTAAGAATGTCTGAATTCCAGAAAATGAGGCCTCCTACTTTTTCAGGGGAAGATCCCAAAGAGGACCCACAATGTTTTCTTGAAGATTGTGAAGCAATCTGTGATGCTATAGGGTGTTCTCCTACTCAAAAGGTAGAATTCACTTCCTTTCAGTTAAAAGGTAGGGCTGGTAAATGGTAGAGGAACTGGAAGAAAGCTAGAATTCAAGGCGCACCGCCAGTTATGTGGACAGAATTTTACAGATTGGTTATGGATGAATTTCTTCCGGCAAGTGAACGATCATCCAGGGCCAGAGATTTTCTGTATCTACGGCAGGGAACCATGACTGTTGATGAATATTCAGCTCAGTTTGTTAAATTATCTGAATATGCCCCTGAAATCATTCCTTCTGAAAGGAAGAAAATAGAAAAGTTTGTGGAAGGGCTTCGTGATGCCTTATATGATCAAGTGGGTTCTAATATGAATGATTACTCTTCGTACTCAGAAGTTGTTGATGTGGCCCGAAGAATGGAAAGGAGGTCAAAGAATAAAGAAGAATATCGTCAAAAGAAGAAGGCCAGATATAGGAGATCTTTTAATCAAGGGGAAGACTCAGGGACTTTTACTGCACCACAACATGCTCCAGCCACTCCTACTAAGTCATCTTATTCTATAGCCAGTGTGGCTAAGCCTCGTTCAGAGAGCAGGGGTGGTTTTAGCTCTTCTAGTAGAGGAGGTACTCAAGGTAGAAGGGAAAAACCTCAATGTCCTGAATGTGGAAAGTTTCACTTCGGAGAATGCAGGTTAAACACTGTTGGTACAGGCTGTTTTCACTGTGGACAAAAAGGACATTTTATAAGGGAGTGCCCTCAGCTCATGACAAGACCAGGTCAAGGGTCTACTTTACCACCTCGACCACAATCTATTACTCAAACACCAACCCCTTCAACAGGGGGTAGTATGGGAAGAGGTTCTGGAAGAGGCCAAGGTGACCGTGGAAAATAAGCTGCTGGCAGAGGAAATGCAAGAATATATGCTCTAACCCGACAGGATGCTCAAACATCCAATGCTGTAGTTACAGGTATATTATCTGTTAATACTTTTGCTGCACGTATTTTGTTTGACCCCGGTTCTACTCACTCATATGTGTCACCCCTATTTGCCAAGAGATTTGCAATTGATTCGATTATTCTTAAAGAACCATTCTTGGTTTCCACACCGATGAGAGAGACTTTGATGGTTAAAACATGTTATCGTTCTTGTAAAATAATCGTTGGAGGCATGGAAACTGAGATAGATCTTATGGTTCTCAATATGTTAGATTTTGATGTGATTCTAGGGATGGACTGGCTATCTTCTTGTCATGCTACTATAAATTGTCGTGACAAAGTTATTTCCTTTAATATACCGGGGAGGAGTAATTTTGTGTTTCAAGGAGATCGAAGTGATGTACCTTGCAACATGATATCTATGTTAAGTGCCCAGCGTATGTTGCGAAAGGGATGTCAGGGATTTCTAGCTTTTATCAAAGATTTAGAAAAGAAAGAACAGAAGTTAGAAGACATTCATGTGGTTAATGAATTCCCATATGTGTTCCCAGAAGATTTACCTGGATTACCGCCAGAAAGAGATATTGAGTTCAGTATTGATTTGGTCCCAGACACAAGACCAATTTCTATTCCACCTTATCGTATGGCTCCTGTTGAGCTAAAAGAACTTAAAGAACAATTGGAAGATTTGTTAAACAAAGGGTTCATTCGCCCAAGTTTTTCACCTTGGGGTGCTCTTGTTCTTTTTGTGAAAAAGAAAGATGGTTCTATGAGATTATGTATAGATTATCGTCAACTGAATAAAGTCACAGTGAAGAATAAGTATCCTTTACCAAGGATAGATGATTTGTTTGATCAGCTTCAAGGAGCAAAATACTTCTCAAAGATTGATCTAAGGTCTGGATATCATCAGTTACGAATTAAGAGTGATGATATACCTAAGACTGCTTTTCGTACACGGTATGGACATTATGAGTTTCTTGTGATGTCTTTTGGGTTGACAAATGCACCAGCAGCATTTATGGATTTAATGAACAGAGTGTTCAAATCATTCCTTGATAAGTTTGTAATTGTGTTTATTGATGATATTTTGGTATATTCAAAGAGTCATGAAGAACATACTGAACATTTGAGAAAAGTGCTTCAGACTTTGAGAGAGCATCAGTTGTACGCAAAGCTCTCAAAATGTGAATTCTGGATGAGTCATGTAACATTTTTGGGACATGTTATTTCCCAAGAAGGTATTCATGTAGATCCAAGTAAAATTGAAGCAGTAAAACAATGGCCTCGACCAACAACTGTGTCTGAAGTACGTAGTTTTCTTGGCTTAGCAGGGTATTACCGTCGCTTTGTCAAAGATTTCTCTAAGACGGCTCTTCCATTAAATAAGTTAACCCGAAAGAATGTTAAATACATTTGGGATGATTCATGTGAACAAAGTTTCACCCAATTGAAGGAGTGTTTAACTTCTGCACCAGTCTTAATTTTACCATCAGGACCAGGGGGTTACTCTGTATTCTGTGATGCCTCAAAGATAGGCTTAGGGTGTGTGTTGATGCAACATGGTAAAGTCATAGCTTATGGCTCACGTCAGCTTAAAAAGCATGAATTGAATTACCCCACTCATGATTTGGAAATGGCAGCTGTAGTGTTTGCCCTAAAGATATGGAGACATTACTTGTATGGGGAAACTTGTAAAATTTTTACAGATCACAAAAGCCTTAAGTACATTTTTGAGCAGAGAGATCTCAATCTAAGGCAACGAAGGTGGATGGAACTTCTGAAAGATTATGATTGTACCATCCTTTACCATCCAGGTAAAGCAAATGTAGTGGCTGATGCTCTAAGTCGAAAGTCTATGGGAAGTTTAGCTCACATTGCCACTATAAGGAGGTCTCTAATACATGAACTACAAGAATTGGAAGCTGATGGAGTATTCTTCGAGATCACTGAGTCAGGTACATTTCTGGCTCATTTAACAGTTAGATCATCCCTTGTTGAAAAAGTAAAAGCAACTTTAGAAGGTGACATTGATATGGTCAAAATAAGAGATAAGGCAAGGCAAGGTCTAGCACCAAATTTCTTGGTAGATGAAGAAGGAGTCTTATGGTTTAATGGTAGACTCTGTGTCCCCAACATTGAATCTTTGAAGCATGAAATCTTAATGGAAGCTCATGGTTCACCCTACGTTGTACATCCTGGTGCTGTGAAAATGTATCAGGACTTGAAACAAGTTTATTGGTGGGAGGGCATGAAGCGAGACGTGACTGACTTTGTAGCTCGATGTTTGACTTGTCAGCAAGTTAAAGCTGAACATCGACGACCACCTGGATTGATGCAAAAACTAGATATTCCCGAATGGAAGTGGGAAAGGATCACCATAGATTTTGTAGTAGGTTTACCTCGGTCAACAAAAGGAAATGATTCAATATGGGTCATAGTGGATCGACTTACTAAGTCAGCACATTTTCTTCCTGTTCATACCACTTTCAGTGTAGCAAAACTTGCTCGACTTTATGTTAAAGAAATAGTGAAACTTCATGGTGTACCAATATCCATTATATCAGACCGAGGACCTCAGTTTACTTCTCGGTTCTGGAAAGTCTTTCAAGAGGCTTTGGGTACCAAAGTGAATCTTAGCACAGCATTCCATCCTCAGACTGATGGACAGTCCGAAAGGACAATTCAGACTTTAGAGGATATGCTAAGAGCTTGTGTGATGGATTTCAGTGGAAGTTGGGAAGATCATTTGTCTCTTATTGAATTTGCTTATAATAACAGTTACCAAGCCAGTATTCAGATGGCACCTTTTGAGGCTTTGTATGGGAGACGGTGTCGATCTCCTATAGGTTGGTTTGAACTTGGTGAAACCAAAATATTTGGACCTGAGATGATACAGGAAGATATAAATAAAGTTAAACTGATCAGAGAGAAGTTGTTAACTGCTCAGAGTAGACAGAAGTCTTATGCGGACAACCGACGACGTGACCTTGAATTTGCAATAGGTGATATGGTTTTCTTACGAATCTCACCTATGAAAGGAGTAATGAGATTCGGGAAGAAAGGCAAGCTTAGTCCGAGGTATGTTGGCCCATATGAGGTTGTAGACAGAGTGGGTAATGTGGCATATCGCCTAGACCTACCTTCCAACCTAGAGGGAGTTCATCCAATATTTCATGTGTCCATGCTACGGAAGTATCTTCCTGATCCTTCTCATGTCATTCAACCCCAAGAAGTTCATTTTGATGAAACTCTCACCTACGAAGAGGTACCAGTAGCTATCCTTGATAGAAAAGTCAAGAAATTGCGTACCAAAGAAATTCCTACTGTCAAGGTTCTTTGGAGAAATCATTCTCGCGAGGAAGCTACGTGGGAGGCAGAAGATGAGATGTGGAAAAACTATCCACATTTATTTGAAACTTGAGGTAAGATTTTAATTCGGAGGACCGAATTCTTTTAAGGGGGGTAGAATGTAATACCCGTTAATTTCAGAATATAATTCGCTTAAGAGTATTTTAGAATTCTACAACGTTACTTTAGTTATTTATTTTGGTCATTTTTAATTTTCATATTTAATTGTTCTCTTTGAATATTATTTATGAAAATTGAGTTAAATGACTGGACTAAATATTTGCACAATGAGGGATATATTCTAAGAATGGTGAAATTCATGGAAAAGTGGTTGCAGAATGGTCAATTAATCCATTTATTGTAAATTGACTGGATGGGTTTGGATGTTGGGTTATGGATACCCATGAGTTATTGAATAACCCATTAGAAATATTTAATATAAAGTTTCAATAGTAACCTCATATTTTTTTCACTCAGCCGAAGGAAGCAGAAAATATTCTTTCTCAGTTCTTCATTTTCTTCTCAAATCCTTTCCTTGATCTTCAGAAGTTCGATTATTTGTTCGGTTCAAAAGCTTTGTAAGGATCAAAGGTAAGCTTTAATCCGATTATTTTCCTTAAATTTCAGTTTATGTAGAAGATCAGAGGAGGTTTTGTTCTTGAAGATTTTCATGATAATTCATGAATCTCAGTTGTTTTAGAAGTTATATTTGAGTTATAATCGGTTAAAAGAGTTGAAATTCTGGTTTTGAAACAAGAAAGGAAAGGATGAATTTTTGAAAGATTTTTCTGCAAAACCGAGTTACTGTAGCGACCAGGGATTTCGAAACAAAATCTGGAAAATTTTCTTCGGGTTACTGTAGCAGTACTGTAGTGTCGGCAGTCAACGGTACTGTAGCAGTCAACGTTACTGTAGCGAACCGTACTGTAGCGAACCGTTACTGTAGCGAACCGACACTGTAGCAAACCGTTACTGTAGCAAACCGTACTGTAGCAACCCGTTACTGTAGCAGTCAGAAAATTTTACGTATTTTCGTGATTTTGTTTCCTTTCTTATGATTCCTTGTAATATATTTTACTAGGAAATTTTCCTACACAAATTCTAGTGTGGAACAAGGTAAACTTGGACAAACATCAAGGTGAGTGAATAACCTTGCTCAGCTACTTTGATATTACTAGTCAAAGTACAATATAAGTCCCATTTACAATATTATTTGGATAATAAGCAATTAATTTTTCATATGGGAGTATATGATGATCAGTAGAAATAAGAGTATGAAGAAACTATTTATTTCATGACAATTGTACTATGTGATGAATTCTCACTATTTTATTAATGAGTAAAGATCTACGGGATCTAATACACGAGTGTGAAAGGGTTAAAGTCCCATACTACTCGGTGTATATCTAAGAAATCTTATACACGAGTGTGAAAGGGTTAAAGTCCCATACTACTCAGTGCATATCTATGAAATCTATACACGAGTTGAAAGGGTTAAAGTCCCATACTACTCGGTGTATATCTATGAAATCTTATTCATGAGTTTGAAAGGGTTAGAGTCCCATACTACTCGATGTATAAGATAATTAATTATATGAGTAAATGTGGTATTTGTACTTTTGATATTTTATATAGTACAGTTATTTACTTACTGAGTTTTTAAATAAACTCACACTCCCTATGATTATTTTTTCAGATACAGAAAACAGAGAAGAAGAGAATCTGTTTGAAGATTAGAAGCCCCTTGGGATTATTCTCTATTTCTGTCTGGTGGGACACCAGTACTTATTAATGTGGATATTAGAAAAGCTCTGTATTTTCTATAGGTCTCCTAGGCTTGCGATGAGATAGAAATATCAGACTATGTATGTCTATATTTGCTTATCAGATGAATATAATTCTGTAGTGTGGAATGAATGATTAAGGTTGAATGTAAAACCTTACAGAATATATGTATATAACGTATGTTTGAGAATTATATCAAATGAGTAGTATCTTTTCACATACTCAATTTTTGGGATGTGACAACAATAACCTCCAATGCCCCACACAATGCAAAGTATCTCGTGTGCCTCGTATGGCACCTTGTACCTTTTATGGGTGCTATTAGCCCTAGCACATCACAAATGACAAAAACATCCATAATCCTGGCACAGCATTTAGACTAGATATAATATACCATATAAGGGGAAGATAATTACTCTATATGACTATCAATTAAGTAAAATCCATTATCTACCTCTACATAGTAGATCACAGTATCGCCACCACAAATGACATAACTCACTGGATAATTTATTCATCACAGCTTCTTTGATTAAGGACAGAAAGCACATGAATTCCTTGAACATAAAGCCCAATTGAAAGTTTGAGGAGTAAAGTTGTCCCACTCACCTTGATTCCAAGCTTATACTTTACCATTTGTGAAATACACGGAAGGATAAGGATGCCAAAGCCACAAAATTGATACCCTATAATCATGCACATGAAAAAGGTTCATTAATTATCAATTCACCATTTTAGAGGCCATCATTCGACAGCCCGAGTCATATCAATCGACTGATCAATCAAGTAGAAGCAAGCAGTCAACTGATTATTACCCATCAATCGACTGCTTCATCCTACAGAAGCAGCTGACCGACTAATTATTACCCATCAGTTGATTACTTCAAAATACCAATTTATTGATACAGTGACAGAGAGTAATCAGTTGACTGATATACCTCATTAGAAATTTCATCCCACCTAGAAGACATCTGGTCGACTAATTATTGGCAATCAATTGACCGATTTGCCACTGCTCCATTTGAATAAGGCTCCAGATGCAATTAATCGACTAATCTCATTGCAACAGTCAACTGATTGCATCAGTATCTCAAAAATTTCAACAACAATCATCTTGAATCCAGCACCAATTCATTCTAACTCAAAACCCCATCACACAAGGATATATACCCAACCCAAATAACTCAAAAACACACATCCAAGATAAAAGAATCACTACAAGAGCAAGAAGCCAAGAATTTTCTCAAAAGTTCCTAAATTTTCTGATTTAAAGACAACTCACACACAATGAGGTTATCCTCAACCACAAGACCACCAAAACCCTTCTTAAACTTCAAAAGAAAGTACTGGAAGAGTTCTAATGCACACCCAACTCCCCATTTTCAAAAAAATCTACATTTCCCATCTAGGGTTCAAGATATGCAAAATGGAAGAAGAAGAAGAAGAGATGCACTTACCAATCTTGAAGCTTCACTAAAGATAGGTCCAAATGCCACCAACAAGGAGCTTTCAAGTAAAAAGGGACAAGATCCCTAGAGAGGGACAGAGGGAGCCAAAGGGAGAATGGAGAAGAGAATGAGGAAAAATGAAGGCAATTCATCAAGAAAAGAATATATGCCAAATACAACAATTCTCCAAATTTCCTCCATATCCCTATGACTATTATCCCAAAGTCAACAATTTAGCACTTAGCCACTTAGGTTGAAACACCACACATCAAAATTTTTTCGAAGTATTCAAGCGCACACCATATAATTTAATGACTATTGACCTGATAATATTGTATCACGAGAACCACGCAACCATACACACAAAAATCACAGACCCCTAGAACCCAGATGTTACACACACACACACACACACACACACACACACTCTCTCTCTCTCTCTCTCTCTCTCTCTCTCTCTCTCTCTCTCACATTTAGTCATTCTCTTCAGTCGCCAGAGTTGTTCTATTTGTCTTCTTCCTCACTAAAGTTCTCTCTCCGGCCTTCTCTCTCTCTCTCACCTCAAGTGGTTCACTCTTCTTCGGTGTTGATGTAAGAGGGAGCAGCAAATAGAAAAGCTAGAATCTAGAGTTTGCATTTTCTCTTTCTTTCTCTGTGTTTTTTATTTGGAATATGGAGTTAGGATGTAGGAGTATTTGGATGTAAGATGAATATAGAACCAGACATCAACTTCAATCATCTGATTTTCCATTAGGGACAAATACAAAATACAAAAGCAGACAAACCTTAGATGTCCACAATACACGAACAAGAGACGTCAACTTCAATCCATCTCCGTTAGCTTTGGGTCTTCGTCTCCATTAACTCCAAAGTCTTTGTCCAACATATGTTCAACTTCAACAACAAATATGAATGAAAAAAACAACCCACTGCAAGAAGAAGACGCAAATGGAATTCTTCAGCACAATCAAGGGAAATGGGGTAAATTCCTTCTTTTTCCATTCAGAGAGGCACTTTTCCATCACTTATGAGAAGGAAGACACCATATAGTTAATTCAGGAAAACAATGCTTGACTAGAATGGAAGACTTCTTATGAAGCTGCCCAACCAAACTGCAAAATTTCTACTGTACACTGGAATTCGACATTCTTTTCCTCCCCTGATGCAAATCCAAACGTGATGTAAGTCTTCAAACCATTTAGACTCACAAAAATAGAATGGAGAAAGTAGTGGGTGAGATTTATTAAAAAATAAATAAATAAAAAACTTTCATAATCAATTATCATATTATGTTTTCCTTTTCATTTTCACTCATACAGGATCCTCTCCAGTAACAAGAGCATCTTGTATCGTCACGACTGTTGTTGTGTGGTTCCTTTTTGAGAAAAAAAATTGGAGCTTCCATCTTAACTGTTGGATTCGCAAGGTCAACTGTTCTGATAGAACAAGAATTTCTTTTTTTCAAGAGAGGATCTTGTTTAACTAAAGATCTATCTAGATGCAACCTAAAGAAAACTGAGTCAAACTAAATGTAAGCAGATCAAATTGATTTGAGAATTGTGAATGAATGGGGTGATAATTTAATATGCAAGAAACCCCCAAAAATGGTTAATCTTTGATCAGAGACTTACACAGATACAATGAACAACTAATATTGAATATTCATAGTTCAAAAACAACACACAGTTTCTTTCTCAGAGTAACCAAAATTTTCACCACAGCCACACATTTAAATCTAGATAGTTGAATCCCTTTCAAGCATCCATATATTTTGGAACAAGAGTTCCTAGGATCAACAATGGTAAAATCAAAATTTTCTTAATTGAGCATTTCCATGCAACAGATGTAACGTCTACTAGATTTATATTAAACTTAAGAAAATTGTAAAATGTATTTGGTGAAAGTATTGTCCTAAACCATGGGAATTTTATTTTTGAAAATTCTTATAAAATAACTGATTTCTTAAAAAAAAAAGAAAATTTTGGGATACTTTGCAATATAAAATTTTTAACTGGGCAGAGGACGATCTGTTGACTGATGGATATCTATCAATCGACTGATAGACTTCGAATTTGCATACTTCAAAAATTCAGGAGGTATCAATTGACTGATGTAGGATAATCGGTCGACTGATATGCCCTAAACTTCAAATTTTAGAAAATTTTAACTTGAAACATGGTAAAATCATCTAATTTCAATATACATATAATCTACAACATTTCTTCAACTTTTCTTGCACATTCTCTTCTAGAATGGAGTTACAATATAATAGATTTACAAAAAAAAACTCATATATTTTTATACATACATACAAAATGTGAATAAGTCTCTAAAGGTTTACATAAAAATTTGACACAACATCCTCTTTGCTAAATAACTACTTAACAACTCTACTAGCTTGTTCTTTTGCTTTCTCTCACCTTTTTTACTTCAATTCCTGAAATGGTTAGTCATAATATAAAAACATAAGATATATAATCTCAGTAGTTCGTTTACTTTAAGAAATACCATAAGAACAATTTCAGTCATAAAAACAATTCTCAATAAATAATTCACACTCCCATGAACATAAAAGAACTATCATAAAAGCAATCTCAATAGTAAACTTATTCCATAAAATTTAAACTGATATACAAACACATAAATTATGTCATGAACTTCTTTCCCAATATAATGCACTATACTTTAGCTACTTTCTCAAAAAAAGTAATTAATCTCCCAGGAGGAATTTCTAGAGTTCTGTCATCCATAAGGATTTTTATAACCTATGAGGAATTTCTGTTATCTCATGAGAAATTTCTAGGGTTCTGTCCTTCCATAAGGACATAAACTTTACTTTTCAAGACAAAGTTAGTTCTATATACTCATGGAAAGGTTTAAGATGTACATACTTGCTAAATCATACAAAGAGCATGATAAATAACTAAAATAATTTGTTTTCTAGTTATCTCATGAAGAGAACTCTACATCCTATGAGGAATTTTCTACATCCCTTGAGCAATCAAGTTCTACTTTCATGAGAAATCATATTCTCAAACATTCATGGAAGACTTTATCATAAAACTATGCTATATTATACACAAGCATGATAATATATATAAATAAATTACTTTTATGAATAATTAGCTACATTGATTCTTCCTATAGCTAAAACTTGTGAGTTCCCTCCTAGTTTCTCTCTAGCTCCACTTGTTTTCTCAAATTTCAGACCTTTTCTTCTTCTATTCTCTTCCTTTTAGATTGAAAATTACTATTTTATAAATTCTCAAGCACTAGGATCCATCTAAAGTAGGGAAATCAAGCTAGGAAGCTTACCTTTGATGATTTTCTTGCTAGAAACCCAACTAGAACTCCTTTCTCTACCTTCTTCTCCTCCTTCACGTTTTCTCTCTCTTTCTCTTCTCTCATTTTCAGAAAATGCTACTTCTCTCTCTTTTCTTGCTTCTAAAAGGGTCTAAAGAGTCCCTTTAGTGTGGAAATCCCTCCTTTATCCCTACTTTCTTTTTTCTGAGCTTCCTTGGCATGTTAGGGGTATTTTAGCCAATTTCCCAATTTATTTTTCAGTTAGAACCGATTAATTTTTGCACTCCATCAGTCCATTAGTCGACTAATTGCTCTCCAATAGTCGACTAATCCACAATTAGTCAATTGATCCACCCTGATTAGTTGATTGATTGCTTCAGAACCTAAAATTACACCCTGACAGAGAATAATCAGTCGACTGATCTCTCCTTATCAGTTGACC
This sequence comes from Biancaea sappan, assembly GCA_037074585.1. Classification (NCBI taxonomy): domain Eukaryota; kingdom Viridiplantae; phylum Streptophyta; class Magnoliopsida; order Fabales; family Fabaceae; genus Biancaea; species Biancaea sappan. The sequence continues at coordinate 71,788,734 of CM073492.1, read as the reverse complement.
AATTGCAGATATCAGCAACCTGGTTTGATCTCTGATGCTATCAGTCGACTGATTAACACAATCAGTCAACTGTTTCACTCAAAACTTCATTTTTCTTCTACTCTTACCTCATTTATCCTAATTTCTCATGTCTTTCCTTGATTACTTGCTTCTAGGAATCCAAAAACATATTTTACTAATTTCTAACATCATTTCTAATTTAAATAAAGAAAATATAACGAAGAAAAATGGGATGTTTTCCATACAGGTGGAGAAAGGACAGCACGTCAAAAGTGAGACACAGAGGACACAATAGAAGTTCTTATGGTATCTTCACCAACACAGGTCCTCCCTATGATTGCTACCGTAGGCTATATAGCTTGTACAAATCAGATATGAGTTTCTTCATGTAACAGGAAAAAAATTATGTCAAGCAAACAAGTTTTTCTCTTTAAGATAGAGATATGAATTTAGGATATCAATTATTATGGTGTGACATATTTACTAACAACGATAAAGATAGTAGATGGATATTGGAGATTTGTCATCCATCAACTAGAGTTATTATTCCACAGTACAATTGGGTTAATTGAGAAGAGGACGGAATTTTCTTTTCTTTAAATTATCAAATACTCAGGTTGCAAACTTCGGTCACTGTCATCAGACAAGGGATCATTATCTTTCAGTAAACAAACAAAATGTTGGTCGAGCAAAATGACTAAAAGGTTTAAAATTCCAATAAGATTCACATCTTCCCGTAACACCTGGACATAGTGACTAGTGAAGCCATGCTTGGTGGCTTGTTGTTATATTTGGAGGTGGGTCCCTATCCCTCGAGATGGTCACTTAAGATTGAGAAAATCCTAATTGTGTTTTCACACTTGAATATAAATTAATCAAGCTTTACTGTTGCTAATTATATAACAACATGCATAAAAACATTTTTCAAATGGCTTCTTTTCCTCCTTACCATACAATTAATGGAACCATAGAATGTTGCCTTGCCCACTAGAGCCGCACATGAAGAAAAGGCAAACCCACAAGCATAGGCTCATGTTCCAAGCAGAGGATGTTTCCCAGAAATTAAAAGATGCCTTCTTATCATATGTAACCACTAGAGGACGAAAAGAATGAATAGGATTGGGATTGCCCACTGTATTTTACTTAATTTCTAAGGAAGAATAAACTCCTCGATTCCAGCAAAATCTGGTCTATGCTCACTTGGTAAGTTAGGTGCTATGTTTGGCTTTGTTTACATTTTTCTAGGAACATTTTCTGTTTGTATTCTTACTTATCTATAGATGTATCGTTGAGTTTGTGTTCATTACATTATGAAACCTTGCTATTTTTTTTTTCTATTTGGTTCCTGAATCACATGAGGATGTTTTATGTATTTTAGTCAATCAAGTAGGATTAAATAAATAGAATTGAGACTTTTTTCATGAATATTCAGTTCTCACATCTTGAGGAAGTTTGATCCGTATTTACATCAGTCATTCATAACCTAGACAGACTATAAATATGAATGTCTAACTATTTCAGAATTATTGGCATATTGTAAAATAATTGGCATCATATAATTCGCTGAGAATGTTTATATATTTTGACTTATTGAAGATTAAATTTAAACAAGAGTCAATAAAAAAACTCTACCATTGCCTTTATTTTGAGCTGCTGTTTTAAAAATTAGACCAAAAAACCATGAATCGATCACATATATAATTCGATTTATTTCAATGAACTGATTATCAAAAATTAGTAAAACTGATCAAAAATTTAAAAACATAAGTAAAATTAGACTATTCAAAGGTTGAACTTGTTTTATTTTATTTTTTAAAAAAATTTTCATGCATTTTATGAGTAACTAATGTGCTAATCTAATACGTGTATCATTAATATATTATCTTATAACTAACTTTAAATCTTATTACATATTAGTATACTATTCAAATTAGATATTATTGTTAAATTAAGCAGAAAAATGCTTAATAGCTTGCCTAGATCCTTTGAAAATTTGTAAACCTAAGTATGAAAAAACATTTTAATTTATTATATTAGTTTTTTATGTATAAAATTATATATATATATATATATATATATATATATATATATATATAATTACAATTAGTTCAACTACCAACTTAACTAAGATTGAATAAATTAGTGTCTTTATCGGTTCATTCACCAGGTGGCTTTAAAAAACTTCCATCATATGTAGCAGATGATGGTAACTTAAATGTTGTTTATACAAATTTCATAAAGAATCAGTGACTTTCTTATTTTGCGGGATGTGGGACTAAGATGCTTTCGGACACGCACGACTACATGCCACGGAAGAAGACAAACCGTCCATTATATTATCAGACCCAAACCTAAACTAATGAACAGTATCAAACCCAATTATTTCAAATCCAAATGGAACCTTGCTTATCCTTTTTCATTAAATTGGGGGAGCAGATAGAAGCATGAAATTTACATCTCTCTCCTCTTTGAGTCTTTCTAGGTTCTTTGACCTATCTATCTCAAAATTAAGCTTAGCCATTTGGAAATCACCTTTGATTTCCTTCTTTAACCAGGTTCACACTTACAAATTTAACAAAGCACGAAAATTTTTATAACCAGAAACTACGAACTTGTGAATAAAATACTTCTGCAGGAGCACTTAATATAATACGCAAATTAGCATCTAATGACTGTTTGGATATCTAAGAATTTGAAATTATTCTGCAACATCCTTTCAGCCTCAGTTTCATAGAACACAGAAATATATCTTAGATGTAATAAAACTTAAAATCAATGTGGATATTCACGTAATTTGGACTCTCCAGTCTTTCTAACAACACCTATTTTCCCAAGATTTTCATATATCGTTCATTCAGAATATAATTATGATGGACATCTGGTCAAAGTTCCATGACTAGGCTTTGTAATTAGTTGTTTCTAATTAAGAATTGCCTAGTCGTTGTTTTCCACAAAAAAGGTACGCCTATGTGTCCTTCTCACATGCTCTGCAACATGGCTTCGCCCCATTTTGTTTCTTTTGGATCCGCTAACGTAATGGATTAAAAAGGATGCATGCTAGCTCCAAACATGGCAAATTATCAAATATTAAAAAATTACGATAAATTATATCACCTCTTAAAAAGTGAACTTCGGTGTTTGATGAAAAAGAAGGGAAAGACCGTGGAACTTATCATTGATTTGATGGCTCAAATTGGGTGCACATGGGTGAGTAATTATATGCTCTAAACAACTCATTATTAAAAAGAAAAGGTTCATGTAAGTTAGACTTGATAATCTAATAAACACTTCTTCTTTTTTTAAAAAAAAAAACAGTGTGAAAGCATTGAACTTGTAAACTTCATCTAAACTCTCACTCTCCCAGCTTTCTTTTAAACGGTTTGAATCCCCATAAATCCAAAAATCACCACTTGAACCCTTCAACCATTTTTTAACTTTTCCCAGGACCAAAGCAGTCTTCGAGAGTAAAACAAATTGTATTGAATTGTAACTCATAACTACAGACAAAAAAGAAAATAAAGACCCGCGCTTGGAACTGCAATTCATAAGTAACGAATTGCATTCATGAAGTCGGATATATATTTTCAGATTGGTATAATCATTGCATTAAACTGACAATCTTTACTTCAGTAATAAAGTTCATTATTTAAGTTAAATTGGACAGTTACTTCCTAAATTCCTAAACAGCAGTGACATGTATATATCCGAGATTAAAGAAAAGAACGCAAGCATTTAAATATTTTAATTAATATTTAAGTTTATATTGTTATTATATGGCTTTTCTGCATAGAGTGATATGAATGTGAGAATTATAGTAAAAGAATTAAAATTAATTCCTTTTAATAGAGAAATCCTATACTATTATCAAATTATTTTTTTTTAAAAAAGAGAGATCTCAGAAGGAGGAGCATGTTTCTGCATAAGATGCAGCAATACCAAGAATAGCTTGATCATAGTACCCACATAATTACTAATGATAAATCCAAGTAGTTTATTCTGAAAGATCTTACCTAGCGCACTGAATGGGTCCTAAATCCTAATAATCATCAAAATAGAGCATGGAGCCTCTCCCACCTGCAATGATCATTAGAATGTGCAAACTGAGTTTTTTATGAACTGTAAGTTCCTTATTCCTTCGGCTAATCAAATTGATGAAAAAGAACTCCAGATACAATTAGTTATTCTATATCTTGTTAGATTGAGTGTGGAGTCTATATAATTAGCTCCTTGTTCACGAACTATCCCTTCATTTAAAGAAGGGTCAGATGCAGCAATTTTGGACTATATGGGTCAATCCCAGCTGGGACACAATATTAAAATTAATATTTGGTAATTCAAAACAAATCAAAACTTTTATTGGAGAATAATCATGAAATGGGGTATCTAAGAGAACATGCTTTTCATGGACCATGTAGATTGCTAATTATGCCACCCACTAATATAATTTTCTTTTCTTCTACTAAATACACACACACACATTTCTTCCTGTCCCATCATTTGAAACTCATTTCTTTGAAGAGTTTCCTCAAAGAGTATTTGACGATGGTTCCTGTTGCACTGCTCTCAGCCCTCCATTTTCCTACTTTTAAATCAATGACTTTGCTTTTAGTTAGATTAGATTGTTCAATTATGATATAACTTGAAGTAGAAGATTATAGACATGTAGATAAAGTTTCAAAAAAGAGGGCACGTGTTGGCACTAATTCATAGAACAGGGACATAGATGGAATTGTGAAAACGTTAGGGTCCTAATGAGGGTTTTAGTGATCAAGCTCTCTCTTATTTAAACTATAGATCTCACATGCTGACTCCCACAACAAAACAACATAACCAAACCAAAAAGAAGAGTCATTGCATGCCATTAACCCGTTCTCTAGTCTTCATCTTCTCTTCTTCACTAATATACTATCTATTATTTACTCGTAGTTAGCTTTGTGTGAACTGTGTCTGTGCCCTGATTCCTCTTTCAATTCTACTAAGTACTAACCATCTTTCAGTTTCCCGTCTGTTACGTATTTTGTCAAGCGCTTGATGAACCCATTTGCTTCGTCGCCATTGTCCAAGGCCAAAAAGAACCAAATGGCGTCACCAAGCGGCAAGACACAAGAGCAACAACATGGAACGGCATGGGGAGGGAGGTACCTGGGTGTTCGGAGGAGGCCATGGGGAAGATACGCGGCCGAGATTCGAGACCCTTCCACCAAAGAGAGGCACTGGCTCGGCACCTTCGACACCGCAGAGGAAGCCGCCTTAGCCTACGACAGAGCCGCACGCTCCATGCGCGGCTCTCGCGCCCGAACCAACTTCGTCTACTTCGATACTCCTCCGGGCTCATCTGTCACTCCCATTCTCTCCCCTGACGAAGATACCCACCGCAACCACGAACTTTCGTCTCTCTTGGCCCCGAACTCAGCATTCCCTCAACAACCCGACCCGAGTGACCAGCCATTGGAATGCAATCTCAGGGGTGGGTTCCTAGGCATCACGGATAACCACACATGGGCAGCTTCTTCTGGGATTTATTCACAGCAGTATCAAGCACCCGCCACCAGGGACGTGCATAACGTGCCTCACTCCCATCAATTGTCTGATGAGAACGTTAACAACACTGAGCTTCCTCCATTGCCTCCGGATATTACAAGCTCCACAGATTATGGAATGGGTCACGGGTTCTATGAGAATGGTTTTGGGTATATAGAGCAGAGCACAGAGAAGGGGTTTGAATCACCTTGCTCGTATATGGGTTTGGAATTGGATTCGGGTGATCACCTGCATAGCCCACTGTTGAGCACAATGCCATCGGCGTCAGAGATGGTGCCAGAGGGTTTTGATTTGGGGAGCTCCCCATATTTCTTCTGAAGTCTAAGAACCAATGAAAGATTTTGCTGCCAATTGCGTGGTTGGTCTGCGTGTTCAATGCATTGTGTAATTTTAAATTTGAAGTCTGAAAAAATGTAAATGATTCTGGGGCGTACACGGGCTTTAGCCCGGCGTAACGGGCCCTCCTCCTCCTGCTGGCCCTTCCTTTGCTAATTCGGTTTCTTATTTAATAACGACCCAACCAAAAAACGCTCATGACTCGAGAAAATCTCTTCTCACAAGTAACACAACTTGTTTAACTACTAACCTCATATGGATAGATTATATATATGGCCGTTAAGTAATATTTAAATTTTATAAAACTAAAAACATGGACGAAAATGATAATTTTTAAAATTGGTAGGTAATGTAATTTATATAGCATATGAAAATCTTCATATGCATTTTTTTAAAAAAAATTAATTGAAAGATTTCCTCTTTCATTTTTGAATTTTTGTTATGATATTCAACAGAAATGAAAGAAAAAACTAAATTAATTCTAGGCTACTGAAGAGGAATATTTACAGAGATAACTGAATTGTGGTCAGATAGTTTTTAGTTGATGTGAAGCACATGCTCTTATGTCAGACATGCAATTGTGTTATGCCAGGACAGAAGATTGGGATCGTAGTCATTCTCGATCAATGAAGGGCCTGATTTTATCGATAAGTGGGATGTGGGAGAGTACCTATCAGTGGGAGATGCTAACAAAGCACCTGAGATATTCTTATAGCGCGAGAAATGAAATAAAATGGTTTTGGCCCATTGGGTTTCAAGTAATGGGTTGTGGTGTTGGGTTGCATATATGTTAGTGCAAATTTAATTTATATATATATATATATATATATATGTATATTTGCATATTATGTGTTAATAGGTGGATTTACATATTAATTATTTTATATGTGTATATATATTTAGACATATATATTACTATCTATAATTAAGTCTAAATTATTGATCTTTATAAAATATATCTTGGGCTTGACCTATATAATATATTAAAATTAATTCGAGGTGTTTATGAATTAATATTATAATATATATAACAATGTTGTCAAAATTTATTACCAAATCGTAGGATCTTATGATCATACAGTCCTATGAACCAAAAATGATATTGATCCCACTCGGCGATCCTGCATGATCCTACTATGTTTTTTTAAAAACAATTTGCCCCTTCAAAACAGTGTCATTTTGGTGACCTTTTTTTTAAAGGGCAAGAGATGACATCATTTGGGAAAAGCGCCAATGTCTTCTTTCTCTTTTCTCTCTGAATTATCTATGACGACTTACAAGTGACAACTGGACCTCCGTGGACTATGGCTTCATCCGTCTTCCATCTCTAATGATCTTTGTGGCTTCATTCATTGTTAGCTCATGGACCGTGGGCTCCCTTGGTTGTGCACGGTTCCTCTTTGATCTATATTCTGTAAGTTCCTAAATCCTTAGACTAAAATTGTTTAGTTCTTCTTGTTTTGTAACCTTGCCTTTCCCTTTTTGAAATCTAAAATTGAATACCTTATTTTCACAAGGATTCAAGGAAACCGAGACCAAGTTTAAGATTGAGGATTTTTGTTTTGTTTTGGACTTGGTCTGTTGGTCATTTCGTCAATTTGTGCAAATTGTGATATTATTCATGATTTGGATTTATGATTCATCATGAATACCTTATTTTGTTTTGGACTTGGATTCATCATTCATGATTCATTGATTCTGTTATGTATGTTAATATTATGATTTAGGATTTGAAATCTGGAACTGTGATATTAGGATTTGTGAACTAATCTGGAAATTGGAATTGTGAATTTGTGGTATTAGGATTTAGGAATTGCATACTTTGAATTTAGTCAGCACTTGTGTGTGTGCTGAAATGCTGACCATGGGCTGTATAACTATATTCTTTTTCTCTATTTGTGAATTGGTGATACTGAATACTGATAGGTCATAGGTGGCAAAGTCTTTTGTTAAATTCTTGAGTCTTGACAAAAGTCTTTTTTGTTTGTCTTTGTGAATTGTGGTTCAATTGGAATAGAATCAACTTAGTGTCAAATGTCAATGGATCATGGTCAATCTTAATTGCCTGCATCTATTGGTGCATTTGGGAATGTAGGAGTGGGAGTCAAACCTCAAGAAAGATAAAAAATGCTTTTCAGCTTATTTTATTGAAATATTATTAGACTTTGATAGTTTTGTATTATATATAAAATTTATTTCATTATATATATATATATATATAGTTTACATATCATTTTATAGTTTTTGAAAGGATTTTACAATCCTTGATTCGATCCTATGATTCAATATTTCCTGTGCCCCTTTCAATCCTGCATAAAATCTCGATCTTGAGAATATTGATGTATAGATATTAGACCCAAATTAATAATGGTAATGTGGTGTTACTAATAAATTGGCTAAACTCATTGAGCTTGATAAATGGGTTATGGTCTCGAGGGTTATATGGATTTTACTTTTAGGTTTTGAGAATATCGATAAATATATATATATATATATGAGTGTGTGACTTAATATCTATCATACAAAATTTAATTTGTGAAAAACCACCCATATTGACCTTAAAGAGCCTAACCTATCTGAAAAACTATTGCTATAGATCAAGATATGCTCTTCTTTATTGATTCTTTTGGTTATTGTTGTTATTATTATTAATTTGTCTATCAGGATCTTGTTTTAACTAAATTCGACATTTGAGTGAGATCATGAAGATTTGGTTGTGTTATAATTATATTTAACATCCTTACAATTGATATTAAAGCCTAGTTCAAGTAGACAAACTGAAAGTTATTAAGGATTGATTTATATTAGGGTTCATAAGAGATTTTTCTATAGAACCCTAAATTTTTGTCTTGTTTATGATTGAGAGAAATTTTAGAGTTATTGATGGATTCAATCATGAATTTGGATTGACTTAATCAATTGATTACGTCGATTAATTCAATCCCAATTGTATATAAGTAATTAAATTGGTAAAAGTTTGGGATGACGTCGATGAGTATTTTTTATCATTTCGCTATATAGGTTATTGTGATATTGTAATCAATTTAGTTGAATCATTTGGCTACATGGATTTCAAATTGATATATGAGAATCATGTGGATTACATTTGGTATATGAGTGTCATGTCATTTTCATTGAATGATATAAAAGTTAGATGGAATTAGATGACTTAGTTAATATTTTTATATTACGTTTGATCCTTTGAAAATCGATGTCATTTATATACCTTGGGTTTCTTCTCCTTCATTGAAAATCGACATGATATATGATGTACCATATGTATGTATGTTATATATATGGCATGATTCATTCGGTTTCAAGATTGATTGAATATTTCATCCTCACCACACAATTTCTCCACATCACATCATCTCATCATGCACTCTTATTTCATCACACGTCCTCACCATGTACATCTAAACATGACGAACGATTTATATCACATGGCTCTCACTAGCCAGTTCAATATCCCCCTTATTTCATCACATGTGGTTATACCACAATTTTTGCATCATGGAGCCAACCCTGACAATGTGTCGGTCAACATATGTCCTATCACGGCATATCTCATATCCTTCACATTCTTCTTCATGATTGCTTCCTCCCTCGACCATAGCCTTTTTTTTTTTGTAATTTGACTCTCTACGCATGCTTGAGTATGGGCACCCAAATATGAAAACAGTTTGCCATCATTTATCTCATAGGGTTCCTACTCTAGCATGTGTTTTCATACATAAATCCCATGCAACTTATCATGCATATTTTATTCAAAGGGATAACAATTAAAGGTGAGAATTGAGGATTTCAAATTAGTCTGCCCGAGGCCCAACCGCCTAAAGGTATCATTCCATATCGATATTGTGTTCTTAATCATATTTCACATACAAGATCCACACGTATCATATTCATTCACACATACACAACGTTCATCATTCACATTCATGTACAATTACCCATATTCATCATTCACACATAATGTCACTGTGCAAATTCATGTACAATTATCCATATTTATGTATAATTATCCGTGCATACACAACTTTTAGCTTACATTCCCTTATACTATTCACATTCATCATTCATACATGAATAAGCTTGTTCAAATTGTAAACATGTGAGATTTTATGCACATTCATCACCATATTATGTATTTACATAATTTACCACACTAAAAGAAGTCCTAAAAAGAAAACAAACAAGGTAAGGCTAAGTTTCCTCAGTTGGATTCCAACTCTAAACTTTACTGCGTTTTGTGTATTATTCAGAGAGAGAAGATGAGTAACCAAATTCAAAATCAACCTCTAACAAATACAACATGAGAGGTTGCAATGCGAAGTCAAAATTAAATGGTTTACCTGATTGTAACCCCCCAAATTCCCTGACAAACAAATTTAGAGTTCGTGGTAGCAAAAGTACAATAGATTTAGATTTCTAGTACTTACCTTTATTCCTTGAAGTTTTTTGACATTGGGAAAGATAACCGATTATCGAGATTCCTCCAGAGAACATGAAGGAGTAATGGTTTTTGGATACTCTAGGGTGGGGTGTTATGTAGGTGTAGAGGCAAGGTTTTCTTCTTGAGGTGGCTAGGGTTTGAAATCTCTTAGGCTATATTTATAGGTGAGAGGCATCTAGGGTTTGGTTTCTTTAGGTGCTGCCCTCTTGTTCAGGTTAGGTTTGGTTTCTTTAGATGCCACTTACTTGTTTAGGTTAAGTATGAGACTAGGACTCTTTTTTTTTTTTTTAGTTTAGGTTAAGTATAGAACTAGGACTCCTCTTCTTTTAGGTTAAGTGTAACAGAACTTTTTTTTAGTATATTTTATTTATTGTGTAGTTATCTATTAAGTTATTTTATTTTTATATAGTTAACTATTCATTTACTTGTATTATTATATCTTTATATAGTTATCCAATCCTTTATTTATATTATTATTATTTTATTTATCCTCTTTTATTATTATTATATTCCTATCCCTTATTTATTTATTATATCTCCACATTATCCCTTCATTTAAATATTTATTCGTTTTGTTACCTAATCCTACTCTAACTCTTTTTATTGTTTAATTTCCTAATCCTATAACAATACTACGCCTATTTTATTATTTGTTTTCCTAATCATATACTAACACCACGCTTATTGTATTGTTTGTTTTCTAATCCCATCTTAATACCTCACGCCTTATTTGAAATAATTATATTCTAATCTATACACCTCTTTTGGTGTATATTATTTAATTTATTTAGTTTACATTATTTCATTTATTTATTCTCTATACTCACGCACCTATTATTTATTTTATTTAACTATTATTAACTCTAATGTAAATTAAACTATTTTATTTACTTATGCTCTTTTTATTTACGTGCCTATATTATGTAATAACATTATTATTTGATTCATTTAATCACTTAGCTCATTTTCATCCAAGTGTCACATGTACCACAAGGTCACACAAAGTATTCTTGACTAGACAACCCCAACACCATTTCATTTTTCGTTTTAGTCCGTTTCTCACCCCAAAACACATCACACCAGTATTAATAACTTGATGCATCTAGAAATCCTATCACTTACACCCCTAAAGCAACGATAACCAATATATACAGTCAAGCAACAAAACATTTAAATAGACAAACAAGAGCTATAATTCCTATGGGTAATTCTTGAATTCTCCTCGAGTTCCCATCTATTTGTGAAAAATCTTTCCACATGTCCTAACTCACACCTTCTCACAACCTTGTAATACCTGGGGTATTACATTACTTTCCCCTTAAAGAAATTCGGTCCCCAAATTTCAACAACCACTACCTCTACTATCACATCCCAATTTTGGGTATGTGAGTAATTCTATAAACTCGAAGGTATACCTCTATGGTATCCCATAAAATCTCTTATCAGTACTAATGTATAACATAATTTTCCAGAAAAGATATTTTTTGCATATATATATATATAAAGTTCAACGTAATGAAACAGTAAACACAAGCCAAATATCATATAGTATGATACAATTTTCCAAGCCTAAGTGACCTATAGAGATTACAGAGTATTTCCTAAGCTTTTAGATTCATAAGCCCTCCAAACAACATGAAAAGTATCCTCAAAGAATACTAATCCTCTTGCGGATTTCCTTCATTCCCATCAACCATTCCATGTGTATAAATTTCATGTATTAGTATCTTGGGTCAAGCCCTCAACCATTCCATGTGTGTATTTGCATGCATTGGTATCTTGGGTCAAGCCCTCAATCATTCCATATGTATACTTTCAATCATAATTATCATCAACATAACAATAAATTTCATTATCTAGCTATCATTATTAAATATGGAATCTAATTGTAATATGAGGTAGGATTTATATTATTGTACTTGGAATAAAAGTAAATAAAATTGGTTAGTAAAGTTATTCACTCACATAAATTTCATATCCAAATCACTTTTCTGAGTTGCTACAGGGAAGAGCACGTAGCTGGCTTTCAGGTTCCGCTACGGAGATTTTCACAAAGATCAGATATAGAAAGTCAAAGTTTCTCTTGTACAAAATACTATTTATATGTATGAATACTATTTATGTCTACAGATACTATTCATACATATGGTTACTATTCATACATATGAATATTATTCATACATATGATTACTATTTATATGTATGGATATTATTCATACATACAGTTACTATTTATACCTATGGATACTATTCATATGTACAGTTACTATTTATACATACAGATACTATTCATATCAGGAATAACGAACATAAGCCGTAAAAGAGTACACTAGGAAAGTTCTCAGGAAAGAGTGGAGGGTTGTAATTGACACACTTAAATACAAGGTCTTTCCTTAGCCAGAACTTTCCTAGACATGTATTCTTCATAGTTTATATTCTATTTTGGTAATCAGAGAATCAAAATAACATATAGGCAGCTAAAGATAGTTTTTCTGATGTGGAAGATCAGCTAAAGCCGCAACTATAAAGTATACTTAAGAATATAACTTCTAAAATTTGAAAGACATAAAAAAAAAAAGCATAGTATCTTTACCTTGGATCTAGACTAAGGAGGAAAGATCTAGAATGTCAGAACCCTAACGTCAGAGCAAGAGAAGTTTTGAGGAGAGGAGAGGAGGGAAGAGAAACTGAAGGTGTGAGTTTAGAAATAAAATGGAATGACCTATTTATAGGAGAAGTCAGAATACTATGTACTAATAAAATATTTATTTTACTATGCGCTTTAATAATTTAGTTCACTATGCACTTTAATAATTTAGTTTACTATGCATTTTAATAATTTGGTTTACTATGCGTACATGATTTTCTGACGGTGGCAAATTATTGATTACTATTGGGAACTAAAAGAAAAATTATCCTTTCTCTTAAACCTTTAAGTTTCTTTTCACTTTTGTCCTTTTCAATTTAGTCCCTAAGGGGATTTTCTCATATAAAATATTATTTTTCTCCCAGTTTCTTTCAGATTCCTCTTATGCTCAAGCTATATTTTGTCCAAGGGATAAATTTCATATCATATCATCCATTATATCCTACAATTTATGCAATCTATAAATGAAAATCCATATTTTCAATAATATGTACAAATAAAAGCATACAAAAAAATTAAACAGATAGTGAATTTATTTTTTTCTAAAATAAATTTATCGTAATTCTTGAATACTTATACTTTAAAATATAGCGGGTATTACATCTACCTTACTATGGTTACCTATGTGACTAGCATAGTAACGACACTTCTCATTCTTGTAATAATCCATTCCCGAATTTCCCTACAGACTCCAAATAATAACTGTAATACCCCAAGTGTTATGTAGTAATCAAAAGTATGTATTTTCATGTGTGTGAAATTTTTTCTCTAATTAATGAGTACTTGAGAGGGAACAAGAGATTCCAAAAGCCTAATAAGAAATTAAAACACACTGTGACCAAGTGAAATTGTGCCGGGTGAAGAAACACAAGGCTTCAAGTGGGAACACCCAACTAGCAAAGTGAAAAGAAGGGAAATATCAAGTTATTCTTGAGATAGAGTCAAAAAAGAATCCTTAGGGAGGGTTAAACTTAATGAGGTTGAGTTATAGAGGTAATGCCACGAAGATAATGGATGTGGGGCCATAGCGGTGCATAGGATACTAAGAAGGACTAAAGTGAATAAATGTAAGATTTCAGAATTTTAATAAAAATATGTTATGAAATGGAATTTTGGCATGTGTGGTAATTTTGCTGAGGTGTGGTGTTGGTACCTATACAGATCATTTTAAAAGAATTCCTGAGACTCTTTTCGAAATTTCCTCAAGCTTACTATACTAAAGGGCACTTTGGTCATTTTGGATTTATTATAAACATTTATCACATTTTTCTCCTCCTTATTCTTTCTTCACTCACGAATCCTCTCTTTTCCAATGCCCAAGACTTAGCTTCATAACCACCCCCACGGCCAGCTCTTATTTAAGGAGAATCCATGTTAGCTTTGGGAGAAATCGGTGAATGGAATTCTTCTTCCCTTCTCTTCCTTTCCTCCTTCCTTCTTCCTTTTCTTGTAAGAGGAACCCTAGGTTTCTTTTTGAAATCTTGAAGGGGGCTTGGTGTTCATGATGAGGAGGTGTTCTAAGTTATTTCCATTCCTTCCTTATTCTGAAAAGTGGCTTTGTTAGCTAAGTTAAAAAGACCCAAAATTGTGGAAGTGTTGTTAATGGAAAAATGTTGTGAATTTCTTGAGAGAATCTAAACTTATTCTTGAGAAAAATGTGTTTGATGGTTGTGACTATTGCTTAAGTGGTTTGGAACTGAATCTATGGCATTCTAAACATCCTATTTCAACCAATTAAGGGACCTTGAAGTTTAAGGAACAAAGGGGATGAGTTTGGTGAGATTTACCCAAACTTTTGAAGGCATACATGGCTGCCCAACCATGGGCACCCTAAATTAGGCAGCCACTCATGAAGCTAAAGGGTGGTGCCATGGGTGCCATACTTTCCTGGTCAATCCAAGAGTTAGTAAGGTGGTGCCCAACTCCCTTGACCCTGTGAGTATGTGTCACCACCACTTGAACCTCCCTCAAAAGTGTTGGAAATAATTGTAATAACCCAGGTCAATATGGGCTCGTATAAGGAGTTTCCTTTGAGCATGCCCAAAATTTCAAAAATATGAACAAGTGCTTGAACTTTGGAGGTCATTTGAAGTTGAAGTGTGTGCTCGTAATGTGATGGCAGCAACCGTGGAGATCGATATTAGCTGTGCCATTGGGAAGTTCCCAAGGAGGGACCTATCAGAAAGAATGGGAAAAACGAGTGCTTGGAGAGGGATTGGCAAATTATGAATTTGGTGAATGGCTAAGATGGTAGAAGATATGTGGTCTCGTGTGGGATACACTAGAAAGATGGGACTTTCGTCTGAGGGGATCTTGTGTGCTCATGGATTGTGGGAGGGACTAAAGTGAAGATAAATTTCTTTATGTATTATTTATAACATTGGAGTTTTATTCATAATGGGACTGCTGGGTGAAGTGATTTAGTGTGATGAACCAGGGTGTGTATGGCAAAT
This sequence comes from Biancaea sappan, assembly GCA_037074585.1. NCBI lineage: Eukaryota > Viridiplantae > Streptophyta > Magnoliopsida > Fabales > Fabaceae > Biancaea > Biancaea sappan. The sequence goes on along the minus strand of CM073492.1, from coordinate 71,773,301 downwards.
ATTTTATTAGATGACCGATTTTGCTCGAGATCCTTAATTTTTTTTAGGAGGGACAAAATGGTAACTTTAACTAGGTAAATATATATACTCACACACCCTTGGCAGAACACACACACACTCCTTCTTCACTCTCATGCCTTCCTTCTCCTTTCATGGCTTCCCATATCCACCATAACCACCACCATCTCCGACATGTTCCTTAGTTCCGATGACCTCTGATATTGAGCATTTTTATATGCAATTTAGTCCTTATCTTAGTCCTTTTTGCATCTTAAATATTGTGAACTCTCCTATTATATCATGTTTTGGATTTATTGGGTGTAAATTAATTATAGAATTAATATGCTTTAATTTCATAATTTATCCCAATTAATTCTTGTGCTTAATTTGTAGATTTAATTATTTGGAGAGTGTTTTGCTGACTTAGATGCCACATGGATGAATTTGCTGATGTGGCATTAATTTGGAGCATTCTAGGGATGACTGGATGTTGACCAAATTTGCTGACTGTGTGGTCCCCATCTTCTACAAAGCAATTTGCTGTGCTACTGCATGTTGTCCAAATTCTTAACAAAAATGGCAAGCACTTTTTTGCACCAGAAAAGAGTGCTCTTGTTGACGGCTTGACAAATGTACCAATCGTACAAGTAATACAAAGTGAGTAGAGTACGTTCCCATGAGGATTGAGGTACCAAGTACCCACTAAGCTAAAGTTAAATGCTATCTAGATGAATCATTAAACAGAAACATAAATCTAAAGCTAACAAATTAAACTAAAACTACTAACTAAAATCTAAAACTAAGCTACTCCTAGTGACAAGACCCTAGGGTTGATGGGATTGGCTTCACTTGACTCTTAACCCAACTAATTCATAGACATATTAATCTTTGAGTTGCTAAAGAATGATTCAATCCAATTACAAATCCTTTTGATGTTGGTTAAGTTCTCAAAATTATTTGAACCCAATCCCTTAGAGAAACAAACCTACCTAACCCAAATGACTGTTTAATTCCTTAATCCAATCACTCAAGTAGGTGATTAAGATTAGGAACTCATAAAAATTACATAAATAAGATTATCTATTCCTAGATTAATCCAATTTATGGTGAAAGTTACAACAGGCAAAGTTAATATCTAGCTATTCCTAGCATAGATAAAAACCCCAAACTCATAATAGTGGTGATCAAGCATTTTTAGAGCAACTCAAATCAGTAAAATCCACTCTAACAAAATACGAAATACAATTGAAAAGAATCATTCAACAACAAAACTTCATAAAAATCAAACTACATCAACCACCAAACCTTTCATTTCTCATAGGTTCCATTATCATTCTCTCACTCTTACTTTCATCAATTGTACATGCTAGTCTAGGGCACAAATGTTCTTAGAATGATTTTTCCAAACCTCAACTAAGATAAAGCCTAATTCTCTATAATTCCTTATGTGAAAATTAAGTTAAATTAATTAACAAACCCTAATTTGACTATATGAGGCTAATATCTATATTCCTATGATATTTGCGAATCAATTCCCTCTCCTTTAAGGTTCAAGATCTCATACAACTCCTTCCTTAGGTTTAGTTTCTACCTCCCTTTCCCAAGTTCAATAGAAACACCATATCATCCCAATAATTGGCCAAATTAAAGGAAAGCGTAAAGATTGGAAGAAATAAGAATGTATTAAACAATCAATAATTACAAGAGTTTAAGAAATTACACAAAACCTAATCTAAAATCGAATTTACAACAACTCTAGAGTTACAACTACCTACAACTAACATAGAGAACAAATTACAACATTAAACTAGAAGAAAATAAAGAGAAAAGAGAAGAAATGAGGGAAGGAAGGCCAATCCCAAGAGGGAAGGCCTTCTTCCCCTCTAACCAGCTCTAAAAGATACTTTTTTTGTTGCCTCCAATCTCCCAATTCAAAATTAGGTCAAAAAGCCTTAAAAGAGGCTTTTAAATTATAAGTTTTGTGACTTGGCACCTGAGCGCCGGTTATGACGCCTGGGCGCCAAGTCCAACAGCAAGTTGATTGGTTGGGCACCCAAGCACCACTTTTGGTGCTTGGGTGCCAATTGGGCAGAGTCTTCTTCATGTTTAAATTCTTGGCAGACGTGGCGCCTAAGCGTCAAGCTACTGGATGCTTCATTTGTCTTCATACTTCTCTTGTTTTCTCCCAAAATTACACCTACAAAAGACAACAACTAAAATTAATTAAAAAGGCAAGAAAAAGGGAAATCAAACAAGAAAATAAGAAAACTATATAAGCACAAAGAAACTAAATGAAAACCAAGATAAAAATGCAAAAGGATAGCAAAACAAAGCTGAGAGAAGAAGAAAACCCCACATATAATGGATTATTTGATGACTTTTTAGGACTTATCAATTCTGCAGCACCATTTCCTTCCTCTCTACTGCACTTCTCTAGCCAGAACAGCAAGGGAAAATGACAGCACCTGAAGTCAAATTTGTCCTTCCTCCTTGGCTGTATATTAAGAACACTTTTAGATCCCATTTGTGCTTGTTGAAGAACCATTCTTCTTCCACTTCCTCTGTATTTTCATTTTTCCTCTTCCTTCTCCTCCTCTTTGTGTATTTGGGCCTCCATGGAAGACTGAAACATTATGTAATCAGTCACACACAATTTGGAGTTATGCTTGAACCCTTTTTAGGCATTTATCAGATAAGTTCTTACTATTCTTGTCCATTTTCTGCTCCTTTACTTGCCTCTCTATTTTCATACTCATGATCACTTCTAATTGGAATGGTATATGGTTATGATTACTGTGTTGACCTTTTTATCCGAGGAATAATCTAGTTTTGCATGTATGAATGTTATTGTGGTATGTGTAGACAAGATTTGGTTAGGCCTTTATCAGATTTCATTAGGTTTGGGTCAAAGCTAGTGAAATCTGGTTCTAGAGGATTTTCTGAAAATTGTAGGAATTAAAAGCAAGTGACATAGGAGGGTTATAATTGATACAACTCTAGGGAAATGTGGCTAGTTGCATATTTGTTGTTCTGTAATTTTGTCTTTGTCATTGTGTTCCTAGTCTATTTTGTGTTTCATATTCTATTATAACTTTAGTTTAGATTTATATTTTGTTTTATCCTTAATTTGCACTCACCCCCCCTCCCCATGGTAATTAGTAGCTAATTAGGGTAGATTAGTAGATAATTAGTGTAGGTTAGAGTATATTAGTGTCTTTAACAATTAATTAGGCAATTTAGAAGTAAGGCTCCAAGAGTGAAATGACCGGGGATGACTACTATATTATAAGTTGCCACGAATCTAATTCTGGATGACTTGGTGGTCGTAGTAGAGTGAACCAACCTCCCCCACCACCGAAAGGGGCTTGGACAGAGGTAAGAATGGATTTTTTTACTCTTTTCTTCTCTTTTCATATCTCTAAACCTTAGGGTGAGAAAGTGGATGAATCTTGGTATTTTTGGGATTTTAATGCTTCTAATTCATCTAGGCTTGATTCTTAAGCTTTTAGGGAGTTGGGATTTGGAAAAGGAGTGGTGTGGAAGAATAAAATCAGTTTGGGAGGTTAAAAGAAAACTTGAGAGGTTTGAAAACTTGAATTTCAGATGTGGAGAACCCTAGACTTTTAGGAGATGATTGCTTGAATTTTGAGGCTTGGGTTTAGTTTAAAATCATCTATCTATGTTAGAACAAACCATAGGAACAATAATCTAGGGGAGTGTATGACACTTTGTGTAAATAGTATGAAGTGTTACACATATGTGTAGGTTTGTGTCTATGCTATGTGTGGGCCTTGAGGCTTGCATAGAAGGCTTAAGAAGCAAGAGCATACAACAAAGAGACCAAAGAGCAAGGGTATGGTCAAAGGCTAGAGGTAGTAGGAGCGTATGGCCAAGGGACCTAAGAGTAAGGGTGCGGTCTAAAGTCATAGCTATAGGAACATAGGGTAGTAAGATCCAAGAGCCAAGATGCGGCCTAAGAGCCACAAATAAATAAACTTGAGACCACGAAATAAGTGTATTATGTATGGATTAAGGCTTAGGATTAATGTGATGACTTGTATGATATGCTTGTATGGGGATATACCCCATGTCAATGATTGTAATCTTATGAGGTTCAGTGTTCCCAGCAGCCTAACGCTTGTTAACCATAGAGACCAACGATGCATAGTCTTCCATAGAGATCCACGAGATTTGATGGATTAGAAGGTTGATGCATCACTGTCCATAGAGGCTAGGAGGGTCGATGGCTATGATGATTGAGGTAGCTAGTTGAGTCATAGAGGCCAGGAGTCTCAAGAATCCTAGCCACTACAGGGACTCTTTAATTCATAGAGACCTATGAGGTTTGGTGGATCCTAGAAGTCTAAAGGTCCAATGACGCATAGAGGCTATAAGGCTCGGTGTATCTCAGAGACCCAGTTTTTGAGGTTTGTTGAAACTAAGCCACCTTTGGGGTGAGGATTCATATAGACCTAGATGCAGGCATACGTAGGCATTAGATTGAATGCGTGTATAGTTTGCGTAAGATGAGTTATATGATTGAGGGGTCCATTGAACCATAGGAACTGAAATACAGAAAGGATTGATTGAGGCCTAAATGAACGAAGACATTATGACTAACTCGTTACATACACACATGTTTTGTAGATGAATATTATACTCATTGTTATTATTGTACAAGGATTTATTTATCCTAGTTCTCAAATCCTTCTTGCACATGGATATGTATGTAAGCATGTTTGTATGTTACATGATGTGAGGCTAGATGATATTGCCTAGTTAAGTAAGTTTATGACGATTGCTCTCCTAAGTGGAATAGTGTTAGATACCACATCTTAAGAGTGAGGATGGGACCACAGGTACAGTGGTTGGTTCAAAGTGCGTTGGGTAGGAAGTTAATGGAATGTGTAGATGAGAACACTAGGCTAGTGTACTTAAGCCTATGAGAAGCAATCCTTAAGTGTAAGTAGTACCTTGTAGCACTTTATATGTACATGTTGTCTTTGGTGTTAGTCATCGCACATAAGGATACATATATGTTCGATCTATGCGTCGGATCTCGATTTTGATACAATCTTGATCAAAATAGATCTTACGTACAATCCAGCACTATTTTCACCTACAAGATCTAGATTTTATGCGATCCTATGATCACAATCTAGATCTTTATAACAAACTATGGCTAAAATATAGCTAGCCTTCCTATTTTGCCACGTATATATTAGATGTGGCTAATTTTAAGGGAATCATGGCAAAAAAAAAAAAAAAAGAGTGCCAGACAATTTTCATCTCCCTCAATAATTTTTTTTTTAACTTTTTAACTTTTTTCTTTTACACTTTACCTTTTCACTCTTCCTCAACCTAGCTCTACTCTCTGTTGTTTAGCCACAAGGACCATCGAACCATCGCAGAGTCTTAGTGGACAAATTGATCATTGTGCTGTCATCTCCGAATTTACTTCTTCGGGAACTCCTTTAGCCTGTGGAAATTACAGTGCCTTAGTGGAAGATTAGTCGATCATTGAAACTGTTCCTCAACTTCTACTCTTCACCATTTATCCACATGGATAACGGAACTATCACCAAGAGTTTTAGTAGACAAATCATTTGATATGTTGTCATCTTCATGACTTCGACTTTCTTGCATTGGGAACTCCCTTGGCCCGTGGGAATCGCAATGCCTCAACGGAAGGTTAGATACTTCGTTGTCTCTAATGAGGAACTAAACAATCTATAAAGACTATTCAAAATTTTATATTTAGTATGTGATAGTGGAAGTTTATATTATATGTGGTTTATAAAGAGAATATTATTCTACTCTCTGTTATATGTGGTTTATTTTATTTGGCATCTAAGTGTTGGTGCTCTTTAAAACATTGATAGCCCATCTTGGTACTGTATTTAAATAGAGAAGAATGATTTCCCTTGTATATATACATTGAGCCATGAAATCCTCTTACTTTTCCCCCTAATTTATTTCTTGGTTTCTTTGCTACATGTATGCTATATATCTAAAATCTAAATCATAAAGTTTACTGACTTATTAATTTTTCTTCTATTAATATATTGTGAATTCGATCATGATGTGGATGAAACAACTCGATGTAGTGTATCTAGGTATGTTTCATGACTCTTAATATATATATATATATATATATATATATATATATATATATATGTATATATTATAGGATGAGATGGGGATATTTAATGGATCCAAAATTGGGTTTGTTAGGGGCATATGATGATGAAGAAGCTGCAACATGTGCCTATGACTTGGCATCATTGAAGTACTGGGGCCAACACCATCCTCAATTTCCCTGTAAATTTTCTCACCTTCTCATTCATCACACATACACACACACACATGCATATATATATATATATATATATATATATATATATATAAAGTTGATGAATTAAATATTAGATTTGATTAACTAATATATTGCATCATGGTGTTATATTGTAGTTATCAAATTATCAAGAAGAGCTCGAGGAGATGTAGGGTCAATCAAAAGAAGAATATTGGATCCTTGAGAAGGTTTAAACTTATTGTTTACAAAATGTATAATTTACTGAATTATTGATGATCTTGAACTATTTATAATGGTGATATTTGTGAAGAGCTTACCTTGACTTGTTGCAGCTCAGGTTGTGATGGTGATATTTGTAATTATGGGACCATTGCCACTTAGCCATCTTAACAACAAGGTTTGTTGGTTTTAGGTAAGATCTGAGAAATATGAGAGCTAGCCATAACTAGGATCCACTAGCTCTCATAGTTGTACCTCTACTATTTTGGCTTGTGATGCCGTGACTCAGGCTGTACTTGTACGTAGTCAAAGTTAGGAGATATGGATTATGATTCTTTGTAGTTGATGCATGTAGCTAGCTAGTGTAGGAACTATATTTGATATCTATTTTCTGTTAAAGAAAACTTTAATTGGACACATTTTTTGTATTGCGGACAGGGAAACTTATGCTCAAGGTTATTTGAAGTTTCATTGTGGTCTATGATGCAAATGTAATTTGCAAATAGTTGATACATCATGTTTCTTATTGACTTTAATTCTTAATTAAATAAAAATAAAGGAGTACCTTGGAATTTGGAATAGTGAAGCTTTATAGGGTCTTTTTGTCCAGGTGTAGGTAGTCCACATCTTCACAGACATGTCTATTTCACCGAGCTTCTCTTTGAGGCAGTGCCCAGATTGTTACGCCTTTCGTGCGGGTCAGAACTTACCCGACAAGGAATTTCGTTACCTTAGGACCATTATAGTTACGGTTGCCATTCAATGGGGCTTTGGTCACTGGCTCCCCTGTCATCAGGTCACCAACTTCCTTGACCTTCCAACACTGGGCTGGCGTTAGCCCCCATACATGGTCTTACGACTTTGTGGAGACTTGTGTTTTTGGTAAACAATCGCCCAGGCCTGGTCACTGCAACCCTCTTTGTGAGGAGGCCCCCTTCTCCCAATGTTACGGGTTTATTTTGTCGAGTTTCTTAAAGAAAGTTGTCTCACGCCCCTATTTATTCTCTACCTACCTACCTGTGTCGGTTTTGAGTACAGGTACCCTTTTGTTGAAGGTCGTTCAAGCTTTTCCTGGGAGAATGGCATGGGTTACTTCAGCGTCATAGCGCCCAGTACCTGAACATTAGCTCAAGGCATTTTCTCTACCCCTTCTTACCCTGAAAAAAAAAGGGCACCTTGCGTCCTTGAACCGATAACCATCTTTTGGCTAACCTAGCCTCCTTCGTCCCTCGGGACCAACAACGGGTAGTATAGAAATATTCACCTGTTGTACATCAACTACGCCTTTCGGCCTAATCTTAGGCCCTGACTCACCCTTCATGGATGAACCTTGCGGAGGAACCCTTAGGTTTTCGAGGTATTGGATTCTGCACTCCTACCTCCTTTATCACTGAGCGGTCATTTAGGGACCTTAGCTGGTGATCCGGGCTGTTTCTCTCTTGACAATGAAGCTTATCCCCTATCGTCTCACTGGCCGACCTTGACCCTTGTTGTTTTGAGGTCATATCTATTATTCAGAGTTTGCCTCAATTTGGTACCGCTCTCGCGACTCGCATCGAAACAGTGCTTTACCCCTAGATGTCTAGTTGTTCAGTTTCATTTGTTTCTTGTGGTAGATATCTCATTTCAAGATAGAAATATAACCATATATGTTGTTTTGGTTTTTGGTATAACCTACAAAGAAAACACAAAAAAAAAAACTCTCGTATTTTCACCTGACTTCATATCTCTGTAAAGAAAAGTAATTCCAGATTGAAATCCAATCCTTTTTTTATTATTTATTAATTTTTTTATTATTTTCAAATTTTTTTATAAATAATTCAATTCTAATTAGACTAATTCTATTATTAATATTAATTATTATTTTCTAGTTATAATTATTTTAGAAGTGAATTATTTTATTTGTTTTTATTTGTTAATTATCAATTTGAAATTGAATTAACAATTTCATTTTTTAATAAAATATAAGAAATCTAAATCAAAATATAAATATTCTAAAACTAAAAAAGTATTATATTATTATTTTTTCTATATTTTTTTATTTTCTATTTAAAAGAAAAATATTCTAAAATTTGAATATTTAATTTAAATTTCTATTTATTTATAAAAAATAGTATTAAAAATTTATACTACTATATACTAATAGAATAATCTTAATATATTCTATTATAAGAATATAAGAAAGAATTTAGACTACTACTAATATTTAGTATATATTAGTAGTATTAGGTAGTATTCTTAATAGTATTAGTAGAAATATATAGTATTAGTAGAAATATAGGGCTATACGGACTTGAACCATAGACCTTCTCGGTAAAACAAATCAAACTGATTATTATAAAAATGATTTGAATTGTTTTACAGACCCAACGTGCATTATTAGCCAAATTAATAAAAAAAAAGTATCAAAATAGATATTTTTCCTATTTGATTCTATATTAATTCAAAGAAAAAGAAAGTTTTTCTTTTTTGAATTGAATGAAGTTACACAACAAAGTTCTTATTCTATTTTAATACAATAAAAAGATTTTTATTATATTAGTTTACTCAACTCAAGAGTTGCTCAATGAATCTGTTGAATTGGAATCACAGGATGGGTAGATGTCAGAGATGATGCATGGATTTTTTACATATGTCACTCTATTTTTATTCATCTATAATGATTGATTGATGAATCAAAAACTTTCAATTGTATTTTTCAAGTGTTTGCTTATCTTCCTATCTTTCTTTCAAAAATGGAAACTTAGGGAAGTGTTTTTTAAACATATGTATAAAAAGAACATATTTCATTTAGCCTCTTCATGCCCACTATAACTAGTTATTTTGGTTTTCTACCAGCAACTTTAGTTATAACCTCATCTCTATTTATCGGTCTAAGCAAAATACGACTTATTTGATTTGAAATTATGAAATTAATTGAATGAAAAATTCATAAAAATAAATCTTTCTAGGATATTCAATATATTTTATAGTTCCTTACCATGTCAATTTCCAATTCTTGGTCATTGAGATTCATGGGCAATACAAATTAATATTTAAGGATATATATTACCTCCCCTTTTCTCCTTTCAAACAAATTAAAATGATTGAAGTTTTTCTATTTAGAATTCCTTGTCGGCTCTCTGTAAAATACTCGTTTGGGCAAGGGCTTCCAAATACATCATAAGCTAAATCCGTGCTGACAAATAACCAACCCGCAATAAATAGGAAGGGCATAATAATGCTATGAATAACCCAGTATCGAATATTGGTAGTAATATCATCAAAAGAACGTTCTCCTGTGCTTCTAGAGATCTCAAGTTCCACATATTCTTGTGCAGTCAAAGGGGGATCGATTCCATAAAATATGAGATCAATAAGTAGAAATTTACTAAAATGCAATAGAGCTTGGTACTGCTACTATAATATATTGTCTTAACCTGAATAAAGAAGTAGGAAACTTAAATTAGTTAAGTTGATCATAGACAAGGAGATAAAAAGGCTTTTTATAAAGAAATAAAGTGAAGACAACAAATACATAATTGGAAGTCATTTCAGGAACTATAGGAAACTGATAGATCAAGTTTTTGATTCAAACAAACCCAGCATAAATCAAGCCGCCAATCAAGGAACGAATCTGCTGTTAACCCAAGTCAATCATATCATGCATTAAACAGGCAAATCTGTACAACTTGAAGGTGATTTCAAGCAGAAGGAAAGAATCGCTGTCAAATATAATGCAGTCAAAGTCCATTAAAATTGTAGTTATTTATTTCCATATCGAGCATGAGGTACTAGGCAACATAAAAGTTGGAGGTTGAGTCTTAGTCTGGTTTCTTTGTATTGGTGATCTTTTCCCTTAATAAAATACTCATAACTATGTGTTGTGAAGAGTGGATATAGGTGAATCCTTGAGATTCTTTTGAACCACTATAAATTATAGTGTCATCTCTCTTCCGTTCCCTTTACTTTGTCTTAGTTATTATTTGCTAAAAGAGATATTTCAATAAGACCTTGATAAGATAAAGTGGAGCCTAAAAAGCTTTAAAAGAATAAAGTTTTATTTTACGAAAAATTATATATATACTTTATTCACCCCCTCTAGAGTATATTTGTGAACTAACAAAAACTCATTCTCCCTTGCTAGGCTAGTGATTGTGAATTTAATGGAATAGAGAATTTTGTACAAAGAAGTGAAAGATTAAAAAGTACTAAATTGGCGCGCATATCATTGCCTATATTAGGTAGTTGGTTATAGTATCAAACATGTTTTGACTTGTTTGATTTTTGTTTCCACTTCACTTTTATTAGGTTGGGGGATGGGTTGTTCTAGATTGCCAGCTTTCCTAAGTTGTCCTTATGAAATCTTTAATATTCTTATATCTGATAAGAATGAATAATAGAACTCTAACTTAACCATTTTTTCATAGGGTTCTTCTATATCTGATAAGAATGAATAATAGAACTCTAACTTAACCATTTTTTCATAGGGTTCTTCTATACTTGTTGCAATGCCTATCTATATATTTGTGTTTGTGTACGTATATACTAAATTATATAATATACAGGTGCCTCCAACTCTGAGATTTGTAATGGATGCAGAGATACCCCATTTTTTGCTTGCAAAGGATTTAATTTTGCAAGTAAGTTTACCAAAAGTCTTATTTTTGTTTCTCTTAAATATATTATTGAATTGACATATTCTTATAATAACTAACTGTGGGTTGTTTAATTGGTTTGTCTGTATTAAATATACATAATATCATCCTTACATGTATCAATATTTTAATCTTGTAGATTATGGGTGAGATAACCATGGCTGGTGCAACATATAAAGCTATGGAGTTCGTTGGCACAACTGTTGCAAATTTAATTGTAAGGATATCCCCCAAGAAGTCATGCTAGCAAATATTAGCTCTCACTAAATATTTATTTAGTCTTCAAACTTCATTTATTGCTAATTGATAATATGCTCTGGTCAATAGATGGAAAGAATGGATGACATTGTAAATAAGTTTGGTGTTGATGTTAGACTTTGACATCTATTCTAGGAACAGATATGATGTAAAAAGGTTTTTTGCCCCCAAGATTGGATTAATTATATGAATAAATTGTATAGATTTATACAATTATGGCTCACCCTGATCGAGCAACACTCACTATTTTTTCAATTTTATTTCTAAATGATAGTTTTTATTTGTTACTTATACCTAGTTTTATTTTTTCTCCTGTGCTATTACGTTGGCATCTAGATTTTTTTTTTCAGAATATAGATTTGATGTCTCAAAATTGGAGTCACTGGTAGCCAAGGTGAGTCATTTGATTTGATTTGCACTGAGTTTTTATTTTGTGTAGATTTGTTAATTTTTTCTTATAATCTAATGATGCTAGGTTCCCCAACTGATATAATTCTTTCAATTTTACAGCCTCATTCTCCAGATAACCGTGATTTGGCAATAGAATGCAAGGATGTGAAAATTGATAGATTATATACAGGATCTTGTAGGGGTGGTAAAATAGAGGATTTTCATGGCTGCAGCGAAAGTTTTCCCAGCATTAGTAAGCATCATATATTCCTTTTGCCAATTATGTATTATGCACAACAGTATAATTTAAAATTTATGCTACCAATAGTACAGATGTATCACACACCTAGTCCTTATATTTCATAGAGTGTTGAACAATTATTAGATTTTATATATGTTTAGTATAGTTTTTCAACTAAATGTATTTAGACATGTTGATGTGCATATTTTGATATATATTGATTTAATAGGTCTATTCTTTTGTAGACAATAATGTATGTCCTTTTTCTAAAAAATAATTTTTAAAAAATTAAATTAAATTATTGGCCACAATTTAAACTGTCGCCAATAACTGATTAAATTTTTTTAAAAAAATTAAATTAAATTGTCTGCCACAGTTTAAACTGTGATAACGTAGCAAATGTTAATTTAATTATCAATCTTCACTAACTTTTACTATGAATATAACCGTCGTTATAATGAACTTAGCCATAGGTTTTTTGTCATTTAGCATGACCTGTTTTTTAGTAGTGTCTAAGGATAAGTTGTCTTGAAATAAAGAAGGCTAGGCCTAAGTGAATTTCTTTAATTATTTACCTAAAAAAAAGGTACATTATAAGTTCAGGTAACAGATCAATTAATAGTAAGTAAGGTGTTACATAATTCACGTGCCTATTTTTTAAATAAAAAAAATTGGGGCAAATATCCAAATTTGACATGAAAAAATCGCCCATCACAAGCTTCAACAATGGATTTTTTTCTGTCCAAAAGACCAACAATGACAACTTTAGAGAATTTTTTTTTCCGTCTCAAATTTTTAATTTTCTTGTAGTGATATGTATATATATAAATCATGTGGTAAGAATGGAGGAATTAAAAGCACTTTGTATTTATTTTTTTAACTAATATTTCATAATAATAGTCTAACAGATTATTTATATAGCTTAGAGGCAAATTTTAAAAAGCCTTCAATTGTATATCGATTACCAAATCATAACCGACGTATCCAATCAAATCTTATAGCTTTACAAAGCAACTATTACTTTCACTCGCTCTAGGTCTACAACAGAAGAAACACACATTAAGAAACGACAAGACAACAAAAGAAATAAGCTTTTGCACATCTGATGAAACTATTATGTGTGTTGCACATCCTGGCACGTAATTATGGAACAAGATTTGAAATTAAAATAAAAGTTTCTATAACTTTTGAATTTAGAGGTGAAAGAACAGGAGGCATACCATCACCAACAAGATCTGATCATGCATGATCTGTCGTTAGTAAAAAGCATGCCATCACCAACTATATATTATGCAATGAACTATCTGCAGCGGAAAATTATTGAAGCTCTGTCGTTTGCATGCTATGGGAATCAGATAAGACGAAAAAGCATATCTTTCAATCAGTAGCAGCAACTACAATAATCAAGTAGCCCTAGAACTCTAGCTAGCAGATAGAGTAGAATAGAGATAAACTTTTTTAGATCCTGGGAGATTGATAGGATTCAAAAAGAAAATGGGGAAATAGTCCATTACAGTTGTAGTGATTGTTGGGTAGTAGTTTTTCTTTTTCTCACAATATCTTCTTCCAATGAATAATAGCGCAATTACCAATAAAAACCAGCAAAGTTTGTCCCTCTCTGCTAATAAAGATACACATACGAAGAAAGGCGCGGTTGGGTTGGGTGGAAGCAGAATTGAAGGCAACGGACTACGCATTGCCATTTTTGTGCCACTTCAATGGTTTGGAATTTTGGCTGAGACTGGAAGCATCACCTACCCTACTCTTTTAGGAAGGGACAGGCAGCCTGCCTAGCGCATTATGGGCCATCTGATCTGTGGATTAGATGGTCTAGATCATTTGAAAATTTTTTTATTCAATAATAAATCTGAAAATTTTCAAAAAAATCTGAAAAAATATTTTCAAAAAGCATCTCAAATTTTCAGGTTTTTTAGATTTATTTTAATAAAAAAATTTTAGACGATCTGGACCATCCAATTACAGATCAAACGGTCCAGATGTGCTAGGCAAGCTGCCTGTCCAAGCGGATCTGCTTCCACTCTTTTACCAAATGATATTAAAAAAAAAGTCATTTGAAAATAAATAATAGCTTGGTCTTATTTAGATGGCGTCTATGTTTGATAAAAATAAATGATAAGTTAGTTGAAAACTTAAAAGTTAATTTATTGAATTAAAAGTATTTGGTAAAATTATCTATTGAAGTAGTTCATAAATATAAATAACATAAAAGAATATAGTTATATAATATTCTATACAAATTTTTTTAGACAAAAAAATATGTTTTTATATTATTTTTAAACTATGAAAATTACTACAATTTAATTTTGTACTAAAAATCATTTAAATTCACATTTAGAAAATTAGCGGGCATTTTACTAGTAATTTTGAGCAAACTTTATACAAAATAAAATATTTACAAATTAAATTTGTTGAAAATGGGTACCTAACGGTGAAGGAGAATAACAAATTGCTATGGGTACTTGACAACGAAGAAGAAAGAGGAGGAAGAAGAATGGCAGATGGCGAAGACTTGTGTGTACTTGACGAAGGATAATGAACGGCAAGGGAGGACAACAGACGACCACGACAGAGAAGACGATGGACTGTTATGGACGAAAGTGGGACCACAGTGAGAGAGGAATGAGGATAGTTTTGAAATTTAAAAAAATAATAAGGGTAAAAAAAAAAAATATAAAAAATATCGGCTATTCAAAGTATTGTTTTAAAATAAGCTATAAACTACTGAAATAAATTTGTTTACTAAACACTTCTAACAACTTTATAAGTTAGTTAAATAAGTTATAATCTAACTTAAATTTCTTTTCAAACATGACTTCATGGTTACTCTTCTTCTTTCTAAATATTTTACAGTTCTCCCGACCCTATGTGTATGGAAGCTTTTGCTTCTCTAATATTCTATTTAAATGGAATCAAATTTCACAGGGTCAATGAAATGAAATTGAAGCAGAATTGGCCTATAATATTCAAGCAAAAATGTCCACGATGGTCCAGTCAGATAATCTGTTTTAGCATTACTCTCCTCTTAATTTGCAAATTGTTTGTATTAAACTAATAAATTGTGACAGAGGAAAAAAAAAGGTTTTAAATGGAATCCAAAGTAATAATGTATGATTTAAATACAATTACGTCCGTCGTAATTGTTCAGAACTCAGTATAATTACTGTGTGTGGGATTACTAATTATGATAATAAAATTTAGATGTCAGTTGCACAACGGAGATGAAAGTTATGAGAGGGATTGAACTATTTGTTATATACAAACCTTAAAATTTTAATTTAAGAATAAAATTAGAATTGTTTTCATTCAACCTGTCCTTTACCCCAAAGAAGATGAAAAAGAAAGAAAAAAACGAGAGCTGGTGAAGAAAACAAGAGTTGTACAGATAGCTAAGTAGATGAGAGAAGGAGGTATCTCTAACAGAAATCCTAAGAAATGTCGTTTTTCCAAGGAGAGCTAGCATAAGCATATTTGTGGAGTACAGATAAATGTTAGACAAAATGATGGATTGGTCTCTAATAATTACAATTATTTCAATTTAGTTCCTAAAAAACCATATGTCTCAATTTAATCCTTATAGAAGATTTCATTTGTCTCAATTTAACATATGTTTGGTTAGAATTGATTAAACTTTTTTTAAATTTAATTTTCATTAAAAGTGAGTTTGCATAACCATAATTTATGTTTGAAAACTTTTTTTAAATAACTTTAAAAGGTAATTTTGGAATAAATGCAAGAAGCCACTACAAAAGCAAGAAAAAATTGTTGCAGCTCAAACAAGATTTTGGACTCTAAAAGTTGGTTGAGGATGTAAAACCAAAAAGACATATAGATTCTGTTCGGTAAAATTAACTTATAAGCTAGCTGATAATTTATAAGTTAAGTTTTAGCTTATAGCTCATAACTTATAAACTAGCTTATTGAATTAGGAGTGTTAAGTAAAAATAGCTGTTGAAGTAGCTTAAAAGTATAAAATGATATAAAAAGACATATATTTTTAATTCCAAAATAATATAAATAAATATATAATTTTGTTTTTAATTAAATTAATTTAAATTATTATTATATATATATATATAATTCATTAAAAATATATATATTTATATTTTATCATATTTTATATATAAATAATATATTTTTACTTATATAATATATTTATATATATTATTATATTTTATTATATTTATATATAAGGGTATGATGAATATGAAAGGTATAATGGATATTTTTATAAAATAATAAAGGTAAAAGGGAAAGAAAAGTACATAAGTTATAAACTACTTAAAGTAGCTTATCAAAATAAGTTATAAGTTACTAAAATAAGTTCGTTTACCGAACACTTTTAACGAGCTTATAAGCTAGTTAAATAAGCTATAATCTCGCACACTTATTATAGCCATATGTGATGCAAACCCACTTTTGAAGACTCAAATGTGCTTTTAAGCCAGTTCAACTTGAAGCCAAACAAACACTTAGTTCATCTATTTGTCAAAATCATTTTTGATAACGAAAACTTTAAAATTTAGTAATGATATATTTTATGACTTAACAACAAGCAAGATCAAATTAAAATAAATATAATTTTTATAGGATTAAATTGCATGACTTGATCCTTGCAAGACCAGATTGAAATAACAATAACGTCTCCAATGCTAAATTAATACTTGCAAAGTTAATCTTATTTTTTAAAGTTAAACTATAATTTTGGCCCGTATAATTCATCAAAATTATAAATTAATCTTTATACTTTATTTCCTTGTAAAATGTTCTTTGTAGTTTTTTCATTCATGTAAGTGAGTTCCTACTATCAGTATGATTTTTTTTTTGTGGTTAAAATAGTTTTACATGATAGCTAATATATATATTTGTGAATATATCAACAATGTCTAATTATTAATTTTTATACAACTCATTCGTCATATCAAGAAAATTATCATTTTGCCCTTAATTCTCAATTTATTGACCTTGCATCAGTATGAGAATTAAGGACAAAATAAAATTTTTTTTGATATAGCAACTAAAAAATTGTACAAAAATTAATGATTTGACATATTAATACGTTCACAAATGTATATATCAAATGTCATGTAGGACTACTTTTATCACAAAGTTAACCATACTAATGATAAATACTAACTTACATAGATGAAAAAACTATAAGAATTATTTTACATAAAAATAAAATATATGAATTAATTTATAATTTTAATAAAATTATAAAGACTAAAATTATAATTTAATTTGAAATCAGAATAGGATTAGTAGCGGTTACAGAACAAACAACAAATGGTTTCCACGTGACGTGTCCTTTTGGAAGGGAGTACGGGAATGGGACTGTCATTGTCCTTACTTGTGGCGGCTGTAGTCTTTCGCTTTATATTTCCAAACGCTCACAAAATAATAAAAAAATCTTCTAAATTTTATCTCATTAATTATAACGGTTCATTTAATGATGAAAGAGTTAATATTTTGATTTTATTTTATATTTTTTGTTATCAAATATAAAAGAATTATTTTCTCCTCGATCTTCTGAATCCCAAAATCATTATCTCAATTTCCAACCATCCTTTTTTTCATTTTCCTTTTCTTTTTCTTGTCACGTATTCTCAACTAATTTGGATCTTTTGAAATAACTGCAAAATACACTTCCATTATAACCATTTATTTTAGATTGCGCACTCAAAATTGAAGATAAAAAGAAAAAAATATCTCAAGCTCAACATATGCGTTGAAGACAAGGATAATTAATAGAGTTACAACAGAGAATTCATTTGGATTCTGAACAACAATCATATATACTTCGCCATAGTTCTTTAATTCAATGTTTAAGACTCTTTGAATCTGAGGGAAGCAGAGGAAAGACAAACAAGAAATATGATAAGGTTAAATAGTTGAGCAGGGAATAAACAAAGCAACCTTATTAAGATTTTTGGTTTCTTTAGATATTCTCACTATGTTTTTTACGGGTAATGATTAAATATATCATCAGAAGAATGTTGCAGCGTTTAAAGACAGAGACCGGGACAATTGTAGTAAGTATTCCTTTGCATTCTATATTGCAAAAGTCTCCAAATTCCAGGCATGAAAAATTAGGACAACAAAAGCAAAAACTAAACATTTGAAGTTGCAGATTATATATTACGGAAAGGGGGCCTGTCAAATCCAATTTTGGATCCTATGCTTTGCTCTAATTTTAGATCATCTATTTAGTTTTAAAAGTCAAATAAAATATTTTATTTATTTGAATCGTTGATGTTGTGTTGGATGTTTGGTCATACAAGAAGAGTTAGAATCCGTAATGATCATTTACTAGGTAGAGTTGGGGTGGCAACTGTTGAGGAAAAAATGGTTGAAAATCGTTTAAGATGGTTTGGGCATGTGCAAAGAAGACCGTTGGAAGCGCCAGTTAGGAGAGTTGAACAGATGGTTTGGAGCCCTATGAAAAAAGGTCGAGGAAGACCAAAAAAGACACTTAGAGAAATTATTGAATGAGACCTTTTAGTAAATGAGATATCTAAAGAGTTGGTCATTGATAGAGCTCAATGGCGTCGTGCGATCTATGTAGCCGACCCCACTTAGTGGGATAAGGCTATGTTGTTGTTGTTGTTGTATTTGAATCGTTAATTTTTACAATTAATAATTTAGATTTTAAGATATTATTTTTATTTTACTTTTCAAAAATAAATTATAAAATATGAATTATTAATTGTAAAAATTAATAGTTTAAATGGGCTAAACACGTTGCTTCCTATTCCTTCGAATCATTCAAATAGTGGGGCACCTGTTTTCTTGGATTTATTTGCTGGTTTTTAACCTTATTTCCACATACCTCCAACTCCTTCAAAATAAAGGAAGACTATAGGTTGGAAGCACCAGAACTGTGACGTAGGATGTGGCAGCAATGAATCGCTTTGATTAATTAAACTCTAATTAGGATTCATTAGGTGATAGCTTTTAAATTAAGGAAGGGTTTAAGATATGGAGGTTCCAAAACAAGGATTTTCTGTTCGTAAATCAGTTAATTCCAATTGGTTATGGCCACTTTCGTGTTCCCCTTCTTAGGAGAGAAGAATTTGGGGAAATGGTAGACAGCTCCTCTATGAAGGCACTTTTGTAGATCTAGATTCTTTGCAATTGACGCTAAACTACATAGTATCATTCTTTTGTTGTGACCGTCTATTTTTTATTGTACAGTAACGATTAAATATAAATAATACTTTATGAGATTCAGAAAACATATTTGAAAGGATTGGACTCTATGATTTGAACACCAAATGCAGATAATATAAATGACAATTTTGTGGTAATACCAACGCTATTTGATTGCTATTATTTAACAAATAAGATAAGAAATGGTTGAGACTATAAATGGAAGGGTAAAGAATCATACTCTGTAATCTTAGGTGTTTGTTCTATTTGAATTATTAGATTTTAAATTTAACGATTTAGATTTTAGTATTTTTTATTAAAAAAATTACAATTTAACATCTGAACCGTTAAATTTAAAATTCAACAATTTAAACGGGACAAACACCAAAATGAACACAAGATCCGTTTTCTATATTTTGTGCCACGCAGCTCCAAGCTATAAAGCACGAAGCCGGGAGAGTTGATTGGATTTACCACATCCCTTGATATGGAGAGAGAGAAACTATTGTAGCTGATAAAATTTGCACGCATCATGAAGGGAGAAAAATGACAAAAATTCGGTGATGAATAAGACTCTTATTGATAAATGATTCCTTAAAACTCTTTTAATTTCATGTTGGGTTCATTAATTTTAATACTCAACAACAGTAGATCACCATACTGAATAACATGAGGAAACTCCCAATCAATTCTCCTCTTCTTTTTACTGCCTTTTTGCCTAATACTGTTGCAGTCGAGAGTCACTTTTGTTTGAAGAATTTGCCCTTTACACGTATGTGCCTTGCAGAATCAGGTCTTGTTTTGTAGAAGCCAATTGGTGAACACCTCGAGGGTTTTCATGTCAGCTCTGTAATGCTTCTGGGTGAACTCAAGCAACACAGGCCATGTGAAATCTGGGTAGACTCTTGGGGTGAGCTCGTTCACGAGTTCACTCGGTGGACTCACCACCTTACCGCCTCTCGGACACAAGAAGAAAGCGAGAGATTTTCTTGGGGTCTGGCTGTTCACCACTGCTCTATGCAAGCAACTCTTGTACCTCCCATTCGAAAGAGCCTGTGACATTAAACATAAGCTTAAGATCAAACACGAAATCAAGAACCAAGAAGCGAGATACTTATTATTTGTGTAGCTATCATCCATACCATGAATGTGTCGCCAATGTTGACCACAAAAGCATTGTAATTTGGGGTAATGGAATGCCATTGATTGTCAAGGTAAACTTGGAGGCCACCCACTTGGTCTTGGTGAAGGATGGTTAAGGAGGTTGGATCACAATGAGGACCAGTTCCCAGAGTGAGGTCAGGCTTTTGACAAGGTGGGTAGTAATTGAGCCTCATTATGGAGCTGTTCCCTTCAAAGAACTCTCTAAACCAGGCTCTCCTAACCCCAAGGCTCATTCCCAGAAGCTCCATTATACCTAGCGAGAGTGTGCTAATAGCCTCGCAGTACTCCTGGTAAATCTTCCTGTTCGGTCACAACACACGTTAAATTAGAAAAATAGGCAAAGAAAGAAGAATAAAAGACACAAACCAAAGACTATTAATATTACCCAAATTGCTCGTAGTCGCTGCCCATTGTACTGCACAAGTATTCTCTGACAATGTTGGGGGAGCTTTTTTCTGCTGAGAATTGAAAAGAAAGCGTCTCTTTCCAGGGAAGCTTAGAGGAGAACCTGCCAGTGAAGCTACTGGCATAGCCACAGTGCTCCCCTGTTTTCCTCTGAGCCCTCTGTTTGTGAGACAGGGGAAGCTCGAAGAAGTCGTCCATGAAACGGTGTGCATCAGAGATCAACTGGGGGTCAATGCCGTGGTTTACAACGAGGAAGAAGCCATGCTTCTGGCATGCCTCGCCAACAAACCTTGAGGCTTCTGATGCAGCAACGGGGTCTCCACGAAGGAATCCTCCCAAGTCAACGAGTGGGACTTTTAGTTCAGGTGCATTCAAGCAAGGCTTCTCTTCGTCTGGCCATATGAATTGCTGCGGGAGATTCAGTTCGTTTCTGAGAACCGAGGCATCAAAAACTAACCCCTTCTCTTGCTCATCTTCTCTACGTTCTTGCTTTGGTGGGTGAGGCATGGATTGTAATTGTATGCTTGCTATGCACTCAACTACAATTGCATTAATAAAATAAAAGTAATGAACACTAGGTGGTTTGGTGGGTGTGATGGTAGAGGCTGGAAGAAGAGGGAGCGAAATAATAAGTTTTGAGAGATAGGATGGGATGAAAGAAAAGCCAAAGCCGCTTATTGGGAATACCGGTGAACAAAATTGGAATCTTATAGATAGCGCTTTCTGGCTTGAATGTGTAGTATTTGCAAGGGGAGGGGCCTCAGAATCTGATATTTGCAGGTGAAGGTGCTCTTGTGGGGGAGTTATTTAGGTAATGGTCCATACTTCTATGGTATTTGTCTTTTATTTTGTTAGCCAGAAAAGCGTTTCCCAATGGCATTTTGGCCTTTCTTGCTTGCTAATTTCACCCTCTTCACCCCTAGCTAGCACGGACGGGTTGAAGTCACTATTGTCACTCTCTCTAATTATTCAGACCATCAACTTGGTGTTGATATGAAAGAGAGAGGAAGTAGTGCACCCTGTTTTGGGGAACAATTGGAGAAAGGCAAGAACACAAGTAACTACGAATGACTTAGTTCACTGTCATGTGTCTTTGGCTACCGATCACTCAATTTCCCTCCTTTTTCATTCCGTATCATCTGTCAGATGTAATAATATCTTGGGAATTGAATAAACTCATAATCATACAAGTAATGTATGAGAAAGAGGAGAGAAAATTGCTAGAGGAAGACGAGGGGAAACGTCACAATAAAGAAGATACATAGAAGTACTTGCCCTGAGAGATGGACTGTGGCGACAAAAAGTCCTATCGAGAAAAAGTATCCAATACGTGTGAGACACAGAAAAAGTATTTCTGTTGGTATTATCAGCCTAAGAATAACAGCAGAGAGGAACATAATGACAGAGACATAAAGTAGGAGGATTTCATGTCACGAAAAAATACCAGATTGTAAGGAACACTCGACTTGGTCGCATTAGGCTTTCACCATTCGAAGTTTTCTATGCAATAATTCTCATGGTGATGGAGGAAAAGGTTAACTGTATATAGTTTGGAGTTTGAAAGACAATCAATACAGTGCCTAAGGAGGTAGGGTTATGGTGTAGAAGAGAGAGAGAGATGTGCTATTTATTGTAGAAAGCACAAAGGTCAAAGATTTGTCAGCCCAAGCTTCGGTGCCAAGCAGCTGCTAAGAGCATGCATATTTTAGATTGAAAACAGTGTCGTTTGACATTTTTGGAACTTCGTTATTTAATGACAAGACAAAACTTGGAAGGAATGGGACTATATATGCTCTTAAATTATATATATATATATATATATATATATATATTATATAAATTTCTTCAACAATGTCATCCTTTAACATAATACGGTAATAGATTTCATTAGGTACGGTAATTCATTAAGTTAAACCATAAATATTAACTGTTAGATTGTGATTTTGACTTATGTCTGAGTGCTGCAAGCAATGAAATCAACTGACAAGTAAACTTTAACAATAACTACGTGTAGTATCATATTCATTTTGTGGTTGGTTCAAAGATGAATATATACACACACATTCAGCAAAGAAGAAGACACAGGCACACCAGTTTCCCTCCACGCCTCACTCTCTCTTCTTCATCTCCTCTCACCCACACCCATGGCTACCCTCATTCACCATTGTCTCTAGTGTGTTTTCGACCTCCAGCGACCTCCCTTGCACCGCAAAGAGTTTGGGCTAATGTAAGAGCAAGATTTTTCCCTCTTCCTTCTCCTTTTCGTTCTTGCAAACCCTAGGCTAGTGGGTTGGAGAAATTTTGATGATTGATGATGTTTGATGCTTCTAAATCATCTTTTCTATGATTCTTTATGTTTGGAGGGTTGGATTTATGTAAAAGAATTGATTTAAGAGGAGAAAGTTCATGATAGGAGAGTGAGAAGCTAAATCAGAAAATTTGGGAAAGAATGGGAACCATCTTGAACCCAAGCTCATGTTGATTCTTTGGGGTGTTTTTGGGTGTTAAAAGCATGGAATTGATGCTCTCTAACTTGGGTTTAAGTATTGGTTTTCTTGAGAATCAAGAGGGGGAGGATTGTTGATCTAGAGGAAATTTTGCAGCTCTCAAGTTGCTTTCTGACATTTGGTGATATAGCGCCACTGCTGTGCGCTGCAGGAGCCATTCCTGCAAATGGTGTGTTGCAACGGCAGCCCACAGAGAAGGTTGTGTTGTTTCATTTTTGGGCATTGCAACGGCCAAGCAAGGGATTTTTAATGAAAATGTGATCTTAAATCCGTCTTTTCATGGATGTTTGATTAGGGGTTGGCTTCAGGACTTCATGAATCATTTTCCCATGATGCTAGCACCTGAAAATGGTGGAGTTTGGCTTGGATTCCAGGTGAGTAGATGGTTTCACTTAGCTTGGGATAAGAGTAGATTCTTGCACAATATTTCTTGCTTGTGTGTATGAGTATTGTTGTGAACAACATGTATATTTATGAGTGCTTGATATTGTGATTGGAATATTATGGGGAAGGAGATATTATGGTAGCTAGGAGAAGGGAGTTTTGCTATTAGGGGTTCTTTGATTTTGATCCACAAGCATTATTGCTTTGCTTGCCTCACGGTAGTATTTACTTATATGTGTTTGTCTTGTATTCGAGATATGTATTGAATAGTAACTTCTAAGGAAATAGAGAATTGTATAACCTTGTGCCAAAGAGATTTTATGGCTTTCTGCCACGAAGATTGTAAGGTTCTATACTTTGGAAACTACTCGGCTTTGTGCAAATGAGAGGTAAATAAATTAGCCCTTGGGCTTGGAGAATTTGATGTGTATTGCCTACTTTGTATTAGGTGTTGTACTTTCATAAGTAAGATATAAATTTGTACTGTTATGTGATAATGAAGGGTAAAGAACCTCTAGTAGTGATTATGTATACTGGAGGTTTCTTGTTTGGAGTTGGAATAGTACAATTCATTTACTTATTGTATGTTAGTCAGTTGGTTTCAAAACATGCGATTATTTTGGAAGGGAGATCCGCGTTTGAAATTGTTTACACCAACCTATGGGTGTATTGGGCAAAATTACCTTATAAGCTAAATGAAAACTTAAAAGCTAAATGAAAGCTTATAAGCTAATTTTTATCTTATAGCTGATAGCTGATAGCTGATAGCTGAAAGCTGAAACCTGAAATCTTATAAGTTAGCATATTAAATTAAAAGTGTTTGATAAAAGTAGCTGTTGAAGTAGTTGAAAAATGTAAAATGACATAAAAGGGCATATATATTTTATAATCCCAAAATAATACAAATAAACATATTATTTTTTAATTAAAATAATTTAAATTATTATATATATAAAATTCATTCAATATATATATATATATATATATACATATACATAACGGTGAGAGAAAAATATAAATAAATACATTATTTTTTAAAAATTATTATATATATATAATTAATTATATATATAATATTTATATATGTTATTTTATATATATAATATATGCTAGATAATGGTATAATGAGTATTTTGATAAAATGATAAGGGTAAAATAAGAAGAAAAGTATAAAAGTTATAAGCTATAAACTACTTAAAGTAGCATCTTAAAATAAATTATAAGCTACTGAAATAAGTTCATTTACCAAACACTTCTAACAAGCTTATAATCTAGTCTAATAAGCTATAAATTCTTTTTTTGGCCTTGCCAAACACACCCTATGTGGTGGCAAGAGATATTTCTACCTTCCGGCAAAAAGGATGCGATTCCTTCAGTAAAGGTTGCTATTATGCCTCAGGCTATGAGTGTGTAATGTTGTTGGGTAAGGAGATACCTACATGGGGCCTTCAGACATTTGAGTCATGTGCGTGTATGCTTGTATTATGAGGGTAACTAAAGTGGGGTGAAGTGATTTTTCCCACTAGAGACTTTCGTGGCCTTTGGCCGGGAGGTTATTATCGCCTGCAGGTCACAGAAGTATTATACTTCCTTGATTTCATTGTGCATTAACCTGTATGTTGTATTGGAGATCGAATTGGTAAATGTTAATTGGAGTGTAGCTCGTACTTTGGATAGTGTTGCTTGTAGTGTAATTCACCATTTGTATTGTGTGCTTGTTGGAGACATGTGACCTACATGTCGGGAGTTAACATGGCCTACAGGTTGGGAGATATTACGGTAGACAAGCCAAGATACATTGACTATCCTTGGAGCTTGGAGATATGGAATTGTGTGCCTATCTTGCTTCAAGCATTCGAGTTATATATAGTTGTATTGAAGGTTAGGTTGTCATGTGTTAGTTGGAGCTTGTACATATTTATCTTATTATTGTGTTGTGTGTTGGGAGATACTTGTATAAGACTTGGGTGGGATGTGAGTTTTCTTGGTATTCGTTTTAGAATATGTAGCCTATGAGCTCAGAGATGTTATTGGCCTTCAGGCTAGGAGTTGATAAATCCCTTCGGACTTAGAGGTATTAACTTGATGTCTATGTGTATGGATTGGTATTGAGGGATTCGTTCATATTGGAGGTTAGGATTGCCTTAGGTAATATAGAGTACTCTGTATATCTCTCTGCTAAGTTGTAGTTTGGTCTTACCATTCATATGGTCTGTATTTGCTTGGAAGTAACAATGTGAGACCACCTAAACAGTGGAGGTGCCTACTTACGACCTTGTAGTGGTTGATGAGTGGTTAATGAGTGAAGTCTTCACATGAAATGATAATGGAGAAATACCTACTCACTGAGATTTTTATCTCATCTTATTAATTGCATTTTGTAGGTCTTGCGCATGCCTTGAGATTGTCACTTGAGGAGTAGTGAATGTTCAAGGCTCCCAATCCTTTTTGCCTTAAAGGTCAGAGTTCATCAATCTTTAATCAGCATATTTGTTGTTGTTAGCTCTGTAGTCAGATAAGGCACCTAGAAGGGAGGGGCTGCATGTAAGGAGTTTTGGTATAACATGATTTCATCATTTTTCGCATGGGATTCACCTTCCGTGTCAATCACGTGTCTAGTTTTGGGGCGTGACATTTTTTTTCCAGAATAATAGAAGATAACAAAATAGAGACCAATCAAACAAAAAGGAAAATGAAAGGATAAATCAAAACAAGAACAAAAGATATATCAACTTGATCTAAGTCAAAGCCCTTATAGCAAATGATGTGGAAATCCCAAGAACAATGCCTTAAAACCCTAGAATAGCGATTTAGATCAAAACATAACTCAGATAAAAAGAAATATAAATTAATTCTTGACCCAACAGTTTTGATTCAAAACACGAATCAAGAATACCAAAGGAGACTTGACCTAATGTTTTAGAATCAAATGCAAATAAATAATATCAAAGAAGAAGACACAAGATTAAAACTAATTAATCTTGGTTAGTTCTAATGGAGTCCCAAAGAACTCAAGAAAATTCTCTCACAGAGAAAATAACTATAAGTTGATATGAAATCTCAATGACGATCCCTTACAAAGAAGAAGCCTTTAATTATAGGCTAAAAAGTAGACCCTTGCTAGAAAGGAAACTTTCCTAGCCCTAATGGAAAAGGAAACAAAACAGTAAAGGAAACTTTCCTAATATATAAAAAGGAAACAAAATAAAGTATGTCCTAAAGCATAA
The DNA here is from genome assembly GCA_037074585.1 of Biancaea sappan. Lineage (NCBI taxonomy): Eukaryota > Viridiplantae > Streptophyta > Magnoliopsida > Fabales > Fabaceae > Biancaea > Biancaea sappan. Next base: position 71,746,386 of record CM073492.1, on the reverse strand, counting down.
AAGGAAACCCAAAAAAAAAAAAACAAATTTTCAACTTGGGCTCTAAGATAGCCTTCTTTATGATTTTTTTTTTGGGACAAAATGGAATCATTTCCATTAAAATGGCACCAAGCCAGGATACATAAAATTTATCAGGTCTAAAAATTAACTTTTACATCACCAGTTTGTACTTATAGGAAAAGAAGATACATGATTTAAGGGAAAACACCCTAAATGCAGTACCAAAACAATAATATTAAAAGACCAAAAAGAGGCAACACACCTCTGAATCCTAAAATAGAGCTAGATTAAAAAGAGGCAACATACCTCTAAATTATAAATCAAAATTGGTCTTCAAACATTGCTGTAACCACAAGACCCATAGCCATACCCTAAAATGACCCACCAAGAGCTTTTGGTGGAAAGACAAGAAAAAAGATCAAGAAAGCTCTAGAGATCCGCAGTGTTCCTCAATCAACACACCACCTGCATGGTGTTCTTCAGACATCTTCATCTTCCCCTAGATCGACCACCACCACCCAGCAGAAGGAGAGAGTAGAAGCAGCCACGTTTGTCGTCTTCTTCATTTATCTCCCATTGTCCTTGCTAGGAGAAGATAACACTGCCATGGATAAGACCAACCAGATCTGATAACAAAGATCTCTTCCAAAAAAGAAGGGGAAACTTCTACAAAAAAGAGAACAAAAACTCTCACAAAGGAAAGGGGAAAAAATGCCAAAAAAAAAGGTGAAGGAGAGAGTGGTGAGGGTTGCCTGAAAGGCAGCTCCCACTGGCACCACACCGATGTTGGTTTAAACCCTGGCAAAGACAGGAAAGAGAGATGCACCGCGGGGGAAAAGAAGCCTTTGGAATGCCTTCTTTATGATTCTTCTAGGCGTCACCATGCATAAGTTTCAATTTGGGTCATCAAATTGCTTCTAACTCATCCTTGAAGCCCAAATATATAGATTCTTGTTTTTGGACCCAAAGGAAATTTCTAGCTTGACATATTTTAGTACATTCGACATAACTTCCGCTACAGAGGTCCACTTAATGTGATTCTCGATGTGTTGAATAGCTAAGAAATAGGGATACAAGTTTAATGAAGACTAGTTGGCCTAATTCCACTGTATTGTAGTCAAAAAATTGGTCTTCACATTGGTAACGTGAAAATATGAATTTTTCTCTTCAATAATGGAATTTGGATTTGTATCATGTGCACTTCCTCCTCCAATGCTTCCAATGGCATGGCTACTCACATCACCCAATTATTATGCTTTTGTGTTTCTAAACATAAAGGTTGTTTTGATAGTGATGATATCCAAAGCAATTGTTCTCTTAGCCTGGGAGATATGTCTCGTTTGCTCAAATACACTATCTAGTTATTTCAATTTGTAAAGAAAAAAATTTCTAGTGATATTGCATATATTGATATGTTGAGTAAATTATTATTTTGGTCTCTCAAAAATAAGATATGCGTAAATTTAATCTTTGAAAGATCAAATGTGTCAATTTAGTCCTTGAAAAATTGATTCTCAATCACAATGGTTCTTCCATTTGTTAACACCCACTTAACAAATCTAATGATATGGCATTAAAGGAGTCAACATGGCAATTTTCCAATGATAGGACTATCCAACATGGCACATCTCATCATTTTTGGGTTGTCCAATGTCACTCAAAAAGAGAGAGAGAGGGGGGAGAGAGAGAGATATAGAGATAGACCGCGTGGTGGGCTTCATATTACACTTGTTGAACATTGAAATGTCCATGATTGTCCATCTTGTTTGTCCACAATTATTTCAATAGTTACTTCTGCCAATGGAAAGATTCATCAAGTTGCTACGATCAAAGAGGGGAAAGGAGTAAACTATACATGTGTTTGGTTAGGATTTAGTTTTTTGATTTATAAAATCATTTTTACATCAATTTTAAAAATAAAAAATAAAAAAGTCTATTTGGATAATTTGTTCTAAAAAATTTTAAAACTTAAGAAACAAACAGATATGTTTAGAGGATTTGTTTCCAAAGTAAAATCTAAAAATTATTTAATAAACACTTTTTACATATGGTTTTGCGATAAATTCAATATAATAAAATAATTAATAATGATATTTTAAGAAAAAAATGATAAAAGCGTATACAAGTCAAATATATTAATACAAAAGTAATTTTTTTATACCCCTAAACTTTGACTCAAGTTTTAATTTTCGTTGCAAAACTTTATTTTGTGTCAATTATATCCTATATCTTTTTAATTAGTTTCAATTATATTCTTGAGTTAAATTATTGATAGAAAATGCAGACGTGGTCACCATCATTATATACGTCAATACCACTTACCCATCTATTCACCTACAAGTCAAATATATATTTAAAATAACAATTTTTCCCTTCTCTTTGAACCCAATTCTCTCTTCTTTTCCCTCATGCACTATGAGTCTTCCTTCTATCTATCATTTCTTGTTGGGTTAAATATATTTTAAGGTTCATTTGGAATAATATATTTAAGGCCCACTTTGTGTATTTTTTATAATGCCTACCATTGAGTTTTTTAGGCCATTTTATCTTGTTCTTTCTTAAAGTTCATCCCACTCATATTTATTCCTAATAAAGTTTTTATTTTTACTTCCTGCACAGCTTTTGAGAGAAAGGTTCTCCTAACAGCAGTATAAAATCTTGCAGGATAAAGTCAACATGTTACGAAGCAGAAAGAGGGTTTGTTTGTTCCTAAGAACCTGGTCTAGTACTTAATGTGTCATTTTCTTTCTCTCTCTTTGTGCTATGCTGTAATGGAGTATGCTTAAATGATTATTTGTTCGAGTTCAAATATGTATTCCCAAGTCAACTCCTCAAGAGGCAAAAAGTGCTGTGTCAAAATCTTGGGTTTTTCGTTCACTCCTACAAAAACCATCCTCATGCTTCACATTAATGAAGAAAGAGACAAATGAGAAAGTGCATTTATGAGTAATCTGCTGAGCTACAACGACTAGTTCCTGCTCTCCTATTTAAAGCTTGAAGCTACTCTTGGAAGGATTGAACAACTGAAGTGAAGCAAAATTTATTGAGAGAATTTTTTCGTCACCTACTCTCTGCATTCCATTAAATCCTAAGTGCTCTGTGTGAGATTGTGCTATAGTATTATGCAAAGTGTTTGAGAGACAGTTTCTTTTATTGTTATTATTATTTCTTGTTGTTAATTTGCTTTTAAAATGTTGTAAAAGTTGTAGGCTGAGCCTTTGGTTGAAATATTGTAATTTTCTCCCTTGAGAAATCATTTCAAGTTTGTCTGAGTTTTAGGAAGCTTGTTCCTAGATAGGTTTTCTTGTAAAGCACAGGATAGTTGAATTTTGTAAGAAATCTCCTTTGTATTTGTGCATAGGGAGGAGGACGAAAGATCCAGATAGATAGGATCCAAACCTCTTAAAACGTTTTTGTATAAAATTTTTCTATTCTCTCTATTGGTTACAAAATTGTGTTTTTATTGTCTTTTATCCTCCTAAAAGAGATAAATTGAATTTCGAAAAAGAAGTTAAAATTGTCTATATACACAATTCAACTCCCCCTTATTGTGTATATTTGTTCTAACATTCCTTTTCCTCTTTTTCTTCTTCTTATTCTCATTCTTTCCTTACACACTCTAACTTTTTGTCTTTACCTTCATTGACTTTCAAAATTCTAGTAGAAATCATCTAAGTCTAACATTGAATTAAAGAGATAAAGCCTAAATTTAGGCAAAAAAGAAACAAAGTTGAAGAACAAATAATATGATGCAAATATAAGATTTGGAAAAGAAATAACATGCCTCTTGAAATAGAGATTAAGATGGTAACAATATCATGCTAAGGAGTTACACAAGTGGCACTAACATATACAATAATGATGGCCACATAAACATTTTTCATCATCAGATTAAAATGACGTTGGATTCAAATATATAATTGAAACTAATTAAAAATATATGAGACATTATGGAATAAAATTGAAACTTGAGTCAAAGTAAATATATATAAAATGTACTTTTGCTATATATAAATTGTTATAGTTTGAGTTATATTTAACTAAATTGGTTAAATTTATTATCTAATTTGATTACATAAATTATTAAAAGTGACTTTGTACGAGGATTTAAAACAATTAAAATTTTAAATAAAATAACATAGATTAGTGAAAATTAACCCAAAACACAGCTATAGTAAATAAAAAAAGTTAAATACAACAAATAATAATCTATAAAAAAAATTAGATAAAAGACACCTACTTCTCATTTAAAATTAGAAAGATAGTATGAACATGAAGGGAAAAATAACATACATTTACTAACAGCCGTATTTGTTAAATAGATTATTGGATTTTAATTTACTGGTTATTTAAATAACACTACAAAAAAATTGACTTTCAGTAATGACTTTTTGGTGGCGACTGGTCGATTTTTGATGGCGACTCTCGGAGTTATCACTGAAAGTCGATTTTTGGTGGCAACTCAGAGAGTTGCCACTAGAAGTCCAACTTTTGGTGGTGACTTTTGAAAGTCGTCACCAACAGTCAATTTAATTTTAAATAAAATTAAAAAAAAATAAAACTTTTGGTGGTGACTCTCATAATCACCACCAAAAGCCACCTTTCTTGGCGACTATAATCGTTACCAAAGGTGACCAAAAGACATTTTTTTTATTTTTACTTAAAAATAAATTGACTTTTGGTGGTAACTATAAAAGTCGTCACCAAAGGTGATCAAAGGTAATTTTTTGGTAGGTTTTTTTTTGTTGCAAAAAATGACTTTTAGTGGCGACTATAGTGCCACTAAAGGTGACTTTTGGTGGCGACTATAAGAGTCAGCACCAAAAGTCTAATTTTTTATTTTTATTTAAAAATAAATTGACTTTTGGTTGTGACTGTTAAAGTCGCCACCAAAACACCATCAAAACATTTTTGGTGACGACTTGGCCAAAGGTAATTTTTTGGCGCGTTTTTTTCTTTTCTTTTCTTTTTTTGCAAAAAATGACTTTTAACCACCAAAAGTCTAGTTTTTATATTTTTATTTAAAAATAAATTGACTTGTGGTGGCGACCATTAAGAGTCGCCACTAAAAGTGAGACTTTCAGTGGCGACTCTCATAGTCGCCACCAAAAGTCAATTTATTTTTATTTATATATAATTATATTTTTTTTCTCTGAATCTATTAATAATAATATATTTCCTTTTTGTTAAGTTAGATGTTGTTTCATTTCAGTGTTATGATATTTTTGGCTTAAAATAATTTTAATAGATTATATATATATATATATATATATACATATATAATATTTTGCCCTTACATAGCACAAATAAAATGATGGCATAATGGCAAGACACATATGATTGCAAGGAAGGGACCTAGGTTCAAATCTCAAGTATGCATATGTTAAGTTTAATTTCAAATAAACTCTCATATTGCACAAAAAAAATCGAGTCACCCCGGGATAGCGAGTTAGTGGACCTGTCAAAACCTGCACAAGTCGAATGGGTTCGGGTATACTCGTCGGAGCAATTTGAGTCTAAAAAAATTACTATTGAGTTACAACCAAAGGTATTTTGGTGGTGATGTTTAACGTCGCCACCAATGGTCTTTTTGGTGGCAACCTTCAAAATCACCACTAAAGGTTACTTTTGGTAGTGACTTCAAAGGTCTTTCAGTGGCAACTTTCAAAGCCGTCACTAAAGGTAATCAAAAATCATTTTTTAGCACGAATTTTTTTTTTGGCAAAAGAATGAGTTTTGGTAGCGACTAAAGTCGCCATTAAAGGGAAACATCGCCACTAAAAACTTTTCAGCCGCGAACTTTCAGCGGTAACTTAGTCACCACTAAAAGTCACCACCAAAGGTCTTTTGTGGCAACTTTTAGACTTTTCGTGGTGACTTTAGTCGCCACCAAAAGTCTTTTTTTTTTTGTAGTGTAACCATTAATATATCTGCATAGTTATAGTAATGCTAGTGGTTTTTTTAAAAGAAAACAATTATTTTTTGAAAACAATTTTTATTTTGAAAACAATAATTTTAAAATTATTTAGAATATACATTTTTTAAATATTATACCAAACATAATTAATTTTTTTATTTTAAAAAAATATTTTTAATAGTAGAAACTAACAAGTAGAGGTGTTAAAATGGGATTGCCAGCTTACCTTAACTATACAAATAGGGTTAGTAGATTAATGATTTGATTGTATTAAAATAGAATTTTAGTGTAAACCACCAAAATTCTAGGAGTTTAGGTAGGTTGGTGGTGGCAAGTTCGATAGAACTTTTCTTATCTAGTCAATGTTTTAAAAAATACTTAGTTCATTTTTTTAAAAGTTTTAGTCTTAATATCTAGTTTTTATTATTTAAAATAACTATTTTTTTTGGTCAAAAAATTAACTAAATATACATTATCAAAGAAAGAAAAAGCAGCCCATTTAGAAAAATTAGTTAATAGGCTAATCCAATCCAGCGCATCGAATCTAACCTTACCCACGCCCCTTAGGTTAAATTGAGTCAATATTTTCCATCCCATTATTAATATATGACCTGACACAACTTGGTTTATATTCACAGTTCATTCTGCAAGCTATAATTTTAATTAAGAACATATTAAATCATAAACTTAACATATATAAAATATTGTATGTCAGCTTTATCATAAAGAAATCGATAAGTCTGATCTTGCTTTCAGTCTAAACTTAACACGGTGGCTTTTTCTTCTACTTCAAGCACCAACTCACGTTCATTCCTCCTGTTTCCTGCCATTTCCTGAAAACCATCATCCACCATTTTTATGTATTCTTCATTTTCTACTACTTCCCATTTTGCATCGAGTTCCCAGCATCTCCCAGGCAGTATTTCTCATTCTCTACAATATCTTCAACATCGTGGGAGTGTCTAGTTTACTGGTATGAAGTCCATTATTCATTTGAGATAAGATTTTACATGTTTTAAGACTCTTGGCATTGCTTGTATGAAGTCCAGTATGTGTGAGGAGTCTTTGCCTGTATTTCTCAATCTATGACTTCTTTATTCTTTTGCCTTTGTTATTCTTTTGCTTGCATGAAGTCCAGTACATGTTCTATCACTCTTAGGGTTAAATATAATTGCAATAGCAATTTTTAAAAAATTTCAGGCCTTGGATGCTTTATGGAGTCCCATTTGTGTTCGAAAAAAATTTCATTCTGCATGGTAAACCATTCTCATTTCTTTGAATTGTTTTATAGAGTCCCATTCTTTAAAAAAAAAAATTCCAAGGCCTTATGTATAAAAAAAATTCCAAGTCCCATTACTTTACAGTCATTAATAATGTGTTTTATAAAAAAAATCTTGAAAGAGGACATTACTTTACTATTATGCAGAATGTGTTTTATAAAAAAAAATTATAGGCCTTATTTATAAGGATTTTTTTTTGGTTATTAAGATCATTTTCATTTTCCATGCTATATTTATTATTTAACTATTATTAAGAGACTAAATAAGTCCCATTTGTATTGCTCTTATGTGTTTTTCCAGATAAATATGACGGAGGAATGTTGGAACCCAAAGACTGGGATAGACTTTGAAAATGTAGAGGAGGCATAAGATTTTTGGCGGGTATATGGAGGAAAGATAAGGTTTGGAATGAGGAAAGATACACATGTTAGAAGTAAGAACGATAAAAATGTGTTTACATCAATCAAGTATGTATACTCCAAAGAGGGCTTTCAAAAGCTGAATAAAAGAGACGTAAATACAAAAAATCTGCGCAATGAAACTAGAACTAGTTGCCAAGTTAAACTACACTTGAAGTTTCTTGGGACAAAGTACAAAGTGCATAAATTCCACAATGAACACAATCACAATTTACATACCGAAGAAACTAGCCACATGTTGTGATCGCAACGAAGAATAGCCAAAGTCTAGGTATATGAGATCGAGGTAGCAGAAGACTTTAGTTTTAGGCAAAAAATATCGTTTGACTTGATGAGCTTACATGGGAGAGGGGGAAGAGTGAATATTGGATACACTCGACAAGATGTGAAAAACTATCTCAAGTCAAGCCGACAGAGGAGTATGGTGTATGGTGAGGTCGGGGCGTTGTTGCAACATTTCCATAATTAGATGATAGAGAATCCCTCATTCTTCAATGCATACCAGATGGACTATAAGGAGTAGATCACGAATGTGTTTTGGGCAGATTCGAGAATGCTTGTAGATTACAGGCTATTTGGAGATGTGGTATCATTGGATACAACATTTGGCATAAATAAAAATAATAGGCCCTTCGCTCTTTTTTGTGAATTTAATTATCACCAAGGAATGGTGATTTTTTAAGCTGCCCTGATGTATGACAAGATTGTCGAGTCCTTCAGTTGGCTCTTTCAGACCTTTTTAGAGGTGCATCATCACAAGAAACCCCTCATAGTGTTCACTGATCAAGATGTAGCTACGACGAAGGCATTGTCTAAGGTGATGTTGGACAGTGTGCATGGCCTATGCACATGCCATTTGATGCAGAATGCCGCTAAATATCTAGGCTGTGTTTCAAAGGGAGAATATCACATCTTGATGGAACTCTCCCGATGCATGTATAAAATTGATGATGAAGATAGGTTTGAGGCCGCATGGTGTCGCATGTTGTTAGAACATAATCTTAGAGATAATTGATGGTTGAAAACAATGTATGAAATAAGGGAGAAATGAGCAGCTTGCTTTATGAAGAAAGCCTTCACTCTTAGTATGCGAAGCATCTAACTGAGTGGAAGATTGAACTCAAACTTGAAGGACTTATTGAACCCAGACGTTGACCTAGTGCAATTCTTTAAGCATTTTGAAAGAATTGTAGATGACAAGAGGTACAATAAGTTGAAGTGCGAGTTCAAATGTAGGAAGAAAGTGCCCCGAACTGAGGAATCCAATGTCTCCTACATTGAGACAACTATCTGTGATATATACCAATTATTTTTGAGCTATTTCAGATAGAGTATGAGAAGATATTGGGGACAGGCATTAAGGAGAAGAATGAGAGTATGCCGGTGTTCTAGTATGTAGTCTCTTTGATTGACGGGGGGAGAGGTTTCATGGTATCTTTTGACCCGTCCTTAGGCATCATTACATGCAGTTGTCTGAAGTTTAAGAACTTTGACATCTTATGTTCCCATCCTTTGAAAGTGTACAACTGCAATGAAGTACACCTAGTCCCAGACTGATATATTATGCCTCGATGAACAAGGAAAGCAAGAGCTTGCATAATATGTGATATCATGGGAAAGGAAATTAAGGAGGATCCTAGGCGAGAGAGCATGACTCGATATAGGGAGATTAGTCGAGATTTGATCAGTTTAGCTGCTGAAGCCTCTAGGTCAAAGAAAGCATATTCCTTGTTGCAAAGAGTCACTATCGAGGTGAGGAAATAGATTTATGAGCTTCATTCAATGGAAAAAGAATTGGATTCGGATGCCAATGCCAATGCCAGTGCCACTACTATCCCCATATTTGAGCTCACATCACAAGTGGTGGGGTTCAAGCAAAAAGAGAGTGCAAGAAATAAGAATCAGTATAAAAGTTGTCTCGAGATTCAAGGAAAGAAAAAGAGACGAGTAGCAACTACGGTAAGTGAATTTCATTGTGATTTTATAATTTCTAAGTAAGTAAATTGTGATTTTAATGGATAAATGTATATTCCATGTAGGTGAATGAAGCACTGGCTGGAGTATCGTGCTCGACACCTACCGCACCCTAGGCACATGTTCCCGAAATGAGTTTCACTGATATGCTTATGATTAGTATTTCGACATGTGTCTAATTTAATCATCTTGGTTACAACAATCCTAAACTTTGTACTAATATATGCTATTTCTTAATGTAGGCGCCCATTGATCAGTTAATGCCATCACTTGACACATTACAGTTTGGTCCTGATTTCTTACATCTATCGATGTGTTTGGTCCATATGTGTAATTGAATTTGTTACATTTCTGACTTTTGTGTACTAACATACGTATATCTTCTTTGCATGGAAATTGAATCTATTACATTTATGACTTTTGTGTAATTCATGACAGCAAAAAATTGAATGTGGGAATGAAGTGTCTGTGATGTCCAATTAAGCAAGCCCAAACAACGTTGTTGTCTCAGTTACATGTATGAAGTTCCTTTTATATTCGAAGATGTAAATTGATGCTATGTGAAATAACATAAGAGTAAGAATTAATTCTAAAAAATAGTCATTTTTATTAATAATAACTTTTTGAGATCTCAGATTATTACAAGAGTCTAGGAAAATAACAAAACTTACAACAACATAACTTACATTTACAATAGAATCAAAGTAGTCACTAATTTGGAACCTAGAACCTAGGTAACATTTACAATAGATCCTAAGTAACTATTTCAGATCCTAAGTAACTATTTTGATGAGCCTGTAATGGTTGATGAGGCTGTTGATAAAGTACTTGTTGGCAAAGTTGATTCCTTTCTCAATAGATGCTAGAAGTTGCTTCAGGCCATGTTTTTCATAATCTGAAAGAAGATTCAAAGCCTAGAATTTCTCTACACCATTTTTCCCAATGCCTCACTTGTAAACATTTAAGTTTACCAATCGGAACAAACAAGCTCACATATAGCAAGTATGTTAATTGTATTGAACAAATGAGTATGTTAATTGTATTGAACTACAACAAGTATGTTAATTGTATTGAACAAATGAGTAGAAGCAAAAATGAGCACTCAACTATAGCAAAAATGTTAACTGTAGTTGAGTGCTCATTTGTTCAATAAGTATGTAATATGTGTATTGAACAAATGAGCACTCAACTATAGCAATCAGCAAATATAACAGAAGCAAGCTAATTCAATCCAATTAATCAAGCCCAAACCAAACCCAGACCAAAGCCAGTTCAGTCCAAACCAAACATCATACATAAGGGATGTTTTAACAAGCACATACTACACAGCAAAGCAAAAAACAAAAAAAGTCCATCTAGATTAACATCATACATAAGGGATGTTTTAACCAGCATAGACTGCATAGCAAAGCAGAAAAAAAAACATGGCCTGGAATAAATTGATAAGCTTTACTTTCTTGTTTAGAGTGCTTTTATCCTCTTGTTAACTTGTATGATGAAAGAAAAAGAACCCAAGATTTTTTTGTTGGTAGGATAGACTCATAAACAAGTGGAAAAGTACCTATTAGAACTGAGGTAGTGTGGGATGATATTCAGATCTCAAGTCCAGGAATGAATACATAACAAGTAAAGATAGCATAAGTAGGGATATTTCAGTGCAATAGATGTTAGTTTCAAAAGTAAAAAATGTTACACATAATGAGTGGTAGGCTTTTCCTTGATTAATATATCCTGTTTATAACTTGTTGATCAAGTTAAAAAAAAAGGTTGACAAGTACATGGACTTGTTAGTGAAGAAACTTAATTTTGTGAGATGGGATACATGGAGAGGTAATGAGATAGAATGTGTTGTCAAAATATACCAAATTATAAGTTTGAGGACTTAAAATTTTGGCAATGAAATCCACTTAAGTTGGAGCTTTGAGGCAGTATGATAGGAAACAAATCTACTGCCTTCCTATTCAATGAAATAGTAGTACTATGGGAATATCGCTCAGGGAATGATGTTAAACTATAATTTACTCTGAGAAAGAGGCAAATATGCATAACAAAATGCCATATGCAATTCATAACTTACAAGTCTTGCAAATTTGAGAGCTGACCAAGCTGTGGAACTAGCACACCCGAATCAAAGAAACACACATGGAAATTCATGGAAAATCTACCAATCAAAGAAATCTCTAAAATTAATCCTAATTAAACCCTAATTAATCCTAATGTAAGAAATACACATGGAAAATTATGCATTCACGCTAATATTAGACATCATATCTGAATAAGAGATGGCTCTCTTTGAATTTCTCGGCACATGGAAAAAAATGGCGTTGGCAACGATAGCAGAGAATCCACGAAAAAAAAAAAGGAGAGTCTTAACTGTTTGGCGCACCCATTCAACGGACCATGTAGGAGAAACGATGGGTAATGATGGTGAGAGGCTTCCATGGAGCAGGGAGGAGAAACGAAGGGAATCCACAGTGAGAGACTTCAACAGAGCAAGGAGGAGGAAGGAAGGGACTCGACAGAGTCCGGAGGAAGATAGATGGGAATTGACGGGCACGGCTGTCGACAGGCTCGGTGGAGAATGGAAAGGTTGGAAAGAGAATGGAAGGGCAAAGGCCCTACACTCCTTTTTCTCTCCTCTCCAGAATGCACCGTTTCGAGCCCTTAAAATTAAAAAAAAAAAACGCCAACATGACATTGTTTCTTAGTGACTGGAAAAAAATGGCACCCAAATGGCATCGTTTCAAGGGGCTGAAACGACTACGTTTCGGGCCAAGCAGACATCTACTTGTCTTAAGACAAACAAAGGAGTCGAATGCCCCCTTAATTGGCATATTTTTTGAAAAGAAAGTTAAATAGTTTTTTATAGTTTAACTAAAAGATTGACAATACTCTTCTTGTTTTAAATATATCAGTAGACTCTGTTGACATTAACTACCTCCATAAAATACATCTTTTTAGAACTGAAAATATTTAACTGCTTTTATTGTTATATTGAAACTAGAATCATAGCCTCTTAACATCAAAGCTATGTACAATATTAACCAGGCATTTCATAAACATGTAGCAAGCTAAAGAATCATTTTAGACAGGAAATTAATTTTTATTGACAAAAAATGAGTATGCACTATATATTACATGTTAAGACAGCTAGATAATTTTTTGAAACAAAATGATATTAAATGTAATTTACCCAACTCATATTAGTAAATATTATCCAAGTGATATTAAAATTAAATACTGAAGTATTGTAGAAAAAAGCAAGGTTGTGAAAATTATATCCGTCATTAAATCTGTAGCATATCACTAATTTATGGTTCAGTAGTCTAACTACAATTAAACTATAATTGAACCACTTATAATATGTATCTTTTAATTTTATACATTAAACATCTAATATAATAAAATAATAAATTTCTTCTTCTTGAAATTCAACAAACTTACAAAAAATTTAGAAAAAATTATCAAGTATTTTTGCATATATTTAACAATACCTAATCTGAATAATATATGAATGTGAAACAAAATTTAAAAATAATTACAAAATATTATATTAATAATACCCATATGCAAAATAACATATTAATACTCATAAAATGTACAAAAAAATAGAAAAAATTAAAATTAAAACTGGTTCAAGAATGGAATGACCCAATTTTATCAAATTTTCGGTTAATGAGTGAGTTAAACCGAACTATTAATGTGACCAACAATTTTTTTGATCCAAATGGACAATTCGATTCTTTCAATATTGGAAACTCACCTGTTCTTTCAGCATTGGAGAGCGCGCACATGCACAGACGTATTTCTTTTTACTTGATCTTGTTCAGATTGCCACCTTTTGTGTTTTCCAAAGTCTTTAACCACATCAATAATGAATGCGATCGAAAGAAATACTAGAAAAATTGTCTGAACCACTTTCTAACTAGCTTTACAATATTTCTATTATGTACACTATATGTCAACCAAATAATACTCGATGTCCTTATGCAGAATCACATTTATAAAATGGGGACTCACAAGAAAGCACCACGATTAAATTACAGGAGATTCATCACCCAGATTATGATCTAACTGTACTGTACTAGCAAATATGTCAAGTTGTAATTGTTTATGACGTAACTACAGTTTCCCATTCTAGGTATTGGACAAAACTAAAAGCATAGGATCATTTTGCAAACGAACGTTACTATAACGGGATATGTTACTTAATCTTCTGATTTGCTCGGACCAAAACTCATAGGGAAAGAACCATCCGGAGCTCTAATCACGGAATAGTATCACACATAATTGCTTACACTCGATGCATCATGTGATGACTGTAGGCTTCTCCCTCCCTGTGAATTCCTTCAGCTTTGACACTGATAATGCCAAATCTACAGAAGAACTAAATTAGTTAAGGACATAGAAAATACAAGAGATGTATATAACAATTATTTTGTTTTGATAATGAGAATAACCTATTAATGGTTTTAAGGCAGTTTGAGCATCAACGTCATGTTTAGAGGCATCTGATTCAAATTGTTCGATGTAAACTCTTATAGTTGCACCTGCAGAACCTGTACCCTGTAAAATATAGACATTATTACTATTTAATTGCAGTAAAATTTTAAGACAAACTGAATTATTATCTTAGGAGAGAAGGTAGAGGGAAAAGAATGGATGTCACATACTGATAAACGATATATAATCCTTGATCCATCTGTGAAAACAAACCGAATACCTTGTTTTGATACTACACTTCCATCTACCTGCACAATTAATTAAATTTTTTCAATCAAATGCAAGGAAAATATAAAGCATAACTGCTTGAATTATTATTGCAAATATGAACATGATGAAATGTTGAAACTTACAGGATCGGTATAAGTAAAATCATCTGCAAACTTGAGGACATAACTTCCTGCAGGAGAATACTTTATAGAATCCATTTATTTTAAAGGATCATTTGATAAAGAGGCACGGCTTGTGGCAACTTACCATACTTATCACCTGGCTTGCTCTTAGAAATAATCTCTCGGAGGTATTCAATCATCTTGTTGGCACCATCTGATTCACATTCCTGAAAATGGTTCATCAAACTTAAGCTGGCTCAGCTATAAGAGATACAAAAACTAAAACTTGAGTGCCAAAAAGTATCTTAAAACTGGAGTACCAAAAATATCACAAAAATAAAACTTAAAAGTTATGCATACTTCGTAGTCATATCGAGAAAAGAAATTTCTTCCATAAGTTGCCCAATATTCCTTCACAATATCAGATACAGAGATCAATTTCTCCCCTGGCTTCTTGTCTTTGTTGCAGTATGCAATAATAGAAAGCCAAGCTAATACAGCCCTGTAATTTGGAAACAACAGCAGATGGAGATATACTTGTTATTAATGTAAACAATTTCTTTCAGAATTCTGATCAACAATCAGGGTAGTCAAGCAATGAAAGTAAAATTGAAATTTCATGTTATTCAAAAAGCTAATGAGAAAACAAAAAAGTACAACACCCATAGATAGTTGATACCCTGTACATAAGGAAACAGGATATTTCCCATGGCTATTCTTCAAAAAAAAAACACGTGGGACATTTACCAGATGCCATCCTTCTCACGAATGTGATCAGAACCTGTTCCAAAGCTCTCTTCCCCACAAATTGACAACTTAGAATCATCCATAAGATTCCCAAAAAATTTCCAACCTGTGGGGACCTGAATGGAGGCCGGCCCATATTTTGTTATTAGAAATTTGTCTATAGATATAAAACAGTTACTTCATCAAGAATAATTCAGGAAAAGGGGAAATTGCGAGATATATAAAATCATGCCTCAAAGAAAGGAAGGTTCAATTTTTCAGCAACACGATCCAAAGCACCGCTTGTTGGCATTGATCGAGCAAGACCCTGCAATTAAAAAGAGAAAAGTTTCATTTCTGATTTACATATATCATATTGTTGAAGAGTGGGCATTTCAGTTGAAGATTTTCAGCTTGAAGATCAGCAGCAAATATTGACTTAATTTTATCTGTTAACTTTTGAATTTTAAATAAATTGTTAGCATCATTTGTTATCTTTATCTATTATCTATTATTTTAAATTTTAAGTCAGTTGTAACTGTCCACAAGATGGGCAATAACATATGGAGGAAGGTCCCAACTTGTCTATGTAAATATTTTACCATGATCTGAAAAAAAACATCTGAGTCTTTCTTTAATTGTTTTTCTCTCTTCTTAACTCTACTACAAAATTTTCCCTTTTTTGGAACCCAACATATATGAATGCCTAAGAAGAATATTTTCTACCTTAACACTGTTCTTGAAGTATGGGATTGATTCTTTTGCATTGGCTGCAATGATTGCAACAGAATCTGAAGGTGTAACAAAGAAGCTTTTTCCTAAAATCATGTTTCTATCACCATCACCTGCCAAAAGATTAAAATAATTTAACATCATTAAATAAAGAAAAAGAAAGAAAACTTGGACAGCCATATAATAAAATTATATTATCACAATGTTGTGTTAGAGAATAGAGATTATAATAAAATTATTCATGGGCTTTTATTTAACAGTTTAAACTTTTGAGCTGAAGTAGTCCATGACTTGGTACCAAAATGATAGATACAGAGTACAGAGAGTATGAAATAGTTTATTTGTGTCAGAATCTAACACAATAATTGCATTAATATAATAATGATAATTTCTCCAAATCCAAGTCTGAGCTTCAGTACTTAGCAACCACTAATCCTATAATTCAGCCATAACAGAAAGATGTAAACTAATCCTGATATTCAAAAATTGTAGCTAAAATTCAGTAATTAAAGATAAATATAATCAATATTAACTACTCCTAAAAATTACCAACTATTAATCACATCAGTCCTCCACTTCCTTATCCAGTAGTTGAAGAGTGTTAACCTCTGGTCTGGTATTGCCTCACATGATGATTTCTTCCTTCTGGAATATTGATAACGTACACGAGGTCTTGTATCACAAAACCTCTATGACCAAGTGGCCAGGACATCTATGACCAAGTGGCCAGGAGTTCAACCTTTGCCGGTTTCTAGTCTCTTAAAAAAATTAACTTTCAGCTCAAGGTATGGTTGGTCTATGCTTTGTCTACAGTTCAATCCCAATGGCCTACGAACTATGGGGGACCATTAAATACAACAACAACAACAACATAGCCTTATCCCACTAAGTGGGGTCGGCTACATGGATCGCACGACGCCATTGAGCTCTATCAATGACCAACTCTTTAGATATCTCATTTACTAAAAGATCCCGTTCAATAATTTCTCTAAGTGTCCTTTTTGGTCTTCCTCGACCTTTTTTCATAGGGCTCCATATGGGGGACCATTAAATATTATAATAAAACTATAACTATTCATGACTTAATAGCTTAAACTTTTAAGTTCAAATAGTTGTTGACATTGTGCACCAATCAACACTCGGATAGAATTACAAACACAAATTAACCTTCTCTTCAAGACATCAGATTTAGCTTACCTCCGGTCATGTAGAAACTAGCCAAAAGTAAGTAGCTAAAGTTAATCATGTCTCAAAGTTCTTATCTTAATTTGACAGCCCAGATAAGTTGATAGGAACCTAGAGTCAGGGGATGTGTTATTGGGCCCAAACCCGAAGCCCAAGGGGTGGCTAGTGTCTTCCAGGAGAAAGAAGACAAAGAAAAATAGTTGTGGAGAGAGAGTGTCTTAGTTACAGGAGGGGAGTATTTTTGAGTGGGGATGGAAATCAGTAGGTCAGCTTTGTATGTCTAGTGTTTTCTGAGAAGTTTCAGTGAGAGAGGAGCTTAGGCTCCGGTCTGCAATCTTTTTTCTGCCTTTTCCTCATATTCAATAAAACTTTTCTGAGTTACGTTCATCTAATCCTAAGTTATAGGGTTTCATACTTGATCATAATGGCTATGTCTTAGCTGTAATAGATATTATTTTAATCTGTCAATGTAACTCAAGTAAGCCAGCCAAATCACTCATTTCCTCGGTCAAATCAAGATCATACAGAAGAGGTTCTTACAGTTTACCCAGTGTAGAGCTAGTCTGTTGAGATTGAGTAATTTAGCAGTGCTGAACTGACCTACCACAGTAAATGCTTATGTTCTATCAGTCAATTTCCCCTTTTTTGTAAGCATGAAAGTAGTATTGACTCCTAAAATAGCTTAAATAAATTTATTAAAATCCTGAGCTACTTAATTTCTATGAGCTCCTTTCAAATGATTTTCTCTGGCAACTGCTATTTAAGCAGCATAAGACCTGAAGCATTAAAAAGTAGCATCAGAGCAGGAATTTTATATAGTGTTGAGGTCACACTAAGGCAAATGGAGCATTCTTAGTAACACCCTTAGTCTAGCAGGGGGAAGCATGAAATCCAAGGGTGGTAGGGGTATCCAGGATGGAGGCAATAATGTAATGGGTTTTACCCGTGATTTGCAAGCCTCCAAAAATTCATATCACTTAAGAGGCAATTCTACCATTAGATTCAGTCAGAATATAAGCACTAGGAAAGTAGTAACCAGTTAAAATATAACTCACACTAGCATTCAAGACCACACGGACAGACCAATGTCTTGGTTGTCTTTGGCCAGTGAGACTGAGGATGTTAAACCATTACAAAAACTACACCTAAAGCCTGAGATCTAGATGTCTGGAATAATTCAGTCAAATGATCGACACCCTATTTTATGCAGAATGCAGGAATTCTATTTTGAACAAATATAAATATGTGCAGCCCAAAGTCTAAACTCTTACTCTCGAAAATTCATGCCTATGTGCCTATTTCCAGTTTCCAGGACAGGCCAAACAGCAGTAGAATTACTATATCTAAAATCTCATCTATTTAGATTCTAACTGTAACAGAGACAAATCTGATGGAAAAAGTATATATTCTTATTCATAGAATTGTGATATACATACAGAGGAAGTCCTAAATGACAGGGAATAGGAATCCTAAAGAATCCCTATAATTACACTACAATCTCTATAATTATGCTATCCCTATAATCATGCTATTTACATTATTTACATTCTGTAACACTCCCTCTCAAGGTAGAGCATAGATGTTAATCATACCCAACTTGGTACAAATGTAATATATGCGAGCTCCATTTAAGGCTTTTGTAAAGATATCTCCTAACTAGCCTTTTGTTCTAACATATCCTGAGTAATAAAATTATTTTCAATCTTTTCACAAATAAAGTGATAGTCGATCTCAATATATTTAGTTCATTTGTGAAACATAGGATAAGAAAACTCCGCCTATGTTTTATAACCGGTCCCAAGCCCGGAGAAAGGAGGAGGGTTGTGTTAGGCCTTCGACAGCCAACGTAAAACTGTGTCGAATCTCTCATGAACATGGATCAACGACAATATTTTGCTAATGCTAGGACGTTGCCCGGAAGCAACGCACTGTATGGCTCAAGTACAGTGACAAGTGAGCTAGAGCCGCTGCATCGGCACCCGGATGTAGTGTTAAATGAGCAAGGGTCCACTAATACTAGGTCGTTGCCCGGAAGCAACGCGCTGTATGGCTCGAGTACAGTGTCAAATGAGCTAGAACCACTGCATCGTCGATCGATTGTAGTGTCACAAGAGCATGTTCCTGGAAGGTTGAGGGTAAAGAAACTAGTCGAGGAGAACAAAATCAGGATTGCTACGTGGAATGTTGGAACCATGACAGGGAAATCCATGGAGGTTGTGGACACTATGAAGAGGAGGAAAATTAACATCTTGTGCCTTCAAGAGACTAAATGGGTTGGAGAAAAGGCTAAGAAATTTGACTGTTCAGGCTTCAAGTTCTGGTACACTGGAAAAGTAAGGACAAAGAATGGTGTAGGTATTATGGTGGACAAGGAATGGACACCGAGTGTGGTGGAGGTAAAAAGGATTGGGGATAGGATTCTATGCTTAAGGATGATTATCGTAAGAGATACTATCCACATCATAAGTGCCTATGCACCACAGGTAGGGACAGATGCATATCTTAAAGAAAAGTTTTGGGAAGATTTGGAGGGATTGGTTAGAAACATACCTTTAGAAGAGAAGATTTTCATCGGGGGGGACCTTAATGGGCATGTTGGGAAAGAAGCAGGACAATATGAGAGGGTCCATGGTGGCTTTGGTTTTGGGGAGCTTAACGAGGAAGGACAGTCTATATTGGATTTCTCTATGGCTTATAATTTCAGGGTTGTCAATACCTGCTTCAAGAAGCGAGAGGAACATTTAATCACATACAAGAGTGGAGCTTCAAGGTCACAGATTGACTTCTTTCTGGTAAGGAATCCAGATAGAAAAATCTGTCTAAATTGTAAAGTTATTCCTGGAGAACCCGTGGCAACTCAACATAGGGTTTTGGTCCTTGACGTGGTTATTAAGGGTCGGAAACAAAAGCATCGTCAGGCGATGAACCTTAGGATCAAGTGGTGGCAGCTAAAGGGGGAGAATCAACTGACTTTCAAGAGAAGATTGTTGGAGGAAGGATCTTGGGAGTTACGAGAAGATGCTAACACCATGTGGGAGGAGATGGCCAAGAAGGTTAGAAAAGTAGCTAAAGCATTTTTAGGAGAATCAAAAGGTTTTGGACAAAGAGATAAGGAATCTTCGTGGTGGAATGAGGCTGTTCAAGAAAAGATCAAATTTAAAAGATCTGTGCAATAACTCGGAAAATTGGGAAAGGTATCGGAAGGCTAATAAGGAGACAAAAAAAACAGTAAGTGAAGCACGATCTAAAGCGTTTGAAGAGTTTTACAAGGATTTAGGAACGAAAAAAGGGGAACAAAAGATTTACAAGATTGCGAAGGCTAGAGAAAGGAAATCTAGAGATTTGGATCAAGTAAGATGTATTAAGGATGAAGAAGGAAAAGTTTTGGTTACAGACAAAGATATAAAAAATAGATGGCAGGGTTATTTTCATAAGCTCTTTAATGACGGAACGGAGTCGACTTGCGATATGGAAGATCTAACAACCTTGGAGAGAGAACAAAATTTGGCATATTATCGCAGGATCAAGGTTGATGAGGTCAAGGAAGCTCTTAGAAAAATGGATAATGGTAAAGCTGTTGGTCCCGATGGTATTCCTATTGAAGTTTGGAAGTGTTTGGGAGAGGAGGGTAATATCTGGCTAACTAAGCTCTTTAATGAAATTTTAAGGTCTAAGAAAATGCCTGAGGAATGGAGAAGAAGCACTTTAGTGCCTATTTACAAAAACAAAGGAGACATTCAGAATTGCGCAAACTATTGTGGGATTAAGCTTATGAGTCACACTCTAAAATTATGGGAAAGAGTGATTGAACGTAGGTTAAGAATCGAGACGAGTATTTCTGAAAATCAATTTGGATTCATGCCAGGATTGTCTACAATGGAAGCTATATATCTTCTAAGGGGGTTGATGGAAAGGTATCAGAGTAAACAAAGAGACCTTCATATAGCATTTATTGACTTGGAAAAAGCCTATGATCGAGTACCAAGAGAGGTGCTGTGGAAAGCCTTGGAACAGAAAGGTGTACGGGTTGTGTATATTAGAGCCATAAAAGATATGTACGAGGGGACTACAACTAGTGTGAGAACGTCTGGAGGGGAGACTAGAGACTTTCCTATTAAAATTGGCCTACATCAGGGATCATCCTTAAGCCCTTATTTGTTTGACTTGGTTTTAGATGCTCTGACGAAACACATCCAAGAAGAAATTCCTAAGTGCATGCTTTCTGCAGATGACGTTGTTCTCATAGCAGAGACAAGGGAAGAGATTAATTTTAAACTTGAGTTATGGAGAACTACTTTGGAATCGAAGGGTTTTCGTCTGAGCAGGAGTAAGACCGAATATATACATTGTAAGTTTAACAAGCGACAAGTTAGGAACGAGCTGGAGGTTAAACTTGGTGATCAGGTCGTATCACAAGTGTCAACGTTTAGGTATTTGGGATCAATTATACAAGATGATGGCGAAGTTATTAGAGATGTAGAACATAGGATACAAGCTGGGTGGTTGAAGTGGAGAATGGCATTATACAAGATGATGGCGAAGTTATTAGAGATGTAGAACATAGGATACAAGCTGGGTGGTTGAAGTGGAGAATGGCATCAGGGGTTGTTTGTGATCGGAAAGTACCTGATAAACTCAAAGGAAAGTTTTATCGTACTGCTATAAGACCAGCGATTTTATATGGGAGTGAATGTTGGGCAATGAAAGGACAACAAGAACATAAAATTAGAGTGGCGGAGATGAGGATGTTGCGTTGGATGTGTGGTCACACAAGAAGAGATAGGATCCGTAATGATCATATACGAGGTAGAGTTGGGGTGGCACCTATTGAGGAAAAAATGGTTGAAAATCGTTTAAGATGGTTTGGGCATGTGCAAAGGAGACCGTTGGAAGCGCCAGTTAAGAGAGTTGAGCAGATGGTTTGGAGCCCTATGAAAAAAGGTCGAGGAAGACCAAAAAGGACACTTAGAGAAATTATTGAACGGGATCTTTTAGTAAATGAGATATCTAAAGAGTTGGTCATTGATAGAGTTCAATGGCGTCGTGTGATCCATGTAGCCGACCCCACTTAGTGGGAGAAGGCTATGTTGTTGTTGTTGTTGTTGTTGTGAAACATAGGATAAGAAGCAATGTGAAGAGCAGCTTAGTTGTCACACCATAGCTTTGCTAGTTGTGGGAGCTTGAAGCCAACTTCTTTCAATAGTTGGTATATCCATACAATTTCACATACTGAGTTTGTCATAGCTCTATATTCTTCCATGAAACTAGGTTCGCTCCCATAAAAATACAATAACCAGAAGTAGATCCCTATCATCATTGCACCCTGTATAGTCTGCATCAGAATAGGCTTCAATCATGCCAAAGAGGCATTCTACCTTAGTGTGTCCATGATGCCCATAAAATAATCCATGTCCTAAGGCTCTTTTTAAGTAGCATAGAATTTGCTCTAGAAGTGCCCAATGGTTGATTGTTGGAGAGGACATAAAGTTGTTAACCACACTAACTAAACACAAAATTTCAGTAAGATAATTCAACTTCCCCACAAGCCTCCTATACATCTCAGGATCATGAAATGACTGACTGTATAGATGGCTTAGCCCCCAATAGATGGCCCAGCCCCCAATTTTCCTGTTTCTTTTGACAAGTCAAGACAGGAAGATCCCCTTCTTGTTTCTCATAACTTCAACCCCTAGGAAGTATTTCAAAGGTCCCAAATCCTTTGTTTGAAAATGGGAGTGCAAGAAAGTCTTAAGACTAGAGATTCCTAAACTGTCACTCTTAGTAATCACAATATCATCAACATATACTACAAGTGAAATGATGACATTCTTGAATTGCCTGTAAAACTATGTGTGATTAGACTCGCTTTTCTTCATTCCATATTCCAAAACAACTTGACTAAACCTGTCAAACCATGCCCGGGGGCTCTATTTCAGACCATACAACAATTTGTGAAGTAGACATACTTTCCCATACTACCCTTGAGCAACAAACCCAGGTGGTTGCTCCATATAGACCTCTTCCTAAAAAGTACCATGAAGAAAAGCATTTTTGATATCTAAATGGTGCAACAGCCAATCATAAGTGGCTGCCAAAGAGATCAACAATTGAATTGAAGTAAGTTTGGCAATCGGAGAAAAATTATCTGAGTAAGCAGTACCACCATAAGTGTGAGCATATCCTTTTGTAAAGAGACGGGATTCCTTTTGTAAAGAGACGGGATTTCAAACGAGCCACAGAACTATCGGGATTGACTTTAATTATAAATACCCACTTGCACCCGATAGCTTGCTTGCTAACAAGTAAATCCACTAATGTCCAACTGCCATTATAATCAAGAGCATTTATCTCTCCTATCATGGCATCACGCCACCTTGGATGGGCCAAATCACAAACTATTTTAGGGATCGACACAATCTAGTTTGGCCAAATATGAACAAGTAGATGACAAGTGATCATAACAATTGAAGCAATAAGATAAGTACACAGACGTTTACCTTTGCGAAGAGCAATGGGAAGGTCAAGAATAGTTGAACCGGGATCCAGCGACGAAGCACATGGTGGAGGGCATTGAATCTGAACCTACAATGAAAGGTTGTCATCTAGTGTAAACATGGACAATAAGTGATCGAGTAGATTCTAGAGGAGATGCAGGAGTACCTATAGGTGGTTGAGAACTAGGGATAATATAGACTAACAGATCATCATCCTCCCCCTAACCATGAGAAGTAGAGGAAGGAGAGAAGAAGGGAATGCCTTCTTGGAAGGTAACATTGGCAGAGACAAGGTAGCGCTAAAGAGTAGGGGAGAAACATCTATATCCCTTTTGGAGACAAGAATAACCAAGGAAGACACATTTAAGGGACTCAGGGTCTAACTTAGCGACCTGGGACCGGGTGTCCCTAACAAACAAGTACTACCAAAGATTCGAGGTTCAATAGGGAATACATGTTTAGATGGGAACAGAGCAGAATAGGGAATTTTTCCATCAAGAAAAGATGGCATTTGATTAATTAAAAAATAAGCTGTAGAGACAACATCAACCCAAAATGGTTTAGGAAGATGCATTTGAAACAAAAGAGCTCTTGCAACCTCAAGTGAATGTCTATTATTTCGTTCAATTTGAGCTGGTGTGTCAACACAAGAGAATTAATGAAGAATGTCATATATTTTTTAAGAAAAAAAAAAGGAAAAAATTATAACGAAATGACTAAATTATTCCTGTGAGAATTCGTGATGACAGCATATGTGCTACTAGCCGGTCGATCGCCTGTTGCAGGCTGGTGTCCCTAACAAACAAGTACTACCAAAGATTCGAGGTTCAATAGGGAATACATGTTTAGATGGGAACAGAGCAGAATAGGGAATTTTTCCATCAAGAAAAGATGGCATTTGATTAATTAAAAAATAAGCTGTAGAGACAACATCAACCCAAAATGGTTTAGGAAGATGCATTTGAAACAAAAGAGCTCTTGCAACCTCAAGTGAATGTCTATTATTTCGTTCAATTTGAGCTGGTGTGTCAACACAAGAGAATTAATGAAGAATGTCATATATTTTTTAAGAAAAAAAAAAGGAAAAAATTATAACGAAATGACTAAATTATTCCTGTGAGAATTCGTGATGACAGCATATGTGCTACTAGCCGGTCGATCGCCTGTTGCAGGCTGGTCGACCGGCCTGCCGCCAGGCAATCGGCAACCGCCTGCTGCTGCCAGCTGGCCGACCACCTGGCAGCAGGTCGGTCGACCGGCTTGCAGTAAGAGGTTGACTGTGTGCAGGACGACCGGCGGGCATTCCTAATGTGGGTGTGGACAAGTTCTGGAATAACATAGAGGCAAAGGCTCTTTCTTAAATTCAAAATCCTCTTTAGTCATCTTAAATGTTCATTCCCCATCAAAACTTGATAATTTTTAGAAACACAATTCAGTTTTTGCCCTAAATCACATATACTGGTCATACATTTTCCTAATACCCATGACAAATTTTGTTGACCCTAATCCCTACCACGAAAGGAAGCTCAAATGAGTCAGGAAAAAATGAAATACTGCAACCAAAGATTATCAATTTAACCAGTATATTAACATTGCAAGATATATATATATAAAGAGAGAGAGAAATAGAACTTGAGATAAACTGAAACTCTAGTACGCAAACTACTGTTGTCGTGAGTGACAAAGTGACGACGAGATGACAGATGAAGAAAAGGAAGGGCAAATTTGACATTTTCTATCCTTTTCCCTTTCCATGACCAGATTTCCATTGGGGAAGCTATGGAAAGGAGAATCATGAAAAAGAGGGAAGAGGGAGTTCCATGTTCTATCTCTTGCATTTACAGAACACCTTACCAAACTCACGAAAAAACCAACAGTAATGGAAGTGAGTTTTCCTTTCCAGTGTTTTTCCCCTACCAAACGCCCCCTTAAGGTATAGGTGAGTTTACTAACAGAAATCGGATTAAATGAAAAATTAGGTAAACTCAACACTGAGGGCAAAGACGTAGACAGGGTTAGTTTAACAATGTCAAACCCAAGGACATGGGGTGTGGATCCATCAGCTATAATCACATGAGATGAAGAGGCATAGGTATGGAAGGCAGAGAAAAAGGTTAGGATTACTTGTCACGTGATCTAAAGCACCATAATCAACGACGCATTTGGTTGACGAAGTGAAGAGACATGTAGGGGATTACCTGTATCAATAAACGCAGCAATAGGAGCAAGAGTTTTTAGTGATTCCTGATACTGAGTGAACTGGGCAAATTCATCAGCAGATTCCATAATAGTTTTATCAAAAGACGATGCAACGTGCGTAGACCACCCTGTCTGATTCTTATTGAGGAGTTTCATACAAGTGTGTTTTGTATGCCCTCGCTCACGACAGTAAAAGCACTCTATTCGCCTAACTCCTAACTCTGATTTTCCATATTCCTATTACGATTATTTAACCCACCTCGAGAGCTACCTCGAGAACTACCACGACTAAAAGAGCACTATTGTTAGTAGTGGGTTGAGAAGTCTGAGTAAAGACTTCCTGCAGAGAAGAAATTTAAGATTTAACTGCCTCAAAATCTAGACGCAAACCAGTCAAAAAACACATAACCGCCCTTTTCTCCCACTAAGCTTGTTGAACTTTAACATCAGGGCTAAAGGGAAAAAGCATATTGAGTCCTTCATAGGTTTTCTTGAACGCCATGAGCAGTAAGACTTATCTTGCTGCTCTCCCTGATAAAAGGACTTACATACCTCATAGATACAGGATATGTTTCCCCGTCCAGAATACAGAAAATCCAGATACTCCATTAACTCCTTCACAAACTCTCAAGGGTTAATCAAACCAAGTGCCTCAGTATCAATAGAATTCCAAATCTGCAAAAATAAGCTCACATCATCCCGCAACCATGCTTGCCGGGTACCATCGGTAGGTGGATTAGAGATGAGATGGTCATCCTTCTCAATGCTTCGCAAATAGACCCAAACAATTTCACTTTAGTCTAAATAGTTGGGGCCCTCGAGTTTGTTCTTTGATTTTTGTCATAACAGGAACCACCTCGCCATAACTGTGGATTTATTTTCTGCCATAGGTGAAACAATACACAAAGTAGCCAAAAAAAAAAAGAGACCCAAATAGTAGGTAACCAATAAAAAAAAATGCAAACTTCAGTGGCAAAGGATGTTGCCGAAAAGGGCATAAGAACGCCAGCAAGGGATAGTTTCAATTTAACTTCTGATTTCAGAAGATAATCAGACATAGTAAATCTTGGAAAGAAAAACACCAAAAACATCAAGCAATTAAGTGCAATATCAACAATCAGAAACCACCAATAACCAACATAGTAGATTAGGAAAGAAATATAGCATATCAAGCCAGCACATGTGCAAGCAAACCTTTTTAATTTAACCCCAAAAAGAAACAATCTTATTTGTTTGGGTCAAGAGATCCCATACTTTCCTATCTTTGGTTATTTTCAAATAAAAATATCTTTTACGGCCTCAAGGTAAATTCTGTAAGGCAAAGCATACAAGCACATCCAACTGGGTCGCAAGCAAGCATCAGCTGAAGGTTTCACAAACCACATCATAATTGAAGTATCTGAACAAAAAAATCATCAGCTTTTTAAATCTCACATACCATCACTGGCAGCACCAAAATCAGGTCCATTCTCACCATACAAAATGTTGGCAAGTTCCTTGGCATATCTGTTTAATTGGCATAACCATCAAGAAGAACTATTTCATGAACAAAATAAAAATAAACGCCAAACAAAGCATTAGTCTCACGTGAGATTAGGATCTGGATGACCGTGTCCAAAATCTTCTAGAGGAACTCCATTTAAAATTGAATCCTACATGATACACTAGCATCTAATATCAACAATTTTGAATAATATTTGAATCAACTCTGACAGCAAATTTTAAAAGAGACTTACCGGACTGGCACCTAGTTTATCAACAAAGATTGGTTTTGCGTAAGCACCAGTAACTGCATGCATCGCATCAAAGATAAACCTAAAAAATGGTAAATGAAAAATAAAATATATTCATGACAGATGTTCATAATTGCAAAACATAATATGCCACACTCACGAGGATATGCAAAATCCTTAAGAAAAAAAAAAGTTCATTTTAAGGCGAAATACTATTACTACCTTGATATTATCAAGGAAAAACAGGAAAAAATTTTAAGGAAATGCAGCAGGCTAAGCCATATGCGCTGTGAGTAAACAGAAGATGTCAACCACTTCTAATTACACATGCAGTATTCTCTACCCCTTAAAAGAAACTAGAAGACAAAACTAAGTGGGATAAAACTAGAAAAAAGAAAAACAATCACCGTGTTCATATCCTAGGAAAACATCAGAAGATTGCCTAATCTTTATGATACTAATGAAGGATTATTTCATGATCAGGGCTGAAGTAACACAGCAATTTATATAATATGTCATATCTATTATCCTCAAAATGCAGCATTTATACACCAAGACCAATGCCTGCAAAAGCAGGAAATCATCAACCAACATAAGAAATTTTCGAATAACAATTATACCTGAATTCTGGCCGTGAAAGAAGACTTTTGATTAGCTGGAAATCAAATACAGTCTGCACAATAAAAACAGAAAAATGCTCAGATCCGATTTACATGAATCATTCTGTAAAGTATATTGAGAAAATAAATAATCTGTTAAAAATTAAAAAATTATAGGAGAAAAAGATATTTCTACCTCCATTAGTTCCACATAGTCAGAAACTGGGTCTATAACTTCCACACTGAAACTTCCATACTTTGTAACCCCAAAATTTGATAAGTCAACGTCAGGAATGTCAGCCATCTTTATTTCTGATATCTGTGACAATTGAAGACAATTTGAAGACCATAAGGGAAAAGTGTGCTGTACTCCTTAGCAGACAGGAACATAGTATGCATGAAAATATAAACTTGTGGATATTATTTTTTTTTCCCCCACACAAAGTTTAACTTGTACTTGATTCACAAGAAAAAAAAAATGAGATAACCAATTTCAAAAGGATGACCCAATTCAATGAATACCTTGAACTGTTTCATACAGAAGCAAAGTAGCCTCAACAATGTAACACCTTTTCCTCTTTTTTTTTTTTTTTTTTGGGAGGGGATACAATATATGATGTATACTATTATTTGTTATCTAATGAGAATGCTATAGTTTTCAACATGCTACAAGACAAATGTACTGGAAGACTCAATGATTTGAGAAGGTAGAATATATCATATTTACTAACTGTGCATGACCTAAAAACATGCAAAAGAAATTTAGATCACTCCATATACCCCACGAGGTGACTAGTTCAGAGGCTACCCAAATGAATCTGGTTGTTTAGGTTCACTTTCAACAAACTAAGAAAATGAACATCATGCAATGCTTATTATCAGGGCTATGCAGACACAAATCTAGGAAGCTCTCATGGTCAACTCTACCGGAATTTCATTTTACCTAGGCTATGCTAGCTTACTATTTAACATCATAACTTTTTGAAAATTCAATTGAAAGAATATTAGAATTTAGAATTAGAAATCGATCTTGTAATTAATTGCATTATTGCAGTTTATTGTATTGATCCTCTAACCTTAAGAATTAGGAACGGTTTAGAGCAATGTTTTAAAAATTGAACTAGTTAATGAACTAGAAAGGAGAGTGGTTCATGATTTAATAGTCGAACTATGTCTAAATCACGGATGAATTGATTAAATTAAAATATTATAAAAATATTTAAAATATGTTATATATAGTTGTGATATAATATTTTATAATAATTAAATTCATAAACTACAAGAACAAAATTACAAGTCATTTATTTTTTATCATTTGATTGTTATTTATAATTTTATATGACATTCTAACATTTATTGTTGACATTCTTCATTTTTTTCTTTTGTAATTCAAAATCATTTTACATTAAATAATAAAATGACATTTTTAAAGGATAACCTCTTATTAACTTATATATATAAAAAGTTGCATACTGTAAACAAGAAAGCATGTGCGGCATTTCAATAAGCTGCACCTTTCATGAACCCTGAGGTCATAGGCTTGAATCCCATCTATGCAATTTAGCAAGATGAGAGATGGAGTGGCTCAAGGCTGAACCTGTTGCTTCATTTCAATCAGCCAATCAAATTCAGTTTTTGGCCAGGTTTGGTCAGTTCTCTCAACCCCTCAATTCCTAGTCCCTTTTGGACTGGATCAGGGTCCAAATCTGGATTCAACTTATTGAACTAGCCAATTTGACCTGATTTTGATAACATTGGTTTAGGGGATTAAACTTGAGAATTTATTTCTAGTCCCTTTTGGACTGGATTCAACTTAAGAATTTATTTCCTGTATTTATTTTCTTCCTAGGATAGCATCTCTATTATTGTATAAATACTCCATGTACATATTCTTTTCAATATAATAGAAATCAAACAGTTTGTCATGCTATTAGAGCCTTAGGGTTCATCTTCAATTTATGGTTGGCTTGCATTGCCATTTTTCCTCCTTTTTGCTTTATCAATGGCCTACTTTGCCACTAGGACACCCTCCTTTTACCATCCTTTCTACCCAAATACCTTAGGAACCACCACAAACCCAACCAATTGGACTACCACATACAACCAAAGACCATAAGACAATGCACGCACCACCACGAGCCGTCCATTTATCATTGTCCAATGTTTTATGTTGGAATGTGAGGGAGCATGAGATCTCCTCTTTGGCAGTAATCAACCCAAAACACTTTGTTGGCCACCGTCTAAGCCATTCCAACCATGTTGGGGTCCATTGTGACCAGGGACAAAATCAAACCTACTATGATTGATACTTCCTCTAGTGATTTGCAGAACAACTTGAACGAGAAAAATTATTTGAAATAGTCCCAATTGTTTTGCACCTTTTTGATGGGACACAGAAATTAACTCATTTGCTTGGTCTTGGCCTCTTAACTAGGCAATCTCAAGTTTGATACCTGGGATGAAGAAGACTCCTTGGTAATGTGTTCATTGGGGAATACCACGGCACTTGAAATCAGCAATACATGCATGTTCCTCGGTTCAACTAAGAAAATTGGGATGAGTTCAGAAAACTTACTCCAAAGTGCAGGATGCTGCACAAATTAATGAGATCAAAACCAACAAGAGGATAGAATCATTCTTAAGAGGTTTGTGGAGAAAGATAGGATTTGCAATTTTCTTGCAAGGTCGAAAGTTGAGTTTGATATTGTACATGTCCAAATATTAGGAAGGAAAGAGCTACCTTTCTTAAATGAAGCAGTCGCCATAGCATTAGCAAAAGAAGGATGAAAGGGTGTGATGATAAAAGCTCAGCTAATGGAGAGCTCGGCATTAGTGTCCAAACTATTATACAACATTTTGATGGAATCAATGGACAAGCTGATCAATCCAAACAATTCAACAAAGACTCCTTGTGATGTACCAATTGTAAGAAGCCACATCACACAAAGGTGAATTGTTGGAAGCTCCAATTGTAAGCCCCCAAAAGTGAAGAAGGGGCAAGAGAAACCTCCTGTGGTAACTAAAAATTTTGGCAATCAAGAAATTTCCATCTTGATCAACTTCAACAAAGGAGATTGAGAAGTTGAAAAATTTATTAGGGTCATTAGAGAAAACTCCAACAGTAGGTACATGTTCTTTGATTTTCATAGGTATTTCCTTATATTCATCTATCTTTAATGCCACAAATAAAGTTTCCATAGACCGTGGGGTCATTGACTCCAGAGCTACTGAGCATAAAGCTAATTCTTCTCAAAAATTCATTTTGTATAACCCATGTCCTATTAACAGAAAGATTACCATTGATGGCTGGTTGGTTATTACTAAGGTTGGTTAAGACAATATTTGTTTTAAGTAATTTCCTTACTTCGAAAAATGTCCTTGTTTCAAAACTTTAAACCAACCTTTTTTTCCATGTAAAAGCTCACCTAACACTAATTGCAGTGAGATTTTTTCCTACTTCTTGTGTATTTCAAGAATGAGGCACGAACTAGATGATTGGACTTGTTAAGGAAAAAGATGGCCTATAAAGATAAGATTTAGATCCACCATATTTGCCTTGGTCATCCTTATTCAATAGTATCAAAATAATGTTTCCTTTATTGTTCAAAAGATAAGCTTCTGAAACTTTCCATTGCGATGTTTGTAAATTTTCAAAGCATAAACATACTCCTTTTCTAATTAGTAATAAAAGAACTTATGTTCATTTTGCTTTAATTCTTAGTTAATTCATAGTGATATTTGGGGTTCCTCTTTTATGACTAATATTTCCATAGCTTGATGTTTCATTTATCAATGATTGCACCCACTTGACTTGAATTTTTTGTTGAAACAAAAATCTGATGTAATCTTTGTTTTTCCTATCTTCTACAATATGATTAAAACTCAAATTTGGGGTGGGAATATATTGGAGACGGTAGCAATATGTTTATTATTATTATTAATTGTTTGATAAGTTTGTTAGGATAAGCTTTGTTAGTTAGTTTTTATTCCGATAATGTTTATATAGGATACTTATCCTAATTTAAATTTTCCTAGTCTGTTACGTCATGTGTGCCTTATAAATAAGGCAGTGATAGATTCTTAGAATTATTATTCTGAATGAAGCAGTACTTTCATCAAATGATTTCTATCTTCCTCCTAATTATATACTTTTATGGTATCAGAGCATTTAAGAGTATATATTTTTAGTTGAGGGAGGTTTGGTCTCCATGGCCGCCATTCGAACAAGTAGAGGCACTGAATCTGAGGTATCATCAGATAACTCAGGCTCGGCCTCTACAATCGTTCCCACCGCTTCATCAGATAATTCCCTCTCCCTACAAGTCACGTCATTCAAACTGAATGGATGCAACTTTCTCCATTGGTCTCGGTGTATTGAAATCGTTGTTCGAGGAAAGGGAAATTCGACTACCTAGATGGGTCTGTCACACCACCGGCACCTGAAGATCCTACCTTTGTTTCCTGGGATATCAACAACTGCATGGTTATGTCGTGGCTAATTCATTCCATGGAACCCCTTATTGCCGAAATCTACCTTCTCTATCCTACTGCCAAGGCGATCTGGGATGCAATTCAAATTGCCTACTCTGATTATGAAGATGCTTCTCAGATGTTTTCGCTTCGGACGCATGCTCGAGAAATTCGCCAAGAGAATAACTCTGTTACCCAGTACTTTAATTCGCTAAAGAAAGTTTGGCAAGAATTGGACCTCTTCAATCGTCACCAATGGCGCAATCCGACCGATGCTGAACTATATCATAACATGCTTGCTAAAGAAAGGATCTATGACTTCTTGGCAGGCCTCAACGAGTCCTTTGATGATATTAAGCGACGTATCCTGAATCTTACACCACTACCGGCAATTGATGAAATTTTTGCAATGGTCAAACGAGAGGAAAGTCGAAAACAAGTGATGCTGGGCCCATCTCCTTCATTGTCATCAGCCACTGAGTCATTAGCTATGGCCACTCGACAGGGTAATGGCAGAAGAACCAATCTGTGGTGCGACCACTGTCAGAAACCCAATCACACTAAAGCTACATGCTGGAAGATTCATGGAAAACCAGCAAACTGGGTTCCACGTCATCTTCGGGACACCAGTGCAAAGACAAATCATTCAGCTGGTGACAAAAGTGTTCAGATAGCTACTGCACGTGCTCCGGAATCCAATCTTGATCAAGTTTTTTCAAAGGCGCAACTCGAACAACTCAGCAAACTCCTTTCCAGTCCTCACACTACGATGCCTAGTTCTTTGATGGCCACTGGTATTATACACCCCTCTCTTAACACTAATTCACATCAAGGTGAGCCCTGGATTATCGATTCTGGTGCATCGGATCACATGTGTGGTTCCCATTCTCTTTTTTCTTCCTATTCTCCATGCTCTAGGAATAGGAAGATTCAAGTAGCTAAATGGTTATTTACCTCTGTTTTGGGCATTGGCACTATATTCTTAACTCATAGATATCTCTCTCTAATGTCCTATATGCTCCAGATTTAACATACAATCTACTATCTATCAGCAAGATTACAAAAGATTTACAATGTGTTGTTAAGTTCTCATCAAATACTTGTATTTTCCAGGATCAGACTTTGGCGCAGATGATTGGGAGTGCTAAAGAATTTGCTGGCTTATACTACTTTGTGAATCCTCCTGGTGCCAAATGTAATATGATCACTGACTCATCTCAGCCCTCAAAACACCAGCAAATTATGCTTGTTCACCATCGACTTGGACATCCTAGTTTTTCTTATATGATACATTTATTTCCTTCGTTGTTTCATAGCAATGATAAATTTTTTTGTGAAATATGTCAGTTGGCCAAACATACTCGTGTTCCCTTTCCTAATCATAATCATATTACGTCTAAACCCTTTGCTCTTATACATAGTGATCTTTGGGGACCTTCTCGGATCAATTCTATTTCAAATAAAAAATGGTTTATCTCTTTTATAGATAATCATACAAGGGTGTGTTGGGTCTATCTGTTACGTGACAAATCTGAAATAGCCCAAATCTTTGAAAATTTTTATCAAATGATTAAAACTCAATATAATTCTCAAATTCAAAAATTACGTACAGATAATGGCACAGAATATTTTAATTCTTCTCTCAAGAATTTTCTTCTTAAAAATGGCCTTCTTCACCAAAGTTCTTGTGTCCATACCCCACAACAAAACGGAGTTTCTGAAAGAAAAAACCGTCATTTACTTGAAGTTGCCCGGTCCTTAATGTTCATGCACAATGTTCCAAAGTGTTTTTGGGGTGATGCCTTATTATCAGCCTGTTTTCTTATTAATCGACTACCTTCTAAAATCTTAGGCTTTCAAACTCCTCTTTCCACCCTCCAAAAATCTTTTCCAGAATCTCGAATTTTCTCCACATTAGATCTCAAAGTGTTTGACTGCACTGCATTTGTTCACAATCATGATATAGGTCGCAGTAAACTGGACCCAAGATCCCTTAAGTGTGTCTTCCTTGGTTACTCCACTTCTCAAAAGGGTTATAGGTGTTATTCTACAGAAAAAAAAACGATATTTCATCTCTCGTGATGTTACCTTCTTTGAACAACAACCATATAGCACCAAAAATTTGTCTCAGGGGGGAAATCTAGACTATGATCCTAATTTTTGGGACAATAATTTTAAGAATTTTGAAAATTCCCCACCTACTGAAAATTGGGAAAGTTTTTGGGTAACGAATCTTGATGTCCAATATCAGTCCAGCATTCCCTCAGATATGTCCAATATTCCTTCAGATCAGTCCAACATCCTTTCAAACCCATCTCAATCACAATCTCCTGATACAAATCAAAATATTCTGCCCAGTTCTACCACAACTGAAT
Organism: Biancaea sappan; assembly: GCA_037074585.1. Taxonomy (NCBI): domain Eukaryota; kingdom Viridiplantae; phylum Streptophyta; class Magnoliopsida; order Fabales; family Fabaceae; genus Biancaea; species Biancaea sappan. The sequence goes on along the minus strand of CM073492.1, from coordinate 71,711,448 downwards.
CTGTGAAGCCTTTTCCTATCACCTACACCAGGAGGGAACGTGTTCACAAAGAGGATAACCAGAAAAAAATTCCATCTGATCCTAATATATGTACTAATGAGAACTTACTTGATATGCCTATTGCTTTAAGGAAAGGATCAAGAGCCTGCACTAAACATCCAATATCAAATTTTATTGGGTACTCACACTTGTCTCAGAATATGAAAGGGTTTGTTTCTCAACTATCAGAAGAAGAAATACCAAAAATAGTAAGTGAAGCCTTAAAGAAAGAAGAATGGAAGAAAGCTGTTTTTGAGGAAATGAGAGCCCTTGAGAACAATAAGATGTGGGAAGTTGTTCAACAGCCTAAAGACAAGAGAACAGTTGGATGCAGATGGGTATTCACAGTGAAATATAGGGCAGATGGCTCAATTGAAAGACATAAAGCCAGGTTGGTTGCAAAAGGTTTCACACAGTCTTATGTATTGATTACCAAGAGACATTCGTTCCTGTAGCAAAAATCAATACTATTCGGGCGCTATTATCCTTGGCAGCTAATCTGGATTGGAAATTGCAACAATTAGACGTGAATAATGCGTTTTTAAATGGAGAAATAGAAGAAGAAGTATACATGGATCTACCTCCAGGATTTGATTCAGAAAGCAAAAATGGCAAGGTATGTCGTCTAAAAAAATCTTTATATGGCTTAAAACAATCACCAAGAGCTTGGTTCGATCGATTTACTAGAGCTGTTCAGCAACACGGATTCAAACAAACTCATGCAGATCATACTTTGTTTCTTAAAACACAACAACAACAACAACAACAACAGCCTTATCCCACTAGGTGGGGTTGGCTACATGGATTGCCCCACGCCATTGAGCTCTATCAATGACTAACTCTTTAGGGATCTCATTTACCAGAAGATCCCTCTCAATAACCTCTTTAAGTGTCCTTATTGGTCTTCTTCGACCTTTTTTCACAGGACTCCAAACCATCTGCTCAACTCTCCTTACTGGCGCTTCTAATGGTCTTCTCTGAACATGTCCAAACCACCTTAAACGGTTTTCAGTCATTTTTTCCTCAATAGGTGCCACTCCAATTCTCCCTCGTATACAATTATTACGAATCATATCTCTTCTTGTATGCCTACACATCCAACGCAACATCCTCATCTCCGCTACTCCAATTTTATGCTCTTGTTGTCCTTTCATCGCCCAATATTCGCTCCCATTTAAAATCGCAGATCTTATAGCAGTACGATAAAACTTTCCTTTGAGCTTATCCGGTACTTTTCGATCACAAACAACTCCTGATGCCATTCTCCACTTTAACCACCCAGCTTGTATCCTATGTGTCACATTACCAATAATTTCACCGTCATCTTGTATAACAGATTCCAGATACCTAAACTTTGACACTTGTGATACAACATGATCTCCAATTTTAAAACACAAGGGGGTAAAATAACTATTTTGATAGTATACATTGATGACATGATCCTCACCGGAGATGATGAGTCTGAGATAGAAAAAATTAAAAGGGAATTATCAAAAGAATTCGAGATGAAGGATTTGGGAAACTTGAGGTATTTCTTGGGCATAGAAGTTGCTAGGAGTAAAATGGGAATTTCTGTATTACAAAGGAAATATACACTTGATTTGTTGAAAGAAACAGGTATGATGGGCTGCAAACCTGCTGACACACCCATAGATCCTAATCTGAAACTTGAGATTAAAAATGATGATGTACCGGTAGACAAAGAGCGTTATCAAAGACTAATTGGAAGGTTAATTTATTTATCCCATACACGACCAGATATTGCATTTGCTGTGAGTTGTGTCAGCCAATTTATGCACTCACCTTATACCAATCATATGGAGGCAGTATATAGGATCTTAAAGTACTTAAAAGGTACTCCGGGGAAAGGACTGTTTTTTAAGAAAGCTGAAGAAAAATATGTAGATGTTTTTCTTGATGCAGATTGGGCTGGATCAAAGACTGATAGACGTTCCACCTCTGGTTATTGTTCCTACGTATGGGGTAATCTAGTCACCTGGAAGAGCAAGAACAGACAGTAGTGGCAAGAAGCAGTGCAGAAGCAGAACTACGCTCAACAACTCATGGAATTTGTGAAGCATTATGGTTGAAACTACTCTTGGATGAATTGGGGGTTGAAATACAGATTCCTATGCGGATTTTTTGTGATAACAAAGCTGCCATTGCCAGCTCACATAATCCAGTACACCATGATCGAACTAAACATGTGGAAGTAGATCGTCATTTCATCAAAGAAAAAATTGACAAGGGAATCATCACAATTACTTACATTCCTTCTTCCGAACAAACTGCAGATATCCTGACTAAAGCATTGTTCAAACTGTCACATGAACATATGGTGAACAAGCTAGGAATGTACAACCTGTACTATCCAGCTTGAGGGGGGATATTGGAGACGGTAGCAATATGTTTATTATTATTATTAATTGTTTGATAAGTTTGCTAGGATACGCTTTGTTAGTTAGTTTTTATTCCGATAATGTTTATATAGGATACTTATCCTAATTTAAATTTTCCTAGTCTGTTACGTCACGTGTGCCTTATAAATAAGGCAGTGATGGATTCTTAGAATTATTATTCTGAATGAAGCAGTACTTTCATCAAATGATTTCTATCTTCCTCCTAATTATATACTTTTAGAATATAATAGGACCCAGTGCAGAAATAAATGAGAAGAACATAAATAAGATTTGGAAAACTGAAACACTCTGATTAATTACTGAGAAATCTCTACTAGTGGGGTAGAGAGGATTACGCTCATATGGCAACACACTCAAAACAGCAAATACTCTGCTGGACACAATACAACTAACACCTCACACAGAATTGATAATATTGCAAAAAAATACATACACAGAAAAACACACAGAACACAATATGGATGCTAGACTTTCGAGAGGTTAGCACTCTCCCCAGACCATTCCATAATTTTCCATGCCCTTTCCACTATACATCCTCCTATTTATGCCCAAAGCCTCCAACTGAAAAACCCTACCTTTCCCTTTCTATCTCCACGTGTCACACCTTCTAGAAACTGTTATAATCATGCCCTGCTGTCAAGGTTAGTTACAAAACCTCCCCACATCCTATCATTCCTTAGATTCTCTAGAATATATTCCATCAGAATACAAAGACTCCATTGTAACAATGCAAAGGATTATTTCAATCAATCCCTTTCAACTTTCTTTCACATAGAAGCCATAATACATTTGAGTCCTCTTGCATTAATACACCTTAAGAAATCAGGGTGGTCAAACCAAAAAAAGAAAGCCATTTCTTGCCAAAACAAGGGCTGCTCTGTTTCAAAAAAGTGTCCGAAAGCAGTAATGGGGGGAAGCCATTTTAATAGCAACTAAAATTATTAACTGACTTCCAATCTGAATTCTTGATCTCAAGAGTCCCATGTAATTTCTAACTCAGTTTGTTTCCAAATAACAGTGCATCTAATAATCTTTTTAGTAAACTATTTGGATTCTCAACATCAAATAAAACTTGATCCTCGAGCTATCATCTGTTTTTTCCTCGGCTATTCTATACCCAGAAAGGTTACAAGTGTTATATCATCCTCCCCTTACAAGGAAGCTTTTATGCTTCTGTTGGTGTCACCTTTCCTGACCATGATTCCAATTTTCACAATCCTTATCTTTTGGGGGAGAATTCTGTCATCAAAGATAAGAAATTTTTCCTTCCTAAATTATTAACAAATGTTCCATTGCAGTCTAACCCTCAATCCTCCATTCGTTCTGACAGAGCACATGCATGACTTTACTAATCCATTGTAAGTCTATTCTCGAAGGAAGGTTCGGACCTCCCAACCAGATCTAGTCCAATAATCTAATTCTACCAAAAAAAGAGGTGAAGGTAAAAACCCCATGCATTGATTATGCATCTGAATGAAATGATTATGATATTCCAATTGCTTTGCGAAAAGGGAATAGAAATTGCACCACACATCCTTTGTCTTCTTTAATTAGCTATGGAAATTTGTCAAGGAACCTCAAAGCCTAATGTCATTACCATGCCTAAAACTATTAAAGAATGATTATTGTATACATGCTATGAAGTTTAGAACCGGAAGCACCAGAGAAAAAACACAGGAGTTGGTAAAATTGCTGAAAGGAAAGAAACCAAATGGATGTAGATGGCATTGCGCTACCAAATATAATTCAGAGGATACTTCTAAAGTCATAAAGCTTACCTGGTTGCCAAAGGCTATGCCTAGATCTATGGCACAGACTATATGGAAAGTTTTGCTCCAGTTGCTACAATTTATAAGAGTTTTATTATCTTGGCAGCTAACCTTGGCTAAAATTTACAGCAATATAATGTAAAAAATGTTTTCTTGCATGGTGACTTAGAGAAGGGTGTGGGATTCTATTTTTATTATATTATTATGGCTGATTTGTTTCCTTTTCTTGTAAATATTTGGTCTTTGATTTGTTTCATTTTCCATTATCATGATTGATTAAATTAATTTGTATTCAATAGGATTGATTATATTGCTAGGTTTGTGAAGGATTCTCCTCCTCTTATTGCTCTAGCTAGGTGTATATAAACTCTAGACTATTCTTGTAAACATCAAATTTGAGTGAATAATATTCTACAATATTCTACATGGTATAAGAGCGAGTTTTCTGAATACATCAGAGCGGATTTTTTGAATACCTAGTCTCTCTCTCCCTCCCTCCCTTCCTCCCTTATTGGAACACGCATAGAGCTTCTTCCACCCTCGCGGGCTCGCCTCAAAAGGTCGCCGGCCTATCCTCATCAACTAGAGCTTCTCTAACTGTCACACGCGCCGCCATAAGCGACTTTGTTCTTCTACAGCATCTTCGTACTCGTTGGCACATGGAGTCGCCATTCTGGCACCCGCTTGGATAGAGTTGATTGCCAGCCATCGTAAGACATCACCCAATCATGGTTCAGTTCATTTGGGCCCCTGTCCATGCTATTCTTCATCAACCCCAATATCCTCCAACTGATTTTTGGCTCCTTTTTTGTTTTTCTAACCACGGATGCTTCTAGCTCAGTCACTCATTTTCCCGAAAACTCAACCATGGGGGTTCGGAAAGGTCTAGTCAAATTGTCACAGGTTCATCTTTGAATTCACACAATGCTGTCAAGTCAACTGCCCAGAAAGGTACCTTCTTAAATGCCTACAGTCCCAACGACATGGATTGTTGATTCTAGGGCTTCAGATCATATGACTGACTGGTAATTCCTCTCTACTTCTAAAGGTCAAACCGTGTAATAAAAATATCAAGGTCAAAATTATTGATGGGTCCCTTTCCACTGTCACTAATGTTGGAAAAGTGACTATTTCAGATACTCTCGCCATTGATTCTATCCTTAGTTCCAAATTTATCATGCAACTTCCTTTCAATTAGTAAGCTGACAAGAAACATGAATTATATTGCTAAATTCTCTCCTTTTGGTTGTTTAATTCAGGATTTGGATTTAGGGAGGACAATTGGCAATGCTAAGGAGGTTGATGGATTATATCATATTCAAGCCAGTAATTAAGCGACTTTGACATGCCACATTGCAAATCATCCCAATAATCTGGATAATGAGAGTGTGATGCTATGGCATCATCGTCTTGGTCATCCCAACTTTACATATGTATCAAAGATGTTTTCCTCTGTTTTTATTAATAAACATTCGAAGTTTTTTGAATGTGAAGTGTGTCAATTTTCTAAACATTGTCGAAGTTCATTTCCTAGTCATGCAAATAAACCATCTCATCATTTTTCCATCATTTATAGTGACATTTGGGGTCCATCGTACATCCAAAACATATTTGGGGCACGTTGGTTCATTTCTTTTATTAATGATCACACACGTTACTTGGGTTTTTCTCATGAAAGACATGTCTGAAGCCTCAAATTTTCAAAAACTTCTATACCATCATTAAAACCCAATTTCAAACCACAATTCAAATCTTCCAATCTGACAAAGCTAATGATTATTTCAATTCGGTCCTTAGAACCATTTTCCTTGAACAGGGAATTATGCATCAGAGTTCTTACTTACATACCTCAACAAAATGGGATTGTTGAAAATAAAAATAGACATCTCAAAGTGGCTAGATCCTTGATGGTTACCCATAATGTTCCCCAATAATTAAGGGGAGAAGTGGCTTAAACCGCTGCCCATTTAATTAATAGAATGCCATCTTGTACCTTCAATTTGACACACCATGTCATTCCTCTCCAAGCAATTTCCTGACAATAGACTTGTTATCAATCTTCCTTTGAAGGTCTTTGGATGTTGTGCCTTTGTACATGTTCCATCTAACAATAGAGGGAAGTTGGATCCTAAATCTGAAAATGCATCTTTGTTTGGTATGCTCCTTACCAAAAAGGTTACAAATGCTATTCCCCAACATCACAGAAGTTTTATATATCTACGGATGTCCTTTTTCTTGAACACACTTTTTTAACCCCAAAACTCATATTCAGGGGGAGAACTCAACACCAGGAGAATATCAGTTTTGTACTACCTTACCTGGAATTATTGAACCTAACTCTTTAAGGTTACCTACCTACCCACCTGAATTAGAAACTCTTAGTGTGTAATACAAAGGAAGGTAATGCTAAGTTGAAGGTATACTCAAGGGGCCCAAAGCAGAAACAAACTAAGCAACAGTAGATAACTTGAAAATTGCCAATTTGACTCAAATCCAACTCCTCGAGAGGACAATCAAGGCACTCGAGGTACACCTGACTCTAAACTTTCTATTGATATTATATCTGATCTCTATCTTTCTATTGCTTGGAGACAGGGAGTTAGGACTACACCAAACATCACATTACTAATTATGTTTCATATGAGAATTTATCTAGTACCTTCGGAGCATTTACAATAAATTTGGATAGCAACAAGCTACCAATATGCATAGAAGAAGCTCTACAACACCGAAAATGGAAGGAGGCCATAAACGAGGAGTTAAATGCCCTAAAAAAGAATGACACGTGGATTCTTACTGAAAGAGCTCCAGGAAAACAACCTGTGGGATGTAAGTGGGTTTTCATTGTCAAGTACAAAGCTGAAAAGAGCATTGACAAGTACAAGGCGAGATTAGTGGCGAAAGGATTATTATACTTATGTGTGGGGAAATCTTGTTAGTTGGAGAAGTAAAAAGCAGTCTATGCTATCTAAAAGTAGTGCAGAAGCAGAATTTCATACTATGGCACATGGGATCTATGAAGTAATATGGTTGGGAAAAGTATTGGAAGAACTTCAACTTCTAATCACCACCTCCATGAAATTCCATTCTGACAATCAAACAACAATTCAAATTGCAAAAAATCATGACAGATCCAAACATGTGGAGATCGACCGTCATTTCATGAGAGAAGTTATAGCAAGGGATCATTAAGATAATTTATACTCCTATACTCCAATAGATGGCTGATATCTTAACCAAGGTTATTCTTCCAAGCTAGAATAATTGAAATTTACTCCCAGCTTGAGGGGGAGTATGGGATTCTATTTTTTATTATGATATTATAGTTAATTTGTTTTCCTTCTTGTAAATATTTGGTCTTTGATTTGTTTCCTTTTCTGTTATTATGATTGATTGGGATTAATTTATATTCAATAGGATTGCTTATTTTCCTAGGATTGTGGAGGATTCTCCTCCTCTATTTACTCTAGCTAGGTTTATATATACCCTAGACTCTTCTTGTAATCATCAGATTTTGAGTGAATAATATTCTACAATATTCTACAGACTATAAACACAACTTTCAAATCCCAACAAGAAAACAAAGGAATATGCCATCAAACTTCCAAATGAATAGAATATCACTTAGAAAAAGCAAGGCACACATAATTAAGGAGGTACTTACAGATAGAGTGTTTCCATAAATCTTATCAGTGATGGATTCTGGAGCAGGTTGCCCACTATTGTAGTTAAACTGAAGTCAACAGCAAATGTACTTATCAGAAACAACAAATGGCAGATTTGCACATAAAATGAAGTAATAGACATGAGCAAGAAACATGTTGCAGAAAAATTATTCATTGACAAAAAATTTATAATGTGAATAAGATGCAGAAAAAAACCATATATCTGGCATTTATTATTATTATTATTTTTAACAAAAATGTACAACAAAGGCCATCAAGTGTTTCAGCAAACTGCAACCTTTGAATCAAAAGGATTTTCAAGATATTAACTTTTATCCTCATTGAACTTGAAGAACCAGAAACTTGAGGTGAGCAACAGCGAAATTACAATTGAAGCAGAACTAGTTGTTGTATGAAATTCTTAAATCACCTTAATACCCCAATCATATTCAGGCCCACCAGGATTATGGCTTGCACTCATAATAAATCCACCGTTTGCCTGGTATAAGTTTAAGAAATTAAGTCATCTTGTGATGTAAAGATCATTCTGAATCAATGAACAAGGAAATGGAGTTTGACTAGCTTGCCTTCCTCTTCCTTATTACAGCAGAAACAGCAGGTGTTGACAATATACCATCCCTGCAATAGGGGTAAAATGTATATTCAGTTTCTGCAGAAACAACTTTGCAACTCAAATATGTCAATGAAAATATTTAAAATGATGCCAATTCATACTGCCCAAAGCAGATCACTAACTTAAGAGATCCCAATTATAGAGCATAGAAGATGTAAATTAAATTTCGTTGAGACCTAAAAGAAAAATGTCCAAGTAAAACAAGACCTTTGCATTAACATTCACTATGAAGATGCCAAGTTCAGGGGGAAAACAATGACTTCTTTCTGGTAAGAAATCCAGATAGAAAAATCTGTCAAAATTGTAAAGTTATTCCTGGAGAACCCGTGGCAACTCAACATAGGGTTTTGGTCCTTGACGTGGTTATTAAGGGTCGGAAACAAAAGCATCGTCAGGCGATGAACCCTAGGATCAAGTGGTGGCAGCTAAAGGGGGAGAATCAACAGACTTTCAAGAGAAGATTGTTGGAGGAAGGATATTGGGAGTTACGAGAAGATGCTAACACTATGTGGGAGAAGATGGCCAAGAAGGTTAGAAAAGTAGCTAAAGCATTTTTAGGAGAATCAAAAGGTTTTGGACAAAGAGATAAGAAATCTTGGTGGTGGAATGAGGCTGTTCAAGAAAAGATCAAATTTAAAAGAGAATGCTTTAAAGCTATCCATCTGTGCAATAACTCGGAAAATTGGGAAAGGTATCGGAAGGCTAATAAGGAGACAAAAAAAGCAGTAAGTGAAGCACGATCTAAAGCGTTTGAAGAGTTTTATAAGGATTTAGGAACGAAAAAAGGGGAACAAAAGATTTACAAGATTGCGAAGGCTAGAGAGAGGAAATCTAAAGATTTGGATCAAGTAAGATGTGTTAAGGATGAAGAAAGAAAAGTTTTGGTTACAGACAGAGATATTAAAAATAGATGGCAGGGTTATTTTCATAAGCTTTTTAATGATGGAACGGAGTCGACTTGTGATATGAAAGATCTAACAACCTTGGAGAGAGAACAAAATTTGGCATATTATCGCAGGATCAAGGTTGATGAGGTCAAGGAAGCTCTTAGAAAAATGGATAATGGTAAAGCTGTTGGTCCCGATGGTATTCCTATTGAAGTTTGGAAGTGTTTAGGAGAGGAGGGTACTATCTGGCTAACTAAGCTCTTTAATGAGATTTTAAGGTCTAAGAAAATGCCTGAGGAATGGAGAAGAAGCACTTTAGTGCCTATTTACAAAAACAAAGGAGACATTCAGAATTGCGCAAACTATCGTGGGATTAAGCTTATGAGTCACACTCTAAAATTATGAGAAAGAGTGATTGAACGTAGGTTAAGAATCGATATGAGTATTTCTGAAAATCAATTTGGATTCATGCCAGGATGGTCTATTATGGAAGCTATATATCTTCTAAAGGGATTGATGGAAAGATATCGGAGTAAACAAAGAGACCTTCATATAGCATTTATTGACTTGGAAAAAGCCTATGAACGAGTACCAAGAGAGGTGCTGTGGGAAAGCCTTGAAACAGAAAGGTGTACGGGTTGCGTATATTAGAGCCATAAAAGATATGTACGAGGGGGCTACGACTAGTGTGAGAACGTCTGGAGAAGAGACTAAAGACTTTCCTATTAAAATTGGCCTACATCAGGGATCTTCCTTAAGCCCTTATTTGTTTGACTTGGTTTTAGATGTTCTGACGAAACACATCCAAGAAGAAATCCCTAAGTGCATGCTTTTTGCAGATGACGTTGTTCTCATAGCAGAGGCAAGGGAAGAAATTAATTCTAAACTTGAGTTATGGAGAGCTACTTTGGAATCGAAGGGTTTTCGTCTGAGCAGGAGTAAGACCGAATATATGCATTGTAAGTTTAACAAGCGACAAGCTAGGAACGAGATGGAGGTTAAACTTGGTGATCAGGTCGTATCACAAGTGTCAAAGTTTAGGTATTTGGGATCAATTATACAAGATGACGGTGAAATTATTAGAGATGTGGAACATAGGATACAAGCTGGGTGGTTGAAGTGGAGAATGGCATCAGGGGTTGTTTGTGATTGGAAAGTACCCGATAAACTCAAAGGAAAGTTTTATCGTACTGCTATAAGACCAGCGATTTTATATGGGAGTGAATGTTGGGCAATGAAAGGACAACAAGAACATAAAATTGAAGTGGCGGAGATGAGGATGTTGCGTTGGATGTGTGGTCATACAAGAAGAGATAGAATCCGTAATGATCATATACGAGGTAGAGTTGGGGTGGCACCTATTGAGGAAAAAATGGTTGAAAACCGTTTAAAATGGTTTGGGCATGTGCAAAGAAGACCGTTGGAAGCGCCAGTTAGGAGAGTTGAACAGATGGTTTGGAGCCCTATGAAAAAAGGTCGAGGAAGACCAAAAAGGACACTTAGAGAAATTATTGAACGTGACCTTTTAGTAAATGAGATATCTAAAGAGTTGGTCATTGATAGAGCTCAATGGTGTCATGCGATCCATGTAGCCGACCCCACTTAGTGGGATAAGGCTATGTTGTTGTTGTTGTTGTATAAAAAATGATGGTTTGATTTGAAAATAATAACTGACAGTAGATAGTTCTTTATTTACATATTTCCTCCTATTGACAGTAGACAGTTAATTATTTACACAGTTCTTTAAGATACTTACTTGCCCACCAAAATTTTTCCCACGCCATTTCCCGCAGCAATTTTGATAATTATCTGCATTTTGTATTAACAGCATAGACAAGAAGCTGGGGAAGTAAATTTTATTGAACATAAGATTTAAGTCCAACTGCTATATTAATAGTACATGCAAAGGGGTTGACCTGTGCAGCTTCCCGATTAAAGTAACGACCATCACCTCCCAAAACTAATAATCCATTCTTGTAATCTTCCGGAGGCAATGAATTAAACAGCGCCTGCAAGTGCAAACAATATTTACCAAGATTAAAAGCCAGATGCACATCTGTGAAATAAATACTTGCGTACAAATATAATTTAATTCTCTAACCTGGATCCAATTCGAGAGGTAATTTTCTTGCATAAATACTTTCACCTACAAGGTACAAGATACATTTAATAACAAAAAAAATGAAAAAGCAATTAACAATATTCTTTCTAATTCTTATAAAGTTTGCATTTGAAGACATTAACATATCTTCTAGACTCGCCTTCAAATAAATATTAAAATCTAGTTCTTATTCATTAGTACGAGGTTTCGATCAAGGAAAGAATGAAGCAAAATAGGCACGAGGCTTCAATGTCATTTCTTGTACATTGAGAAACAAAGCACATAGAAAGTTGAAGCCAGAGACAGAACGAAGAGCTACCTTCTTCCGCAGGCCGCTGGTTCCAGTCTTTTGCCCTTCGATCGGTTTGGTGGGAACCAAATTAATCTATAAAACAGAGAAATGTCGACAATACAGAGAATTAAATCTGTGTCAAAGAAGGGGAGGCAAAGACAAACCTTAATGCCTTCTGGTTCTGCAACAGCAGTAGAAGAGAAAGAGGAGGAGGATGAGGAGGCTCTGATAGTGGCACTTCGCCGCACTCTAAGACCGTATTTTGGAGTTTTGATGAAAGTAGGGTAGGAAAAGCAAGAGAGAGATTGGATTGGAGACGCGATGATGGCATTCTGGGGTTTGCACGAGAGGAAGAAGCTCTCAACTGTAGAGGAAAGTGCCATTGATGGGTTTTGGCAGAATCCTTCCGCAAGGAAGACACAGAAGCAGCTATTGAGCCTCTGACTAATCAGTGGCTTCTAGTTCTATGTGAGTTGCGAATCCCATAGCTGCCACATGTACCTCACTACCTTGGGACACTTATCTTTGGAAGATTCATCAAAAATCACTTCAACCGTTTCCCTCCCGGAACGGTTTAGAATTTTCCATGAACTAGTTGCTTTGCAATTATAATCAATATCGATATTTAATATTATTGATAAAAGTATTTACGTAATATTAAAATTAAATATATATGAATATTTTATTAAATTTTTTATTTATATAATATTAAAAAATTACCTATAGAAATCATTTTAGAATAGCAAGAACGTTCTGGAATTATTCTACTACAGTTTTTAATGCATTTTTTAACCTAAGATAAAGAATATAATATATATATATATATATTACTAAAAAGAAAGAACTTTTTACTAACACGGGACGGTTTAGAATTTTCCAGCTTCTCTCCCAGAAAGGAACGGTTTAGAATTTTCCAGCTTCCCTCCCAACAAGGAACGGTTTAGAATTTTCCACTAGTTGATTTGTATTTATAATCAATATCAATATTTAATATTATTAATAAAAGTATTTACGTAATATTAAAATTAAATAATTTTGAATATTTTATTAAATTTTTTTATTTATACAAGATGATAAAAAATTATCTATGGAAATCATTTCAGAATAGCAAGAACGTACTGAAATTATTCTACTATAGTTTTTAATGCATTTTCTAACCTAAGATAAAGAATATATATATATATATATATATTAAGAAAAAGAAAGAACTTTTTACTAACAAGGAACGGTTTAGAATTTTCCAATCGCTTCCCTCCCAAAAAGATACGGTTTAAAATTTTTCATGAACTAGTTGCTTTGTAAATATAATCAATATCAATATTTAATATTATTAATAAAAGTATTTACGTAATATTAAAATTAAATATTTTTGAATATTTTATTAAATTTTTTTATTTATACAAGATGAAAAAATTTTACCTATGGAAATAATTTTAGAATAGCAAGAACGTACTGAAATTATTCTCTTATAGTTTTTAATGCATTAGGATAAAGAATATATATATATATATATTACTAAAAAGAAAGGAACTTTTTACTAACAAGGAACGGTTTAGAATTTTTCATGAACTAGTTGCTTTGTAATTATAATCAATATCAATATTTAATATTATTAATAAAAGTATTTACGTAATATTAAAATTAAATATTTTTGAATATTTTATTAATTTTTTTATTTAAACAAGATGAAAAAATTACCTATGGAAATCATTTTAGAATAGCAAGAACGCTCTGAAATTATTCTACTATAGTTTTTAACGCATTTTTTAACCTAAGATAAAGAATATATATATATATATATATATATATATATATATATATTACTAAAAGGAAAGAACTTTTTACTGAGAAGAGAAATTATGTTATAGAAGTAATTTTGGTAATCACAATATATATTTATTTTATGTGATAAGTGACAGAATGCTTGGATGACCAAATGAGAGGAGGGAGTACTCAAAATCAATCAAGACTTGCAAACAATGCATGCATAAAACAAGGTATCCTATTTGTACTCCTGATGTTTAAGTTAATAATAAGCAAAGTATGAAAAGACAGAGATTGATTGATTTAAATTGTACGTTATTGTCACGCTCCAATTCAGACATTTGATCAACACAGTAGATGAGTTTAATCTCACCACAATAAGCATAACCCAACAAAACCTCAGCTAGCATTAATCGCAATAATACATCATGCATCATTTATCATCGCCAAGCATATGGCAAATTTCAATTCATAAGAAAGGGGAAATTTTCTTCATTAATTCAAAATATAAGGTTTATACATAGGTTTCCATTTTTTTAAAATCATTCTCAAATCAAACATAAGCAACTAAAAATATTAACAAACAAAGCTACAAAAGAATGTCATAAGCAAGCATGTTAAGTCTAGAAGATATCAATCATAACCAAAGACGGATGTAGGTTCAAGGGTGTGGAGGCAATTGCCCACACAAGGAATTTTTTTAATTAATATATGTGATAACCTTTTTTGCCCCTACAAAAATTTAGATATTGCCCCCACATAGTAAATTATAATCATTCATTTTATTAAGAGTACCCCACCTAATACGTTTTTTTAAATTGAATTTAAAATTTAGTTATACCCCACCACGGCACCATCCAATAACTTTATATCTTGTGTATTTTATATCATTTTCTTTGCTTATACACATTTATAATATTTTTTAGTAAAAATATTTATAGACTATTTATTGCCCCCACTAACCAAAATTTCTAGATCCACCCTCTGATCACAACCAAACATCCCCTAAAAGATGCTACCTACTTAATTACAGAGCATATACACTGGAGTTTACAAAAGAATAGGTGAGTATATCAACAATAGAAACCTCAGATACAAATGGGACAAGAGACTTGATCTACACCTCTACTCGATGGGTGGAGCTTCTTCTTCACGTAGTGTATCTAAAATATTGGAAGAGAAGGGGTCTATACAAGACTCAGTGAGAGAATAAACTATTCTATTATTATGAAAGAAAACAACTTATAAATGTAATACCTGATGTTGTGTGTAGCCCATGTAAAGGACTCTATCGTATGTGAATTCCTTTGATACATGTGCATATGTGGGAATGTTGGAGGTTATTGAAACCTTGAGTGTATGCTTGAACTAGGTACGTGTTCATGTCGGGTATGTGCATGCGTGGTTGCAATCTATTGTGATTTTTGGTTGTAAAATTATTATGCATATAGGTCTGTGTAAGGGACTAAAGTTGTAATATCTGTGATTTTCGTAGGCAAGACCAATGATGTGTTCTTTATTAATTGTGTGTTAATCTTTATCGGTGTCGACATGTATGTGGAAAATTTACTTCAATGATGTATAATGGTGTCCATGGAATTTGTGGGTGACTAACTGCATTTGATACTTATTATGTGCATAATTTCTCATGAAAAATTTGTATGTGTAATACAATTCATGTGAGGGACCAAACTATAAGAAGTGTGAAACTTGGAGGGAATGTGAAAATGAGTTATAAATTTGATTCCTTGGGGTGAGTGTGTGTTGTTGAGATGGCCGTGGGGATGTGGTTGTGGTGAAGTGTGAACTAGTGATATTATTTCTTTTATTTTAGTGGAGTTCTCAATTCTCCATTGGACCACTAACTTAGTTTTCTTTGGCTGAAGGGCAATTTGGTCTTTTAGGCACACACTTAAACTAAGCCTTAGCCTCACACATACACGAGCACACCAGAAAACATCCTTATTCGTGCCCTCTGTCTGTAAAACTTGAGCCCTAGCATGTGTGAACAAGGGAGTTGATGTGATTTCTGGAGGGAAAACACTTAATCGATTTTCTGGATAGGTTGAAAGAAACAAACAAAGAAAACCAAATCACTCAATTGATAAGCCAAAGGGCGCCACAACTAAGAGAAATGGGTTGATCTCGCCACACTCAAGAAAAAAGAACGTGAGTGATAAGAAATCTAGCTGCTCTCGCCACTAATCTAAGTTAGATAAGAGAAAGAACTCAAGAATCGTCTTGAAAGCAAAATGCCAATATCTCATATATGATTCAAGGATGGATTACAACATATGGGAAGGACCCTTTTTATAGAGAGTCTCCAAAACAAAAGAAAAAAAGACTCCAACTAATGCATTAAATGCATCAACTAAAAGTCAAGTAGTGTAGGCTAAATGTCAAAGACAAATAAATGCATAGGTATCTAAATGTCAAAGACAATAAATGCATAGGTAGCTAAATGTCAAAGACAATAAATGTCTAGGTAATAGATTACAACTATATTCAACAAATGCAACCATCCCACATGTAATCTTATTCACACTTCTTCCACTTTCAACAATGTGGTTAAGCCCAATCCAAGCCCTTTAGCCCTTGAACGAGTTAGAGGCCCAATTGAAGTATTCTCCCTTTCTTGGGCTGAAATTAGGTTATCTTTGATTACATCAGGAGTGATGGCGTCCTTCATTGGTGTCATGATTGACAACGTGCATAAAGGGAACTATTGTCATGACCCTCCCTAGGTTCAAATGACCAACACAGCACATGGATACCTCCCACAGTCATAATCCTAACTCCTAAACTCCCATACCATGATAAGAGAAACACATAGAAGATCTCGTAAATTAAATTCGCAACAATAAAACTCCAACAAACCATAATTATATGAAAAAGATTTCACTTCTTATAAAAACAATGAGCCCAAGCATGGTTATCTTCCATGTTTCTAACTATTCTAATCTAGCTTTCATGGGAATATCAAGAAACACATACAAAAAGAATGTAAGCCAAATATCTTGTATTACAAATCAACTCCACTCCCAAAAATACTCCCCTCCTAATTGTCCCATTAGACTACATTGCACTCTAGAAGGGCAACAAAAACGAAGGCTTAAACAAAAGTACACTAACCTAAAATCAAGATGGGGTTGAGGCAATGAACTTTCGCTACTCCCTAAGCTAATGTTCCTTGGTAAAGATGGACTCTGAAACATGGAAACAACTGAGTGAGATTTAAAATCTCAGTGAGCAGTTAGCCAACATAAGAAAATAACTCAATGAAATGGTGGAGTGTGGACATGTCCACATCTCCTAACTCAAAGGCTTATTATAATCTCCATGCCTAAAAGCAAATAATCTCTCGGCCCAAAGGCTTAATATAATCTCCTTGCCTGAAGGCAAAAATGATCTCCTTACTTAAAGGCAAATTTTATATCTCCTGTGGGTCCAACCCATTTCATCTCCAATAAACAACCAAAACATGCATAAATAATTCCAGAGAAAGACACACAAGGTGACCCTAGTATTATGCAAACGTTCAACACCAATGCAACTCTTTGCTAGCTAAGCATAGAACCAATTTAAACATTTGTTGTTCTATGTGTAAGTGAATTGAGATTATTTAACAAATTTCAATCTCCCTTTATGTTCTTTCCATAAAGATACAAATCTCAATTCTTAGTAAAAATAGCAACACTTGAGTAAGTAAGCTGCTCACCTGAAATCCAAATCAAACTTTGCTGTTTGATGCACTAACGAAGAGAGAAAAGTGGTCTACAGACTCCTGAATCCAACCCCTAAGCAAGCATGCATGAAAGAGGAGATTTAAAATCAAAACCTTTTGGAAAAATCCTCTATTTCACCACTGCAATGCTACATATTTTGGCATTTCTTTCTATGTCTGGTAGCTGTAACCACCTCTGTAGTGATGCACCCCCACTATACATTCGAGCGCTACTGCGAAATAGGGGAAATTCTACAGCAACTTGAAAATGGCTCCAAAGACTTACAAAACTTCCTCCTTACCTACCTAAGTCCAAAGGCATTTAATTCCCAACCTTCCCACTATAGTTTCAGTTCAAAAAGCCCAACAAAACCCCTCAAACATCTCTTAAAAAGATCAAATCAAGAATTAAGAAACTTTAGTGGGAAAATCAGACATATACTTGGCATGACAGAAACAACTTAGTTTTTTAGCAAAAATCTCCATCAACCTCTCATATCACTCCTATAATCTGGCCAAGAGCAAAGGAAAACATTAAAAGACTCCAATACACATGAAAATACCAAATGGTTAGCTTGAGCCCTAACCAAAATTAGAAAACTAGAAGAAACATAAAACCTTAACCACTCACCTTTTCAAATCATGATTCAAAAAGTAATGAATATGTCATGTGAAATAGGAGGAAGTGCTGACTTAGGTATTTTTAGGGAGTGTGGCTTTTATTGCTTAGACCCTTTTGCCCCTCTAAACTCTTCAATTTACTCCATGAACCCTAAGGGACTTAGGAGCTTCATAAAAACATTAAGGGAGGGTCTCAATTCTACACTTTACTAAAATTATTGCAGTACAAGACATGATTACATTTTCACATTAGTTTCTCCATCTCCACCCACAAAACCATTAACAAGGAATTAACATTTTTGTGCAATAAAATCCCTCCTCATGAACTTTCGATACTCATGCACATTTTCTCAAGTCACCTAAGGCAACAATCACAGCACCATAAACCAAGCACATGCGTACGCATTGGTAAATAAACAAACTCCACTGACATAAGAAATAAAATCTTTATTTGATCAACAAGGTTAAACACTCAATAGTTAATTCATTATGTGTATTTTCCTTGTCCAATTTAGTTCCCAATTAATAGTTTAGTTAAGTCTCCCCCTATGTAATCAACATAGAGTATCTCCAACTCCATTGTCCCCAAATTCATGGGTTGTGGCTATAATATCATAAACTCAATGGTCCCAAAGTCAAACACATGCATGATATAACAAAAATAATCACAACATGCACACAAGAAAATCTCCCGTGTACACATACACATAATAAACTCCAGAAATGTTACAACTGAAACTTCGATGGCATGAAGGAATTGGAGAATGTCTTGGAAGTAATCCGTAGAGAACCCTTAGAGAAATTCTAGAAGAAGGGAAACGACTCACTGAATAAAGAACAAAGGCACAAATCGAAGAATGGTGTAAGAAATTTAGGGGCTAATTTGAAATTTAGTGAAACCATAAAAATCTTGGAATCTCCAAATTTTTGTTGTAAGAAATTTCCAAATAAATCCTGAACGAAGGACTTAACTGAAAATAATGATAATAAATTTTAGGGACTTGTTTGAAACCATTGGACAAAGTGGAGATCTTGGATCTATTGGGAAAAATATGACAAGGGAGAAATAAGGTGATTGGGAATTTTTAGTCGAAAATTTTAAGGATCATAGTGAATAAGTATTTAGGAAAGGGTGGTTCCATGTGATTATAACTAAGGAAGTGGACAAGTGGCACAAGGAGAGCCATATATATGTGTACTTCTCATTCACTCAAGATGAGACACTTAACTACTGGATGAAGCTAAAAAAATTTTGAACCCTTCACGTATGGGAGCCAAGAGAGAAAGAGAGAAGACGAAGATGATGGCCATTGCAGACTGCCATCATTGATTATTCCCTGGTTGCGACAACTCGTTCTGGCCAGCTTTTGCTAACGACCACCATTCTTTCCTTTCCATTTTGTGCTTGTCTTCCTTTGGTCTTCTTCACAGCTTGAATCAAAATAAAGCAACAAGAGAGGGAGGTTGAGCTGCGATGGAGTGTGAGGCTTAGCCACTAACCCTTGGTTAGTGAGGGATGCGTCTGGAGACTCACGACTGCAAGGCAAACTAACACTAAGGGTCAAACTGAGTCTAAGCATGATTTTGTTGATCTTGCTGGTTATGGCTCTGAAATATGGGCTATGCACGAGAGGGACAAAGTCGATGGCTGAGGGTAAGGGGGATTAATCTCATGATTTCTTCTATAATATTCTGATTTAGAGTCTTTCTTGTATTGTTCTTGTGTTGGGAGCTAGATAGGAAGATATTTAATAATGTATACATGTGTTTGTTCAAGCTGATACCGAGAGTATATGTATACTAAGTATGAAAATTCTGGTGTGTGTCATCAAAGTTTAAGGAATATGTGAGAGTAAGATTGAGCAAGTTTATCTATATACTTAAGTAAGAAAATTTGGGATGTATGGCATTGGTAATAGAAGAAAGTGGTTGAAAAATTGTAGGAAGAGTAATGATTAAGCCAAAACTATACTATTTTGATTTGGTAACCAAAACTAAGAAAATGTGCAAGGTTCTGAATTATAGAATCGAAATTGCTCAATGTTATTGCTGTCATTTGTTGCTACTGAAGATTTGGTCTGTTTGTGACATTAAATGAGCTCTAACTGACTTGAAAATTGGTATGCCACTTGTATTGATATCATAGAAAATGTTTATTAAAATTTATTAAAATCCAACTTTATCATAAAGACAGCTTTTCTATTGGTATATATAACACCCTAGGTATTACTGTGCAATTAAAAAGGATATAATTATGGGGATGAAAATTTTTCGAGAATTAAAGAGTTCCAACTAGGGAAAAACAAAGAGTCCTAAGGTTTAATAAGGACTAAGACATGTCATGGGATAAGTAAACTTGCAACGGAAAAGAAAACATGGGTTATGTGTATCAAGAGTACGTCTAAGGACAATAGTGAAAAGAAAAGAGATTATTAAATATTCTCGAGAATAAACCAAGTGGGAACCTATGAGGAAGAATAATTTTCTAAGGATGAGTTATGAGTCTGGAACCTCAAGGACGATGGATTTGAGAATTAAAGTAGAATTCAGGACACGAGAGGGATTAAAGTGAACGAGTGAGGGGATTTTTTGCAACTTAGTGAAAATTAGGTATGATGATGTATCTTTTAATGAGAGTGTAGTCGGGTGCCCTTTTTATGATTAAAGTTGTTCCAACACTCTTTATAAGCTTTAATTAAATGTTGTTCTCTAGAAGGACCAAAATAAAGGAAGAAGTAGTGGCCCCCTACTTACAGCTTAACATAAGCACACACATTCTTTTTCTTTCCATTTATTTTGCCTTTCTCCCTACTCTCATGAAGCTCTTTCCCTCTCTTCGGCTATGCTTCTCAAACCATCATCTCCAAGCTTCTGGCCATGAATCACTAGTGAAAGGGCGAACCTCCAGTGAGCCATCGCACTGGAAAGGCTAGGACATTAAGGTGAGTTCATCTTTTCTTCTTCTATCCTCTGCATTTTTAGATTTGTGGAGTGTAGGGGTGGAAAGTTGGTTTGATGATGAAATTTGAAGCTTGTTTAACTTCTTAAGCCCTCAAAGATGATTGATAATGAGTTTAGAACCAGAAATACATGAATGCAGCATAGAAGAAGATTAATTTCAAGAAAAAGGTAAGATAAGAAGAGAGTAAGGGTTTTGATAAGGAAATTGATGATTCAAGCCTATAACCATGAAATTTTCTTGGGGTTTTAGAGTTAAATTAATCCTAGGTTAGTAAAATAAAAACCCTATTGAAGAAATCATGAAAAATGGTGGAAAAATTGATGATTTTCGAGTTGAAAATGTTGGAACCGAAGTTGGAATTCAAAGAATAGTGACGGGCCCCCAGAGCGCCAACCTTGGCTCCTAAGGCACTGAGCCATAGAGAGTTGAAGGGCTAGTGCCATGGAGTGTGTTTATGTGTGGGTTTTTTACCCTCTTTTCTTACATCCTTGGTCCTTAGGTGTTGGAAAGTGTTTTGGAGCTTCTTGGGACATTTTGAAGCTCTCATAGCCACCTTTAAAGAGAAGAATTAAATGGAGAAGCCTAAGCAAAGGTGAGGGAGCCTTGCCTTGTATGTTTTATCTCCTTAGAACTTTGTATCTAGGGTAAAGGTAAATGCAATAGATAAGACTTGTAACAATAGATACTATGTTAGAAATATTTATGCTTCCTCTTAATTAGGGTAACATATATTTGTTTGGAATTAATGATTGCAAGAAGGAATAAGAAGTCTTGAATTTTTTCATAAGTGATTAAATCCTCTTATGATGAATATGCTGGTGTATCACAGAGTATAAAGAATAAATGTATGATTACATGGGTAGACTCATGAGAACATGCTCTAGTATATACAAAGATATATATATATATATATATATATAAGCCAAATCATGTTAGTGTGTACAAGATATAACACAAATACACCAAAGTATGTAATAATGTAATCATTGAGATTGTAAACCCATTCGTGTGTATATATGTGATAAAAGTTTAAGCATCCTATTAGCATTGAGTATACAAATTATGAGTTAGATGTGTAATCCATCCTAAAGCACATAAATTATTTAGTAACATTATTCAATGGATATGATGATATTGCATATTGTATATGTATGTGTTGGTTGATGTTGCGCACGAAAATGTTGCCTAAGCTTTCATGATAAGATTGATTCATTTCCCGCAATCTCATGGCCATGGTGAAGGGTTAGGTTGAGTAGGACTCACAGCGACCCTAGCAGCGAGAGTGACTTGTCAAGCCTTTGATCCGCAATTCCATTGTTAGCGAAAGGGCTTGGTGGGTCAAGTTTTCCTGGTAACCCGATGTTTCTCGAGCGGGCTTGGTGGCTTACCAGAGCTGATCTTGGCGATGGCCTATAGCTACCCAATCGACTAAGCATGTTTAACAATTATGTTACTTGTTATGATCATAATTATAATGTGATAGTGTACATTTAAACTCTTGTATTTAATATGTTTACAAGTATGATCTTAATGTTAGTAAATTATAAGTAGAGTTCTAGTTTATGATAAGATGATATGAATACATAATTTTGATAACTAGTTGATCACCTACAACATTATACTCATAATATCATCTGTTAGTATCTCAATAAGTGAGGATTAAAGGAATGATAGAAGAATTGTATGATGTGCTTATGAAGACATATCTATAAGAATTATATACATGCATGTTAAGTTGTCCCATGCCTAAGAGAGAGAGAGATATCTATATACACATATATCTGGAAGGGTTTTAGTTATTCACATTCACTTATGTATTTCTCATATTATTCAAATTCTTTATAATGATAGTATGTCTTTATACATATTGTTGTATATGAGTGTTGTGGTAGGGCTGTTTTCAGTGAATCAAGTGGACTCACCCCCTCACAGTTTTAGGTACAGAAGACTACATAGTTGATGATGCATGAGCTGAAAGTACCTTTCCATTATTTGGGTAAGACATAGAACTTTAGAGTTATATTAGTCAGGTATTCTTAGTAATGCTCTGTAATTGGGTAGGTCATGCTATGATGTATACTCATGTAAAAGACAATAGGAACTAACACAAAGAGTACGAATTGTAATTGAAAGTATGTTAAGCTAAGTGTAATAATGATATTTAATTAAATGCTTTGTATGCTAGTTTCTGAATGTAAAGGAATTTTCTTAATTTTAGTTGCAAACTCAGTTTGCTATGAATCTAAAGATAGTTAAATATAAAGTATAAGAGTTCTATGTTAAAGTAAGGCTTGCGGCGGTGTGGGTTAGGTATCGTCCATGTCAATCACGTGCCCAATTTTGGGTCGTGATAGTATACATTCTAAGATAAAAACATACATAAATCAAGTCCCTTTAGCTTGAAATTTTTATGAGGTCTTCCTTGACATGTGTAGGCATGTGTTGGATAGTTTCATAGTGTTTGGGAAATCATTGCTAAGTCAAATTTAGAGGAATAGAACCTATCTCAAAATTTAAAATAATTTGACTAGTTTTACTTAATGCTATATTAGACTGGCCAATTGGTCCTACTTTACTTTGAAATTTTTATGGAAGGATGTCATAATACTAAAGTATAAGTCTACCAATTGTCATGGGAATTGGAGTTGATATGGTGGGTCAAATGCTTGCAAAACTGAGACCCTGAGGCTGTAGAAATAGTCTAGACAGTGGTTGAAAAATCAAGGTTTTGAAGGAGTTTCTTCCTAAAATTTTTATCTAAGATTCCATACATGTTATGAATGTTGCCTACCATAATTTATAAACTTGGGAGTTTTGATTGCTACCTAGAAAATTTATGAAGTTCAGAGTCTGAAATCTAGTCTTAAATAGAGCATGTGTGGTTATTTGTAGGAATTTAAGTGATTTAAGAGAGATTTACCTCTAAGTTAAGTAGAACAAGGGAGATAACACCTAAAGAATTATTCTTGTAGCTTTTAACTCCTAAGTAAACTCATTCAATGATGATTTGATTGAATACGCTTAAGTCTAAAAGAAACAATGAAGTGACTTTAATGGAAACACCTATTCCCTTAATTTTGGAATGCAAATTCTAGAGTGCCTTGGTGTCTTGTTAATGTGGGAGCCTTGGCTATGTATGAAAGGAAAGACATTGCTCTTGTATGGATGAGAATAACTTGTTTAAGTACAAACATGAATGACTTGCTACTGTAAGTTGTTAAGAGAACTCAATGATGTTGAATGCTATGAAAGCAACTTATGTCAAGGATAAACGTCATTTCTATTTTACCTTTCATGATTCTAGTCACTGTATGTTGTTAAGAGAACTCAATGATGTTGAATGTTATGAATGTAACTTATATGAAGGATAAACTTCATTTCTATTTAACCTTTCATGATTCCTACACCTCAATTAAATCTTGAATTTTTCATGATATCTATGATGTTAGCATAATTGGATTAATATTTTAACTAGAATAGAAGCAGTTACAGACAAAGCTTTGGGGAAATTACTTTTATTCTTGCCCCATGTTGTTATTTTACATGAGTGAAGTTGTCTTGCATGTGAAATAGTTTATTTATTGCGTGATCGATTGTAAGGGATAACTCCCATATCTTCATTGGTTTGAGTGACCTCACCATCCATAAAATAAAGTAATAAAATTCTTATTATGTGGTAGGGTTGAATAGTTAGCTTCATGTACCACTTAGTGAGGAACTAACTTCATCTCTTTCATGTTGTGTTTAATTTAACTTGTCAAATATGCATACATTAAATTCAAATCAAATTATGTGATGGAACCTAATGGTATTACCTTCCATGGACTTCATGAATGGGCAACATTATTGGTTGTTAAATTAGAATTCATTGGTTATTGATTAGTTTATGCTTGGGTTATATCATGCGATGATTTTCCTTTCTTGTCATTGGAAGTGTTTGTTATTCCAAGGAATGTAATAGGATCCCATATGGCCTCTTTATGAATGAGACTACCCCGATTGTTTATGATGGTGCATCGTGGGAAATTTGGATTTAAATCATTATTAAGGGCAAGTGGTTGGTGATGGTGCCACTTGATCCCTTTATGGAAAACCTTGTGGAATGTCTTTATGATCTGATCTAATCTAGAATGTATGGCGAATGGTGATATTGTGGTAGTGACCCTACAATTAAATTCATATTTGCATGTGTTTATTGGTAGATATGTTGTGTATAAATATGTATTGACATGGAGTATTGCCGCATGGACTCCCTTATATAATTGTGTACTATGGCTATAACTTGTGTTAGCAGTATTGGTTGTATATTGAGTGTAGGTTATTGGGTTAGCCACATGTGTGGTGTAAACTGGTGGTGACAAATGAAATCTTCCTATGGTCCTACTTCTATGAAGGGTGCCTGTATTTTGTTCTTCTATGTTTGTTATTTTCCCTTTACTGAATTTTATGCTCACTCCTTCTCTTTTGCACCCCTTGCAGGTTCCTCGAGTAGTTGGTGAGTCTCTGTATGAGGAGTAGCAGAGTCTCCAAGTTCACATTCCTTTATCTTGTGATACTGGTACTTCTATAGTGGTTGGGTGTCTAAGTTGCTCTATAGTTAGATAGAACACATATGAATCCTTGTAATGTTTATGGAACAAATTGGGAAAAAATGTATGCTTTTATTATTATTGTGCTTCCAGTTGTTTCTTGGAATGATTAATGTTATTATATGAAGGATGCCTCTTCAAAATGATGTGAAAACATAAATAAATGACTCCTTTATGATGAATAGAGATCTTTGCCTAATAATATATTGGTGTGTTGTTTGTATGATTGTTAGGCTTATGAATGGAAACTGTAACATCTCAATTTATTACTTATTAAATATTTAATATTTTTAAGAATAAGGAGAGATTATTACTAAATATTGAGTATTCAATATTTAGCAGAAAGAATTTTTAGGACAAAAATATTTGATTAAACAGGAAAAATAAAATATTATTGAATATTGAGTATTTAATATTACCTCATTTTCAATATGTCCCTACTCCAGGACTTGATTATGGAAATTTAAAATAACTATAATATAATAATTATACTGATCTATATAAATACATATAAGTGGCCTTGTACATAAAATAGTTATGGTACTACTAGTATGTATATATATAATAATGATACATATAAATATATATTAGTGGGATTTAAAATAACAATATATATATATATATATATATGCAAATGGAGATGGTGTAGCCCATCATTCTCGATGGAAAGAAGAATATATATATATGTATCATCAAATGAGACAGGAAAAACATGACAACAAACTTCGAAAACCATGTGACCTCATGAGAAATATCATCCATTCTTTGAACCTCAACCACTTGACAGTAAAAATTTAATGGTGAAGGAAGCCATTCTCAACGGTGAATCCATCATTCTCGGCCAAGATAGTAAAGGAAAAATAGAATATACAACTCATATTCTCTATATTCTCGGTGACAGCAAAATAAAAATTTGAATACGTAACCCATATGCACCATATTCTCATGATAGCCAACCTCCATTCTTCCTTAGCCTATCCAAGTAGCTCCAAGTATCACTCATCCATGACAGCATCGATACATAAGCTCTCCAACTTGTAGCAGAATTTGTTGACTCTCGGCTAGCCATATTTTTCACCTCGTGCCATCACCATTTGTCTCCCATCCTCATCTATAAATAGGCTATATTCCCTTGTTTTTTCCTTACATCAAAAATTGAGGAGAACCATCAAGGTGTGAGCCAAGACTCTACAGCTTGAACCTTGAATTTGTAGTACCGAGATGCACAAGCAAGCTCTGTTTTCTGCACCAAAAACAAAGCCAAAAACTGAGAGAGAGAAGGGGGTGTTTTGACCTCATTTTTTTGGGTGTCTTAAGGAGTGTGTTGTGCGACTAGCTTACCCAAGAATAAAGGAAGGAGTGGCAGTGGTCAAGAGCAAAAACCATAGGTAAAAACCAGTCCAAATCTACTCCTCATTCACGTGGCCTCAAGTGAGTTTTTGGAAGTTTAAGTTTTTATTTTAAATATCTCTATAGCTTAGTTTATAGGTAGAAATGATCACATGGTCCTAAAAACACCTAAGAAAGAATTCTAGGTAGGTTTTAGATTCAAACTCATGAACAAAGTACGTGAAATGCACGATAGGGACTATACTGAAAGAAATGAAAAGTTTACAAAAGCTGTTTTAATTTTAGAAAAATTATATTCTAGGGTTAGGGACCTAGATAAAGCAAATTATGATCTCAATTCCTTTAAAGGACAAAGGAAAAATATTACCTATGGACTTAAGTGAATAAAAGGAAAGTTTTAATAGAAAAGGATCATACTAAAATTTTGAGATCATATGAATATATCAAATGAAAACTAATTTATTTTATTTAAATTAGTTATTTAAATTATTATGTGAATATTTATATAGATTTATACTTATGTAATCTAATTATGTGTATTTCTATACTATATGTATCTATATGTTATATTCCCTATTATATATAAATATATACACCATCTCAAAAATATTATGAAAAACATGGTTAAAGATAAGATTAAGACTAAACCCAATGAGTAGAGATTTGAGATAGAATTAGGAATTTAAGCAGATTGGGAAAGATAATATTTTAGAGTCTTTTATTTAAGATTTTAAATAGGGTTATATACATTGTTTGAATAGGCCAGAATTCCTAAAGCAAATTTTGAGAAGGATTGAATAGCTATTTGAGCTAAGAATCAAACTACAAAGTCCAGTTAGTTCTAGCACTCATAAAGGCACCTTTTTCTCAAGTTTCTTTATTGAAAGTTTTTTCTATGAAATGTTTTTATGAACTACCATGAGCATGTATGAGGTATACAACAATTAAACTCTAGTTCTACAGAGATAATATAGAGTTAAACTGATTCCACAGTAGAGAACCAAATTCACACTTGTTCTACAGAGAGAACAAAGCGTAAGTACTTGAGACCTACAGAAAGGTCACAGCTTCAAATTCCATAATAGAGAATTGAAGTGAACT
The DNA here is from genome assembly GCA_037074585.1 of Biancaea sappan. Taxonomy (NCBI): domain Eukaryota; kingdom Viridiplantae; phylum Streptophyta; class Magnoliopsida; order Fabales; family Fabaceae; genus Biancaea; species Biancaea sappan. The sequence goes on along the minus strand of CM073492.1, from coordinate 71,683,530 downwards.
GCTTGATTTGTGATGATGATTTATGTTTGACTAAAAATATTCATGGATGATATTTACGAAATCATATGCTTTTATGACTGAAATGGTATATTTTAAATGTTTAAGAAAAACATGCTAGCTACTGATATATCTTTAGTTTTTGTGTTTGTAAATGACCATTTCAAAGGCTGAGTATAAAGGGAAGGGTTTGAGAAATGATAGAACCCTAGGAGTATCAAGCTAGAAAACTATAAAAGCATTCGAGTTTATTAAACATTACAATTTTTAGACTTTTTCATTCAAAAGTTGAATTACTATGTATAATAAACTTATGTTTTGTATTATGAATGATTGTAGAATGTTCTTTACTAAATAAGGAATGCATACTTCTTCAAGTACAAGTGTTAAGCATTAGAATTAGATTCAAAAAAAAAATCTCTAATTTTAGTACAATAAAATTAAGGACATTACAGAAACCACCTCCGTGCTAGTCATGTTCCCAAAAATGGGGCATGACAAATATAGATGAGAAAAGACAAATAATCATGACGGTGAGAAGGAGGCGATTAATTGGAGGCTATTGCCAGATGGTAAGTCACCGTCACAAAAGTAAAATCCCTGAACCTTCTCATTTTTTATTCTGGTGATTGTGATTTTTGATTTTGTTCTCTCTTCTTTCAGCTCGTGATGTTTAAATATTATTTCTGTCAAATAGGAGTTTGAACACATTTGAACATGTTGTGCTTTTGATTAAGAATGCAAGTCTGTTCTTTATTTTCATGTTGCTTGTTTTTGACCTATGGTATTGGTCTTAGGCTGAAAAGAAGTATGTAATCTAGGTTATCAAGTTATCATAGTAAGCTTTATGCTCTGAATTCTTAACTTGTTTTGAAATCTCTTGGTTTTGATGTGAAATGATAATTTTGAGGTGAGATGATATGATTATAATAGGAAATTTAATATGACTATAACATGAATTTTATCTTCTGATTATAACTTGGCTTTAATGTCATAATGAAATTTGAAACCTTAATGTCTCATAACATGAGCCCAATTTTGTTATTCAGAGATAATGTGGATTCAAATATGAAATCTAGGCATGTTCTAGCAGGATCTTAATTTGAGATTACTATTTCCCTATTTTTAATTAGTTTTGATTTTTATTTGTAAATTTTCAAACGTTCTTGTATTGAACCTTGATTGAGAATTAAACATCTCATGTTCTGAGGTAGCAACTTGATTGGTTATGTTAGCTTCCTTTGTTAGTCTTATTTAATCTTGAATATCAATTAAAATAGGCACCATCTAGATTAATATGACAATTTGATAAGTGTTCTTGAGTTAAATGCAAGTTAAAAAGGGATAAGATTTCCACTCTTTATCTTTATAACCATAATAATGTCATGACCACATGATTTGGCTAAAGGTGCAATCATAGACAAATATCTCTTGTTAATTTATCCTGAGCTCAGATAAGTGATTAAATGTTGATATGTGATATGGGAGAATTAGACCTGTTTATTGATTACACCTATGTGTTGTACACTTCCGTTGCTTGCCTTGTTATTATTGTGGTGGAATTTCTATTTTAATTCCTACGCATGATTGATTTGGTACAAATTCAATTAACTTACACTAAAATAAATGAAAATGGTTAAAATGTGCATTGTGCCATTTTATTTCCAGTTTAATCTTGGATGGCAATTTGTGAGCTTGTAATTAGGGTTGTTTGGGACCTATCCTTGATTAATGTCATGTAATAACCCGGACTTTAAATTAGTGTGGTGGACCTTTAAATTAAAAGGAAAATTTTTGAAGATTAAAATTCTAAGTTTGCAGATATGTTGAGAGTTAATTAGTAATAGAAAGTGAAAATCACAAGATTTTTGAGAACTTATTTGAAAATTTCTTATTTTAGAGAAGAGAATTAATCTTAATAGGAAAGGTGAGACAATGAATGCTAAAAGAATAAATTTTGAAATTGAGGTAAACTTTGGAATTTTTACAAATTGTTAAAGACCCCCATGAAAACTTTTCTTGAGGGAAGGTTGTCTTGCAAAATTTAAACAAGAAGATGAGCTAGGTGGCACTTGTAGATGGACCTACACTTAACATTTTTCCATCACAAAAATCCGAAGCTCCTGGACTCTTAAGACACATACACATTTCAAACCACATGGAGGAAGAGAGACTGATAATTTGAAAGAGAGAAGGAAAGCATTGTGGTGGCCATAGTCTACCACCACCACCACCTCTGACAACTTTAGCTTCTCCTTGCGGTAAGACAAATCTCCCTTCTTCCTCTATTTTCATTTTCCTCTTATTTTTCTTCATTTTCATGATGGAAAGGACCATAGGGAAGTGTAGCTTAGTTGTTGGTAGGATTCAAGCTATTAATCCATTCTTCTTGTCTTAAGTTAGTTTAGAACACATTTAGGAGGTAAAAATTTAGTTTTAATTAAATATCTAGGTTCTCAAATTTTGAGTATAGAACCGAGAATGATAACGAGGAAGGGAGAACAAAGCATAGGAAGTAAGAATACAAAATCTATCTAATTTACCCATTTCTCCCCCATGCATATGTTCATGACTGAAAAGAACTCCCTTCTTGAGTCAGTTTTTGGTTTGCCTAAGGAGTTTGAAGTGTCGAATGACATGATTGAAGAGTTAACATTGAGAGATGGAAAAAGAGTCAGAACAGAACTTAACTGAGAAGAATTCTATGTGTTGTACATACAATGAATTGAGTGAATGTGGCCTTAAACTAAGGAAGAAAAGATGCAAACCAAGAGGGAATAGAGTGTGTAGAATTTTCTGGTTTAATGTGCAAAAATTTCTGGTTTAAGTATCTAAGATGAGTTGAAAGCAAATCTAATTCCATGTATTTTGGATGATCAAATAAGGCCTTAAAATCTTTAAAAATTTTATGATAATTACTTAGGAGGATAAAGAATCAAACTAGTAAGTTTCATGATATTTGGAGAAGGTTAACTTGGTAAAATATTTATAAAAATAATCTGAATTCACTACATAGATAACCTATATAGGTTGGGATTTAGGCTCTATTTGGGAAACTAAATGATATCATTTTGGCCTAAAACTTTTATGACACCTAGCTAAGACATTGGCCTATCTCTTGCAAAATTTCATTGATTTAGACATGGTTGGCTAGGTCTAAAAAGCATAAAAAAACACCTACACAAAAATCTGATAATTTTGACTTAGGGTCACTAATGAGGTCTATAGATGAGTAAAGTGAGGGAGTTTTTATCTGAAATATTTACCATAGTTTTTAACATATAAAGAAGGTTGTGTAACAAGCTTCATGATTTTTGGAGCCACAGATTAATACAAAAAATTTTCTAAAAATTTAGACCCGAAAATGGCCTCAAAACATAACAAGGTTGAGTGTTTGATAGTCTTTGTTATGATTTAGTCATGTTTCTTGCTTTACTTGTCCTCTAGACCTTCAATAAAATCTTTGACATCCTTTTTCGGTTTGAAGTATAGAAATTTAGCTCGAAGTTAAGGTGAGTAGGTTGATACTTCCCATCACTAGTGTTTTTCTTTAAATGACCTTTTGCATCATATTGAGAACATGTAATACTTCTAAATTAAAGAGAATGATGATATATGTAAGGATATGTCAGAAATCATGTTGCTATTATACCTTGAATGAAACGGTGAGATGTAAAATAAATGTAGAAATTGTGCGATTATGTATATATAATTATGTTCTCTCTTGAGTGGAGAATCACAGGTGTATTTCTAAATGTGTGTATATGCATTTATACATTTTTTTTGTATGAAATTGATTCCAAGGAAATGTAGAAAGTATGTGTATGCATATATACACCTTACTATCTTTTAGAAAATGTGAAGAAGGAATGTAAATATATATATATATATATATACACATATACATATAAGCATATGAGATCTCATGTCTTTAATTTAGGTCAATTTATGTGTATATGTATATTATATATATATACACCTTAAATAAATATGTATACTTGTTTAGTCATGAAGTATATGTACACACACATATCTATATTTTGACTTCGTAAAATAATTATTGGGAAGACTTGTTTTGGGTGAATATATAAACATATATACATGAATATATACCCTGATCTTGAAACTGAAGCAAGAAAGTTGTGGCTCCTTTGTATGTTAAATACGTTACAATGTGATTAAATTTTATATAGAGTAATTTCGAGCTCCTAAATAGGTGATGTTTTATGAGATCGTATTATGGATTATGAATTGAGTTAACATGTTATATATCTTAATTGTTGAATGTATTAATTTGTGGATAATTGAGGCGTGTTGTGTATGATTATTTGTTTCTTGACATAAGGTTCGATTTGTGTATGTGTTTGTGCTTTTGTTTGAGAAAAAAAGGAAAGGTATGGTGGAACCCCATGGGAAATACCTATACAGAGTCATAAGGGTGGAGATCTATACATGGAACGATAAGGATGGATGCAATGGGCAACGATCCAGTGGTACCCTGGACAACTCTGTTGGTATGGTAAATTATGTGATTAAATTGTTTGAATAATGTTATGAACTATTCTAGATTGCAGTATATTGTGTTGTGATTGGCTTTTGAATGATTGATACATGCTATCATTATGATGCATGATATTAGTTTGTTGTCACAGTGTAGTATTATCCCTTCACTGGGCATGTGATTTGCTCATACCCCTCTTATTAACATTTTTCAGAGTTGACATTTGAAGTCAAGTATTCATTTAGGGAGTAGTGGATTCTTTGTTCAAGACCCCACTTGATTCCAGGGATGATTTAAATCCTATCCTTGTATATATTATTGTAATACTTGAGTTGCTCTGTGATCGTATAGGTAGTCTAAGATTTGATATTTTTGTCATTGTAAATTGATAAATAATGTATAAGAATAATTCAATTGTATTAAAAATTTGCTTCTAAATGTTTTATTTATTTAATTTATTTGTCATGATGGAATGTATAAAATATATACATGGTGGTATAATTATTTGTATCCAGCTATTTATGGATAATTAAAAGACAATTATCCTTAGATGAAACTTATTTTTATTTGACTATTTTAGAATATTATACATATCAGTTCAATAAAATAGACTAGGTTCTGAGGTGAGGTCAAGCTTATTCTAGTGCCAGTCATGTACCCTAGGTGGCACATGACATGTCAGCTTGTTCCGACTTTTCATTATTTTGTCATGTGTTGCTCCTTGGCGTGTGCAATCTTATGTTAGTAAGTTGAAAGGTTGGACTTGAATATGTATGATTATAAACTAGATATGAGCATCTTGTTGAGCTTTCTTGATTTGGATTGAATAGGGAATTGTGGATACCATATAAATCTAATTTGGTTTGAACATCACTTTCAAAGTTGTGAGAATCTTAAATCAAAGCTTGAATTGTCATTATATAGTCATGTTGTTTTGGAAAATAAATTCTGATTTATTAGGAAGTGCAAATTAGCTGGGGTTATGTGCAGTTCTTGAAATTTGATTTTGTCTTTCTACCAACTTCTCAAACATGAATATGGCTCTATTTCATTCCAACCCCAAAACTAAGATGTGATTTTGGTTCAATTATGTTTAGCCCTATATCTGCACTTGTTATTTTGTACCTGATCTTGAATTAATCCTACATAAAATTCCCTCTATTGGGTTCATAGTAAAAGGCTATGTCTTTGATTGTCCTTAGCCTTTTTGGATTGATTTTAATTCTGCTTTTGGTGATCACAGCGTGAGTTTGTGTACTTTTTATTGAGAGATTAATGTCATGATTCTATAAATTTGAATATATGCCTTGATTAGATCTTTGTGCACACATCATGCTTGGTGGTTTCCCTATTACACCTCACTCCATATCACATTAGAAGAGTATTAAGAGGGAGATGTTAAGGCTCACGAAGTAAGGTCTTAAGTGTAATCAAATGTTGGCAAGCATATCATATTGTTAAATATTCTTGATATTTGTTTGAACATATGATTTGCTTGGTCATGTGCAATTCCCAAATGAAAGTTATCATCATCTGATTATTTTGAATAAGGAGCAGAATGGAGACCACAATAATGGTACACCCTTTGGGTGATTATAATATTGCACCCATGGTTTTACCCCAAGAATCTAATAAACAGCCTTTGGGCAAGATGAAATATAAAACCTTCGGATAATGGAGTATTTAATATATGATGGATGAATTTCACTTAGTACCTCATCCTTGGTGATTATGATGAATCTACGTCTCAATATGTTGATTTTTTCTAGCATGTGTATGCTTGTTTGGTTGTGTAAACCCGAGATGGAGTTTCTCTATGATGTATTTCTTTTATTGTGGGTTAAGCATTTGACTTGCGCAATTATATGTAGTGCTTGTGGTTAGTAGAGTATTCATTTACATAACCGCATGCATTGCCTTTGGCAGGTCGAGCATCTAACTACATAGCCTGTAAGATTAACTTGTGTTTGTGTTTGTGTTTGTGATATGATTGAGGAGTGGAGTGGAGACCACAATGATGGTACACCCCTTGGGTGCTCATATTATTATACCTATGGCTCTATGCCAAGAACTTACTTTATGGCCTTTGGGTAAGGAGAGATATTTAAGCTCCGGGAAATGGAGAATCTTGTTGTTTAATGTATGAATTGTACTATGTATCTTATCAATTATAATTGTGATGGAATTGCATTTGTATGCTTTGATTGGAGTATTATAGGTATGCTTTGTCTTGTTTGTACATTGTTTGGTGATTGATGCCTTCATGGCTATGTGTTGATTGAGGTTCTGGCTGTTTTTTGAATGAGTATATGGTTGCATTATGTTTTGATCTGTGTATTTTGTTGATCTTCAAGTCATAGAACCCTTAAGCCTGGAGACTTAACTAGCCTTTAGGCTTGGGAATCTAAATAGAGAAAGTTATTGTAATTGAACTTCTCTTGCACTATGCAGTTAGATTGTATTTAATTGTGTTGAAGATTGAAATACTATGTGACATTGTGTGTACTTCGCATCTTTCATTATGGGTGTATTTAGAGATTGCATTAATGTAATTTACAGTTTGGAGTGTTTATGTCATTCTTTGATATTGAGGATGCTTGATGTTTACTCATTCTTACCTTGTGGGAGCTTACTGCCACTGAGGCCTATGGAGATCGATGTTTATGAGTAAGAATAGATACACATGAAAGGATATCCTACTTTGGCAAGTTATCTTATTCTTTGAGTATCATAAACTCACCATTTCTTTTCTCTTGTATACCATCTTGGCAAGTGTTAGTTCAAGGCCCTTGTTCGAGGAGTATTGATGAGTTGTGTCAAGACCTTTCTTCGTTTCAAGGTTGGTCTTTGATCCCTTCTCATTATGTTCTTTAGTGTGCTCTATAGTTATGTAGGAGACCTAGGAAGTCTTCATAGTTTTGTTTACATGGCGTAATTGAGCTTGTATAGTTCTTTGTAAAGGATTATATTTTATCTTATGAAATTGATTATTTGCATGTGTGTGTGTATATATATATATATTCGTGAGTCTTGTTGTCATTATTGCTTGTTCTAGTTAATGTTTTTAGGAGTTAGTCAATGGTTTGTTTTTGTCTAGGCTTATGGTGGTGGGGATAAGCCCATATACCGTGTCAATCATGTGCTTGGGTTTTGAGCTGTGACAAAAGTAAACAAAATGAAGGAATTGCATAATCTTGTCAAATGCAAATGATGAGATAAATTATGATTTGATACTTTGTGGTCGAATATATGCCCTAAAGGTAATCATCTGACATCATACAATTGTTTGTTATTAATAAAATTCATGACATTCCATCTACATTTATATTACAAATAAGATATTGTCTTTAGACTTGAGAGTAAGGAGAGATGAGGGGTGATATGATCATCTCAAAGGACCACCCTTCCTTATGATCCCCTAGTCTAGAATAGTTCCTAACTAAGGGATCAATTGGAATTAGGACAACTTTGATCCATTTGACGTTAGAACATGGCTAAGCCCCTCATATAGATGAGAATGGCATATTGCTGTAGATGACACTAAGGGTAGCATGTGGGTGCTCATAGCAAGCATGAGTTGGCTAAATCAATCCATACAAGATTGTCTAATGGACTAAAATGTCAACATTCGGTCTTGGTTAGATGTTGTATAACCTTCTTTGACTTGAAATGACCATTGAAGTCTTATGCATGTTTGCATCATGCTTTGACTCTCATAGGTTATGGGTCCACCAATATTCTGATTTCTGTATGCATAATTGTGTCTAATTTAATCCTAGATTTTGTTCAAGAAGTCAGGTGTTGGTTGAGTGAGAATGGTGGAAGGGTAGTATAAGGACTACAGAATTAAAGGGGGTGCTAGAAAGGGGCTGGACAGCAAAGGAACATAAAGAAAACTATAGCATAGTCTCAGTAGTCAATAGAGTAGAAATCTTTATTTTTATATAGAAAAAAATTCTCTAATTTCATACATGTCTTGACTCCTTAATTACTCATTTCATTGTAGCTTCTTCGAAGTCTCAAGTCCATCAAGTCTTCTTTGTAAGAGTTCGGATAAGTGAAAAGGGAAGGGTTTGTATGGCAATCTAGGTGACTACTCTACTCATGTAAGTGTAAGTCTTGTGTAAATAGCTTAGTGAAAAAAAAACTTTTTTCCTATTTTCATGAATTCCCAAATGTTTCCAAAAAATGCCTATAACTAAAATTACAAGTTATAATTTCTTACTTTAAATGTATATGTATGATTATTTCAAAGATTTCTTATTGAGGGTTGAAATGGAACTGAAATGTTGATTTCTAAAGTTTTTAAAAGATTTTATTTTTCATGAGCAAAGATTTGAAATAAGTATTGTTGTGAAATACTTTCCTTTAAATTTATGTTGCTATGAAAGGTTATGTGATTTGAAAATTCCTTGATTTAATATCTATGAGCAATGGTTCATTTTATTCTGGAAAACATTGTGATTTAATATTTCTTTTTGTAATGCAATATGAGGAAAGATTTGTGATAAATGTTATAAAATTACGGTTCAAGTCATTCGGAGTATGAGACATATAAATATACATGTGGAGCTCTTATTGCAATGAGATGTATATTCAAGATAGTTATTGTATGTACATGAGAGGAACTCATTCTAGAATGACGGTACTACAACGGTATTGTAGTCCTTGGCGTGCCTTGGTATCCTAAAAACCCAGCTAGTAGAGGATTAAGAAGCATGCTAGCCCCATGACTAGAGGCCACTCATAGGAGGGAGGCTACACAATATACAGGGACTATATGTAAGGGTCACATTGGGTGACCGAATGGTGGATGTAGAGAAATACAACATTGTGGCGGGCATATACAGAGGATATTTGATTTGGAGTTCTGATTGAGGTTCCTCGAACGTATCATATTTATATTGTGACATGATTTTATTACTCTATAAATTTGATTCTACTTAATATTTTCTAAATCTCTTGATTATGAGTTTACATGATCTGAGCTTATATATGAACCATTGCTACTTATTTTTATCTCTGGGTTATTTCCTTTGTACTTATCCTATCATGAGTATTAATTCTCATTGAGCTTTTTAGCTCACTCTATTTTATTTACTTTTTCAGATAGTAAAGTTAAGCCAGAGACCTTCCTGTCGTGTATTAGAAGCGTACTAGTTAGAAAGAGTCAAAATTGAATCTTGAGCAATTTTTTTGTTTAATGTTTTGTTTGTTCATTGACTCTAGACATGCTTTGTAAGTCCATGGGCAGGATCCTCAATCTGTATTAGCATATATATATATATATATATATATATATATATGTCATTAAGCCATAAGTTGTATGAGTACTCAATGAATAATGGTAGATATGCTAGGATAGACTTGTTTGATAAATATGGTTAAGATCGGATTATGACTTGATAAGATACCAGTGTGCCTAGGTATGTATTACCTTCTATGTATAGTTGTAAACAGTTTTGAAAAAGTTTATAAATATGAATGAATATCATATCATGTTCTCGTGAAATCTTGAGTAAATGATGAAATAACTTATGATTTGTTATTAAAGCAACTTAAGATTATATTTAGTTTTTGAAAGTACAGGTTTTGGGTAGTCTTTTTTAGATAAGGCTTACAGGTAGAAAGGGACTCTATTTATGTCGATCATGCCTTCGGATGGGGTGTGACACATTGTCTTGAACTTTTTTTTTATTCAAATATGAAGGATTAATTCCATTCTGGAGTAATGTGGTTGTTTATTTGATTATCTTCTTTTTTCTTGTACATAATTTCATTTTGAAATATGGTTTCAAGAAAAACAAATAATTACATGGCTTTGAAGCTTAAGCTTTATGCCTTTTTAGTTTCCTTAATTGATATTCTGATTGCAACACTTTAAGGCATCTGTGAAAATGAAAATATTATTTTGTCAAAATTGTCTCCTTATTTATGTTTATGTTATTAGTATATGAGAGGTCACAATATATATTTTCTAATTCTATATAGAGAAAGGGTTTATGTTCAATAGTAAGTATGTTGTGCCTTATACACTTATTATACTTCAAATGTCAAAGTTGAATAATAATGCCTAAGACTTTCGTTTAGAGAAAATGAAAGTAACATAGGTTTTTCTAATATGTGCCTGAGACAAATGGAGTGGATTATTTCTGTAACCAACATGAATAGGATTTGGAGGTTATGTACTGGTATGATTAGAGATTGTCTTTGATTATCATGGAGTTTTACTGCCAAGGGTGATTCTTCCAAGTCAAACTGCTATTTATAGTTTTGAACTTGAATATCAATGTAACATGTATCATGTTTTAAGATCTCAATCTTCTAGATTTCATATATTGTATTGAAATATGCACTTGATAATTGATTTTTCAATTTGACAAAATATTGGGATCTATGGGATCAATCTCTAAAAAACGTGCATGCTTGCTTGAATTTATGAGTAATTATTCTAGTGACATGCCTTGTGAAAAAATGCATTTGGTGCTGGAAAATGCTATCATACCAAGTGATATGTCCTATTAATCTATTTGGCTCTAAGTTGATTCAGATTTTGTTGACAGATAGATGTTTTTAAATGTTTTGAATAAGGAAGGCCTCAATATGAAGCTTGAATTTGAGTTTAAGTCAAATAGTAATCTAGGTCATGCGATTAAATCCTGCATGTTTTTTGAATTGGTGTTAGCATTATTTAATCTTTGTGAGGAGTTTATGAAACCAATGTTGGATGATTGAGTTTGTATTCTGATGGAAAATACCTTGCTAAATTTTTGATTGGGTGGAATAAGATTTTGAGGTTCTTTGATTAAATTATATATCCTAGTAAAATGTAGTTGAAGTGGATCAAGATGTGAAGTAATTCTTTTTTATTATTCGGGCTTTTTTTCCTCATCTGTTTGCTATATTTCATTATTTTAAGTGTTGGTACCTATTTGTTTAACTTGAGATTTCCAATCTTTAATTTTGAATGAATACTATTTTCAATACAAAATGCACACTGGACTTCTTGCTTTTGACATGGATAATATTATTTTGTAGCTCAGAGTTAAGATGAGTGGGTAACCTTACTTAATTTGTTTTTTTCCTTGGAAATAACTTCATGTATGCATGCTTGTGGGAGTTCTTGAAACTCATGAACTTGTTATACGAAATCCATGTAATTAAATGTTTGGAATGATTGATCATGGATGAAATTGTATGCGTGGAAATGCATGAATTGTGTTGTGCTGAAACTTGCACCTTTTACATTGTGTTTGTTCTTTTGATGTGTTGTGAGCATGATTGTGATTGGAATAGAACTAGTGGTGCCCCTCCAGGGTTATGAACTAGTATATGCTAGTGGGAATGCATGGGCTAGGCCCAGTAAAGCATACTAGGAGTCATGGGATGGTAGATCCGTGGAAGTGCATAATCCATATTTGACATAAGATGGTAGATGCCAATGGGAGTGCATTAACCATAGTTGAGAAAAGCCGCAAGAGTCAATGGTATTGTTCAGTGTGGATGCATGTTTGAGTATGAATCCCTCCCATTTGAGTGTGATTTGATAAAGATGCATTATATAGGTTGTGATATTCTCTGATTTATTGATACTTGGCTTTTGCAGCCGTGAGGGCGTGTAACCATGATGTTATTAATAATTGATTTATTTTTTTAACATAGTTGTCTACTTATTGAGTTTTGATGAACTCACCCCCTCTGTAATTTAACATTTTCAAATATAGGTACAGAAGAGGAGTACTGCTTGAGGAGTGACAGAGCTTAATATCGACCCTTTGCATTGGTGGATCTTATGTTAACTTTGAGTTTAGGCATCTAGTGTGCTTTGTAGTCACGTAGGTCGCCTAAGACGAGTTGTCTATTATGTAATTGTTGTACGAACTCGACATGGGATGAATGTCTTGTATAAGTGTCATGTCTCTAGATATCCCCACTTTTGTTGGTATAAAAGGATAGTTTGAGTTATGACAGAATGCCATTACCACGTATGTTGAATTATATATATTTTTATATGAAAGAACATTTTCTCTTTTACCATGGCAAATCCTTTAGGTTCCCTGTTCACATCATTCAAGCCATCTTTCATTTTTTTTTTCAAACGTAAGAAACTAGGTAGAACTTGTAGTTTGTACTCATGGTGAATAGATATCCTATTCACCACTATTTCTTCCTCCTTAATACCTCTCCAAATTGTGTATAAGAGTATGCACCTTCTCGAATTAATCAAACTCCAAGAATTAGTTCAATTTATGGTAGTTGTACCTTTGAATTTCCTTGGACACAAATGACATGCATCAATGTTTGAATGTTATTATTCTATTCTAGTTATGAACTTTGAATGAAACTGAATATCCACATAATTGTGACGAGTTGGATTTGAATTCTCATGATATGAACGAATAAAATGAAAGCATGCTTTTGATATACATTCATGGATGTTCTTTTCGTGTTTGGACTCTTGTATGTGATTGTGCTTTTGTGAATGAAGAGGAAGGCATGGGATCCCATGGGTTGGAGTAATAAGAGTGGCCATGAATGTGCACATATAAGAGCGAATACTATATACATATGGCTTGAGAAGAGATAAACGTGGCAATGAAAAGTGGAGGAATAAGGGAGGATGTGGCAAAGGTTATAGGGCAATGGACACTTTATGTGGACAGGATCCAAAAATTGTTTAGGATCTTATTTGTGATTGTGATATTATGCTGTCCCTCTATGATTTTGTTGCTTGAGAAAGGTCTATGCCTTTATATATCTTATTACAGTAGTATATAGCAATATATCTCCTTATTGAGTCTTGTACTCACCCTGCTTCACACCATTTCAAATTCGTAGCAAGAAGAGGACATTTCCTCTATAGAGTAGATATAGTAGAGTCTTTACCTCACTGCTTCGAGGTATATTTGTTTTGCAAATCTCATCTATTTTTGTTCAAGAAATTTTAGAAGTGTGCTCCATAATCAAGTAGGTGGCATCATAAGGGGTTGATAATTTGATTTTGGTATATTTTGTAAATGATATGATGCATAGACATATCTTATACTAATGTTAGTTAAGTCGCACAAGGGTCTTTAGAATAAGAATTTGGCTTCTAATGACCCTCATCTAATTTACTTTTTCACTTTTGATAAAATTTGAAAATACAAAATTCTCATAATTTATAGGATAAATGAGTTTTCAAATTTGACATCAGAAGTAGAAAATTTTTTGCAAGGTAGGTGCCATGAGAGGTATTGAATCTCTGCATGTACCAAGATTTATGTGAAATTCATTTTCTCAAATATTCCTCAAGAATCAAAATTGAATAATGTTTCAGTCTTTAAAAAATCGAAAAAAGAAAAAGTTTATCTTTCAACAGAAGTTAAAAAAGAAGAAAAAGAAAATTTGCCTTTCAAATTTCAAGTCTTCTTTCTCAAAATAAAATCCATTTTACAAATTCTTTTTTCAAAATCAAATGACAAAAAATTTCAAAGAAATTCAAAACTCAAAAGATACAAAAAAGAGAAAACGAAGAGAGAATGGAAATAAGATTAATTCAATTTTGCAAATTTAAACACACCAATTAATTTCAAAAACCATTTTGTTTGCAAACTAGTGTTAGCCTTTAATTTTCTTTCCTTTTCACAAAAAAATTTAGAGTAATAATTCATTTTGCAATTAAGAACCCTTTTAAAAAAAACTCAAAAAAATCCCAAAAAAAAAGAACATTCAATAGTGAAAACATCAAATAATTTGTTTTGTAGATTTAAAGACAATAATAATTTCTTAAAAATTGTTGGGTTAGTGGAATCAAATTAATTCTCAACACCTTTGTTGTTTCTGCCAAAAATTAAATAATCACCAATGAAACTAGGTTTCCACCCAAACTATGAGGACTTTGACCCTTAACTTAGGATATGTAGGCCTCAGACACCAATTCAAGTGGATTGGGAGCCTTTACTCTTCCCATTATGAGCCATTGAGTTAAAGGGACAGGTGATCGCGTGTTGCTAGGAGAATCTAGGCTATTGGATCATGTCGATCCAACGGCCTAGATTGCTTTTTATATTAAAAAGCCTCTGCTAACCATGCATTGACATGTGTCACCCCATGGCCTTAGATCTCTTTCTTCCTTCTCTTCTCTTCCTCCCTCTCTCTCCCCTTCCATCTTTGTTCATCTTCCTTATCTCTCTTTCTCTCTTAAATTTTTCTTCTTACTGTTAATCAAATACACACACACACACACACATACACACACACACACATACACACACACACACACACACACACACACACACACACACATATATCATAGTTTTTCTATCTACAAGCCTATTGCCATTTCCGACGTCTCTAACTCCGAAGTTTTCTCATTCCACTTTTCATTACTCCTAAGCCTATTGCCACTTTTGAAGTCTCCAACTCGAAACCATCGTAGCTTGAATGGATGACATTGTTGGAATTAATAGAGCACACATCAACGTGCTTGATTTTGACCTCTGCTACAAGATAAGCTGAATCTTCTCAGACATGGTCAAGTTCACTATTGATTCTGCCATTGATGGCTCTCGCATACTCCTTCCTGTTCGATTCCATTCTAGCTATTGTTCCTTTCTTTATTTTTTGATTTTTTTGGGTATTTTTTCCATATTGTTCGCTAGTTATTTTTCCATTATGTAAGTTTACGATATTGTTATTCAATCTCAGTTTCTTCATGGTAGACTGGGAGGGAGGGGGACATAGTTAAATATATAATTTTTTGGTGGGAAGACATTAGTTATATTTATAAGGAAATGTAATAATTGATCCAAAGATACAAATTTTAAATATTTGGTTTATGAATTCTTGAGAGTTTTTAACACACCAACTACCCTCGAAATAGAGAGAGAGAGAAAGAGAGAGAAAGAGAGAGAGAGAGATGAGGAAGATGAACAGAGATGAAGAAAGAGAGAGAGGAAGACAAGAGGAAGAGAGAGATTTAGGGTCATGGGGTTACACGTGTCAATGCATGGTTGGCAGAGGTTTTTTAATATGGAAAGCGATATGGGTTGTTGGATCAATGCGATCCAACGGTTTAGAGTTTCCTAGTGACACGGATCTTCTCCGTGAAGTAGAGGCTCCCAATCCAGTTTAGGTCAAGTCTACCTTTTGTAAATATATAACCCTTTCTATCCCCTTCCATCTAGTTTTCCTCCTTATGTGTTTTATGGGTAATTAAAATAATTTAAGGGTTGTCTCACAAATTTTATATAATTAGCTTAGAGTAACCATTCTAACAAATAAGTCTTGCAAGATACCTAATACTTTCTCCATATATAATCAAATCCTAAACCCATCATAGTTCCACATGACTATATCTTATCCTTTCAAAAGGTTTTCCAAAGTTTTTCCTACAAAAATATTTGTGGCAACTCTAAAAATATGATTTCTATTTATCTTGAAAGCTAGATTCTATTTTCAAGACACCCAAAACATCACATTCTTTGGTATACATGTGACAATTTAATAACTTCTAAATTATGGTTTTCATTCACTCAAAACTAGATTTTATTTTGAAATGCAAGCTTGTCACATTTTTTAGGCCTACTGACCTTTAGCTAAGAAATATGTTTTTACTTTAGATTTAAAGAAAATCTAGTCATTTACATTATGCATAACAATTAGTCTCTACCTAAAAAGAGTACACACTATATGGCAAGCTACTTTGGATAAGGTAGGATGTGAAAAGAATCTTGTCTATTTTCTTCATCAAATAGACTTAAACATAAGAGTACTTGAGTTGTAGTATCATGAAGATAATATCTTTGTATCAATTGCATTGTATAACATGGAGAAATCAATTAATAGGAGGCATGATTAATTTAAAGAATACATACTCTTGTGCCTTTGCTCAGTATCACACATAGTACATATATTTTATTAATAACATTCACTTTTTTCATTTCTAGATATTTATTTTTTATTTTTCCAGTTATTTCATCAACATCTTCATGAACATGTTATTGTTGCTTCAACATAAGCAGCTAATAAATATTATAATCATACAGAACACAACTGGCTAGTGTTTCATTTATGGACACTTAACAAGTATATAAATTAAGCAGCAAACTATATTTGATGAATATATAAATTAGCATCAATACCAATTAAGTATATTGAGTTTCAAAGCAGCAATACATTGTTGTTGATATGACTGCTTTGTCCACCTTCTGTCCTTGTGTCAATTGCTTTTCCTTTTGAACTATCTTGATGTTGCCCATGCCTACTACACCAAATCAAAATAAAACCACCAATATTAAAGTCTCTTTGTATTTAAAAAAAAGAACAGAAGATTTATAACATTATTGTTATTTATATGCCCTAGATGATTGTGTGTGTATGTATACATACTACATAGAAGAAAACTAACTAAAAGAAGAAAGATTTACGTCTATAAATACCCTATTTGTATGGTGTTAGGAATTCTCTCTGATTCCAATTGGTTGACTTCATGATCTTTGAGGGTTTGGCTACAATTATATACTTCCTGAAGCTGAAATTTTCCCAATTTAAAATGTGAAAAACAAGATGCTATGTCAATAAAATTAAATTAGCAATTTATAGCTCTTATCCTCTACATAAAGACATCTGTTGTTTTTTTTTAAAAAAAAAAACCTTGGACTTAAGCTGCTTGTTAAGCTCCTCTAGGTTGTGTCCCTGCCAAAAATAAAATACGTTGAATATAATAAGAGTAGAGAGGTTGAACACGAACAAATAAACCACTAAACACGCAAATTAAACAATTAAGTTTGAAACTCATAAGCTAACAAATAAAGATGGCCAATATTATCTACATGCTGCAACAATATTTCAAGGAAAAAGATAATATCACAATAACAATAGTGCTTTTAAAGATTGTTGAAAATAAGGTATGAAGCTAATATATCATTATCGAAGTTGAGTTCACGTATTTTTCGAAAGGTTGTCAAAAAAAGTAGTGACAGTTCTCATATCTAATACTAGTCAACAGTTAAACCTCATGAAGAAAGATATCTGAGTTGTTAATATGTTTTATAAACATAGCACTTACCCTTCTTGATTTATATATCTTTGCTCTTACTTGTAATTTCTCTTTTATCCATTAATTTTTGCAAATGGCCCCTTAATTTACCCTTTTCTCCATTTCTCTTTTCCCATAATTTGTTATCTCTATCTGGCTAAACATTAACAAGAGGAAAAGCATTTCCTTAATTAATCTAATCTTTGTCTTAATTACAATTTCTCCTAAATTGATTAGGGGGAAATTACGATTCAAGCAAAGATAAAGATAAGTGTAATTTCCTTCATCTGATATGTATATGGTGAAAAGTCAATTAGAGAAAGTTTCAATCTAGACAGAGTTTGCAATTAGACAACCATTTTCAGGGTCTGGATCATTAGAAAGAGAGCAAAGAATAATTGAGATTATAATTACCTTGAGCATGAGTTATTTTTCAGTTACTTGAAAAATAAGTATGTGTAACTTGAAAATAGCAGTGGCATGTAATTTTGTGAGACATGTATGTATGGGATAGCTAGAAAGTGATGGTACTATAGAGAATTGTGAGGATTGATTAGTGAGACTGAAGCATTGTATAACAGTATTATCTTCATTGATGAAATATAATTCATGTTTGTGAAAGTATTAACTATGTAAGTTGTAAACAATTTATATAAATTCTCTACCAGTAATTAATGTGAATCCTTGTAATCATAAGAGACTAAAGTATGGAAACAAAGAGAGACAAAATAACGTAATTATGCAGAAGAAAAAGGTTGGCAAATACCAACCAATCAACCAGTGCCCTATACTAGCTGATTGGTTAGTCTCTGGACTACGTGCTAAACCCAAGACAGAGGGTAACTACTCGATCGAGAGAGACCAACCAGTCAACTGATTAGCCTATATCTAGCATAAAGAAGTATTTTAAAGCTGATATTTGTTCCACTTGTTTCCTTCATCCATAAATTGTGTTAACTAAGGGAATTTATTTAAGATGTGAATCACAATACACTTGACCAAAATATTTTGAGAAGTTTGCTACAAAAATAGAAATGAATTAGCAAGAGTTAATATAGCAGTTTGAAAAAAAAATAACATTGATAAGCAAATGCAATCACTTTGATATCTAAGTTAGGGAAAGCATAGTATTAAGGGAGATATTACACCAAACCTCCAACCTGGGCCCAATCTACATATATAGCTCTAAAAGTATCAATATAATCCTTAGGGAGTACTATAAGGCATATGTTAGATTACAAGGGGAGTTAAGCTTCAATTTTTCATGGGACATCTCAATCTAGCAGTGATAGGCCCACTTGCTTAGTATGTGGCAAGTGCACTTAAGATCATGTACCATAGATGGTCTAGCCTGATATAAGTGTAGTTTGATCAACTACATCAAGAGTGACTACCGCCCACAGCAGACTCCTTGATCTGGTCATGGATCTGTTCAGTCTCCTTAGCCCCTACCTAAGGTAGCTTCTGTGACTGGGGCACTTTCTTCTTCATTAAGGAGAGGTGGTGCAAGAAGAGGAATAGATCGAGGATTTGGAGGTAGAGGTTAACCATCATCGGCCAATTTTATGCTCTATCCAAGAACGATGCTTAGTCATTGAATATTTTTTGTGATTAATACTCTATCTATATCTTCTCTCAAAGCCCAAGTGTTATTCGATTATAGATCCACCCATTCTTATGTGTCATATCTGTTTGCTAAAAATTTTGCTACGTCAATCCATCTAGATAAGGTTTTTTAGTAGTTACTCCAATGGGAGACATCTTGTTAGTAAAGTCTAAGTTATACATGTAAGGTTTTTATGGGTGGGAGAGAAACCCTAGCCAACCAAATGTTATTAGAGATAACTAACTTTGATGTCACTCTAGGTATGGATTGGCTTTTATCTTGTCATGTGACCATAGATTGTCACTACAAGACAGTGAAGTTTAATATGCCTAGAGAGTCATCTTTCTCCTTTCTAGGTGACTAGAGCGAGACACAAGTAACTTAATCTTAATGTTAGGTGCCCAAAGATTGTTGAGGAAATGATGCCAAGGTTACTTAGCCTTTGTCAAGGATGTACAAAAAGATATGGCAAGTCTAGAGAAATCATCGATGGTAAAAGAGTATCCAATGTTTTTTTTTCCTAAATAGTTGACTAGGTTACCATTTGATAAGGTGATTGAGTTTAATATTGAAGTGGTTCTTGGAACTCAGATTATATATACCCTACCCTATAGGATGGCTCCCATAAAACTGAAAGAATTAAAGAATCAGTTATGAGACTAATTGGATAAGGGCTTTATCTGACCAAGTTCATCTTTGTGGGGTGCTCTCTTGCTATTTGTTAAGAAGAAAGATAGGTCCTTAACGGATGTATTGACAAATAACTCAATAAAGCTACAGTGCATAACAAGAACCCTTTGTCAGTCATTGATAATTTGTTTGATCAGTTGCAGGAAGCTCAATGCTTCTTTAAGATAGACTTGTATTCAGGATACCATCAGTTGAAGATTAAGGCAGAAGATGTTCATAATGCAACATAAGGACCAAAGGCTATGCTGTGTATTGTGATACTTCAAGAGTGGGTTTGGGTCTTTGGGATGTGTTCTAATGCAACATGGTCAAGTTGTTACCTATGTATCTAGACAACTCAAGAAGAACAAACAAAATTATCTTGTGCATGATTTAGAAATGGCAACACAGTAGTGTTTGCATCGAAGTTTTGGCGAAATTATCTGTATGGAAAAACTTGTGAGATCTACACAAACCATAATATCCTTAAGTACATTTTCCAGCAAAGGACCTCAATCTGAGATAGCAAAGATAGATGGAGTTATTGAAGGACCATAATGATTTTCTTATATTGTACCATCTAGGAAAAGCTAATGTAGTGGCAGATGCTTTTAAGTAAGAAATCAATAGGTAGCTTGGCCCATATAGTAATGGTGAAAAGGCCTATAATGAAGGAATTGCTTAACATGGAAGAGATGATATCTATTTTGAAATCATCAAGATAAGACCACTCTTGACTCATGTTTGGGCTCATTCCTCCCTGGTGGAGAAAGTCAAGGATGCTCAATGTATTACCTGAGTTAGCGTCGGCTCATATGAAGGATTTTTGTTGGGCGTGCCTAAAAATTTTAAGGTTATGAGCAAGAGATGAGCTCTGGAGGTCGTTTAATAGTAGAGTATGCGCTTATAATGTGCAAGGAAGTAAATGTGGAGACCAGTAATAGCTATGCCCTTGGGAAATTCTCAAGGAGGGACCTATCTGAAATAATAGAGAAAGCAAATGCTTATAGGAGAATTTGGTAAATGTGGACTTGGAGCATGGTTGAAGTGGTGGGAGAAACGTGGTTATATGTGGACTATGTTGGGAGGATGGGACTTTCCAATTGAGGAGATCCTATGTGCTAGTGGGTTATGAAAGGGACTTAAGCAAAAAAAAAAGTGCTATATGCGTTATTATGGAGATTGGAGCTTAAGTTTATGGTGGGAGTACCGAGTAAGAAGCTAGTGTGATGAGTTGAAGTGTGTGTAGTAAATGTTTTAACTGAATACTTGATTATACCTTTGATCTCTAAATTTTATGAAGGAGTGGCAAGATGGTAATTATGATCAAATGGAAAATATAATTGAACACACAGTTAGCACACTTGGGCATTTCTCTCTCATGCTTCCCTCTCCATTTCTCATTCATTGTCGCTCTCTTATGCTTACGACAACCTCACATAAGCTCTATCACTTTTGGTGGAATCTTCATTCTCCGGCGACCATTATCTTCATCAGAGTTCCTCTCGAAAAGTAAATGTGATCCTCTTCCTTCTCTAATCTTCTTAGTTTATGCCCTTATTTTTATGGAAGGGGGAAATTTAAGGGTGGGTCTTTGTTATGGAATTCTCTTACTGCTAGTTTTGAAATCTCATCAAGGATGAGTGGTATGTTAGATAAATGGGAGATTTTGGAGTTAGGTCAGAGATGTTCATGGTTTTGAATGGGATTGGGGTTAGATCTTGAGAAATTTCTTATTTAACCTTGAGTATTTGTTGAAATCAAAGGATGTTTTTTAGGGTCGAAACAAGTATTAATAACCTAAATAAGGTTGGTTGAGCTTGGCATGGAAAAAGAAGGAAGAATGGTGAATTTTGGAGCCCTCTTCATGTCCATGGCAGATTGCCCAACGATGGGTGTCCAGGGTGCCCATGGGGCTAAGAGTTCAGGCCTTAGTATCCAGGGTACCAAGGTAGGCATCCTCCTAGTTTGATGGTATCTTGGAGAAAAAGAGCTTGTGGCACCCTTACAAAGGAGTGGATTTTGATGCTTTTCATGTGTTTTAATCTGTAGGCTTTAAGTAAGCTTCGTCTGGTGCTTTCTAAGGATTAAAAGGATGTCAAATTGCTTAAGAATGAGGTGAGTAGGTTTGACTTAGCTTAAGCTAAGAATTTATTTTTTGCATAATATTGCTTGTTGTCTATGAATGTTGTGGTGGGAAAATTATGTTTGTAATTTCTTGGTTATCTGATTGAACCACCATGGAAAAGAAAATATCATAGGTGTATGGAGAATGAAGTCCTACCATGAAGGGATTTCCCTTTATGATTAAATAATAATCTTGACTATTTCGTTATTCTCTTGCTCGAATATGTGTCTCTGGTTAATTCGTATGTTTGTAGGCATAAGCTATAGGGCTTGTTGTAAAGTATGGGCTATAGGAGATTTGGTGGCCCTATGCCACAGAGATCTTAAAGCTATATGCCTTGAAGATTTGTGACCTCGTGTCACAAGAAGATAAACAAAATAGATCCTCAAACTAGGGGAAATTTATAGTGTGATGCATATTTTACTTTGGTATATCATGCAACTTTTTGGTGATGGTGTGAAGTTCAATTGATATCTTGAAGTGAAGAGCGTCCCTTATAGGGATTTAGTATTTTGGATTCTATCTTTGATTGGGATCAAAGTTGTGTAATTCTTGAGCTTTAGAAATTACCCAACTTTGTGCCATGGAGGGGTAGATGAATTAGCCCTTGAGCTTGGAGGATCTATGGTGAATTACTTATTTTATTTTGCCTCTTATTGCCTTGTTGTGATATTTGAGAGTGTAAGAGACTTCTCTTGTATAGAAAATTGTTGGGAGACCTTTCTTGTTTGGCGTTGGTACTATTAAATTTATCATGTTTGCTTGTGTTGTGATAGTGATGTATAAGGGGTAAGGTATATCCCCCAAGAGATATGTCAGTCTACATGTCGGAAGATTTTGGCCTTTTGGCTAAGAGATTACTTAGCCTTAGAGCTGGAGATTTTGGCTTTTTGGCTAGGAGATTACTTAGCCTTCGGGCTAGAGATTTTGGCCGGTAAATTACTTAGCCTTCGGGCAAGAGATTTTTCATGGCCTTCGGGCCTTAGCGATGTTACCCTGTCTAGTTTGTTTGTATTCAAACCTATATGCTTGCTTGTTGGGAGATGATACGACCTACAGGTTGGGAGATAGTATGACCTATAGGCCGGTACACTTCGGGAAGCCTTGGTGCTCAAATTCATTTAAGGGATTGTAGTGAATTCGCATCATGAGCTTGTATTGAATACGTTTATATTGGTGGATAGTTTAAATGCCACTCATGTATGTGAGTGTCATATATGGAAGCTTGTATAGTAGGAGATCCTTGAGTGCAGGTTAGATTAGTAGTGTGTATTTATTGTTGAGGGTCATAGAGTTTATTAGCCTATGGGCTTCGAGACGTTGCTAGCCTACAGGCAAAGAGCTTGTTAGTGGCTCTTGAGCCCTAAAACGGGAGGTTCTAAGACTGGATATGAGTAGTATCATCTTGCTTACTCATACTGGAGATCAAATAACCATGTGTGGTCGTAGTTCCATATATAGGAGGTCCTTATTAAACCATTCCAGGAAGTGACTTGTAAGGATGGAGATTCTAGTTCGCGTTTCATATGAATGTTTATAAAAATTCTCATAAACCTTTGTGAGTGAGATATCTACTCACTGAGATGATTATCTCATTTTTGTTGTTGTAAATTTCCTTTTGCAGGTTGCATAAGCCATAATATCACCACCAAAGAGTAGAGAAATCCAATGATTTTGACCCTGCATTTTTTAAAGTCAAAGTTCATTAAATTTCTTTCAGTATGTTGTCGTTTTGGTTGTATATTATGTAGTCAAATAGGACAACTTTGAGGTGAGGGGTTACATATAGGAAATCCCTGATATGGCATATTTACATATTTCTACATGTTTAATTATTTATTTACATGACCTTACATAACTTATTGCATGGGAACTGGGAGTTAGGATAATTAGGCTTACGACGTAGGAAAGTCACCTTATGTCATGTCAATCATGTGCTTGGATTTTTGGGTCGTGACACTCAAGGCAAGGATCTTCATATGTGTAAGATGATGAGTAAGGAAAAAGAAGGGAAAATTAGTGGTTTATCAGTGGACCCTAATGGAATCCTAAGGTTAGATACCTTCATATTCCTTGTGAGGAAGGGATAAGAAAATAAATCTTAGATGTAGCACATAAGTTGCTTACATCGTCTACCCTAGTGCTATGAAGATGTATCAAGATTTGAAGTAGGTGTATTGGAGGGATCGGATGGCATGAAGAAGGACATGGCAGATTATATTTCTAGCTATTTGACATGTCAACAAGTAAGGCCAAACACCAGAAGCCTGCGAGATTGTTACAACGCATAGAGATTCTCGAATAGAAGTGGGAAAGGATCGAGATAGATTTCATGACTAGATTGCCTCGCACCCCTAAGAGGTATGACTCTATATGGGTGATAGTGGAGAGATTGACAAAATCAGTACATTTCTTACTAGTGAAGACGACTTACAATGTTGCTAAGTATACTTAGATATATTTAGATAAGATTGTGAGGCTCCATGGAGCACTAATGTCTATTATTTCTAATTGAGGTCCTCTATTTACTTCTTAATTCTGAGAATTCCTTTAGGATACTTTGGGTACTAGATTGGATTTGAGAATTACCTACCACCCTTAAATAAACAGTCATTTTAGAGAATAATTCAGACTTTGAAAGACATGTTGAGATAGTGTTTTAGATAGAAGCTGGGAGAACTACTTACCTTTAGTTGACTTCGCTTATAACAATAATTATCAAGCTAGTATCCAAATGGCTCTATTTGAGGCATTGTATGGAAGACGGTGTAGATATTTAGGTTGTTCGTTTGAAGTAGGTGAGGCCAAGTTGTTGGGACCAGGCTTGACTCATGATGCATTAGAGAAGATCCAAAGTTATTAGGAAGAGGTTTTTGACAACTTAGAGTAGACAAGAAAGCAAATGTTGATCATAGGCGGTGTGAGCTAGAGTTCTATGTCGGTGATATGGTATTCTTGAAGGTGTCTTCAAATTAGGGGGGACCATGAGGTTTTGGATGCAGGGCAAGTTGAGCCGTAGGTTTATTGGCCATATTGTGTAGCCTTACAATCTAACCTAGAGAGTGAATCCAGTGTTTCATGTCCCCATGCTGAGGAAGACCCGTCCCATGTCATCCAACCTCAGGAGGTTCAGTTGGATGAGATACTTTACTGTGAGGAGGTTTTAGTGTGTATTATGGATAGGCAAGTAAAGAAACTCTACTTGAAGGAGATACCAATGGTTAAAGTGCGATGGCTCAACCACTCTCACAAGGAATCAGCGTGTAGAAGAAAAGATGCACACCAAATATCCCCTCCTCTTCGAATCATGAGGTTAGTCCTAATCTAAATTCGGGGACCAACTTTTCTTAAGGGGGAGAATGTAATAACTAAGAATTTTACCTTTGGAAATTTGGAAATTTTAATGTAATGAATTGTTAATAGTGTTGGAAGGATCTAAGTGAAATAAATAATAAAATTGATGGGCAACCATAAAAATAAATTGTAATTAGGGCTTGTGTTTGTATCTGATAATTTTGGAATTTAAAAGTTTACTCTATTGAAGCTTTAGACTTACAATAAGGTTGTGGGTCTTAGGGTTATTTGATTGTTGTCTGTGGTGCTGAATTGTAAAGGCGAAGCCCTTTCGTGATACTCCTTTGTTTGTAATGTATTCCAGTTTATTGATCACTCGTTGTTATGTTGTTGGGATATTTATTAATAGTTGCTATTCTTTTTGTACAATACATTATATATTGCCCATTAATAAAATGACTTGCCTATATATTGAACATTGTGTATTATTGTATTGTGCTCAGAACAATTGGATGAATTGGGAAATTGAATTGCTTGCTTTAGAACCTTGTCGCTTACGGTGATGAAATCTCATCCACCATGCCGATCAGGTGCAGAATCAGGGCATGACACAACTCACCACTATACTTTTTTTTTTCTTGCTTTTTCATATGATGCCTATGTTAATTAATATTTAGACTCAAAGTTTCATTAAATTATGAAAATATTTCACTTTTTGAAATTTAAAATGAGCTCATACTTTAAGCTAAAAAATTTTATAATTCAAATATGTTGGTAATGTGATAAACTTTTTTTATTATTAAGAACATTCCTCCTCACCTACCCAACATGAGCCAACCCACTCAAGTATGAGTTGGGTTGGTTTGGTTTAAGTAACAAACTTTGTTGGCCAAAATGCACAAAACCTTCATGAACTTAAAGATTTCTACACTTTGCCCCCTCATGTTTAAAACTCGACAAAGTATCACCCTCAACTTGCAACCTGTGGCACAACACCTCCTCTATCCAACTACACTCGCTTTGCACATTTCATTCAATTAATACACGATTATCTCTTCTGCGAATATTTCTTCTCTCTGGTTCTTTTGTTTACCTATAGTAATAACTATAAGATGTCTTGTATTATTGTAGTGTTGCTGAACATGGTTTCTCTAGAAAATCCAACAACAGGCTGACTGAAGCAGGACATATAATTCATTTATAATTAGTTATTAACATAGAAAGGTCTGAATCATTACCTTTTGGTGTAACTCATCCAATCGTTCCATCATTTTCTGCGTCTGCTATGAAAAAATAGCCTCTTTTAGGGCAAGAGAAACAACAATGAATCAATATATCAATATATATATATATATAGCTCGTCCATGGGGAGTGACTTGACAACCCTCTTAGATTTGGATGGTTATTTATCTTATTTTTAAAATTTTTTTCTTATTTTCAATATTTATGATGGGCTGTTTAATATTTATGTGCTATTTTATTAGAATAATGCTAAAAAAATGTAAGGTCTTAGGTTACAAATTTTAATTAATTGGATTGTTTAATACTCATTTATGTGTTATTTCAATTTAATAATAACAAGAATTAAAAGGTCTAGTTAACAGTTTAATTGAAAGATATTCCCCTTTATAATTTTTTAATTAACCAGACGGTTTAATATTTATTTATCTGCTATTTTAATTGGAATAATGCCAATAATTAAAAAGTTTTATATATGTTACAATTTTTTTCCACAATAAAATAAGATAGAGTTATGCTTTTCAAACAAAGTTACCTATTGGAAGGCGGAAGAAGCTTTAGGGGAAGAAGGAAAGGGTACCAGTCCGCATTGAATGTAATTTTCTTCCAACTTTTCATTACTTCCTATTATTTTGACTTAGTTGGATTTTTGGCGAATGATAGCATATAAGGTGATATCATAGAATGCATGTTACTCTCTCAAGATATTATTAGTGTCAACAATTTTAAAATTATATATTGTTAACTTTGTTTTTAACGGTTTGGATTACTGATGCTTTTTTATTTTTCTATCAATGAATGTCTTACAATCGGTGCTAATAATTAATTTTGGATGTGTAACAAAAATATTAACTTCAATAGAAGATAGATGTATGTTGCTCTCTCAAGAAATCCCTAGTATCAATTTTTTTATATTATTGATAATTTTGTTTCTAATGGTTTGAAATACTAATGCTTTTTCATTTTTCTAACAACGAATATTTTGCAATCAACGTTAATAGATAATTTTGAATGTACAATGAAAATATTAACTTCAATTGAAGATAGATGAGTGGTAATATTAATATATGTGTGGTTTAAAATTTATTTTGTTGTCTATGAATTTGTTTTAACTAATGGGAGGTGTTAGTTTAATTGAATTCAAAACAAAGGAACTGGATTAATTTCTTTTATGCCAATAATATTTAAAAAAAATGTGCAATGAAGACACATAAGAATTAGAGAATGACAACTAAATAATTTATTTTTAAATTAATTTATTTAATTCTTAATTAAATTTAAAAACATTCTAACGTACTAAAATGATTATGCGAAACGCAGAAGAGATTTTCAGTTGTCTATAATTCTTTGATACAACATTTTTTAAATAAAATTAAAATTTTGGTATTTTACTTTTTAATGGTTAAGAGTCATTTGGGAAGACTATGACTTTTACTTTCATTTTCTCTCAGTAAAATCCACAAGTTTATATTTGATAATTTTTTTCCTGGTGATTCTTCCAGTGTCTTTTGAGAAGTGCTTTATGTAAAATGATGCTTTTAAATTGACTGTTATAAATTTAAGCTGTTAGATATCACTAATTTAACTAATATTCATACATATTCTTATTAAAAATTATTATTTTATTATTAATATACTTTAAAAAATAAAAGGTTTCTACTTGTAGGTTGTAATTGCTTGTTCAATGAGTTTTTAAGTTTGTCATTGGATTTTCCATGAACTAATGGGTCAAAATTACCCCATCATTATAATCGAGAACACGTTTGGGAATTTAATTTGGCTACTTTGATATATAAGCCCCACGAGAGATAAGCAACTTGTATTTGACTAGATTATTTGATAATCTTTTTTTATCAATATATGTTTTTTGTATTTGACAAATCACAATAAATATATAAAATATTTTTATCAAAATATATACATATATTAGATATATCATAGCAATAAATATGTAAAAAAGGAGTAGCGAAAATGAGTAGAAAAGAATATTAGATAAAAAATAAAAATGTTAAAGACATTATGATAATTAATTATTTTAAGTGAGGATACTTTTGTCTTTTACATTTTTTATATTTTATATTTTATGTTTTATTTTATTATTATTATTTATTTATATTTGCTCCTGCGTCTAAGGAGATAGTCCAAATTCTGTTTCCTTTTTAAAATATTATTTATTCTACCACTCAGTCTCTGATGCAGCTTAATTATTTCATTTCGAGGCTTTGGCTGAACGCATTAAAATACTAAAATTAAATAAAGTACTGATTTTAAAATAAATAAATAACTCTTTTTTCCTGAGAACATTATCCAAACAAGATATTAATATAACTTGTTCAACCTACCTCACATATAGAGTATTTTTTTTATTTTATTTTCTGATAGAATCACTTTCTCAATTGTATTTTTCAGTGGTCCCTCACAAATTAAATTGTCACTAATAATATTCTTTTATTAAGTTGTAAATTTTTTATAAAATTAACCATTAATTCCCATATTATATAATGATGACTAAGAAGTGACCTGTTAAAAAATGTTACATAGTATCAAATTTGTTAATTTCATTAACATATTGATAGAAGAACATTATTGATGACATATTTATTTGTAAGTAATTACATTAAGAAATATCGGGACCCAATTTGAAAAAATATTTTATCTATGAGGGACAAAATTAATAAAATAATTTTATAAGAGACTAAATTGAAAAATAAACTATTTATGAGGAACCAAAATTGGAATTGTCTTAAGAAATTTCACATAAGTAAGTTTAGATATTAACAAAGTCAAACTTTAGGATTAAAATTATCGTTTCAGAAGCCGAACACACAAAGAAGGACGAAATTTTTGCCACAAGGATTTCACTAGTTCTATTATTTCAGTCAGAAAGCGCTTAGCTCAATTCATAAATATATAGATTCAAATAAGTGAGAATTTAATACCTTGCAGTTTCGTGTTTGTGTGAGCGTTCTGTCCAGTTGTTTCTCAAGGTTCTGCAATTCTTTCATGCTAAGTGGCTCAAGATCTTCTCCTAGCAAATGCCTTCATACATTATCACAAACTATCAACTAGTCTCCACAAACGTTAACATGGCACTTTAATCTTCGAAAATTCAGTAAATTATTGATTTGGTCCCAAAAAAAAGTTACAGGTATCTCAATTTGAACCCTAAAAAATCAAGTACCTTAATTTAATCCTTGAAAAATTTTGTTGTCCCTAGTTTTGCCCTTGTTCTTGAAAAAAAAAAGCTTTTGGTTGTAAGAAACTTGAAATTTAGTAATGATAGATTTTTTTAGTAAACTCACTTTTTGGTCCTTAAAACTAGATCTCAGTCACGATTTAGTCCCTAAATTTTAAAATAGTTAGACAAAATGGTCCACCACAAAAAAGGATTAGAGATCAGAGATGGAAATATCAGATCTCTGATTAAATAAAAATCCGTCTCTAATTGATTATAGGCGGACTTTTTTCCGTCTCTAATCCTGGCGTCTCAAACAAACTTGAGACAGAAAAAAGATTATGTCTCAGTATTAGAGAGAGATATTTCCGTCTCAAATCAGAGATTGATTTTTCATCTCAAATCAAAGACAGATTTTTTTGTCCCTAATTTTACCTGTAATTCTCTGAATAGAAAAAATTTGTTAGTGGATTATTAAACAAATCAAATTTGGCCTCCCAAAAAACTTTTAACCCCATTAAATAATACTAAATTAGAAAGCACATTCATTCATTAATCTTCTCAAGACAAGAGTGTTTAATGAAGCACTCCATATAGGAAAAGGATCAATATTGCACTATATCTAAGAAAAGGTGGGAAACTAATTTTCTTAACTGGGCAATGTCGAACTAACAAAAGTCTTAGGCAGAATTTGTAATACCCACCAATTTTAGAGTTACGTGATTGGCAGTATTACGGTTGTTATAATGAAATTTTCTATTATTTTAACGGAAATATTTGGTTATTTTTAATTTTTTCATATTTAATTTATTTTTTCAATATTATTTATGGAAATGGAGATAAATAATTAGACTGAGTATTTTATTATAGATGATATTTTTTAGAGTTGAGGAAAGACTAGAGGAAGAGGAAATTTCATGGAAATAGTATTAGGGGATAGGGAATTAAGAGAAAACAATCATGAGGCATAGAGGGAGCCGAGTACCTATAGGGTCCAGAGAGGGATTAAAGTGAAATGATAAACTAGGGTGGCACCTAAAGTTTGAGAAATACCCAAATTGAAGAAATTACGAATTTGCCACTATCAAGGTTAACCGAGAGTTACCTAGGGACGAAGTAATAATTTCACCATGGGCTGGTATATATAGGTGGCCCCATCTTTTTTTCTTCATTTTCTCACTTTTTTCTCTCTCCTCACTCACTCTCTTCTCTCTTTCTCTCTTTCTTCTCTCTACCTTACCCTCTCTACTCCAAATCCTCTAATGAGCTTCGGAAAGCCTTTCTCTGGTGGTGGGACGAGTCATCGGAGGCCAAGCAATATATGAAAGGCAAGGAATCAAGGTAGGAATTTCGATTTCTTGAATTTTTTCCTATTTTTTAGTTTTAAGGCTATTTGGGATAAAATTGAGATTTTGGCTTTATTGTCAGTTAAAATTAGGGGTTTTGATGTCTAAATACTCCTTAGATATCAAGGATGAGAACCCATAAAAGAAATCATGAAAAATAGTGAAGATTTGGCTAGATCAGGGGCCAAATTCGAGGCCAAATCACTCGATGTTACGATCGTGGCACCCAGGTGCCACACTTCAGAAGAAAAGGTAGGAGAAAAGGGCCTTGGCGCCTAGGTGCAAAGTGTGAGTGTGGTGCCTAGGCACCAGCCATATCGAGGTTCTTGATCCATTTTCAAACGGTCATAACTCTTTTATCCGAACTTTATTTTTAGTAAACTTTATATAGTTGGAAAGTTCTTCAAGTCTAGTTTCCAATGGTATGAGTTTTATTTAGAAAATCTTTACTGGTTAAGAGTATGACCAAATGAGTAACCAATGGTCAGAGTTAATGGTGAGGATTTTTCTCGTTTTTTTATTTATTGATTTTGGTTGGTTCTAGGTGACTTGGAAGCTTCATTGGCTTAATCTCTTGGGATTTCGTATATGGTAAACCATATCGGCATCAAGGTGAGTGGATGACCTTGCTACTTGTTTTTATTAAAATTACATAAGTATGATATAAATCTCACTCATACCAAAAATGAATTTACATATATTAAATTCCCTAGTTAGTGGTATTAACTAAATTAGGGAATTTTCTATTGATGCTGGGAGTTCTTTTTACGATTTGCCTATAGGGATGTTATGGGTTGAATTGTGTAGATATAGGAAATGTATTGTGAATGTGTTTGTGAATGATGAGTGGATTGTTGGTTGTTATGTACATTACATTTTATCATGTTAATGTATTGCATATAAAAAGGAATTGTGTGGGAATGTGGATCCATAAGTGGGAACAGAGGGGTGGACCTCTGAGATAAACTCATTGAGTAATAATAGTCCAAGGGAAAAAATCTAGATTGAGTCTCAATGTGGTAAACATAGGAAAGAGCGGGAAAAACATTACATATTGCATTTGCATATTCATATTATGAGAGGTAATCCAACTGGTAACCCAAGGATATGAATATTCTTGGAAAGAATGTTGGAAGAGTGGGAACAAAGGGGTGAACCTCTAGAATAAACCCGTTGAATAATTATAGTCCGACAGAAAATTCTAGACAAGGTCTCAATGAGGTAAGTATGGGAAATTGTGGGAAAAACAAGCATATGATTGTTGCATAATTCATTCATTGTGATTATTTGTGCTTGTATATGTTTTGTGTTGAATTAGGATGTGGGATATGATTGGTGTGGATTGCAAGAATGTGAACTCGCAAGGGAAATAGTACGTACAATCACAGAATCAAGTATACTTATATTTGAGTATTTGAATATGTCAGTACGTACTAGAGGTAATTATTTATATAGTGATTGTGATACTGGTATTGTACTTGTGCTTTATTTAATTGCACAGCTATTTCTTTACTGAGTTTTTGATAAACTCACACTCTCTGTAGTTATCTTTTTTAGATATAACAGTTAAGGAGGAGGGGAACCGCTGGGAGTTCAGTAGCTTGGAGATATACTCTATTTTGTTGGAGGGTTCGTGGAACCAATTTTTGGGCTATATGCTTAGTACAATGTTGTGTAATCCCAAAGGCCACCTAGGTCTTGAAATGCTTTGGGGGTTTAATTATTTGACTATAGTTTGTGTTGTAAACTATGTAGCTTACAATTTGCATAGTTGTGGATATTAGGGCTGTTCATGAAAATAATGGGCTACCTTTTGTATGTATGTTCACATGCTCATTTTTCAGGGCGTTATATAATGGTATCAGAGGCAAAGTTTGTGTTTAGATCTCCTATAGATTATAGAGCTTGGTGTTCTTTGTGGGCCCTTTCCCATTGTTGTGAACTACATAGCATGACCATGGGCTTAGGTTCCATAAAAGGTATTATAGGATGTTGAGTTTTTCTTTTATGATTTAATCCTCGGTGGAGTAAGTCAGATATAATTATATTAACATAAGAAGTGTTTATTCTTATGTGTAAGTTTTTGGCTCTGGTTAGAGGAGAAATCCTTAGAGTACTAGGAACTCACGAACTCACTCAGATGTAGCTTTGCTACATTACCACCACTGTAGTTGTAAATTATTTAGAAAGGGATATGGGGTGCGTGTTATTTATGTATTGTGGAAACACAAGTTTTCCCATGTGATGTATAATTATCTGTGATAGTTTATTTTTGGTTTGGTATATTGTGGTATGTAAACTTAATTGTTTACTGGAAGGTATGCATATATTCATATATGTATCTATAATGGGGTTGTAAATGGTAAATGGGGAACCAAGGTATCAGTTACTAAATCAGAAGGGTATGATAAGACTTGTCTTGTCAATGTGTGGTGGTTTTATGAAAGTATTTATATATTTGCAAGTTGGTGAAAACTTGCTAGGATTTCTTGGGATGGGTGACTGTGTATATATTTTGCACAAATTTTCATTAATATATTTTAATGAATTGAGGAAATAGGAGAAGTTAAGAAATGGTTATGACATAGATATAACCTAGATACTTTACATGTATGCATGTATTGAATGTATATTGTTGTGGGAGGTGTATACCATCCATTGTGGACTCGATTAAGGTTAGTCACGTGGAGTGACGAGCAAGGATGCTTAAGTAGATTAGTGTATAACTCGTTCTTTTAAGTGTTGATGACTTCTTAGGTTGCTGTATATAGGCGAGTACTTCAACCAAATTATTTTTAGTTGAAATTGAGTAGAGGGAGTCAAGGAACAAAGGAGAAGTTAGGAAGAAAAGGTGTAAAAGGGATGAATGCTCACGTGAGGTGGGCTGAGGGCTTGGATGTAAGTTGTATCGTAAGGGTTGGACGCTGAGGTGGTTATGTTAGTCAAGGTAGGGATGCATGCATGAGTGTGCGCCTTATAAGAAACTAGTGAGGTGAGACTCAATAGCATAAAAACGACCTAGATTGTGAAGTTCTCCTAGAGGAGATACTATAGAGGTAGAAAGCAATGTAAGAGAGGTTGGAGTGAGTTGAAAATCTCTCGGGTTAGGTTAGGGGTTTGTAGGTGGTGATAATATGTGGTGAGTATGCTTAGGTAGGTGGGATTAGTCTTAGAGAAAGGAAAAGACTCACGAGACAAATTCTCAGTAATCATTGAGCAAGGATACAGTAGACGTAAGGTAAGAAGATACGTGTGGTCCTTACACCAAGAAGGATGGACAAGGTAAATGATGGTTTTTGAGAGTTTCTACCATGGTGAATGTATGGAAATCTCATGAACTTGGAATGGTCTAAGTTTTTTATAGGTAGGTTATTGACATAGTTGCCAATTGAGTTGAGTAGGTGTGATAGTGAAAGTGTAGTGTGGGAAGTTAATGCGACGTTTGGCCTACTATTTTATGAAAAGGGGGCCTATAGTGCATAATCTGTACTTATTGGTGAATATGTAACACACTTAGTAGGTTACATATGACAGAAGGTGGTTGAGGATCTTTATATGTTGGTAAAGTGAGCATTAAGGGTGTTCTATGTTGAGAGTAAGGAAATGGTGCCATGAACCTGGCTTGGGGCGAGTTTAGGTTTAACCTAAGCTCCCTGATGTTAGAAGGAAAGCCTGGGTGATATAAATGTTGGGTATAGGAGGAGTGTGTGAGGATAGTTGTCGAAGTATAGTTGCTTACATGCGAGCATGCATGGAGTATGGGTATACATGTAATTACATAAAGACCCCAAATATGAGTTCATTTGGGAGAGGATGATCTCCTTGGGGCTCCTAGTTCCAAAGGAAGGAATTCTACTAGAATTAATGGTTAAAGTAAGGGCGTTTTGGGAAAGTATGTCATGGGCTTTAGTGGGCCTGGTATAGATAGTATGGGTGAGGGTTAAGGCCTTGGCCTGTAGGTTATTGTGTTACGGTTATGG
The DNA here is from genome assembly GCA_037074585.1 of Biancaea sappan. NCBI lineage: Eukaryota > Viridiplantae > Streptophyta > Magnoliopsida > Fabales > Fabaceae > Biancaea > Biancaea sappan. The sequence continues at coordinate 71,648,574 of CM073492.1, read as the reverse complement.
GCATGTTTCTATCGACCTGTTATTGGTTACGGACGTGACCCAACAAATAGGGAGTTAGGATAAGCTTAGTACACCCATGAGTTCATAAGACTCAGAGTGGGGGTTCGCCCTAGGAGAGCCAGTCAGGAGGTTGATCTTATGAACTGGGCCCTTATAATAGGCCTCCTAGTGACTGTAGCCAAACGGCATTATCGAGACTCAAAGGCTAATGTCTGGGAAAGGATGGGAGTTTGGGACCAACCTATATTAAGACTTAAGCTAGTTGAGTGATTAGTGGATATGTTAAGTTCTCAACTTAGCACTATTTTAGTTTTGTTTACCTTCTCTTTTCATATCTATCTTACCTATACTTGCAATTCTTAACCCATGTTTGAGTAGTTTAGATGAGTTTAGGATTTTTCCTTAGAGTCTTTGTTTATTGAGTGATTTCATGATCATTTACCTTTGGTCTTTTATGATTTATTGTTTTCTGATGTAGGTTGAGTTGGTAAGAAGCTTGTGTAAGAAGATGGACCATGTCAGAGGAAGAATTAGTTTTCTGTCTCCCAAAACTATAGTAGTGGATTTCACAGCTATAGCGGTGGATACTGGATCTAAGGATTTTTAGGTCCTCCTCTCTGCCAGCCACCGCTATAGCAATAGATCTTATCGCTATAGCGGTAGCTTCTAGAACTGATGAATTTGAAGCCTTAAACTCTACTTTACACCGCTATAACGATGGGTCGCGTTTTTTGCACTTTTTCTACTGGTTTAAATAGAGACAGAACAGATTTTTTAGGGTATTTTGAGTTCGGGGGAAGCCAGAGGATGCCGACTTTGTAGAAGGAAAAGGAAGAATCCCATTCCGAAGCTCTCTATGCCCGATTTTCATCAACTCAACCTCGAATTTCTGGAGTTTCTTCTGTCTTTTATTGTTTTCTGTAGTTTTATAGCCATGAGTGGCTAATTCTCTCCTACTAGGGTTACTATAAACCTAATCTCTGATTAGGAATTGTTTTCTCTCTAAACTTGCAATTTTTATTCAATAAATACATTACTATCATTCACCTATATTGTGCATATTGTAAATCTGATCACTTTACTGCTTGCTTGTTGCTTTCATCGAACTTTGGGGAGAGAGATATTTGTAGAACATTGAGTGAACAGGGCGAGTGATTGAACCTTAGGGGTTTTTACTTGTTAACTAATAGGAATATTAGTTAACCTTGTTTAATCTAATTAGGTTACTGCTTATTAGGCTTAACTCATATAAGGAATTATGTTAAAGTTAAGTAGTTTAATTTAGGTTTGAGAAAATCATTTTAATCCATTAGAAAACCTAATATTAAAGTGTATAATTGATTAGAATCACAAGTGCTAGGGACAGTTAGCAATTCTTAGGATGGGAGAGGGAGATTAATAGCCCTAGGTCTTTTATTGAATTAATTTCATCCGAATTTGCGTGTGTTCATTGTTAATTAATAAAAAGTATAAAAAAATATTTTCTCATATGAATTTTACCTTTCAATTTTCAATTAGAGCCACCTTTGATCCAACTTGGTTTGCCTGATTAATTCGTTTGAGTTTCTTGAGTAGTTAGCTAGTTAGTCCTCGAGGGAACGATAATCTTTACTCTTTTCACTGTATTACTTGTATGACTGGTATGCTTGCCAAATTGCTAACAAGTTTTTGGTGCCATTATCGAGGACTAATGGTCTTTAGCTAATATTATAAGAAATTTAAGGGTGTTAGATTAGGTATTTTCTATTTTGTTTTATTTTGTTTAAGTTTCTTACTTTCTTTTATTTTTCTTTAATTAGTCATTTTTGCTTTTGTAATTGTTTTTCTGTTTTTTTTTTCATTTCTGACTAGTGATTTTTGCTGTGTATGCTAGGTACCCTTGATCCGTCTGAACTCTTATACGAGCCTGAGATCGAGAGATTTGCAAGGAAAGCCAGAAAAGAAGCAAAAACAAGAAAAATACAAGACAGACTAGCTTCTCAAGAAAAAGAAAAAATGACAGATAATATTGGAAATAATAGGAGAAATGGTGTCGGAAATGAGCAATAGAATAACAATAGAGCCTTGTAGGACTATGCTTCACCCACTAATGCTGGACATGCTTCTAGTATAGTGAAATCTCTGCTTAGCGCTAACAATTTCGAAATTAAGGTGGTATTAATAAATTTGGTTCAACAGAACCAGTTTAGAGGAAGTCTCATAGAAGACATGAACAACCATATCACAAATTTTTTGGATATTTGTGATATGGTTAAACTTAATGGAGTAAGTGACGATGTTATACGTCTTAGTCTATTTCCTTTCTCCTTGAGGGATATGGAAAAGAGCTGGTTGAACGCTCAACCAAGAGGGAGTATCACGACTTGGGATGAACTCCATAAGAGATTTTTAGATAAGTTCTTCCCTCCCTCGAAGTCAGTCAAATTGAGGAATGAGATCACAGCCTTTTATTAGCGTGAAGGCAAAAGGTTATATGCGGCTTGGTAACGGTTCAAGAACCTACTGATGAAGTGTCCAAATCAAGGCATTCAAGGAAACAACTCACTATTTTCCACAGTGGTCTAATATATGAGACAAGATAAATTGGACACTACAGCTGATAGTGCTTTGATGGCTAAGTTATTGAACAAGCTCAGGACATAATTAAGACTATGGGGGCTAGTCAGAATGCTTATATCAGAGCCAAGAGCAATCCAAAGAAAGGAATGCTGGAATTAGATACCCTCAATGCTCTATTGGCCCAAAATGAAGCATTGGTTAAGAAGGCTGATATGTTATGCTCGAGGCAACAAGAACCTGCGAGAGTGAATGCTATAGTCACTCTGAAAGCTAATAGCAATTTTTGAGGTGGTGCCCATATCAATGGGTGTTGTGTTGCATCGACTACAATGGAGCAACTAAATTACATGAGTAATGCTCAAAGTAATCAAAACAACTTCTATTCCAATTCATATCATTCGAGGAATAGGAATCATCCAAATTTCTCATGGAGCAACAATCATTGCCTAAACCACACATCTGCATCATCTTCTGGTAGGTCATCTCAACCTCTAAGCTTCAGTAACCAGAACAATTACCCTCCTTAAAATAGAGCTCCACCACCTCAAGTGGAAAAGAAGCCTTCAATGAAGGATATGTTTATGAAGTTTATGGAAAGAAGTGAGTCAATGTTTCAAACTCAGAATGTGGCAATTAAAAACTTAGAAACTCATATGGGCAAGCTAGCACTTGATCTGAACAATAGGCCACAAGGCAGTCTCCCTAGTGATATTGAAAACAACCCAAGAAAGGAGGGGAAAGAGTACTGCAATGCCATTACCTTACAGAGTGGCAAAGAACTTCTTGATAATGTTAAATAGAATAATCAGACACAAGGGATGCTCACTAAAGAAGAGAATGAAAAAGTTGTCGAGTCTTAAGAGAAGACAATTGAGAAAGTAGATGCTTCAGATGCTAAAGGTAAGGGTAAAAATACAATGCAAGACATAATGGCTAGAAATTTTATTCCACCATTACCTTATCCTCAAAGGCATAAAAACCTTAATCTGGACTGGCAATATATAAAATTCTTGGAGATCCTGAAGCAACTTCACACAAACATTCCATTTGCTGAGGCATTGGAACAAATACCCAGCTATGCAAAGTTCATGAAGGATGTTTTGTCAAGAAAAATGTGCTTGGGTGAGTTTGAAACTGTTGCTATGACTCAAGAATGCAGTGCCATTCTCCAAAAGAAGATACCTATAAAAATGCAAGATCTAAGTAGTTTTGTAAACTTATGCAATATTGGAAAAAATTTTATCGGTAAAGACTGTGTGATCTGGGAGCAAGTGTGAATCTGATGCCGCTGTTTATCTTCAAGAAACTGGGTTTGGGAAATACTCAGCCTACCACAATGACTCTTCAACTGGCTGACCGTTCATTATGCTATCCAAACAGAGTTATTGAGGATGTACTTGTCAAAGTTGACAAGTTAATTTTTCCAGCAAATTTTATTGTCATGGATTATGAGGAAGACAAAGAGATCTCAATCATTTTGGGAAGGCCTTTTCTAGCCACCAAGAGGACTATAATAGATGTTCATAAAGGTGAATTAAGCATGAGAGTCAACGATCAAGAGATCACCTTTAACATAGACAAGGTAAAGAAAGCTTTTGATGACTTGGAGAAATGCTATCTTGTGAAGATGACTGATGAGGAATCTCATGGGTGTATTCAAGATGAGATGAGTAAAGATTATTTGCGAGGATAAATACATAGGAAAAGAAAAAGGGGAGTTCTAGGAGTTCCAGAGGCTTATGTCAAGTTTCGTGATGATCTCATTAAATCCAAACATCTTGACATTGCAAACAATGTTGTTACTCAGCTGAAAGCATTTAAGAAGTGGCTAACATTGGAAAATCCACCTTGAACAAACATAAGTAAAGTCTAGCTGAAGACTATAAACTTAGCGCTTTTGAGAGGTAATCCAAGTTTTCTTCCCTTATTTCGTAGTTTTTTTTGTTTTTGTTTTTGTTTTGATTATTTTATCTGTGGTATTTCTCTTTCTTGGTGTTGTATTGTTGGTATGCTTCTTTTCCTCTATTATGCTGATATAGGACAGTGAGGACACTGTCAACTTTAAGTTTAGGGGAAAGGTGTTTTTTGTCTTATGTTTTTTTGTGCTTTTTTTTTTCGTTAGTGTGTTTTGTGTGTAAAGCATAGTTTAGATATGTCAAGTTTTAAAAAAATTTTAAAAGTGATTAAATCTTTGTAAGGGAAAGAGCTGAAAATGTTTTTGTTAAATTAGAAAGATTTGGTGAAATTAAGATCTTGGAATTATTTTTAATAAAGAGTTAGCCTTGTCTTTAATAATAATAGGAGATTTATTTTAAAATTCATTTTAAGCTTTTTGGAGTTTTGAAACTCTCAGAACAATTACTTTAGCTTGAGTTAAGCTTTCCTAAAATCAAAAGTAAGCTCAATAAGGGTTGTATATTCCAGACTCCAAAAATGAAATAAAAAAAAAGAGAAAAAGGATTGGTGTTCCTTTTTTACAAACAAGAATAATGAACTAGCTAGAGGGAATGGTTTATGTTGAGGCAGTGTTGTATGGATTAAGTGCCCGGGCACTTTCTCATCTAATGAACTTTATTTTCAGTTAGTTTGAGAGAATGAAGAGGTAGGGAATTGTTGTGTGAATTAGGCGTACGGACACTTTTCTCACTCTAAGTATCTCTCCTTGGGTGTAAAAGGGGAGGAAGAGTTATGTGGATTGAGCACATAGACTCTGCTTCCTACTGGCTACATCCCTCTTATTCAAGTTGTTAATTAATCCAATTAGAATTTGGAATGAAAACCTTTGAGAGTGTAAAAATATAAAAAGTAAAGATTAATTTAAGCGATGGTATTTTGCTTTAAGAGGTTTTTGAGGTATCAAGGTGTTTAGTTGAGTTTTGAATTAAATTTCCAAGTTATTATTGCAAGTATGGTTGTTCTCTAATACAAGTACTTCCTAAATCTAATTTTAGTATATGGTTTTAATTTTTCTTTGCATATTCCATTCTTTTCCCTTAGTTTGATCATTTTCTAAGCTTGTTTGGAAACTGTGTATTTGATTTTTGCTTTACGTCGTTGTCTGTGTGAGGGTTAATTTGCTTGAGGGCAAGCAAAGATTCAAGTTTGAGGGAGTGTTAAGTTCTCAACTTAGCACTATTTTGGTGCTATTTACCTTCTCTTTTGATATCTATCTTGCCTATACTTATAATTCTTAACCCATGTTTAAGTAGTTTAGATGAGTTTAGGAGTTTTCCTTGGAGTCTTTGTTTATTGAGTGATTTCATGATCATTTACCTCTGGTTTTTTATGATTTATTATTTTTTTGATGTAGGTTGAGTTCTTAACAAGCTTCTGCAAGAAGATGGACCCTATCAGAGGAAGAATTGGTTTTCTATCTCCCATAGCTATAGTGGTCCTCCTCTCTACTAGCCACCACTATAGCGGTGGATCTTTAACACTATAGTGGTGGCTCCTAGAACTGATGAATTTGAAGCCTTAAACTCTGCTTTCCACCGCTATAGGGTGGGTACTCATCATTATAGCGGTAGGTTGCATTTTTTGCACTTTTTTATTGGTTTAAATAGCGACAGAACATATTTTTTAGGGTATTTTGAGTTTGGGAGAGCTACAAGATGCCGACTTTGTAGAAGAAAGAGGAGGAATTCGATTTCGAAGCTCTCCGGGCCCGATTTCCGTCAACCCAACCTCTTATTTACGGAGTTTCTTCTATCTTTGACTATTTTCTGTAGTTTTATAGCTATAAATGGCTAATTCTCTCCTTCTAGGGTTACTATGAACCTAATCTCTGATTAGGAATTGTTTACTCTCTAAACTTGTGATTTTTATTTAATAAATGCATTCCTATCGTTCACCGATACTGTGCTTTTTGTAAATCTGATCACTTTACTGCTTGCTTGTTGCTTTCATCAAACTTTGGTGAGGGAGATGTTTGTAGAATATTGAGTGAATAGGGTAAGTGGTTGAACCTTAGGGGTTTTTTCTTGTTAACTAATAGGAATATTAGTTATTAATCCAATTAGGTTACTGCTTATTAGGCTTAACTCATATAAGGGATTATGTTAGAGTTAAGTAGCTTAATTTAGGTTCGGAAGAATTATTTTAAGCCATTAGAAAACCTAAGATTAAAATGTATAATTGATTAGAATCATAAGTGCTAAGGAGAGTTAGCAATTCTTAGGACAGGAGAGAGGGATTAGTAGCCTAGGTCTTTTATTAAATTAATTTCATCTGAATTTATGTGTGTTCATTGTTAATTAAAAAAAGTATAAAAAAATATTTTTTCTTATGAATTTTACCTTTCAATTTTCAATTAGAGCTACTTTTGATTCAAATTGGTTTGTCTGACTAATACATTTGAGTTTCTTGAGTAGTTAACTAGTTAGTCCTTGAGAGAACGATAATCTTTATTCTTTTCACTGTATTTCTTGTACAACTGGTATGCTTGCTAAATCGCTAACAGGATAGAGATGTGGAAATGGGGTGATGTACTCCTGAGATTTGAAACCGGTAGTTACAAGTATAGGAAACATGGTTTAGAATCAAGAAAGATGCACTTGAGAACCAGAAGGCTTGTGAAATAGGAATATAGGGAGGGTTCATTATGTGGTTGTTGATTATATTTGCTTATATTGTTTTGTGTGGGTGATACATGTTATGGTTGAGGGCATAATCTAAAAGACCAGATACATGTTATGGCTGAGGGTACAACCTGAGAGGCTTAACACATGTTATGGCTATGGATATGACTCAAGAGGCCAAACACATGGTCAGATTCTTTGTGGGAATGTAGACCCATAGGGAATAGGATGAGGTCTCATGGTACACTTTTAAGGCTAAGATGGTAGTTGCCATAGTTTGGCATTAGTCAGAGCTCAGGATGACAGTCATACTAGAGGCACAATACGCCAATGTGTGGGATATCACATATGAGTGGGGATATAGCCTTCAGGTAGTGTTACACCTACGGGCCGGCATATCACATACAGGTGGGAGTATGCCTTTAGGCGAGGTTTATATATATATTCTATGATATTGTGAACTATGTGTATGGGCTTGTGTTTGTGCTATGCATATATACGTGGATGCTTTTGGGGTTAAGTGGTAGAGGAACTTATGTGTGGTAGGTACTCAAACCACCCTAAGTTCTATATAACGCCTTCCGAGGCTTTTTATGAGAAATTATATGTTTTGGATTTTAGTTGTTTAGGGAAATTATGCACATCCCTGCGTGAGGGAAGTTATGAAGCTCCACGATATACCAGAGTTGTATAACAACCGGGGATCTTAGTCCTCATTTCGATTCTGAGAAACGTAGGGCTATGTAAGTGGTAGTGTACATATTTCAATTTTTTATGGAAGCTAAGAAATATTGTTTCTCATCAATTAACGTGGCACCTTTCGAGGCTTGTGGTGAGTTTTGAATTTGGGGGACCGAATTCTGTTAAGGGGAGATAATGTAATACCCACCAATTTTGGAGTCACATGATTGGCGGTATTATGTTGTTATAATGAAAATTTCCATTTATTTAGTGAAAATATTTGGTCATTTTTAATTTTTTCATATTTAATTTATTTTTTAATATTATTTATGAAAATGGAGATAAATAATTGGACTGGGTACTTTATTGCAAATGATATTTTTGAGAGTTGAGGATAGCCAAGAGGAATAAGAAATTTCATGGAAATAGTGTTAAGGGATGGGGAATTGAGAGAAAGCAATCATGAGGTATAGAAGGAGTCGGGTACCTATGGGGTCCAGAGAGGGACTAAAATTAAATTATAAACTAGGGTGGCACTTAAAGTATGAGAAATACCCAAATTGAAAAATTACGAATTTGCTACTATCAAGGTTAACCGAGAGTTACATAAGGGTAAAGTAATAATTTCACCATAGGCAGATATATATAGGTGGTCATACCTCTTTTTCTTCATTTTTTCACTTTTCTCTCTCTCCTCACTCTCACTCTCTTCTCTCTTTCTCTCTTCCTTCTCTCTACCTCACCCTCTCCACTCCAAATCCTCTAACGAGCTTTGGAGAGCCTTTTTTCAGTGGTAGGGCCAGTCATCGGAGGCCAAGCAACGTAAGGAAAGCAAAGAATGGAGATAAGAATTCTTATTTCCCAAAATTTTTCCTATTTTCTAGTTTTAAGGTTATTTTGGGTAAAACTGAGATTGTGGCCTCGTTTATCGGTTAAAATTAGGGGTTTTGGTGTCTAAATACTCAGACATCAAGGATGAGAACTCATTGAAGAAATCATGAAAAACGGTAAAAATTTGGCCAGATCTGAGCCAGATATGAGGCCAAATCGCATGATACCGCGATTATGGCACCTAGACGTCACACTTCAAAAGAAAAGGAAGGAGAAAAGGGCCTTGGCACCCAATCACCAAGTGTGAGTGTGGCGCCTAGACGCCAGTCATACCAAGGTTCTTTGTCCATTTTCAAATAGTCGTAGCTCTTTCATCTGAACTCCGTTTTTTGTAAAATTTATATAGTTAAAAAGCTTTTCGAGTCTAGTTTCCAATGATATAAGTTTTATTTAGAAACTATTTATTGGTTAAGAGTTATGACCAAATGAGTGACCAAAGGTTAAAGTTAGTGGTGAAGATTTTCCTCGTTTAATTTATTTATTGATTTTGGTTAGTTTTAGGTGACTTGAGAGCTTCATTGGCTTTATCTTCTGGGATTTACGGAAAACTATATCGGTATCAAGGTGAGTAGATGACCTTGCGACTTTTTTTTATTAAAATTACACAATATGATATAAATCTCACTCACGCCACAAATGAATTTACATTCATTAAATTCTCTAGTTAGTGGTATTAACTAGATTAGGGAATTTTCTAGTGATGTTGGGAGTTCTTTTTATGATTTGCTTATGGGTTGAATTGTGTGGATTTTGGAAATGTATTATGAATGTGTTGTGAATGATGGTGGATTGTTGGTTGTTACATGCATTACATTTTATCATGTTAATATATTGCATATAAAAAGGAATTGTGTGGGAATGTAGATCCATGAGAGCGAACAAAGGGATGGACCTCTGGAATAAACCCATTGAGGGATGGACTTCCAATGTGGTAAGAGCAGGAAAAGTGCAGGGAAAATATTACATATCATGCATTGCATATTTCTTTTGCATATTCACATTATGAGAGGGGACCGGCTAGTAACCCATGGAAATGGATATTCTTGGAAAGAACGTCGAAAGAGTGAGAACTGAGAGGTGGACCTTTGAGATAAACCCATTGAGCAATAATAATCCGAGGGGAAAAATCTAGACTGAGTCTCAATGTAGTAAGCATTGGAAAGAGTGAGAAAAACATTGCATATTCATATTATGATAGGAAATCCAACTAGTAACCAAAGGATGTGAATATTCTTGGGAAGAATCTGAGAAGGAATTTGAGATGGAATTTATTTCGTCTCTGAGACAAAATTTAAATTTTGTCTCTAATCTGAGACAAAATTTTTTCCATCTCAAATTCTGTTTCAAAATTCGTCTCAAATTTTCAGGCTAGATTTTAGAAACGGAATTAGAGACATAAATTATAAATGAAATATATTTCATCTCAAATTCCGTCTTAGATTTTCAAATTAAATTTTGAGACAAATTTTCAACATTTTAGAGACAAAATTAGAGACGGAATATTATTTCGGTTTTCTTGTAATGGTCCTTCTGGCCATGTCACCATTACAATCAATGTTATCTGATGAAGCATATCGTTATCCACTAGTGCAGTAGTAACATAGAGTAACATGACATCTTAACATGCTGACGTGACTAGCTAATCACTTTAATCCCTAAATTTTGAAATTGTTATACAAAAGGTTCCTTCGTTCATTGTCGAGATGGAGGTGATGTAAAAAGAGACTATTTATTGCAATGGTTTCAAAGTTTAAGGACTAAAATGATCGATGGTCATCTATCAACAAATAAATGTGACACCCTTGGTTTTTTTTTTTTAAGTCTTAGTAGATGAGTTTAAGTATTTGCCACTAGTATTTTCTCCTTCTTTCACTTCTTTTATTTGAGTCTAACCCCTACGGTTGACTGCCAGGCCTTGGACAATCAAATGAGCACTCTTAGGTAGTGGCTTAGTTGTGTTTTCTTTTTCCTAATTCACTGTAGTGGTAGAACTCTGCTACAAGTAGGAGCAACTGGTGAGTTGATGCCTTTTGGGTATTGTAGCAATGGTTGTTTGTTGTAGTGGCAAGAAGGTAGAGAAAGCCAATTTCTTCTGTAAATCAAGAAAGGCCTATTTCTTCATATTTTGACTCTTCTTTTCTCTCTTTTCCATGGCTAAACCTTTAGTTTCCTTCCTCAAATAACTCACACCATCTTTGCTAACCCCAAACGTAAGAAACTAAGTAGAATTATAGCTTGGATATGAGGTGAGTAGAAATCCTACTTCACTACTGTTCCTTTCTCCTTAATGTTTGTAAGAACATGTGACTTCTTGAATTGCTTAGATTACTGAGTGTGGAATAATTTATAATGGTTTCACATTTGAATTCCCTTGGAAACATGATAACTTGGCATGAGGAGGGAGACATGTGATCCCATTGGTGGGAGCAATAAGGGTGGAAAAGGCATGTGTAATTAATATACGAAATACCAAAATTCATGAGAATTAATAAGATATAAGGGAGGCATATGATAAATAGAGTGACAAGGGAGGATGCAGCGGGGGTTGTGGGGCAATAGACACTTTATGTGGACGGGACCCAAAAAATGTCTAGGACCTTATTAAGATCGCAAATTGTGATGCCCTTCTGTGCCTTTATTGCTTGTGAATGTTTTATGCTTTCAATTATGACTTTTCTTGTAATGGTAGTAGAGTAGTATATCTCCTCACTAAGTCTTGTACTCACCCCATTTTCACCATTTCAGATTTGCAACAAGAAGATGACATTTCCCCTACAAAGTGGACATAGTTGGTCAATACCCCATTGGTTCAGGGTACACTTTTGTTGATGCTCTCATATATATTTTTTTGTTTAAGAACTCTAGTAGAGTGCTCTGTAATTGATACATGGGATCTTAGAGGGTTGATTGTGTTGTGGTATATTTTGTATATGATAAGATGTATAAATTTATCTTGCATTCTATTTGTGGCATTCTTATTTTGTGAAGTTAATAAATGAGAATGAGATCAAATAGATTTATACTTATGTAAGAACATTAGCTTTGACTAATGAAAGACACATTTTACCCGCAACAAATGGATGGCTATATATATTGTAGTCTTTGAACATTCTACTTTCATGATGTGATGCTTGTTGATAGTTGATTTGTTTTTTCTCGATCTAGGCTTACAATAGTGAGATTACACTCGCCTATCATGCCAGTCATATTCTTGGTTTTGTGTCGTGACAATGTGCCCATGTTTGTCTAGTGATTACCCTTTGTGAAATGTGTGCTCTTGTTTGACGTAGTTCAGTTGGAATTGCCCCCGTGTATGGTTGTTGGATTATTTTATATTAACATTCTTTTTAATTTTCTTATTAACTCTCTTTACCTTGTGGATAATTTACTTTATTTTCTTACTATTTGAAGTTGTATTGTAAATTTTCTTTCCAAACACATTAAACTTTGATGCAACTATTTTATCTTACTTAGTTACTTCCTCTTTTCATACTATAGAACACTTCATTAGTACTATTCTTGTTTTTACTAGATGTTGTTATATAATATATATATATATATATACACATATTCTCTTGTTTTAAAACCTAAATATTTTTCTTGAAAACTCTTTCATTCTTTTTATCTTCAAACTTTTATTTTCTCTTCTCATGTCTGTCCTATAGTGGCATGGTTACATCATTTGCTCACTAAGCTAGTGGAAACTCACATTTTTTCCTGCATGTTTTAGATAGGAGCACCAATCTTGCAGCATCGTATGAAGCTTAGTTACAATGTTGTTGTGAAGTATCTTTTTTGGTGAGTGCTCGCAGGAGCACTTGTATAGATAGATAGGTTTCGGCCATTTAGAGGTCAGCTCACCATCCCCGATTCCTTTGGGTATGGGTCTATTATTTTGTGTAGTCAACCGGACATGCATATGAGCGTTTTGTATATGGCGATGTATATGAGAATTGAACTCCTTCGGTAAGTGAATTCTTGATATTAATGAAAGAAACTTTGTTTGGCTTGACACTTTTTTTTGTATGTGTTTCTATTTTACTGAAGTGAGTTACATATGCTTTGGGTCTATTATGCACGAACTAGGTTTAGGATGCTGGCCTATGGGTGTCGAATCTATTCCCCTCAATGCCGGTCACATCTTTGAGGTGTGGTATAAATTGTTAGTGAGGTATATTTTTTGGGACCAAACCAAAAGGCGAGTTTGCTCTAAATTTATATAACAAAAAAAAATCAACCAATTGAGGGATTCATGTTACCTTTGTGTCCTCTCAAGGGATTCATGTCTTACTCTTAATTTCGAAAGCTCCTGGTCCAAGCTCTGCAAATCCACAATAATGCTAAAATAGTATTGCTGCGTAAATTAAGGAGCATGCAATCTCAACTCACTAACTTGAAGGCATCATAACTTTTTTTTTTCCTGCTTTTTGTAAGAAAGGATTAAGGGTAAAACAATAAAAGAAAGAAATTAGTGGGAAAACCTGTGATTCATGGTCAACTAAGTCGTTATCCTGTGAGTCGTAGCAACATTGACGATACCGCTCAATGGCTCTGTTTATGCTGATCAAAATCAACAACCAGAAATCGGTTAAAGTATCATGTTATGAATATATTAATTAGGAAAAAATTGCAATAAAATGCCTCAAATTTTGAATCACTAGGAAATAGATTCTAAAACGTTTAATTTTGAAAATTAGATCCTAAACGTTCAACTTTTATGAAAAAGATCATTCTCTCTAATTTGATTCAAACCACACTAAACCTCACATATGTCAGATTTGATGACTAGGGAGTTTGAGCCGGAATATATAGGAAGTCTAATGTGACAATTAGAAAGCTATCAATATTTTGGAGAAATTAAATAGGATGACTTATTTTTTAAAAATTGAAAGTTCAACAAATCCATTCTTAATTCACCAAAGTTCGAGAGATTCTTTGGCAATTTTTTGTATTAATTAAAATATAGCATAAGTTATCAGATGTAAACTATCATTCGATCAGGTGGTAATTCTAATTTAAATCCTTTGAGAAAAAAAAAAGAAAAAGACAAAAAACAATGGATGAAGAAGACATTCATCCACATTTTTATCCAAATAATATTTGATATACTAAAATAAGGCTACATATATAACATAGATATTATTGAAGCCTATTGAAAAAGCTACTACAATAAAGTACTGTTTGGCTAGGTACTATATTTGAAAAGTTGTGTCCAGAAGTAATTTAATTGGTGTTTTGATAAAAATTTTCTAAAATCTATTAATTTACTGCACAGTTGAATGAACATACAATTGGAGGAGATTATGGGTGTATTTGACAAAAATAGCTAATAAACTAGTTGAAAGCTTATAAGTTAACTGAAAGCTTATAGTTGAAAGCTGAAAGCTTATAAGCTAGCTTATTGAATTAGAAGTATTTAATAAAAGTAGCTGTTGAAGCAGTTAAAAAGTGTAAAATGACATAAAAGAGCATAGAAATGTTTGTATTATTTTATAATCTTAAAATAATATAAAATAAACATATTAATTTTTATTTTTTAATTAAATTAATTTAAATTATTATATCTATATAAACTTAATTAATATATATATTATTATATCATATATATATATATATATATAATTTTATATTTTATATATTATACTTACATATATATATATAGTTATGTTGAAAAAGTGTAATATATACTTACAAATTAAATATATCACATTTTTTATCTTTAATATTATATATATATATATATATATATATTTGTTTAAAATAAATTTAAATAGAGATTAAAAAATTTAAATAAAAATAAAAATTATTCACAATAAAAGTATTTTGGAGATTTAGGTTATGAATAAAACAAAAGGATATAATGGGTATTAAGATAAAATAATAAGGATAAAATAGAAAGAAAAGTACAGAAACTATAAACTATAAGTTATAAGTTACAAAAAGTAGCGTTTCAAAATAATCTATATGCTAATGAAATAAGTTCGTTTACTAAACACTTCTGACAAGCATATAAGCTAGTCAAATAAACTATAAGTTTATTTTTATGGCAAGCCAAACACACCTTATATACGACAATTGTGAAAAAAAAAAACAACCAATATTAGCTTTTTTATATCTTTTACCTAGCTTTTCAAGCTAGCATTACATCCTAACCTGACTTCAAATAAGCATCACATCAAAGTTTGTAGCATTTTCATACAATCGAAAAGAAGATTGTATCCATATTTTTTTTAAAATGTGCATATTTAATTTATTAAATGTTAATTTGGTAAAATATTTCAACCATTTTTACTAAAAGACAATGCATGTTTGTAGAATATTGCCCGTTTATTACTTATTAAATTGAACAACCTTAATTTTTCACAATAGTTTTTGATTAAATTATCTATTTTATATGTTAATTTCTATGTTTGTCCAAAACAATTTACAAAATTTTTCATATATAAACTTGCTTAGTTTGTTGAATATGTCATGGTTATGAAATTACATAAGGTTTTGCATGAAAGTAATTTAGATTTAGTTTTATAAAAAATAAAACAAGGAGCATGCTACAGTGTAGCCCATTTTTAAATGGGCATCTTAAAGTGCCCAAACTTGCCCATTTGAAGCAGGTTTGTTGGCCGAAGTCTATTATGATAATACTAATGAAGGCAAAAATTTCAATCACTTACAAAATAAATTATTGAGATTACCTTTGATTTTTTTGATTTTGTTTTTTTATTACCTTTAATTTTAATTATTGATATATTACGTTTCTCTTTTGTCTCTTATATCCTATTTTATCTCTAATCTTCCATATATCTTTTTGGACTTCTCTCCAATTTTCCCTCACATTTTTTTCATCAAATAATAAGTTGAACTTTCCCCTCTCTCTCTTTCTTCCCCCTCTATCGCATGTTTTTATATTTTCCCTTTCTTCTTTTGTCACCTATACATTCTTCAACTTTCTCAGTCGTTAGAAAGAGGAGATATTGGATGAAGAAAGCAACGATAGAGCAAGACTGAAAGGAGAAGAAGGCGAATATTTGGCTGTCCCTAAATACTGCTCAATAGAGCTTTTATGCCTCCTTGAAAGTCCATGGAATAGTGGAGCTTTGGGAGTCAAGGTTGTCATGATCTCGATTTAAATCTTAAGATCTTATGATCTTACGATTCTAAACAACTCGAACGATGTCGATTATATGTAAGATCTAAATTTATTAGAATCTCGGTAGGATCTTAATTTAAATCTTAAAATCTTACGATTTTATCGATGTTATAACATTTTAAATTTTTATCTTTTTTTATTTGTTGATATGTTTCTAATATATTAGGTCAATTGGGATAAAAAAAAGTCATTAAACTAATTTAAACATTTACTAATATTAAACAATTACAGTCTTACTACTCATAATTTGTTTAACTTTTAACTTAGTTTAGTGAACGCTGGCAATGAGATATAGTATTATAAGTTTTGAAGAAAAAATTGTTTATTTGGTGAGAAAAAAAGAGGTTTTTAAATACAATAGAAAGTGGAGCTTGTTCTCTATTTTTTTTCACTAATTGTATGATATTTGAGTTTATTTCATTGTAATGAGACTTAAATGATTTTATATTATTTATACAATATATATCATTATATATATTTTTTATAGGATTTTATGATCATCGATTTGATCTTACAATTCAATCTATCTTGTGCCCCTTTTAATCCTGCATAAGATCTTGATCTTGACTACCATGTTAGGAGTTCCTAGAATTTTAATCCATTGATTCCCCTTGGCTAATTTTTCAGGACTTTAACCAACGTTGGACCTTTATGAAATATATATGTTGTGAAGTGGATGAAATAATTGATGCCCAAACACAAACAATTTACAATTCAGGGCTAATTGAAGTGCGTCCGCTTCACTCCAACACTCATTCACTCTAGGTCCCTCCTGGTTTTCAAGTAGCCGTTGGATTGGTTTAATCCAATGGCTGACATTCTCAGTGTGTTCAGTTCTTTTTTTTTTTTAAATTGCATGAACACAGGGAAAATGCTAGCCATTAGATTAAACCAATTCAACAGCTACCTGAAGACTTGAAGGGACCTAGAGGGAATGAGTGAAGGAGAGAAGCCGGATGCAACTGAAGTCCCTCCTAATGGCAATTGATTTACATGGCCTAATAGTAGAACAAATGAAAATGCAGCCTGGGAGAAGCAGGACAAAGTGCTCCACAATCATGCGTGGATTGAACATTGAGCATTAATTTCCATAATAGCTTGGAAGGTGAGGAATCTGAGTTCCAAGCCATGTACCAATTTAGTTAGAAAATAAAGTCAATCTCGAAGTCACTATTGAAGCGGAAAAAAGACCATTTTGATAACATAAAAACATAGATCTCTACTCCATTGAATTGAAGCCTGCTATCCAAACAGTATCAGTTCTAGCTAGAGTTGAAAACAAGGAAAAAATTGGAATCCCTTTTGGACCATGAATATTTAATTAATGTTGGAGCTAGACAACTATGGCTGATCAACAATGACAGAAATATTAGATATATTCCCATTGAATCATTGAAGAACAAAAGCTGGTATTCATCTAAGATAATAATGGAATTGGGTTCGAGAAACTCAAAAAGTAAAAGAACCTGTTGTAATTTTCTTCTTAGAGTTGTTTTCCATCAATATAATGTAAGAGAAAGTAAATCATATTAAAATATATATGTGGCCATTCTCAAATCACACAATAGCCAACTCAGCATTCCAAACAAGCTTTTGCCCAAATTGGAGATTAAAAACTCTAAATTTTAAATTGATGGTGGATGAAATCTGAAATGATAGTGAAAATAGAGGTTTTGCACGACATAAGAAACACCTGTGTACCTAAGTTACTTAAGATTGAAAAGAGCTTCCTATGAAACCAAAATGATATTAGACCTTTTCATTATGACTGTTGAACAATA
This sequence comes from Biancaea sappan, assembly GCA_037074585.1. NCBI lineage: Eukaryota > Viridiplantae > Streptophyta > Magnoliopsida > Fabales > Fabaceae > Biancaea > Biancaea sappan. The sequence goes on along the minus strand of CM073492.1, from coordinate 71,630,938 downwards.
AGTTTGCTTGTTATCTTTGGATGGCCGATATGAACATGAAGCTCTTCGTGCAAAATTAAGGGTAAAAGACACGGAAGAGACTGGACCATGAATTGAGGGGAAGACGTAACTAGAGTCACCAGCTGTAGCACTTAGTAGTCTGAATCAAGTAGTGATTAACAAAGAAACAAACAGATCTGCATGGCTAGAACCCTAGCCTTCTTAAGTTTCATATCGTACTAAGACCTATTCTATCTGTCAAATAGTAGGACTTGACTAAACTCTTGAAAGAATTCACAGTACGAAACTGTATTATTATCATCACTTTACGGCACTAGAAAAATAACGAAAAGAGAAGGGGGAACTGTTCCACATAACAAGGAAATACATACTATAAATCTGCCAAAAGCACAACACTGAGCGCAGAAGCTGAGAAAGGTGTACTGATCATTCATAATTTCATGTTGTCTACGTCTATTAACCTAAGTGAACCGATGAAAAGCTGACCACAGAAACCAAGCATCACGCATTTGAATATATAATAGAGAAATTAAGAGAAGAATATGTAAAGAGAGGAAGGAAGAGAGAATACTCAGAGCTGCTGAACTGGAAAAGCTTGCCTCGGCTGGAAAAGATAATGAGGGCGACTTCAGCATCGCACAGCACAGAAAGCTCGTACGCTTTCTTCAGCAAACCGTTCCTCCGTTTCGAGAACGTCACTTGCCTGTTGATCTTGTTCTCTATTCTCTCCAGAACCACCCTTCCTCTTCCCATATTTTCCTCTCTCTCCACTCTTTCTTCCCTACTTCTTCCTCCGTCTCTCTAGCTATTTATCACAACAGAAAGGGAAGAAACCACATAAGACAGCATGCAATAGCAAGATTCCTTTCTCTAAATTAATTACTCGTTGTTACTCATTTAACGTCTAAGACACACACTTCTCAAACCTCTACAGTCCTTTTAATTTACAAGGTATGTAGTATACACTTTAAACATTTAATTTCTTAAATTATAGAGTAAGCCCACTTTTTAATAGCTTGGTCATGGTTTAGTTCTTGAAATATGGTCCCTAATTATTTCAGTTTTTGAATTTTGAAATTAATTATTACACTAAATAGTTTTTCCGTTGACCATCAACTTGGTTATGACAATAAATGAAGTGATTATTTTTTTTAATAATTTTAAAATTCAATTGTTAAAATGGCCAATCATATAAAAATATTAAGATGTTATGCCACTCCATATTAATGTTAAGCTAATAAATAATGATATACATCAGTAGATAACATTCACTGTGATGACAAAGTAGACAACAAATGGATCAATTTGTGTAATAATTCCAAAATTTTGAGACTAAATTATCACTAAGGTATATTTTCAGATATCAAAAAGTGGGTTTAATTCTAAATTATATCTATATATAAGAAGATAAAAGTAAATTATTGCTTTGTTATGCAACAGATAATAGTTATCTCAATTCACTCTTTAAAAGATTAAGTGTTTTAATTTAATTCATGAACTATTATATTTATCTTAATTTAATCACTTTATTTTTTAAAGTGAATTTCTATAATAATTTTTTTTTGAATTTTAACAATAATAAGTTTTGTGATGTAATAACGAAAATGGTCAAATTATGACAAAAATATGACCTTTTAAATATTAAATTAAAACAATTATAACCTTTTGAAATTTAAATCTATAATTTACTCAAAAGGAAAATTATGGGAAAATTATGGGAGTAAATGTAACGAATGATGACAAAATGGGAACCTTAGTTTTTTCTTTTTTCCACAATGATTCCTATCTTGAATCTATTCACTTTGGAAGGCAGATAGAATGCTTTTGCTGCATAAGATAGAAAGAGAGAGAGGATGGGGGGGACCTCAGAGTGTTAGTTGTGGAGGCAACTTCAAGTACCTATACCAATGAAGATAATGAAGGGCTGGGAAGATGATAACATAAATAACGTGTCGATCAGCGTACAATGAATTTTTAAGACGAGTTTTACTAGAAAATAAATTCGGTAGTTGTCTTATAAAAGTAAATATTATATTTATCTTTATTTGAACTACTGAATTTTAAATTTAATAATTTAAATTTTAACATTTCTTAAAAAAAATTATAAAAGTTACTATTTAAAATTCAGACCATTAAATCTATAATCTAATAATTTAAATAAAAACAAATACATACTTATCCTTATTTTTCATTGCAGTCATAATAGGCATTGAATTATAATGCTAGTCTTTTCTTGCGTTAAGACTTTAGTGCCAATTTTTGGTCTTCGATTCCATTTGCCAGTGCACTGGTGTCACTTCTTGTTGTAAAGGCCACTTTTATGTCCTTGTCATGCCTGAACCCTTAGACCTAGGAGAGAATTATCTAGTGGATCCGTTCTCAGTGAGCTTTCACACGTTTCGAAAGCTCATTGGTTACGTTCAATGGGACCAGGTAGTCAGTTGCAGCACGTTTACTTTTTGTCCATTGCAGACATGACCTGATGTATGACCAATTGAAATGCGACACGTTCCGAGCTCAGATGTATTGCGACGCAGGGTATGCCTCCCCACCAGAACACTTTTGCCCGCCCTTGTCGTTCAACTATTCCTTTGTTTTCCTCTCACATGAAGCTGCACTTGAACAATGCTTTTCCAACTCCCACGTCTAACGGTCCCCTTGGAAAAATTTTAGTGAACAGGGATTTTTTAAAAAAATTCTGCTATAAAAAATTCGAGTTTAAAAGGACAATTTAAGACTAGGCTTTCATTGATTTGTTTATATTAAAAAAATTATATCAACTCCAGAGTTTTAGTTCGTGACACTTTTTCTTATCATAGATTTTAAAAGATCTTGAAAATTTATTTGTCATAACAAAAAAAAATTATAAATTTAGGACAAAATTATTGGATGAGTTTGTTGAAACAAACACGGGAAATTTTAGTGAATAGGAATTTTTTAAAAAAAATTCTGCTATAAAAAGCTCTGAGTTTGAAAGGATAAGACCTAGCTCTTATTGTTTTATTTATATTAAAAAATGATATTAAATCAAATTTTAGTTTAAGTCACACTTTTTCTTATCATAGATTTTAAAGGATCTTGAAAATTTACTTGTTATAACAAAATAAATTTATAAATTTACTTTTTTTGGGCCGTGCAAGACAAGATTATTTGATGAGTTTGTTGAAACAAATACGGGAAAATTTTAGTGGATAGGAATTTTTAAAAAAAATTCTACCATAAAAAACTCGAGTTTAAAAGACCAGCTCTCATTGGTTTGTTGATATTAAAAAATTATATTAACTCAAGAATTTTAGTTCTTTTCGTATCATAGATTTTAAAGGATCTTGAAAAATTTATTTATTATAAAAAAATAAATTTATAAATTTAGGACAAGATTATTGGATGAGTTTGTTAAAAGAGCTCTGAACTTAAAACAAATATGGGAAAATTTTAGTGAATAGGGATTTTTTTTAAAAAAATTCTGCTATAAAAAACTCAAGTTTAAAAGGATAATTCAAGACTTAGTTCTCATTAGTTTGTTTATATTAAAACATTTTATTAACTCAAGTTTTAATTTAAGTGACACTTTTTCTTATCATAGATTTTAAAGGAACTTGAAAATTTATTTGTCATAACAAAAAAAATTATAAATTTAGGACAAAATTATTGGATGAGTTTGTTGAAACAAATAAGGAAAAATTTTAGTGAATAGGGATTTTTTTTTTTAAAATTCTGCTATAAAAAACTCGAGTGTAAAAGGATAATTCAAGACTCAGCCCTCATTGGTTTGTTTATGTTTTAGTTTAAGCGACACTTTTCTTTTTATCATAGATTTTAAAGGATATTGAAAATTGGCTTGTTATAACAAAATAAATTTATAAATTTACTTTTTTTGGGCAGTGAAGGACAAGATTATTAGATGATCAGTCAGCTGAAACAAATACTCTAAAATTTTTTTAAAATATAGGAAAAGAAATCAAAGCCAGCTTACCCTAGAAATATCATGTCATGACCAAGGCGGTTGATGACATGCTTCTCGAAAAGTTTAGAAAATTTTGAAAATTAAAACTTGTATTAGAAGCTTCATAGACAAGGATCCGGATCCTCTGCTTTGAATATTTCATGCTCAGTTTTTAGCAACGGTTTTTACCGTTGCTAAAAACTTTCAGCAACAGTTTTTGATTGCTAAACTGTTGCTAAAGGTTTTTAGCAACGATAAAAACCGTTGCTAAAAACTGAGCAGGCCTCCGGACGCCATAGACAAAGCATAGCACGTATGCCTCATGCCAATTATGAATAGGATTGGCCAATTTGTAATATGCACTATTAAGAGAGCGAGAATCCACAAAATATGTTACCCATTTTCTCCCTTCGTAGCATTTCGTTAGTCATTTTATAATCTAAGGATGACTGCCATTATGGAACTCATACAACTTTAAAAGAATGGTGGAAGAGGGGAAATGGGGTTTTTCGGCTTCAATTTTTCGGCTGTTTCTGTTGTATTATGGACGAATTTCTCTGTTTAATTATATGACTGATAAAATATCTTATTTGAGTTGTGTTTTTCTGCTGTTTGAACTCTGACCATGGAGATTGAGTAAAACAAAGCAATCTTAGAAATTCTGCATTGTAAAGCCGGTGAAAGGAAGAAGTTAAATTGGATTTTTATGATAGTTTAATTCATTTTCTTTCGTTTAGGTTATGTGTGAGTTCAAATTCTGTACGACGATTTTACTGTTTTGGGTCTGTCGTGGGTCGAGGGAAGTTTCTGTTTTAGGAGTCCTGAACTGGGGAACTCTTTTTCTGATAAAGATTGCCGAGATTGAAGAGCAATCAATTGGAAATTTTCAAGATTTGTGGCTTAATTTTCGTTTGTTCAAGCTTGGCCTCTTTAATCTAAGTTAATAAGAATTGAATGTTTGACTTTAAGCTGGTCTAAGCTGCTAGTATGGCTACAAAACGAGAAGACAACGAGTGTTAATTAGATTTGTTCTCATGTTACCAGATTTATGAAGTTCTTCAATCTTTATGCTGAATTTTCATATAATTCATGACTAAAGAATGCACTTGAGATAGACTGATTTAAATAGCCTTCTTTAATTTCATTATGTTCACAAAGTTATTATACACCTAATGTCTCGTTTAAAGAATTGACATGATCTTATTTTTTTTTCCTTCATGAAAAGTTATCATTGTACATCTTTTAAGAACTGTATTATGATTTAATTCCCTTTTGAAATGACAGTGATCTACATGTATAACTTCTATGGCTAATTACAACTGAGTTGAGTATGACTTCTCAAAGTCTATTTTCATGAACTGTCTTACACGGCACAAAGCTAGTTGTTGGAAATTCTATTCTTATGATTTGATAAATTGGTATGATTAGGGAACATCTCTAAAGCAACACATCATCCTTCTTTATCAATCATCATACAAGAACATGGTAAACTTAGCTTAGAAACCAAGTGAGTAGCTAAACCACTCGGATATGTATTTAATTAAAAAGAACCCAAGTACCTTGTATGTTTTAACTAACTTGAAATGGGGAGAAAAGCTCACAAAGACTATTTGTGTAATACCCGAGGTATTACGTAGCTAATAATAGTGGGTATTTTTGCACGTGTAAAATTTTTCAAGTATAGATAAGTATTTAAATAAGAAGTTTGAGTAGCGAGAAAGGGAATAAAGTGAAAAGAAGGGAAAATTATAAGTAATTCCATGAGAATGGGATAAGTAAGGATCCCCAATAAGAGGAGACCTTGAAGTGCCACAAGGATGGTGGGAACGGGACCATAGTTATGTATGGGACGATGAGAGGGACCAAAGTGAACAAAATATAAGATTTCCATCTTTTACCTAAAAATGTTGTAAAATGGTAATTTTGGTGTGTAGGTGTTGTGTTTTACTGAGGTACGATTTTGTGACCCTATAAATTATTTAAAAAAAATTCTAAAATCTCTCTTGAAGACCTAAGTGGAGTTCTTCATTAAAGGGACTAATTTGCAAACAAAGTGTCACGTCCCAAAATTTGAGCACATGACCGACATGGAAAGTGAATTTCATTTCACCTCCGTAAGCCTATCTTTCTCTTAAAAATCATACAATTCTTTTTCATGCAACCAAAACGAGTTCTCTATACATACTACAATTACTCACATTACATCACTGAATGAACCTACCCGATTACAGAGATTTCTAGATTTATACAACTTAGAATAAAACTTAATTATTATATCTTTATCCTGAACAAATGAAAAGGTAATCATGGACTAAGGATCCATAATTCCTTGTTCCGATATTTAGCTTCAACTGTCAACTCTGAAAAAAAAATATCAATAAGAGGGGTATGAGCAAACCACGTGCCCAGTGAGTAGATAACACAACACTATGACAAAAAAAATCATGCATCATAATGATAACATGCAGCAATCATACGTAGATCGATCATCACATGATATAATATTATTCATAATACTTCACAATAATATCCAAGTAAATCAAATGCATTTCAACATAATTCAAAATTCACAACAGCAATCGATGAAATCAATTTCACACACATTTCCCGTACCAACCGGGTCGTCCAGAATACCTCTGGATCGTTGCCCGCGGCCCCCGCCGCATCCACCCTTATCGCTCCATTTATATTCTCCACCCTTATAACTTCATATAAATTTCTCCATGGGGTGCACCACCATGCCTTTCCTTTCCATTCAAACACAATCACAATCACATATAAAAACATGCTCAATCATAATCTTGAGCCACATACACAACTCAGTCATTTACAATTCAAGCCACAACATAATCAATGTGGTTCCAGCAACATAGCATGTATATAACATAACCCATAAAATAGAACAATTATTCAACTCAGTTCACATGTCATTCACAATCCATCATATAACCTCCATTCATGGGAAAATAAGAAAATATAATTATATACATTACCAGACACGTTCCACAATTGTTTATGTCTCATCGTTCCACATCATCCTTTTCAAACTTGGATATACAACATATTTCCACTATGATGCAAAAAGTCAATAACAGATATTTAATCATAGCAAGTATTAACCCACTCACCTGGATTTCATGCTCTCGCCACTCCCACCTTGCACTTTGACCATTCCTATTGTAACCAGATAAAAACCATCAGGGTTACGAAATAGAGAAATTTCCTACTACTACTCTCGACCTTCATCCACTTCTCAAATCATAACTTCTAACTGGTAATGAATATCCAGATGAAACTTATACCATTGGAAACTAGACTCAAAGAGCTTTTCAACGATATTTTAAAAAAAAAAACTGATGCTACAGTAACGGTCAACGGTCAACGCAGCTACAGTAACGTTGACCGAGTCAACGCTACAGTAACGAGAAAATCTGGAAAAATTTTCTCGGTGAACAGTAATTTCTGGGAAAAATTTTCGATGTTCTTCGTGTTCTTCATCCAAAAATCCTAAAATCATATCTAAAACAACATTTCTTTTGATTTCTTCCATGGGTTTTCATCCTTAATGTCTAAGGAGTGTTTTAACACCAAAACCCCCAATTTCTATCAACAATCCAAGCTCAAATCTCAAAATTTCATCAAGAACACTAACTTTTTTCAAATATCCAAATTCTACGAATTTCTCCTATTTTTCTCCAAATTTCTTGTTCTAATAACATCATAAACTACCTAGGAATGTTTTAGATTAACATCCACACTTAAATTCATCCATTAAAATATTTGATAACATACTTTTTCCATTTATTTTAGTCCCTATTTTAGTCCTTTTTGCCTCTTTAATTTTGTCAATTCTCTAATTTTACTATGTTTTGGAATTTATTGGGTATAAACTATTTATGGATTGAATGTGTCTCAATTTTATTATTTTTAGAACTTGAATTGTAAAATGCTCAATTTAATTCCTACAAATTTTAATTTTGGAGAGAAAAGTGTTGACATGGACAAAGATGATGATTTGGATGCTAATGTGGCACTTTTTGGGTGATGTAGATGCTTACTAGGATATGCTGGATGTGGGGCCCACTTGAACTCTTATTCAATACCATGTAGTCAGAATTTTTGGGCAGAAATATTAATTTTCGTAGGTCAAGAAAAGCATGGCTGAAATATTAATTTTGCCATGATATTCTGCTGCTGTTCTGCTGCTGTTTGTCACTTTCTGCTGCAGAAATATTAATTATGCTGCTGCTGTCATACCATTCTGCTGCTGCCATACTTTTCTGCTGCTGCAGAAATATTAATTTTGCTGCTGTTTTGCTGTCAAAGTGCTGCCATATCATGGAAGAGGCATCCAAGGAGGCATCTAGGGCAGAATATCCCTTTAGGCATGTGTTAGATCAGTTTTATATTTGGAAAATCGAAATTTATTAAGGAGGCTAAGTCATTTTTCTGATGTGAAGTCCTAGCACCATTTTTCTGTCTTCCTTGGGCAGCAGTGGCTGGGAGCAACATAGAGGCAACTCTCTAGCTTGGTTAGAGGGAAAGGAAGCCTTCCCACTTGGGAATGGCTCTCCTTCTCCCATTTTCCTTCCTTTTCTTGCATTTTCCTTTATAGTTTCTTAGATTTCTGTTGTATTTTCTGTTTTCTGTCATGTTTTTCCTTCTCTTCCATGTAATTTTCTAAGTTTAAGGATTGATGTAGTTTGGTTCTATGATGTTTTATTGCTGAACAATTTCAATTTTAATGCATTTTCGTTTAATGGAATGGATTTTACTGATTATTCTTCCTCTTGAATGTTTGATGAACCTTCAATGAGTTTGGGATTTTTATGTCTATGCTAGAGTTAGCTAGATATTGAGCTTGACCTTGTAATTTCCACCATAAATTAGATTATCTAGATATAGATAGTTTTATTTATGTGGCTTGAATAATTTTCTTGAGCTTCATGACTTAATTGAATGGTTGATCTAAGATTTTAGTCAATTATTTTGGATAAGTTAGATTGTAATTTCAAAGCTTTTGGATTCAATCATATTTTAGAAAATTGGCCAACATTGAATGGATTGTAATTTAATTGAATTATTCTTCAATGATTCAAAGATTAATTTGTCTATGAATTAATCGGATTAGACCAACGAAATCAATCTCATTTTCTTGTGTAGTCGGTCATTTGATGAAATGGAAATTGTACTTTAATTCATTTGGACCAATGAGTATTTTCTCGGCCAAAGTTCTATTTTATTTATTGTCCTATGAAGCTTGTTATTTATACATGCATGCGATTGTTACGTATTTGTAATGAGTAGGACAAGAGATAACATGTCATATGCGATTGCGGGGCATTGATGTGATTAGGACTTCATCGGATTATATTTGAGTTATAGATTAGTGAAGATCTTCCTAACTATAATTTTAATTTAATTCAGTCTTAGAAGACTTTCTGAGAATTTTAGATTGAAGATTACATAATAGAATTAGCCAAGAATATTCAAAGGAAATGATGATGATGTACAATTCCATAAAATTTGTGACCAGTTGCACATCTTTTGTCTGTTTTGTTTTCTGTTTAGTTATTTAAATTTCAGTTATTTATATTTTGTTGTTTCAATCACCACCCCCCCCCCCTTTTTGTGTAATTTCTACAATTTCCTTCATAAGTCTTAATAGCATTTCACTTAGCCTAATTGAATTTTATTTGATATCTCAATCTCTGTGGGACGATACTCTACTCATCACTTTATTACTTGATGCGACCCAGTATACTTGCTGGAATATTTTATGTGCTATAAAATATACGCACCAAGTTTTTGGCGCCGTTGCCGGGGATTGATGGTTGTCAAATTGATTTTTCTTTTAAGACAAAGTGATGTTATTTTAGACATTGTCTTTTCTTGTTTTAGTTTTTACAATTTCAAGTGTTTTTAGCTTTTCAAGTGTCTTTATTAGTTTCATTTCTTCTTGTTACCTTGCTTATTTGATATATCTCTCATGTTATTTCTCTTTGTTGTGTGTGAGGTACTTGATCATTTTCCTTGACGAAGGAAATAAAAAAAAATCAAAGAGAAAGTAAGGAAAACAAAGAAGAAGCGACGCTAAGCGTAGACACCAAATAAAGTCTAGCTAAGGACTTTAAACCAAGCGCTCTTGGGAGGCAACCCAAGTTTTTCTAATCTTTCTCTTTTTAATTTTGTTTTTGTATTTCTTTCGTAATTTTAATTTTGTTTTAGTCTTTTTCTGTTGCCCATTTTTTTTTTCTCTGTTTTCTCTGTTTTGGCAGAAATTTTGTCATCTTGCATGAATATTCTGTACTGCTTGGCTATGGTTTTTGCCACTTTCTTTACATGTTTTTAAACCTTTATATGTCTTCTAGTTGTAGAATTTTATTTGGAGTGATTCGCATCCGTTTTGGGATCGTTCTATGTCGGTAAAGCTATGTCGCCAGAAATTCTGCACTGCAGAATTTTGCTGCTCTGTTTTGTCCGAATTTGATGCTCACTTTTTAAATTTTTGATGGAGTTTTGGTGTGGAATTATGCATGATGAAATAGCGAAAGTGTAGATTGACTTAGCATGAAGAGAATTTAGTCTTATTTCTCTAAGGAATTCAAGTTAAATGGCAATGACGTTGACTTTAATGAATTTGTAGTAATAGTCTTTTAGCTGTGAGGATTTGAGCCTAAGTGAAAAATGCTATTCTTCTTGTTGTGTGTTCTCTATCATGGATTGTCACTCTAGAACTTGTCTTGAATCTTTGATTGAGGCTACATATCTTGTACATACTTGGAAATGATTTAGGCATTTGTTTCTTGTAACCACTTTTAGCCAAATAGCCATCCATTATCATTGTTTCCATTGTATGCCATTTTGTGCCTTATCCATTTTCTTTCTTGTGTTCTTCCACCACTTTTTCTGCCTACAACAATATTTTTCTCTTTCAACTTAAGATGTGAGAAGTATTTTAAATTCTTTTAAGGGATTGATATGCTGAAAAATTTTGTGAATTTTGGGGTGTTTTGAACTATATTTCTTCTACTTCCTCTCAAGCAAAAGAAAAAGACTGGCCAGTCAAGAAGAAGAAAAAAAAAGGAGAAAGAAAGAAAGAATAAAAAAAAAGAAGAGAAAAAGATAATGAAAAAGAGGAGCAGATAGAACATTGAGACCCAAATTTATTTATACTCAGTCTCTTATATTTCACTTGTAAATGCTCTTCATTTTCTTGAGTTGTTACCATATTTTGTTTCATTGTTCAATCTTTCCCTTTGTTTCCCACTATTTTTCTTACCCACGTTACAACCTTGTAAAGTCCTTTTGATTCAAGTATGTATTAGATTCAAGTAGTGGAGATTTAGATTCTTGACAAGCTTATGGTAGTGAAATTTGTAATAGGACGACTTTGAGTGATTCCCTCTTAAACACTTGAGAGAGTAGAGTATAAACACCTTACCTTGTGAGGAGATTGTTACTTGAATTCATTCTTTTCGAAATAATTGCCATGGAGCTTGAACTTTTTAGAAATTTAAGATTTATTTCTCCTAATGTAAATCTTTCTAAATTTTAATTATTTCATTGTTGTATATTTTCTACACTTTTTCTTGCTGTGCTTATTGGGATTCTCTGTTGTATTTAATTGATTTTGCCCAGGAGTGCAAAAGGCCTAGTGTGGGGGATTTGATAACATACTTTTTCCATTTATTTTAGTCCCTATTTTAGTCCTTTTTGCCTCTTTAATTTTGTCAATTCTCTAATTTTACTATGTTTTGGAATTTATTGGGTATAAACTATTTATGGATTGAATGTGTCTCAATTTTATTATTTTTAGAACTTGAATTGTAAAATGCTCAATTTAATTCCTACAAATTTTAATTTTGGAGAGAAAAGTGTTGACATGGACAAAGATGATGATTTGGATGCTAATGTGGCACTTTTTGGGTGATGTAGATGCTTACTAGGATATGCTGGATGTGGGGCCCACTTGAACTCTTATTCAATACCATGTAGTCAGAATTTTTGGGCAGAAATATTAATTTTCGTAGGTCAAGAAAAGCATGGCTGAAATATTAATTTTGCCATGATATTCTGCTGCTGTTCTGCTGCTGTTTGTCACTTTCTGCTGCAGAAATATTAATTATGCTGCTGCTGCCATACCATTCTGCTGCTGCCATACTTTTCTGCTGCTGCAGAAATATTAATTTTGCTGCTGTTTTGCTGTCAAAGTGCTGCCATATCATGGAAGAGGCATCCAAGGAGGCATCTAGGGCAGAATATCCCTTTAGGCATGTGTTAGATCAGTTTTATATTTGGAAAATCGAAATTTATTAAGGAGGCTAAGTCATTTTTCTGATGTGAAGTCCTAGCACCATTTTTCTGTCTTCCTTGGGCAGCAGTGGCTGGGAGCAACATAGAGGCAACTCTCTAGCTTGGTTAGAGGGAAAGGAAGCCTTCCCACTTGGGAATGGCTCTCCTTCTCCCATTTTCCTTCCTTTTCTTGCATTTTCCTTTATAGTTTCTTAGATTTCTGTTGTATTTTCTGTTTTCTGTCATGTTTTTCCTTCTCTTCCATGTAATTTTCTAAGTTTAAGGATTGATGTAGTTTGGTTCTATGATGTTTTATTGCTGAACAATTTCAATTTTAATGCATTTTCGTTTAATGGAATGGATTTTACTGATTATTCTTCCTCTTGAATGTTTGATGAACCTTCAATGAGTTTGGGATTTTTATGTCTATGCTAGAGTTAGCTAGATATTGAGCTTGACCTTGTAATTTCCACCATAAATTAGATTATCTAGATATAGATAGTTTTATTTATGTGGCTTGAATAATTTTCTTGAGCTTCATGACTTAATTGAATGGTTGATCTAAGATTTTAGTCAATTATTTTGGATAAGTTAGATTGTAATTTCAAAGCTTTTGGATTCAATCATATTTTAGAAAATTGGCCAACATTGAATGGATTGTAATTTAATTGAATTATTCTTCAATGATTCAAAGATTAATTTGTCTATGAATTAATCGGATTAGACCAACGAAATCAATCTCATTTTCTTGTGTAGTCGGTCATTTGATGAAATGGAAATTGTACTTTAATTCATTTGGACCAATGAGTATTTTCTCGGCCAAAGTTCTATTTTATTTATTGTCCTATGAAGCTTGTTATTTATACATGCATGCGATTGTTACGTATTTGTAATGAGTAGGACAAGAGATAACATGTCATATGCGATTGCGGGGCATTGATGTGATTAGGACTTCATCGGATTATATTTGAGTTATAGATTAGTGAAGATCTTCCTAACTATAATTTTAATTTAATTCAGTCTTAGAAGACTTTCTGAGAATTTTAGATTGAAGATTACATAATAGAATTAGCCAAGAATATTCAAAGGAAATGATGATGATGTACAATTCCATAAAATTTGTGACCAGTTGCACATCTTTTGTCTGTTTTGTTTTCTGTTTAGTTATTTAAATTTCAGTTATTTATATTTTGTTGTTTCAATCACCACCCCCCCCTTTTTGTGTAATTTCTACAATTTCCTTCATAAGTCTTAATAGCATTTCACTTAGCCTAATTGAATTTTATTTGATATCTCAATCTCTGTGGGACGATACTCTACTCATCACTTTATTACTTGATGCGACCCAGTATACTTGCTGGAATATTTTATGTGCTATAAAATATACGCACCAATATTCTACAAAAATTTTGAAAAAATGATAACCAAGGATTTGATCTTGTAATAAGAGGAAGAAGAAGAAGAACATCAACTTACCAATCCTCCTAACTTCCAAGGCTTCCTTCCTTAAGCATTTGGCATGGATGGAGGTGAAGAATTGAAATTGGGATCCTCAGCCGAGAGCTACGGGAGGAAGATAGAAAAATGAATAAGAGAGAATGAGAAGAATAAGAGAGGAGTGTATACGCGTGGGCCCCACCGATTTCTTTTTCGATAAAATCGCTCATAGCCACCTTAGCTTATAAGATTTGTTCACTTTAATCCCTCTCGATGTCTCAAATACCACTTTAACCTCGAATACATCATTCTTTCGGTACCAGACTCATAATTCATTCCCATAAGCTCTATTCTTCTTCTCGGGTTCCTACTTGGTCATTTCTCAAAAGTCCTCTATACTTTCTTTTCTTTTCACTTTAGTCCTTGAGAATTTGTACAAATTTCCTAAATTAAAAATAAAAATTTCTATTCCCACATTTTCTTCATAATTCAAAAAGAAAATTTTCCACGTAATTAAATTTTTCACTAAACTTCAAATCAGATTTTAAATATTCATATAAATTCTTGGGATATTACACAAAGTGGACCCCACCCTCATTAAAAACACCCACACACACCATATGACACACATATACACTCCTCACATTGTCTCTCTCACGTCACTTCTATTTCCTCTGTTCCCTCTTGCTCCTCCTTCTTCCTCCATGGCAAGGGAACTTCAAGAATGCTTCCATCTTCACTTCCAACAAGACTTCGATCACCGAAAATGTGATACCTAAGGGTGTGTTTGGTTTTTCAGATAAATAATTGGATGTGGGAAAGTTTTTCGTTCGTATGAAAGAAAATTCATGGTTGGAATGTGGCATTGTATGGGAAATGATGAGTGGCCGAGGAATGGGGATGTGCATGTAATTCAGGAAAGGCAGATGGATAATGAAACTATGAATAGACTAGGGTGAAATAAAAATATTCAAGTAACACTTTTTAATGAAAATGGAAAACAAGGCAAGACAAGGATAGTGGTGTGTTAAGAGTTGAGAAATTGGGCTTGGAAATGTGTAGTGTCTTGTGTGTGTTGAAGAATACTCGAATCACAAAAAATTACAATTTTGCCACTGTTTATTTGATCAGGATTAAAAAAAAGGGGCAAAATGGTAATTTCTCTTAAGTGGGTATATAAACCCCACACACACAACTTCAGCCATTTTCTCTCCTCTTCATGCAGACCATCCCTTTTCCAACCCTAGCTCTCACCTCTTTCCATCTCCTTCACCCAAGAGCACCACCCAAGCCTCCATCCACCGTCCTCCAGGGAAGGTTAGGGTCTCTGGCGACCAACCACCACGGGAAGGAAGAGAAAACAAGGTAAACTTCACATTCCTTCTTTTTCTACCCAATTTTCATGTATGTAGGTATTGGGGACGAGGATGAGTGTTCTTAGGAGTTTTAAGCTAGATTGATAATCTAGAACTCTTCTTGGATGTTTGTTGAACAAATTGGAACAAGAAATTTGTGGAAAGGAAATCGTGGGTTGGAAGTGTATGACAAAAAAAGAGAGAAAACTAGGGTCTTGAGGGAAGTTTGATGGATTTGAGTCTTGGTTCTTGGATTTAATTTAGGATTTGAGATTGTAAATGTCTTCTAAGCTTTCCTAACGCAAAACCATGGAAAGAATCTTGAGTTTTGGTGGAAAATTGAGTTAGAATGGAAGGAAAATCGGGTACGGGGCCTGTTCACATTTTTTGTGAAGTGGCTTTTGCAAGCAGTAGTGGATAATTGCCACTGCAGCAGTGGTTGGCAGAGAGCTAAGCTCTATGTTATGGATTTCAGTACTGCCACAATGTGCTAAGCCCTGCAGCAGCATAGTAACTTCCAAAACTTGCTTTTTCATGTCTTCTCTCTTATTTATTTTATTCCAAATGTTTAGGATGCCTCTTTGAAGGATCTAAACAAGGTTTATGCTCCCAAACATCAAGATTTGAAGAAGGATTAATTAGTTTGAAGTTAAGGTGAGGGATCTAGCCTTGCCTAAATGGTTTTTTTTTTCAAAGAAATTACTTTCCTAGCATGATTACATTATGATACATGTTGTTATTTAATGGGATGATTGGCATACATATACATAACTCTCTATATAGCTAGAAATGGATTAAAAAGAGGCTTGCATGTGATTGTTGTATATGAACTACAATATTTATTCTGGAGCATAAGTGTATGCTAAAGCTAGTAGAGTGGCTTGTACATAGCTTACCTAAGATTAAAGATGTGCATATGTGGATGCGTGAACTCACTAATGAAAATGTACCTATCACCACAACGATGTGATAACCACTTTTAAGGAAGTCATAGGGGCCTATAGTGAGTACCCCATGACGGCAACTCTAGAAATTCCTTTGAATTATGAAATACTCGCTTGTGTGCTTATACACGTGTACATAGATATAACTATTTTTATGCTTATATGATTCACTGATAAAGCAACATTGGTATGCATGTACATGTGAAATGAATGAATGTATTGATTGGATTAGTACATGTAGCCTTTGAGCAGTGTGTTGAAAGCACCAGTTTTCTGTCATGATTGCTATTTGGAAAATAGTAAGTATGTTCATACAAAGTAGCTTAAGTCATAATATACTGAAAGTGTAAACGTGTACTAATGGCTTGAGGACCTATGAAAATAATTGGTGATGAAATCCGCAATTGAATTTAGAAAACCTCAAGTCCTAATACGTGTAGATATGGGATAAGGGAAGAGAACCCTGAGTCCATCTTGTAGCAATCATGAGGAGAAATGCTTAGGTGTTTGTGCTATAAGTTCATGTGTTGACGGATTACCAAGAAAAGCACGTGGGAGGAGGAAAATCTGTGGTAAAACCACATATGGCGAAATAAGGGAAGGAAAACATAATACGACTCGAAAAAGCCATGATATTGATTCTATAATTCACACCCTATATGTAGACGTACATAGTGGGGGCGTATGATGAAATAAAGGTGTATAATGAGACGTTGTGGATGGAGGAGTGGTAGTGCATGTAGAACACAGAGTGCTATCGTGTAATAATGTTCCTTACATTGCGGTGTGTGAGTATGTTATATTGTGTTAGATAGATGTTTGTACTCTTTCCTATAATGGGTATTATTTTGCAAATCCTTGTGTTGACTGTGTGGCCTTGTGTTAAGTGTATGATGTAATAAAATGTAATGCTATGAGTCACTGACGAGATGATTGGAAAGTATATGTTTTCATATGATGAATGCTTGTATGGAATCCTACATTCATAATTATTGGAATGGAAATATGACAGAGCTTGAATTCTGTTGGCTGTGTACTGGTGTTGTGATGGAAATGTGGTGAGCTTGGATCTTTGTGATTATGCACTTAATGTTGTTCAGCCATTGTTTTGGATTTATGACACGAATGATGTAGGATTATTCATATAGAGATTTGGACATGTTTTGTTATTTTTCTCATATTGATATGATGAAATTTCACCTATTCATGATCATGATTTAGGTATACACTTCTACTATATATATATATATATATATGTATATTCTGTTGGCATGCACTATTGTACATTCTTGATAGGCTAAGCTGTTTATGGTGAGTTAAGTGGACCGAACTCACCCCTTCACAATTTTAGGTGGAGAAGAGCCTATCATTCGAGGTCGTACGTGCTAAGGACACCTCCCCTCTTATCCGGGGTATGATAATGCGTAGTTTATATTATTGAGTAGGAAATTCTAGAAAGCTCTGTAATCGAGTAGGTCATGTCCTGCTGTGTTGTACTAATAGTGGTAGTGTGTATGGGATACATTGGATGTAACAAACAACTGAGATTATAAAACTTGAATTTATATGGAAGATGATTCATATTTATATATGTGATTGTCAAAAGAGAATTGATTCTCTTGTGATAGTTACTCATTTGTGTATAAAGATTAAATTTGCTTTAATGTAACGACATAATGAACCGATATGGATATATGGGTTGGGAAAGGATAGGCTTGCGATGGTGTAGGTTAGACACTTTCCATGTCGGTCATATGCTCAAGTTTGGGATGTGATAGGAAACCTTTCTCATGTTTGAATAGGTAAGATTGCTTTCCTTTTCCCCCTTCTTCTTTCCCAAAGTAAACCTAAGATAGGATGGGAATAGGAACTTTGAAAATAGAGTTGGGTCTTGAATAGAATTGTTGTTTCATACTTCTAATTGAAACTAGGACTTAAGAAATTTGAGGTAAACATGGTTAAAACTATTTGTAGAGGAAGAAGAAGATTTAAGAATCCTAAGAAAAAACATAGATGAATTTTGAATGATTTGGTTTTAATCTTGTTTCAATGTTGAAATTGATATTTTAGAATGTTTCTAAATGCCAAAAACAAGTATTTGATGACCTAAATTGATTTAGGTAAGCTTTGAAAGGATTTGGGAGACAAAATGGTGCCTAGGGCAAGTTGCCCAGCCATGGGCGCCGATAGCACAAGCCTTGGCGCCTTGTGACCTTCAGTTTAATTCAAATAGTCATAACTTCCTTATTTGAGTTCCATTTTTAGCAAATTATATATCGTTAAAAATCTCTTTAAGTTTAGTTTGAAATAAAGTAAAACAAGTTTTATTCTAAAATTCTGTACAATTTAAGGTTTATGACAAAGAGAGTAACCAAAGGTCAGAAATAGTGGCAAGCATTCTTCTATTTTATGATTATGACATCTTTTGCTTTCTTTTCTTGATGGAATCAATAAGAATGCTTCCCTAATTATCCCGGATCATTCAATCCTTGATCAAGATGAAGAAGAATGATAATCTTAGCCCAGTTCCTACACTGTCTTGGTTGTTTTCCTTAAGATAGATAATGATAGTGCAAAGTACACATACTTACATATATTTCTAAATGTGAGGAAAAAACTTCAAGAAAGCCATACTTTAGCCAAGCTAGGAATGTCAAGGCTACTCCATAAGAAATAAAGAACATGTAACTTATAAAGGACGACTATTTTTAGAGAATTATAAAGTGTAAGGAAAAGTGAAGCCAAATTGTTTAAAGGGATACATAACTAGTCGTGTATTCATGTATAAGTAAGAATTGTGATGTATGGAGATTGTACCTAAGTCTTGCACTGTAATATGCAAATATGTAAGGTGAGTTATTGGCACAGTCACATCTAGAAGGATATTAAGTACACGAAATTAGACGTGAAATCTCAACATGTTATGTATGGTGATTCTATCTATGCTTTTGTACCGAATGGTGTAATTTTATATAATGAATAAGATTGGGCATATTAAGGGATGAAGTCCTAGGTCACACTTACACAAAGTATATGAGAATGTGAGAAAAGATAGCTCTTCTTATTTGTTCTTTTATGAGGACATAATTAGTGTCTGTGCATGCTTACGTCACCAATTTAACTAAGGAAAGTTTTATAAGATAGATAAAAGCAAGTATGACTAAGAACCAAAGAAGTGTTGCATAACATCAAATTAGAAAGCAATGATATAGGAATAATAAGAATGAGTGAGTAACTAACCCTAATCTTTGAGTTCTTAAAGAAAAGGTAATATAAAGCATCCTATAAACTAGCTCATAAGTATGATAATTCACTTAAGCCCATAAAAGCTTTGAAAGTGGTAAGGTAAAGTTATGGATAATAGTAAGTTTGAGGGCTAGGACGAAGAAAATTAGAATATGGATGATTTGTTGTGCACGAATCCTTTTTTGCATAAGAATGCCAATTAGTCATGTTTGTGATCTTGATGGTATTCTTCTATATTTGTGGTTGCTTGGGGTAATCCAGTAGGCTCGGAGGCACATGGTCCATGAAGCCTATGGAGATTGATAGAGCATCGCTTCCACCTATTAGGCCTGGTGGCACGTGGTCCATGAGGTCTATGGATCCCAATGATGTATTAGCCTAAAAAATCTAGTAGGTTCGGTGGCACGTAGTCCATGAAGCCTATGGGGATTGGTATAGCATCACTTCTACCTATGAAGCCTAATGGCACATGGTGTATAAGGTCTATGGATCCAAATGATGTATTAGCCTCGAAAATCCAATAGGCTCGATGGCATGTTATCTATGAAACCTATAAGAATTGGTAGAGCATCGCTTCCACCTATGAGGCCTGGTGGCACGTGGTTCATGAGGTTTATGGAACCCAATGATATATTAACCTTGAAAATCTAGTAGGCTCAATGGCACATAGTCCATGAAGCTTATGAGAATTGGTAGAACATCACTGCCATGCATGAGGCTAGTGGCACATGGTCCATGAGATATATGGAATCCGATGGCAGGCCTAGATGTAGTTGAGATATGATTTGATGGTCGTTCAGTATGTGATGTATGTACATTATGTTGTCTACATATCTAATTGAATATGTGTGAATTGTGGAATGGTTATGCTTGTGAATGTGGAGGGCCTAGGTTGAGTAGGACTCATAAAGACCCCAGTAGCAAAAAGGCTTGGTGGGCCATTAGTTCATAGCAACCCCAACTATGAAAGGGCTTGGTGAGTCAACCTTCCTTAAAGACCTAATGGGTTATCAGAGCCTCAGCTAAGTGAGTCTCATGGGTGACTCGATGAGCTATGTATATATGTTTTCCATGTTATATAATATATATATGTATTCTTGATTATGTGAAGAAACCCTGGTTGTGACCACAAGTTAAATGTAGGTGATATATGTGACATGTGTAAGAATATATTTCATGCATTTATATAGGTGTGTGTAGAGGACCATATATTTCTAGTATCTGAATCCAAGCATCTAAGGTATATATGTTACTCATAATTTAGACAAGTATATCTCGTGTTTGAGGGGTTCCCTTAGAGGAACCAAATGATTTTATGACCCAGCACGTCAGTGCATGAGTCTAGCATGGCGTGCATAAGTCTAATGCTACACTGTTGCATGAGAAATCTCTAAATATGTGCATATATGCAGGGATGAGCTTATAAGTTCATAATCCCTATTGTATGGTAGGATTATATGCTTATTGAGTTATCTTGACTTACTTTTTTAGTTTCCACCTTTCAGATGCAGCCTAACGGAGGAGTACCTTTTTTTTAGGGACGACAGGTTCAGCGTGACCCCACTCTTTGATAAGTTCTTAGTCTTTGAGTAAGATAGTTTAGTGTGCTCTATAGCTATATAGGTCACCTAGGTCCTAAATGAATTATGTTGTGATGTTCATACATCTATGTTAGAAATTTGAGGGAGCTATAGTGACAAGTGTAGTAGGCTTACGGCCTAGGGACAACCTATCCCTAGTCATTGTGCCGATCACGTTCCTGTGTTTAAGGTCGTGACAATTTGGTTATTTGGGTATACACAATAATGTTCCAACATAAATGTATAAGTAAGGAGAATGTTAGGAGAGGAGATGCTAAGGCTCATGGAATAGAGTCTTAAATATATCAAAATGTTGTGCAAATAACTCTTATCATTATGTGTCCTTGACTATTGTTTGAATGTATGAATTATTTGAACCTTGTGCATAACCCATTGGTTGTGATTGTTTTGAATGAGAAGCGGAGCGGCTACCACTATGGTGGTGCACTCGGTGATTGTACTAATGACCTTGCACTGACAAACCCTATGGCTTTATGCCAAGAATCTATCGTACAGCCTTTTGGGTGGAGAAATATATCTATATGACCTCAAGTATTGGAGAAAATTATTGTATCACATATGAATTACATTTTGCATCTCATTATTTATGATTGTGATGTAGAGTGTACTGTAACCTGTAGAATGTATATTGATGTAGTGTGTATTGTAACTTGTGGAATGTATTGTGATATGGATTGTATTGTAATCTATGGAATGTATTGTGATGTGGAGTGTATTGTAACTTGTGGAATGTATTGTGATATGGAGTGTCTTGTAACTTGTGTGAAGTACGGTGATACAGAGTGTCTTGTATCTAGAGTTGTCAAAGTGAGTCAGGAAAAAGTGGGTAGGGCCAGACCGACCCACTTTTCAAACGGGCCAACATTTTGAGGGCCCGAACCTCATGTTGGCCGGCTAAATAGGCCAGACCACTTTTTTTTTTGTGAAGTGTAATTTTTTTTTTTGGGATTTTCTAACTAAAAGTGCTTTATATAGATAGATTCCCACGAGGAGAAAACCATGCTTATTTGAACATCCATGGAATATCTTGTTAATGTACCATCAAAAGCTGCTAATATAGCAACCAAAGCAATCACAGATGGTCGATCTAGATTCGAGAGAAAAAGATTGACAAAGACCAACGATCTTGAATGGACGGATGGCGATCTTGAACAGACGGAGAGAGAACATTGATAAACGGATGGGGAGAGTCAAGACCAACGAGAGGAAAAGATTGAGAGAGACCATTGTACGAGTGCGACACTGGTGAGTTAGTGACGGATGGCAGCAACAGATGGCTAAGGAAGAAGGAAAGGCTATGATTGCATGAGCGGCCGAGGGTGTGCCACAACTGCTGTGCGTGCCTGAGTCTGGAGGGAATTATAAAGGCTGAAGCTTTGCTAAATGCTAGGGTAAGTTGGCTTGGTTCTGATTCTAAAGAGTAAAGACCATTCATAAAAATAAAAAAAAATAAAAAATAAATAAGGGTTACCTGGGCCGAGCCTTAAAAACTTCATTAAAAACTGGCCTTCTTTTTAAGAAACTTGACCTACCCTAAAAGTGGGCTAAAGGGTTGGGCCTATTTTCACAGCTCTAATTGTATCTTATGGAATGTATTGTGATAGGGAGTGTATTGTGATGTGGAACGAATTGCGATTTAAATGACTACATATGTGTGTGTGTGTGTGAACATTCCCTATGAGTTGAGGAATGGAGAATGTACTTGTTTGCTTAACAAGAGTTTATTTCCTCGTGCATTCACTCTAAGGTGACAATTGTTGGTTCTCATTGTAATTATTTATTTATTCTTGAGAAGGTTATCTACTTACTAAGATGTTTATCACACCCCATTATTAATATTTTACAAGTCCCACGTTTGTCGAAGAATATCCATCTGAGGAGTAGTTAAAGTTCGGAGTTTCCCAACCCTCTCTATTTTGCCAGGTTGGTGCTTTTTGTGGAGTCCCTTGTCTTTGATTGTATATAGAAGCATTGTAGTCGAATAAAACACTTAGGAGGGAGAGGTTTGTGTACGAAGTTATATATATGGCATAATCACTTCATTCTTTGTATATGATTCTTGTATTCCTTATTTGAATGTGTTGAACATGGAAAGAACCAAAAAACATAGGAGATTAATATTGAGAACTTAAGATATATAAATCAAATGAGTTATTTATGTCATTGTTGTTTTCACATGTTGAAATAAATATGTTTATAAATATATATGTGACTTGTGTACATTTGGAGAATTATTAGGAGTCAGGAATACAAGCTTATGACTAGAGGATAGTTCGACGTCGTGCCAATCATGTACCATTTGGGGTTGTGACAATATGATTCCCAAGAAAGGCCACCTTGCCATTCACAGTCAATTCTCAATACATGTCCCATGGGGTGCATTACCATGTCCAATCTTTCCTTTTCCAAGCACAAGAACAAACACAATCACAACTTATAAACATCACAAGCTCACAATGTGCAACAAACATATGACTCATGCATTGTATATCACAAATAAAGGTCACACATCACTTGTTGGTCCTTATGTAATCAACCATATAAATTCACTATCCAAACTATGCCAAGTCATGCTACATGAGCATACTCATGGTTTATACAAGTGTTGCTCAAACAAATGTTTATTACCATGCATGAGATTTTCACATATTACTACATCTCTATCACAATCCAAACAATTTGAGTATGTATATATATATATATATCCATATCTCTCAACATGTAGCACGTGAGGTAGTTGGTGTGTATGTATATATGCATCTCTCCATATGTAATTTATAAAGTTTGGTATATACATTTATACATATAGATCTCTCCATGTACAGTCTGGGAGGTTGTATGTTGCATATGCATTTACGTATTCCTCCACATGCAATTCATAAGATTGGTAGATATTATATATATACACATCTCACCATATGCTTTTTTATAAAATTGATACATATGCCTATATATACATATGCTTTTGTATGCCATTTGTGAGACTGGATATATATACATACATGCACATCTCTCCACTTTCCCGAAGTTCAATCTTTAGGATACTCATGAGTTGGCTCAAGCTTGGTCTTACATCCAATTACTAGACATTTGAATTAGATTTCCTATCCTCACAATCAAGCCTTTTGGACATCAACCAATTCATTCAACAACATGCTCATGTTACAATCCACAAGATACATATCCTAGCTTTAATTCATCATAGATGCAACAAATAAAAAACTCATTGATGCATACTTTCTATTTTTCATTTATGAACCAAGGTACATCTCAATCATTTTATTCGCAAGGTATGTTTTACATGTAGTAGTCAAAGAATTTAAAAAAAAAAAACAACTTGAGAGTTGTGATACCCGTGGGAATTATAACCTAAGTTTGTTTGTTTAACTGAATTGTTGCTTCTTACCCATTACTTTTTTTTTCCTTTTTTTTTTGCCTTAGATGTGTGTGAAGTTATTTTTGTATGCGTTTGGTTGTTAATACCCGTGTGATGTGTTGTGGGTAAGTAGGGGACTAAAATGAAAAGGAAATCATGCTTGGGTTGTCTCGTCAAAGACACTTTGCTTGGTATTTGAAAACCTTGGGGGTACATATGGCACTTTTATGAGAGAAAACTAAATAAAAAGAAGGATAAAATGATAGCATAAATGAGTAAAATAATGTAAGTTGGATAAATAAATAATAATAAATAAAGAGGTATGCAGAGTATAAATAAATGAATAGGTGTAAATAAATAATATGGTATAAGCTAGATAAATGAATAATAAAGGAAAAAGAGGTGTGTGACATTAAAGTAGGTTAGGTAAATGAATAATATATGAGGTGTATGGCATTAGTGTAGGATTAGGAAAATAAACGATAAAATAGGTGTGTGGATTTTTAAAATTAAATGAATGGATAAGTTAACCACATGAATACATAATAATAAAAATAATTGAAAGAGTAACTACATAAAAATACAATAAAATAAGTATGTGGATAAACACACAATAAATAAAATACAAAAAGAGAAGGAGTCCTATTTTTACACTTAACCTAAAATACCAAAAAAAAAAAGAAAAGAGTCTTAGTAACTTAAAACAAGTGGGCGGCTACCTCACACCTCTCTCACATATATGCCACTTAAGATGTTAAACCCTAGACACCACTTAAGAGACTCCAAACCCTAGACACCACTCAAGCTCTCAAAACCCTAGACGTCATCTAAACACTCTAAACCCTAAACACTACCTCAGAATACTCAAAACCCTAGCCACCTCAAGAAGAAATCCTAGCCACCAACTCACTTCTAAGTTCTAACACCACCCTAGAGGGAACCCAAGACCCCTACCCCTTCATGTTATTTGGCAAATTCCTAGTCACCAATGACTTTCCCCGAAGTTAAAAATCTCCAAAGACCAAGGTAAGGACTAGAATCCCAAATCTATTTTATTTTCATTGACATGAATTAGTTCGTATGTTCGAGGAATTAGGTGGCTAAAATCGGTAAGATTATTAATTTTGACTTCTTGTTGCACCCTCTTGTGAGTGGGTGACCTTGTCCTAACTTAGCTTTAATGTCATATATCATGTATATATGTGTGTAGGAAGTCTCCTGAAATTTGTGCGATGATTGTTACTAGGATATAAAATGAGAAGATAATCCTATTTGGTGTGTAGATAATAACATAACATAAATGATTTAGTTATTCACATGTATAATAAAATGTGATTTTAATTATGTTATGTGTGTGGCAAGTGGAAACAGGTATGTTTTCCTTAATTGTTACATAGATGGAATCTTGCTTTAGACTGTTTAGATATATGCATATGTATGAGTGGATTGATTATGCTGATTGGTATTCCCCAGTCGCGACATGGAGGAGGGGCCCAGGTTGAGCTTACTCCCGAGGGGCACTTTGCTAGTGAATGGTTGGAGGATGACCTTCACGATATGATGAAGGGAGCCCAGGTTGAGCATGCTCCCGAGGGGCGCCTTGCCACTGATGAGTACCACATGTGATAGAATTACATTATGGTTATTAGATTTGTATGCTTTATTATTATGTGCAATTTATTAGTGTTGAGACTGTGGCCCTAAGGGCATATTTGTATGATATTTCATGCTTTTAAGCTTGGTTATGGTGATGCTGCTCAATGAGTTACGAAAATTCATACCCTCCATGCTTCATGTTTTTTTCATAGATCCTGCTGTTATAGAGGAGTACCGCCTAAAGAATAGTAGTGTTTGTTGCTAACCTTCCCATTGTTGGGTAGGGTCTCATTTTGTTTTGTATGATGTTTGTCTTAGGTTGCTATGTAGTTGTGTAAGTCACTTAGGATGGATTTTGGATAACATGTTGATTAATCTAAATTCTGTTTTTATTGGATAGTTTGGTATCTTTGAATTAAAGCACATTGCGACATATATACATATTTTGGAAAGAGATTACATGTTTTATATATAAATTTGAAAATAATTTACTATTTCATTATTTTAATATTTAATTTATTACTTTATTTATGGATATTTCCACATAGATACTCATATTTTATGGGATATATTAAAGGTGAGTTAGGCTTACAGTAATGGAGAAGTATAGTTACTATGTCGGTCACGTGCCCAAGCGCGAGTCGTAACAAGAGTAGGGCTACCTACTCACCTCAACTCCAAGCTATACTTCTACACTATGATTTGAAGGAAGAATGCCAAAGAGACTCACCAGATATGTACGAAACAAGCCGAGTAAAAAGAAAACTCAAATTCAAAACAAAATACCACCAGCAGGTTGTGGCACCTTGGGCACCCACCTTGGCGCCTTAGGTGCCACATGCGTTCTTCAACAAAATCTAGTTGCAGGCTGAGGCACTAGCCCTGCAACTCTCAGCTAGGCAAGTTGCCCAAGCACAAGAATAAAATTCCAACCAACATCTTAGGCTCCTAAATCCTTCCACTCATGTTTAGCCACTTCTAAGGTCATCCAAGCACTTATTTACCAACTCAAACCCCCTTCCCCCAAAAGAACCCATAATCAACACTTGATTTCAAGATTATCTCATACCATCAAAGTTTCTTTGAGATGAGTTAATCATGAAAGATTTGGTATCCATTAATCTTTCCATCAATCCTCACTCAAAACAAGATTAAAACACATAGAACAATTAAGAAGGAGGATAAAGACATAATAAAAGCATTACCAATAAAAATGCCACCAAAAAAAGGCTTAGGGTTTACTATTCATGGAAACAAAGAGATTAAGAGATCTTCCATGAACTTACCTTGATTCAATGATTTTTCGACGAGGAGAGGAGCCGTTGGAGAAGAGAACTTGTTGGAGACCAAAAAGGAAGCAAGGTTTGATGAAGGCTAGAGGGAGGGAGTAAAAGTACCTTGGTGTGAAGTGAAGGTGAGAGGCGTGCATGGAAGGAGGAAGAGGGCTAATGATTTATGTGTGAAGTGTATGGGTAAAATGACCAATTTGCCCCTTATTCCAAAGAAGGACAAGTTTTGACCCAACGGCAAAGTCAGAACTTTATCAAATATAAAATTGTTTATCCCTCACATACCACACTAAAACCACAACACCTCATTCGGCTCAAGGACACATATACAGGCCAAAACACCAACTTCACCACACATTTTCACAGAACCATGAGGGTTTGATATTCCTTTCAATTTGGTCCTCATAGGAGCTTAACCATACATGTTAACTCTTTAAGGCACATTACTGCCCAATCAAACTTATATATGCATACAGGATCCTTCCAACTCCTAAGTTTTATTCCACGTCCATGCTCAAATGCCACAAAACAAGAATTCTCACAAACTGCAAAACAATCCTTCACAAGGACTTATTCACACACCAAGCTCCCACGAGCCTCACATAGCATCAAATGTCAAATGCACATGCATACCATAACACTTGATCATAACAAAAGAAGGACAAGTTTTGACCCAACGACAAAGTCAGAACTTTATCAAATATAAAATCATTTATCCCTCACATACCACACTAAAACCACAACACCTCATCCGACTCAAGGACAAATATACAGGTCAAAACACCAACTTCACCACACATTTTCATAGAACCATGAAGGTTTAATATTCCTTTCTATTTGGTCATCATAGGAGCTTAACCATGCATGATAACTCTTTAAGGCACATTGCTTCCCAATGAAACTTATATATGTATACAGGATCTTTCCAACTCCCAAGTTTTATTCCATGTCCATGCTTAAATGCCACAAAACAAGAATTCTCACAAACTATAAAACAGTCCTTCACAAGGACTTATTCACACACCAAGGCTCCCACGAGCCTCACATAGCATCAAACGTCAAATGCACATGCATACCACAACACTTGATCACAACAAGGTTCATATATCCACCTTCATAGAAACCAAACACATACGAACATGGTCATGAAAACACAAATGCACATATGCATCCACATAAACTTCACAAGTATAACACTTAAAGAGAGAGTTGGCAATGTGGCTTACTGAGTGGCCTTACTAGTGGACCTAGAAGGGGTCCATCTTGTTTTTCATGTTTTAACGTTGAAAAAGTACCTTCATGATCCATCTCATGTGAAATATCCTAAAACAGTCCTAATGGATGACACCCTCTTTTATGAAGAGAATCCAGTACCTGTTTTGGATAGGCAAGTAAGAAAGATACGTCAAAGGAGATACCTTCAGTGAAGGTATTGTAGAGGAACCACTCCATAGAGGAAGCAACTTAGGAAGCAAAAGAAGAATGAGGTCTAAGTACCCTTAGTTGATTGAGTCTAAGTGTATGTCATTGAAATTCAGGGGACGAAATTTTTTAAAGGGGAGACTATAATACGCAAGGATTTTATGTGAATATAACTATGTTATTGCTTGACTTGTATGCATGCATACCAACATGAGAATATATTATTAATGATAAATAGTTCTTCAATGAAAAGGAAATGGAACTTGATGTGTTGATTACATGGAACCGTGAGGATTATGTATATTCATTAGTGGTTGATGCTTTATATATACTATGGAATGTTGTATATATTTGAGCCCTTTGAGGGACTAAAATGAAATGAAAGAGAAAATACAATGCTCAAGTAAAATGAAGTGAATATGAGGAAACTGAAATTAATTGTGTTGATGAGTAAAAATTGTTTACTGATGATTATGTTGTGGATTGCATGTGTAACATCTTTATTTTTGAGAAATTCTTATTTTGCCCCTAACCTTAGCCATTGCCCTTCTTGACTCCCAAGGGCAATTTGGTCAAGTTTTACACATATTTACAAAACACACACACACACACTCATCCTTCATTTCTCTCACAAACAAAACACCTATCTCATCTTCTCTCACGCCACTCATCTCCTGCCCACCTTATTCCCTTCCATTTCTCCTCCGGTCACAAAGTCTCTGTCATGTACCTCCCCTCCGGTGGCATTCTCTCCCTAATATCTGCTTTTTCTGAGTTATAAATCCTAGATGTCTTTATGAGGCAAAAGTGTTCCTTGATGTTTGGGTGAAGTCTCCAAAGCTTCCCTTTGATGCTTGGATGAAATTGGAACATAAATTTGAATGATTTTTGAATGAAAAGGTTAGATTGAGTAGAAGATAACATATGAATGCTATTCTAAAAAGTTTTGGGTTATGTGATGAAATCTTGAAACCAAGGTGGATTTTTGAGGTTAGAAAGGTTTTACTCGATGGAAATACATGTTTGGAAATTGAAAATTCTTGTGGGTGAAGGTTTGGGGCCTTGGAATCTATGTAGACCTCAATGGAAGTTTGTTTATCTCTGTTTTAGGTGTTTTTGCTATATGTCACCACTACAGCGGGGTAAATCACTGCTGTAGTAGAAAACGCCACTGTTGTTCTGTGTATGGGCACTACAACTGCAGCTGGCAAAGACAAAAATAGTCTCTGTGTTCCAGCATTGTAGTGATAAAGAACCTTTGTTTAACATGTTTTTCACCATCTTTTTCACTTGTTTTCATTCCCAAATCACTAGGCCTCCTTCCTAAAATATTCAAGCAACTTCTTCCTCTGCAAATATAAGGAATAAAGATATATTCATAGCTTGAACCTAAGGTGAGGGAAAAACTTTACTTGCTCTTATTTATTCACTTCCCAAGTTCATTGAATTATGGAAATGCAATATGTGGTTGTCCATTTTGGGTTGAAAATGTTAAGCACATGGATTGGCAGTTATGAATAATTGATTTAATTATGGATTGAAGATTTATATGCTAGCCCCATTGGGGCGAGATCATATAAGATGAGATGTGGTTACTTTTAAATTGTTGCTCACATTGATTGGCTGGAACTTCAATGTCATTGGGGTAAATTTAGAATGATGTTATTGTCTTAAGTAGGGAACGTGTTTGGATTGAAAAGTATGATATGTACTCATTAGCCTTAAAGTCCTGTAGAGTAGGAAATAAGGTGGTTGTACCTCAACTATGTGATTGACTTTTGAAGAATGATATTATTCTGATTGTGTGTTATGAAACTGGGAAAGGCATGGGCTTGTGACCCATGGGATGGAGCAAATAAGGGAGGCACAGACACAATAAGGGAGGATTGTACTATACAATTAGCGATGGACATCCATATACCTACAGGTTGATGTTGAAACTTTCGGGCATCAAAATGACATTTAATGGAAAGAAACAGGAGAAGTGTCCAAGCTATAATAGAGATATGCAACATATGCTTTATGAATTGTTCTTGTTACACGTATGGTACATCTTTCATATTTGTGCTTTAAGTATCTTTATTTTAATTGAATAGAATAGTTTTTTCCTCATTGAGTGCTTTACTCACCCCTTCCCTTCCCTTCCAGCTGTTGAAGAGGTGTGCCCCACAGAGTAATATACCAGAGTCACCACCCCTTTTTCTTGAGGTATTGTGTAGTTCTTTTGTATACCCTTTTTCTTTTGGAAACTCTAGTGACTATTCGATAATCAGGTAGAGGGCCCTAACGAGATGTCATTTGTTAAATGATTGTTTTATTCTTGGATTAATGTATATGTCGCAAGTATCTATTTGTAACATTCTTACCTGAATTTGATGCTAAGAATAAATCAAATAGAGAAACAATGTAAAAGTATATTTGCTCCATGAAAAGCATACACTCCCTAGTTTTGAAACAACTTATGCATATGTGTGTGTGTGCGTGTGCGTGTGTGTTTGTGAGGTTTGTAGAAAAATGCATGTCAAATAGGATAGAATGGTCAAGGTTTAGGCTTACGGTGTTGAGGTAGGGCTCACCCACCATGGCTGGTCACATGCTTAGTTTTGGGATGTGACAGCCTTCTTTGGTTCGTGCTCCGCCTCCCATAACCTTGCTCTCCTCTATTTATTGAGTCTTTGGAGGGGTGTGTGTATTAATTCTTATATAAGTATGTTTGTGACGTGAAGTGAAGACCCGAGTGATATTATTAAACAGTTTAAATTGGGGGATTATGGAATTTTAGCCTACAACTTATTATCATGTGTTCCTTCCTTTGTTTTGACACTCAAACTTGAGGATTTTTCTAGAAGCCACAGTCTGAATCTTCTAACCGACATACAGACCAATATTCCTCCCCTCGTTCTTCCTTTCAGCTCAAGCTGAAAATTTGCGGCGATTTTGGGTAGTTCCTAGAGAGAGAACGGGAATAAGATAAGAAACTAAACATGGTCTCGCCTAGCTCTCTCATCTCACCATGCATGTGGGTTTAATCAAGGGTTTAAAAGGGTTCTTTTGTAGAAGGGAAGAACTTCACTTTGATTATGTTGATTTATCAGAATCTGGATGAGGAATTTGAAGTCTAAGATGGTTTAAAACCCAAAAGTTGGAAATGGTTAGCTAAGCCTTACTAGCTGTTATGAGTCTATGGAGCTAAATTGTATGTTCTCTGATGATTTCTTGGCATTTTAGTTAAGCCCTGTTAGGAATCTTTGGGTTGAAATATGTTAAGAAAAGTAATTTTCTGTGTTGTATTGAATACATGTTTGGAATGGCTAACTTTATGTAAAACAGAAACTTTGTTTGAGGGTGTTAAACTTGAATCATTGATGTTGTTCTGTAAAAGAAATGAAGTGTGTAATGTTATTGATGGATTTATGCGCTCTCTGATCTGGGAATTGGAGGCTGGTTGGCATATTTGAGAGGAATAGGGCTGTCTATGTTTTGATGCTGCAAAACAGGGTGTGTACCGCTGCAGCGGTGGGTCTTGACAGAGAGGACCAGCGACAATAGACAGAGGCTATGTAACATCCCAAAAATTAGTATTCTATTTAATTATATTAGAAAGAATATAATAAGAAAATTTTCAAGAAAATTAAGATTTAGAAGAGAAAATGATTGAGTGATAAAAATAGTATTCCAATTAATTATCTATTAGATAATTTTATATTTTAGGAGAGTAAAATACTATTTCATCTAAAGTATCTAATATTACCTTTTGGGAAAATTATTAAGAGAATAAATAGTAATTTAAAATGGGGATTTTATTAATAAAGGAATTAATAAAGATAATAAATAAAAGAAATAGTAAGTATCACTAAGAAATAATAAAATGAATATGTTGGGGTAAAAATGGAATATCACTCAAAAACTTAGGAACTAAGAAAACTAATGAAATATTTAGATAATCATTTAATGAATTTAGCCAAAAGGAAAGGACATGCGGCAGATTGAAAAATATTAAAAGTAGCTTCAGGGACAGATTATCACCCCACCTCATCTCTCGCGTCTTCTTCACCATGAAGCCTTGAAAAATTTCATGGAGATTTCTTTCTCATCCTCATCCCATGCATTCATCATCTCGACGTCACCTTGTTCCTTCATGGAAGATTTTTAGCTCAGCTTTCATCTATCAATAGGCCTTCTCCTTCATTCTCCAACCGGTAAGCTCCCTTCTCCTTCTCCATTCCATTCTCTGCCGGTAAGCCCGAGAGAGAGAGCCTCTAAACTGTGTTTTCTGAACAAGAAAACAGAGGATCCTTCTCATTCACCATAGATGAACCCGAGAAAAAGAAAGAAAGAATCGTGCTCTGTTTTCTTAAACCAAAAACAAAGTACACTTTCCAATTGAATTGAGTGCAAACAGAAGCAAGAATTAGTAACCAAAGCCTCCGGTTTTGGGGTGATTTGGGTCGCAAAATTGTGCAACTGAATTAAAGACTAGAAAACGTGATGTTATGGTCAAAATTCAGCTTAAAACCGAGGAGGAAAAAAGTGAACGCGAAAACAGAATTCGTGCTGTGGCAGTCGACTTCTCTAGTTGTAGAACTGAAATTAAGGATATTTAGTTATATTATAAATAGGAATTAATTATATTTTAAGGACTATAAGCTGTAGGATTTGTTTAAAGGGCCATATGATTAAAGCTAAGAGAATTAGAAGAAAATTGTTCTAGTTAAAATTAGGAATTTAGGTATTTGGAAAGGGACAAAATTTAGAGTCTTTTATTATTTAGAATTTTAATAAAATTATATGTTGTTTTAGAAGGCCAAAATCCAAGAAATAGCTGAGTAAGAGTCAGTCGTCATTAACCTTCATAAAATCTCTTTTTGAAATTATATTACTGTTCCATGAGTTATACTAATTTCTTCCAGATTATTTTCCACTGCTTTTATATTGTCTAATACTATTTTATTTTTAAGTTTCAAGCAAGTTTTAAAATAGCTTCATGGAAGCAAGTTCCATGATGGAAAGTAAGTTTTATGAAAGTTTTTAAGATAGCTTCATGGAATTCCATGATGGTCAAGAAAGCAAGTTTTGAGTTTCAGCTTCATGAAAGTAAGCTTTTATGATGGAGAATTTTCAAGCATTAGCTTCATAAAAGCAAGCTTTCATGATGGTCATGAGATGCAAGTTTTATGTTTTTATTTCCAGGCAAGTTTCAAGAATCAGCTTCATGAAAGTAAGTTTCATGAAGGACCAATTTTCAAGTTATGATGAAAATTTTAAGTTTTATGAAAAGCAATGATATCTGGCATGACAAGTCAGCTTAAAAGTTAGTCCCATGTTATTAAGATGAACTTGAATCAGGAAACTACAGATTCTCTTCTCATGTCTAAGATGAGCTTAAACTGAAGATCTGCAAGTCTTCCTCTCATGGTTTAAGTTGAACTTGAACACAGGGACTGTACCTCTTTCTATGAAGTCGTGATCACAAGCTTACTTTATAAGATGAGCTTGGAGAAAACTCCGTGATATTAAGATGAACTTGACTTAAGATAGTCTTGTCATACTTATTCAATTGTATTATTATTATTATTATTATTATTATTATTATTATTATTATTATTATTATTATTGGCTTTCCATGAGAAATGATTTTCAGAAAATAACATTTTGCATGTAAAGAAATTTTTAGAATTATTATTATTCTTTTATGATTAGAATGGCATTAGCTTTTTAAAAAAATTGTTTTTAAACTACAACACTAGCTAGTGAAATTTTTATCTCACTGTTTTGTGTTTTTAACTTACCATTTTAGAGATTCTCAGCAGGATAAAGGCTGTCCAGAAATAGTTAGAGAGAAATCAAGGTCTTTAACAGATGCCAGGAAAAAGATTGGTGGTAGACTATTGTATTAGAAGTCAAAATTATGTAACATTTGAAGAATCACTGATAGAAACTATTTTTTTATAAATTAAATTGACATTTTCTTTCTTTCAAAATAAGATAAAAATTAATATTTCTGAATAATTAACCCAGATATTAAGGACGTTACAGGCTACATGGCCGCAGCTGCTGCAACGGTGGTCTGGACCTCTGCAGCGATAATAGGCTGAGAGGATTGTGCAGAATCTGGTCTTCCCCGCCGCATCAGTGTCGTGTTGCTCCTTTCATGGTTGATATCTTAGGCCTTTGGCGACTCTTTGATTGTGGAATTATCCTAGAGTGGTTGAGGACCCTTTAGTGTCCAGTTCGGAGCTTTGACTAGGTGAGTACCTAGTCTGCTTCAACCTAGCTGCCTTTGGAAATTGTTTTCTCTCTATCTTTTATTCAAGATAATGATTGAACATATACCTTCTGTTAAAAATTCTACAAAGTGGTTCATTTGTTCTTGCTTACTAACAAATTCTCTTTAGTGAACTTTGAAAGAGAAATTGCAAAAGACCTTTTAATTGATAAATGCATAATTAAATATAAAAAACATTTGATATAATTTATCAAGGACAAGAACCCCGCAAGTCCCCATCTCTGTTCTTGCCTCCATCTCTATCTCCAAAATAGTTTCGAGGGCAATTTTGCCCTCCATCCCCATTCCCGCGAGGGAAATTCCCCAAATGCAGGTCTCTATACTGGGCAATCCCCACGGGGATCACCAAATATGGAGACCTTTTGCCACCCCTAACTAAAAGAATGTAACCCTACACCTGAAACTTAAAACGTCGCTAAAGAATGCTCATGCTATCTAAATGTCGCCTGTAGATTGTTCACTAGTTCACATTACAACAATATATAAAAAGGACTTGCAGCAAAATCGTCAATTTAGAGCAACAACAATGAAACTTCAATGATTTTGAGTATGATGGGGGAATTGGAAAAAAATTGAACTAGCAACACTCCTGCAATAGTTCTGGTAGAATCTAAACCTAGGATTCATATGACAGGCACAATACTGCTGATTACAACAAAAGCTATAATACTATATTAAAACCCAAGAAACTCATTAAACTTAAGTTCCAACGAAAATGAAAGTCCAGAGGTAAATGAATTATGAGAACAAATGAATTATGAGAACCAAAAAAATGATTATATAGCAGATTTACATCAATAGTTGGAAGTGTAAATTATGACACCATAACAAATTAGCATCTACATTGTAATATTAGTCAGTCACGGAATAGACCTAATATCTTTCTCCAACGTGGATAGTTGACAGAAAAGCTTTTATCTAACTAATACATTTTTGTTGGTAAGTGAATGACCGGTAGGAACATGCTCACATGAATTAAATGAATCATTAGTTGCCCATTTTCCTACTCCTGGTTAGTAAGCATGTTTAAATAGATTGTACACGTTATCAATTAGCAGTGACAATAATCAAGGAAAAAAGAAAGGAAAACAGTTAGGAACGAGACAGTTGATGAAGACATATCTCGTGTAGGAGTTTCGATCTAGTCTTGTTAACAAAGTTGAAGCAGAGGTATATATGTACCTCAAGATCCTCAAGATTCTTAAGAAAATTCTGGTTATTCCTGCGGAGCAGCTTGAGCACCTCCTGAATGGCGTGTCTGCTTTTACCCATCTCCAAACCAAGGCGAACAAGATCTTTGTCACCTTCAACTGCTGCGTGGAGACGAGCAACAAGGCGATCAATTGTATCGAGATCTATGTTCAGTGTATAAATCCCCTTCGCAGCAGCATCAAGCTGCGCTAACCGAGCAAGTTCCTTCTGTTTGGTAATCTTAGGATGAGGGATATAAGCAGGGCAGAGTGGAGCAGCAGCAATGGCAACAAGTGCATGGGTCGTGAGAACAACGGCGGAAGCAACGACTCCCACAGCGGTGACAATGAAGCAAATAGCAGAACCAGTGGTCGCCCGACGGAGAAGACGTAGTCTGGAACGAGATTTTCTAAGACTGCGTTGAAGCTCTTGGTCAAGTTCAGAGAAGGAACTGCGCATGTTGCTGAAGTTGTGAGCACCAGCGTAAGTGAAAGGGTTTTCTAGGGTATCGAATTTACGGAA
Organism: Biancaea sappan; assembly: GCA_037074585.1. Lineage (NCBI taxonomy): Eukaryota > Viridiplantae > Streptophyta > Magnoliopsida > Fabales > Fabaceae > Biancaea > Biancaea sappan. The sequence continues at coordinate 71,594,435 of CM073492.1, read as the reverse complement.
GACATGGAAGGCATGATCGCAGTCGGACTGAGTGAGGTGGTTGGAATCGGAGGGGAGATCGCGGAGAAGGTCAAGAAGAGGAGCGTACATAGTTTGCGCACGATGCAGACTTCGATGGAGATGAAGGCAGAGTTCAGAGGTGGTCTCGCTGTGGTCGAAGTAGGTGGAGGCGAGCCGAGTCAGCGTGTTGGGCTTGGCTTGTCGAAGTGCCTCTTGGACGTATTCTCGGTCGGGTTGAAGCACCTTTTCTAGAAGCTTCCGGTGAGAGTCTTCCTCAGAGTAGCCTTCAACGAACTGAGGCGGGCGTTGATCGATTGCAGTGGGGTCAAATGTTTGCAGTTGTATTATCGATTGAATCTCTTTGTAGGAATCGCCCTGCACGGCGCGATCGAATTCGCTAGAGACATTTGGAGCGGGTGAAGTCTGCGTGCTGGTAGTCGTCGAATTCCCTGGTAGCCCATGATTCAGTCAGACATTGATACAAACATCTATCTGGCAAGAAACAGGAAAAAGCCCTTTTTACGAAGAATTAGCAATTTAAAAACGTTTGATCAAAAGGATGTGAATATCTATATAATTGAAATAGAAACCCTAAATCTGAGAGCCCCAGCGACGAAAGAAAGAAAGAATTTAGAATTGCCTTGGTCAGGATCAGGCAGATTGGGGACCGGAGTAGACGCAGAAGACGACGTTAAGGATAGGCATTTCAGCATTCTTCGTTCTGTTTATTTTCCTTCAACTTTGTTGTTCGATTGCCCCTTGTGAAAAGTAGGTGCCACCAGTCCATCAGCTTTATTTTATTTTTTTAATTTTTAGTATTAAATGTATAAGCAGATGCCACCAGTCCAACAGCTTTTTTTTTTTTAATTTTTAGTATTAAATGTATAAACAGATGCTACCAGTCCATCAGTTTTTTTTAGTATTAAATGTATGTTTTTAATAAAAAATTTTAAATAAGTTATAATATTTTTTTGTACTTACTTTTATGAATTTATTTTAAAAAAATATTGTGATTTATCTAAAATTTTTCCTTTAAATAAGTCTATGAAAATAAAAATTTTTAAAATGAAAAAAATACATTTAATACTAAAAAAAAAAACTAGTAGACATCTGCTACTTTTAGGGACCCTAAATCTGAGTCCGGATCCGTTGCCTTTAAAGGCACCGTCCAATAGCCTTAGCAATAGAAAAACTGTTTACTTTCAACAACACTTTTTTTCTCTGTTAAAAGTTTTAGCAACAAAACAAATCGTTGCTAAAACTACAGGTATGCTGCCTCCAGGTAACAAATCCGGACGCCCCCAAATCCTACCCAAGTCAATAACATCGAATTTTGCTCTTCAAGCGGACAGAGCAGACACAAGCAATTGGGTAAACTGTGGAATTTAAATAAATAGGACTATAGGAGCCAAAGAAACAGCGTACTGTCTTGTTAGTGTTACAACTTACAACAATCAAAACAAACAAAAAGCTAAACAAGTTCATAATTAAATATGCATGAAAGGAAAGTAGGAAAAGGGAGATGCAAGAGATATGAATTAGAGTGTGTTTGGAAACTCGTTAAATAAATCTAAGTTTGAACAGAATTGATTTTTAAAATTGATTTTGAGTAAAATTAATTTTACATGAACGTGATTTATGTTTAAAAACTGTTGTCAAAAAAGTAATTTTGAAAAATGAATTTTGTTTGGATATTATATTGTGTTATTTTATTTATCCTTATTTAATTTTTATCATATGAAAATATAATAAAAAATATTAATATTTATTTATTTTATCTCCAAATTTAATTTAATTATTTTTTATTTTATCTCCAAATTAATAAAACCTTTCCACATTAAAAAAATAAATAAAATCAGATAAAACTAAATCAAAAATATATTAGTAAATAAAGAACATGAAAATAAGACTCCTAGTCCAATATACATTTGTGTGTATGTATATATATTTATATTTTTATTGAATCAATCCCTATATAGTAGGAGAGTTGTATACTAAGCTAATGACAAACCCCCCCCCCCAAAAGCTAATTAATTAGAGAACTAGTACATTAATGAAGATAATGCCAAAATCCTTCAGCCACATGTTTAGTCTCCAGAGTCTTCCTCCATATTCATTTGTGAGGAGTATTGATTATAGTTAGTCCTTGACTAACCAAACTAATCATTTTCTCTTCTTCCCTTCGGCATTCTCTTCTCTAGTGGCAGTCATAGCGGCGACATCCTCCCAATCACAGTAGTGGCAGTCAGAGGTGATCGGTGACCTGTGAGTCTTTGAGGTCCTTTATATTTTTTTCCTCTTCCTCTTCCTCTTCCACTCTCTGGTCGACGATTGAAGCAACCAGAGGCGATTAGTGATTGGCGACCGACAACATGTGACCTACACCATCATGTTTATTTCGTTGGCCTCCTCTCCTCTTCATTCTCCTCTCCATAGCAAAGGGATGACAAAAATATTCAAATGGACGAAATGCAAAGAAAGATAACAGAGGGGGTATAAGAGTCTGCATAGTCTTGAAGCCTCAACAACCATAATCAATTGTGCAAACAATCTACTCAAAACCACTTGCATTCAAACGTGAGTTTAGTGATGTGATCATGAAGGCTGTCCTTGAAGAACAAGAGGTTGAATCTATACATGGGCCAATAACACGTTCAAGGGCCAAGAAGCATCAAATGGGATTGACTTGGGTTTCTTTACTTGTGTGCAATGATGGGCTGGGCCAATTTAGAAGCTTGGACTTTGAAGATTAAAATAACTACAGATTTTTCTTATTGTTTTAATAATTTTCGTGCATGACTTTTTGGGATATAAAATCTGATGTAATTTAATGTTTTCAGAGTTGTTGTATTGTCTTTTAGCTTTCCAAGTGGTTGTAGTTGTTGTTGTTGCATTAATGAGGTGGTTATAGGGTGGCTGTAGTTGGTATAGGCTAGGTGGCTGTATGTTGACTATAGTTGTAGGCTCATTAATGAGGTGGCTATAGGGAGGCTGTAGTTGTTGTAGAGGTGGCTATAGGTTGACTATAGTTGTTGTAGGCTCATTAATGAGGTGGCTTTGGTTGCATTAATGAGGCAGCTGGTTTTTGTTATCTATAAAAGGGAACTTGCCCCCTTGTGGCAAGATAATCAGATTTGAGTGAATTATATTTGAGATTGCTTTGTGCACATCTATCTTCTCTTACCTAACAATTGTGTTAGTGTGGCGAGAAAATCTCAGAATTCTTATCACTCCCATTCCGTTCTCTAATCTGGGGTGTGGCGAATTCTACCCATCTTAGCTTGATTGTGGCGCCATAGGCTTATCAATTTAGTTGAGTTGGTTTTCTTCTCTTTATTTTCCTTGTGGTACAGATTGTGTCCTCTTTTAGGCACATCATTTAGGATTGGAATTGATTATGGCTGAAAGGTTCAATGCATATCCAAACGTAGTCATTTTTGTGCAAACGTGAGTCTGCCCTGTCCAACTGTGCGTTTATTGCTTATGAATGGTCATCCAAACATGCTCTTAGTTGATTTTTTGTGAGCATGTGTGTAATACTCAAGGATCTTTGATATTACACATACCGGATTAGGGAAAAAAATTCCCTTTCTAATGGAAGGAAAGTGTGTGTGTGGTTATGGTGTCAGGTGTAAATTAATAAGTGACAAAGTGGTGAGGGAATACTTGTGGCACAAGAGGTATTGGATGAATAATAAGTCTGTAGAGGGACTAAATTAAAATAAAAAATTGTGATATGGCATCACAAAATTCACACAAGGCACATATAAATCACAATTTTTCATCACAAATCCACATTTCACATTTCTTTCACTTAAGTCCCTACACAAGAGCTCTTAAGCTATAATTGCCATCACATCTATCGTAAATTAGCCCATCATGATCTTTAGGCATTGCTCATGCTCAAAATCATGTACACACCAAATTTAACATGTAGAAAAAAAAATATATGCAAGATTCCATTGATTCATAATTATTCATTTTAAAAGTTTTAGTCCATTCCAAGGTTCACACCAACACATAAAACGAACAAGATACATCAATTAAAGCACAAACAAAAAAGATAGAAATAGCTAGCACCCAAGAAGGGGTGAATTGATTTGTTAAAAAAATTTCACAAAGACTTGTTGGAAGTTTAAGAAGTTTTCAGAATCAATGCCAAATTTTTATATCAGAAAAACAGAATATGTTTAAGATGAATAAGAATGAAGTGCAAAGAATCAGAAAAACAAAAAAGTTTAAACAATTAAGCAGATAGGAAGGAGAAGATTAAATAGCAATATTTATACTAGTTTAGCTTATAACTAAGCTTACATCTAGTCCTCAAGTTTGTAAAATACGGGTACTTGTGAGCCACTACAATAAATAACTTTTTCTTTACAAGGGTGTCTCTCTCCCTTACAATGTATTTAACCCCAAACACTTAATTAAGGAGCCCACTCCTTGATCAATCAACTCAGAAAGAATAAGATGAAGCAAAGTCAATTCTCTTGGATAGAATAAATATACAAGTTAAAGCCCTCAAATCAGTAAATGATTGGTAAGAAAAGTTTTTCAAATATTCAACAACAATAAGAATGTTTTCTTAGTAATTTGACACCTACTGTAACTTATATTTATAGCCTAAGATGTAAAAGATTCGTTGGAAAAATATTAGAAGTGATATTAGTAATTTTCTTCAGAAAATAGCCATTATAACTAGTGTCAATGTGCTGGCAGTCGACTAGTAAGACCACGACAGTCGACTGGTACCCTTTAATGAGGTGCCAGTCGACTAGTAGCTATCTAGCAATTGACAGGTAACTCGTTGTTACATTTTATAAAATTGTTCCAGACTTAAGTGGTCGACTGGTTTCTAGCAACCAATCGACTGGTAAGCTACTAGTGTAAGTAATTGACTGTAGTCCATTAGAGGTCTTAGGCGTTTTCAACTGAGAGCAACCAATAGATTGCTTGCAAGCAAGCAGTCGATTGGTAACCTACTAGGAGTCAAAAATTAGGTTGTTCAAAACTCTTAAGATTCTACAACAAAGCTAATCTAGCATTTCAAAAACAATTTCCAACTTGTGTAAAAGTTCAAAAACATTCTTTAAGGTTTTAAAATAGGTTTCTTGCCATTCAAATACTTTTACAAAATATTCTAAGTTCTAAAGGCTTTTAAGAAGATAAAAGGTCTTCACTTTAGTTCTTGCTTTTGACTTATTCAAAATTCCTGAAAACAATATGTCAAAATAGTCCAAGGGATTTATTTTTAATTTGTTTGTTGTCATCAAAATTTAATTTTATAATTTCACATGCAATGGGGCTAACATTCTCTTCCTTTTTTATGATGACAAACCAATTAAAAATAGGACATGTTTTGAAATGAAAATTTCATTTAATAGAGGCAAAGCTCCCCTTGACTTTCATGTCCATTTTCCTTTAAAAAGATATACAATGATTAAAAGGAAATTTATTTTTTCATCATAATGCCAAACAGAGTCAGCAGAAGCAATGATCATAAAATAAAAGTAACTCAAAATGCATCAACATCATAATATATATATATATATTGAAACCAAAGATAATCCATAAACCATAATCCTCATAATGTTAGAAACATAAAGCAAACCAAAATACAATTAACACTAATGTCAGTAGCAAAAACAACATAATCATAAATATTCTCTCCTTTTTGTCATCACAATAAGGTAGTATTATCAAAACAGGCTTTGGTCTGCCTACTTGCATTTGGATGGGCTTGGATTTCAAAATTTGAGCCAGTTAAAAAATAAGCTGACCCGCTTTTTTTTTAAAAAAAAATTTATATAATTATATTATATTATTTAGTATATAAATAACCTCATTCTATCACTTTTTTATATTTTATAACATTATATTCAATAATTATAATAATTTTAAATATGAAAACTTTTATAATTTTTAAAAATAAATATAAAATTTTCAAATTTAAAATAATACAGTTAATTTAAAAAGAAAATATGAAAAATTAAAGTTATTAATTATTTAAAAATATTAAAGAAGTAATATTTTACATGTATAAATTATATTTCAATATAAAATAATTAAAACAATAGCATCATTGAAGAAATGAACCAAACAAACACGTGGCTTTGAAAATAATAATGGTGACTTTTCTTTTTGGTTGAAAAAATAATGGTAACTTCAATTCAGTTCTTGTTTTTTATACATTTATTTCCTTTTTAATTAGACTTACTACTAATCACAAGCTATACTCCATAATTCTTACTTTCATTTTAGAATTTACATCAGCACCTCAATTTTCCCAAAGAATAATAATCAAATTCACAATTAATGTCAGATATATTGTCACGAGGGAACAATAAGGGCAATTTTACTTTCTTACCTCATGAATCTGTGCCTCGGTCACAACAAATCATCTCTAGTTCTCAATTTTACTTTTGTACTAAAATAATTTTAAATTATATTATTTAAATATATATATAAAAAAAAGATTAGCCCTCAGGCTAGCACAGACAAGCCTGGACATGAGATTCCATGCCTATCCAAAAACTGGCCAAGCAACAGTGCTACAAAAAGGGGGCCTTCAATCCTCCCAAGTCCTCAAGGCTCCTCTCCTCCTCCTCGAAGATCACAAACCAAATCAGTGAGCTCTTGAATCTCTATAGCTTGAGTAGATGAAGTGGACTCTAAGTTTGAGATTCTTGCTTTCATAAGTTCCATTTGGTCTCACATCTCCCCCATGCTATCTCTTATCTCTCCCAACATGGAGAGCATATGTGCTAAGTTGTCCATCAACTCATTGAGCAACTGAGCTGTGTTACCATGAGAATCTGGACTAGAAGGACCGACTGGAGCCTCTTCTTCTTCCCCTTCATCTTCTTCTTCATCCTCCATAATTACATCAATTTCCATTTCTCTCCACTCCCTAGCCCTTTTGATGGTAAGGTTCTCACCAACTCTTTTCCAAGTGTTACCAATCAAGGAGAAATTCATTCTTCTTAGTGAATTGCTATCAATGATGCTTGAATCTTCCCTTGAGTTGAAATGATGGTTGATATTACAAGCCTTTATTATTTTGGAGACAAAAGCGGCATAGGGTAGAGGGGACTTCTTCCTATCACAAGAAGCCATCCTATGCATCATAAAGTACAGTATATTGATGGGTTGGTCCTTTTGTAACATCCATGTGATAAGGGTCTTTGACTTTTCTTTACCATAGTGGAATTATGTGAAGTTTGGGTAAGGGATTTATGGTATTTAAATTTTTGGGAACATGTGTGGACTTTGACGGTAATAATGTGTAAATTATTATTATGAAATGTTTGAAGAACTTGATATTTATTATCATTTTTGGTTTAAATACACAGTGATGATGGTAGGAAAAATAAATGGAAATGTGTGATGCCTTAAATTCTTAAGTGTTATAATTGTCTATTGTGGGAATTAGGAGCTTGAGGACATGGGTAGGATTTTTTTAAATTCTTTGGCTGAACACTAATATTTTCCCTGAAGCTTGTTTTTTTAAATTCTTTGGCTGAACACTAATATTTTTCTTGAAGCTTGAGACTCACACCTTATCATCTTCTCCCCTCTTCCTTTGACATTCACCTCTCCTCATTCTCATACACTATATTTCTTCCTATCTCAATGTGATCCTTCATCTATAGCAGTTGGCCGTGATTCTTACTCCCCTTGGTGAACTCTTCAAGCTTGTAAGTAGAAATGTTCATCATCTTCTCTTATCTTTTCTGTACTTGTACAACCTTAAATGTGAGTAAAATAGGTTTTTGGAGTTGAGGAAGTTTGGGGTCAGAGATGGGTGTTCTTGGAAGTTTTAAGCAAGATTAATGATCTAGAATTCTTCTTGGATGTTTATTGATCTAATTGGAACAAGAAACTTGAGAAATCTTTGGTTTAATACTTTGAATTTATAGGTTGGAAAGGTATGATAGAAAATGGGTCAAAAATCACAAGAACGGGGTGCAAAAGGCCACCTAGGTGTGCTCATGATAGTGTTTGGCTGTGTTTCACCCCCTTAGGTGGTCATTTTTCTGCCTAGGCGTGCATGTGGCAGCGGATTTTGATAGTTTTGATCAATTTTCAAATGATCATAACTCTCTCGTCCGCACTCCGTTTATAACAAATTTTATATTGTTGGAAAGGTATTTGAGTCTAGTTTCTCGTGAAATAAGAATTTATTGAAAAATTCTTACTGTTTGAGAGTTACGACTAAAATACTAAACATGGGTCAAAATTAGTGATAAGGAGTTCCTTATTTTTTGACTTTGACATGTTTTTACATGATTATCTCCTAGGGATGGATTGTTTGATGTATATTTTACATACTTGGGGACTATTCAAGGTAGTCAATCATGGAGTCAAGGTGAGTAGATCAACTTGCTCCTTCCAAATTTTATTGGACTTTACCTACTATGAAGTTAGGCAACTTTCCTCTCTAAAACTCAAAGGTCCTGGTCAAGCAACTTGAAGGGTATATATTCCAATTTATGATTAAAGCTACATGGGTAAATCCAAAATGCTAAGGTAATGAATCTTGTTGTCTTGCTAATTGAGCAAATTAAGATAATTGTGGTTCTTTGTTAAATTATAGATTGGTTAAATTAATTCAAGAATTATGGATTTAAATTATGTGCATTGGTATGTCTTCCAATTTGAGTTAATGTGGTTATGGATACCCTTGAATTTACTAATCTGAGTATGATTAGTATTTTACTAAAAGATTTACTGGAATGGTGTAGAATATTCCTCTTACATACCAACACTTTATTTTCTCTCTCAATCTTCTTATTATGTGATAAGATTTCAAAATGGGAAAAAGTATGCTTAGTTATCTGTAGTTAGTAAAACTTCAAACCTTATATTGGTACATAACTACAAATCTTTTCAGTTTAACCACTGATGCCAGAAATTATTACACTCTAACTTGCCTTACACTTAGAAATGGATGTTTCTATTATGGCGTATCATTCCATTATGTTTATGGTTAAATTGGGGTCATAGGAAATTGTTTATGTTGGACCATCTTTATTTTGCTTGGGCATAGATACATATTTTTTGGCATGTATTTCCTGCTATGGTTGTTGATGTGGAAAGATTACCCAACAATGATTTATTGTTTTTGTACATTGCCTTCATAGTTCTTTGTTGGCATGTTATTATGTGGTCATTATGGAATTGGCTATGAATGGTTGATATGGTGTTGCATACTGGCACGTTGGATATAATAGTTGATATGGTGTCGGATACTAGCACATTAGATATAATGGTTAATGTGGTGCCTAGTACTTGCACGTTAGATATAATGGTTGATATGGTGCCGGGTACTGGCACATACAGAGGCTATTTTGAGGCATAAGGATGAGGTTAGGTATGCATATGTGATATATGCATATATTTGGCATTTAAGCCAAGAGGGGTTATAAGATGGGGTTTATATATTATCTATATTATGGTGATATAAGGATGGGGCTACTTATATACATATTTATTCTTTATTTTATTTTATGTTGATGAATTGTTCACATATTATTTGTGAGATTTCTTTATGTTCAATAATGTTTGCAGTTAGTGTTTGGGACTATATATAGAGATATGGTCATGATTAAATGGTTTGAAATGATTTCCCAATGGATTATGATGCTTGATGGTTGGAACGACATTTGTTATTTAATTGGTGAAGTATTATTTTCAATTTCTACAAATTGTCATTTAATTGGTTAGGCTATGCGTCTAGTGCCTGCAATTAATTGTAAACCATTTTCCATTATTTCTTACTAGTATTTATTTAGCAAAGAGTGTCTTTAAACCCCATAACATGTCTTTTTGTTTGAGATTACTCAATGGGTGATTAATTTACTCATTATACTTTTCCTTGGGTATTTTACAGAGTCTGAAGCTATGGCGATCAATCTTATGGAAGCGAGGGGGTTCCCTTGATTCACTACCCTTCTTGTTTCTAGGGTTATTTCTTGGTCTACTTTTGACTTGTTTCTTTTAAACTTCTAGATGTCGCTCTGTGATCTCATAGGATACCTAAGATAGTTGTATGTATTGTAAATGATCCTAGATGGTGTATTATCATTGATATAAGTTTAAATTTGTAAGCACTTTTTGTATAGTTGGTGATATTTATTAAAATTTGGAAACTTTGTTTAATTGTCATTTATTCTTATAATGTGTCTTGTTACGAATCTAGACCCAGACCCAGAAGCCATGGAAACTTGAGAACCCTTGAGAAAATCACACAGAGAGGAACGAAATGAGCAGTGGTGTGTGATAAAGGTAGAGACAAAATGTTATTTGGCATGAAATGATTTGAAACTCTGATTTCTATTCATAATGTCGTGTTTCCATACCCTAGCAGTCGACTGAAAAAACCCTAGCGATCGATTGCTTGCAGTAAATTGGGGCTTTGTGATTAATGAGCTCCTAGTCAACCGTCGAAGGGCTGGCAGTCAACTGCTAGCTCTTGGGTTCCTCCTTCTAAAAACTAGTGAGCTTCTGGTCAACCACTTGACATTTATCAATCAATTGGCAGCTTTTGCACTTTGAAGAATACCAAACAAAAGGGACCCCGATTGACTGGTAGCTTTCAGGTAGTCGACTGGCGGTAGTAGAAGAGCCAAAAATTTGACTTTTCTTGAGCTAAGATAGGATAGTGCATTAGAGGAGTTTTTGAGGATCAAAGAGACTTGCAAAACACTTTGGTAGACACTCTAATGATTAAGTTAGTAGTGTAATTTAATGAGTAAAGGCAAAATTTAAAGCACGTGCAATAAGAAAACAATTTTTGAGTTCATTGAGTTCATTTGGATGAATCATCCCAAGTTCTCTCCTTATAAAGCTAAACCTATCCTTCGCAAGAGGTTTTGTGAAAATATCAACCAACTAAAAATTTGTTTTCATAAATTCAAGAGAGATATCTTTCTTTTGAACATGATCTCTTATAAAATGATGTCATATTTCAATATGATTAGTTCTAGAGTGCATGATAAGATTTTTAGTTAAGAAAATGACAATTTTGTTATCACACCTAATGGGTATATTTTCAAGAAACACACCAAGATCCTTAAGTAGTTATTTCATTGACAAGATTTGGGCATAATAACCCCCAGCTACAATAAATTCAGCTTTAGCAATGATAAAGCAACACTATTTTGGTTTTTACTAAACTAAGAGACAAGATTATTACCAAAGAATTGGCAAGCTCCACTTGTACTCAATCTATTGGATTTGCTTCCTGCAAAATTCGCATCTAAATAGCCAATTAAAAAACTTGAGGATCCTTTAGGATATTATAAACTCATTTAAGATGTATCAACCAAGTATCTAAAAATCCTTTTTATAGCTTTAAAATGATATTTCTTGTGGTTAGTTTGAAAACGTACACACATACAAACACTAAACATAATATTGGGTCTACTTGCAGTTAAATATAAGAGAGATTCAATTATATCTTTATATTTAGTTATGTCATAAGGTTGACCCTTGTCATCCTTGTCCAAGTTTGTTGAAGTGCTCATTGATGTGGATATTGGTTTTGCATTCTTCATGCCAAACTTCTTGAGCAACTCCTTTGCATACTTGGTTTGGCTCACAAAAATTCTATTATCCATTTGTTTGATTTGGGGCCTAAGGAAGAAGTTGAGTTCTCCCATCATAGACATTTCAAATTCACCTTGCATGATCTTAGCCAACTCTTTGCATAAATTTTCATTAGTAACACCAAATATTATATCATCAACATAGATTTGCACAATAATTAAATCATACTTTTTCTTTTTGAAAAATAAGGTTGTATCAACCTTTCCCTATGAAAAATCATTGTTTAAAAGAAATGAACTTAATTTCTCATATCAATCTCTAGGAACTTGTTTGAGACCATATAAATCCTTTTTCAATCTAAAAACATGATTTGCCTTATCATGATTTTCAAAATTGGGAGTTTGTTCAACATAAATTTCCTCCATGATATAGCCATTCAAAAAGCACTGTTCACATCCATTTGAAATAATTTGAAATCCTTTATACATGCAAATGCCAATACTAGTCTAGCCACAGACACCAAAGTTTTATCATTATCAATATCTTCTTCTTGATTATAACTTTTGCAATTAGTCTAGCCTTGTTTCTAACCACTACTCCATTTTCATCAAGTTTGTTTCTAAAAATCCATTTGGTGCCAATTATGGGATGATCATTGGGTCTAGAAACTAATTCCTAAATTTCACTTCTTTCAAATTGATTTAGTTCTTCTTGCATAGCCAAGACCCAATATTCATCTATAATTGCATCATCAATATTTTTTGGTTCAACTTGAAAAAGGAAGGCTAGGTGGTTACAAACATTCCTAAGGGAGTTTCAAGTTGTTACCCTTTGTGAGACATCTCCAATGATGAGCTCCTTAGGATGGTTTTTAGCATACCTTTAATCCTTTAGAAGGTCATCATTGTTGATTGGTGGATTCTCCCCTTACGGTTTCTCCTCTTCTTGTGGCTTCTTGAGGCTTCTCCTCTTTCTGTGGTATGTTGGCACCTTCTTCATGATCATCATCTTCTTTTGGTGCAATTTTTTATACTTTTTCCACTTTGTCATTCAAGGATAGGTCTTTGAAGTAATTAACACTTCATGTTGATCATCATAATCTTTGAAAGAAGGGTTAGATTCATCAAAAACATGGTAGACTCTTCAACAACTAGTGTTCTTTTGCTATATACTCTATATGCTTTACTAATGTTAGAATATCTAATGAAAATTGCTTCATTGGCTTTGGCATCAAATTTTTTCAAATTTTCTTTTCCATTGTTTAACATAAAGCACTTGCAACCAAACACATAGAGATGAGAAATGTTGGGCTTTCTCTCTATATAAATCATATGGGGTTTTCTTTAAAATAGGCTTTATCAAGGCTCTATTCATAACATAACAAATGGTATTAATTGCATCCGCCCAAAAATATTGAGGAAGTTTTCCTTCATTAAGCATAGTTCTTGCCATCTCTTCTAGAGTCTTATTTTTCTTTTCAACAACACCATTTTGTTAAGGAGTTCTAGGAGATGAGAAGTTATGCTCAATGTCATTTTGATCACAAAATTCTATGAAGTCATGGTTATCAAATTCTCTACCATGATCACTCATAATTCTCATAATGGTCAATTTTTGTTCATTTTGAATAAACTTTGCAAGTTTTAGAAAAGAATTGAAAGCTTGATCTTTATAAGCTAGGAATAGAGTCCATGTGTACCTAGAGTAGTCATCCACAACAACTAGCATATAAGAGTTGTCTTGAAAGCTCTTTGTCCTAAATGGTCCTACAAGGTCCATATGGAGCAATTGCAAAGGCTTTGTTGTAGAAATTATGTCCTTAGCCTTAAAAGAGCTTTTAACTTGCTTCCTCATTTGACAAGCACCACAAGGCTTATCCTTTTCAAAATTAATTTTGGATAAGCCAATTACAAGTTCTTTCTTGACTAATTTATCTAAAAGACTCAAACTAGCATGAACTAGTCTTCTATGCCATACCCAACTCTCATTACTAACACTAATCAAATATGTAGAGTCTATTGAAGAATCTTTATCAAGATTTATAACATAAACATTATTGATCCTTTGACCAACAAGTTTAATTTGCTTATCATTAATATTTTCAACTATTCAATGAGTTGAATCAAAAATCACTTTATTGCCTTTCTCATATAGTTGACTAATACTAAGTAAATTATGGTTAAAGCCTTCAACAAATAAAGCATTCTCAATAGAAGTTGAAGAGTTCTTACCAACTTTACCTACACCCTTGATCAAACCTTTGTTGTCTCCACCAAAGGTCACTTTACCTCCTCTTAGAGTCAAGGAAAGGAATTTGGATTGGTCATCGATTATGTGTTTTGAGCAACCACTATACAAGTACCACTTTCCACTCTTTACCTTGAGGCATACCTCCTCATCCTCCTTGGCTATGAGACAAAGGTTGACTTCTTCATTTGTCTCTTCTTCATTAGAGTCACTATCTCCCCATATAGGAGATACATAGTTTTTCTTCTTCCCTCTGTCATAGTCTTTCTTCCCTTTTTGCTTATTAAGGAATTGTGGGCAATCCCATTTGATGTGCCCACCCTTCTTGACCTCATAACAAGTAATCCTTCTTGCTATCTTGGTCCTTCCTCCATCTTCTAGTGTTCTTTCTCTTTAAGAACTTGCTAAATTTTCTGACTAAGAGTCCAAGGTTTCCATCATTTATTTCAAGCTCTTCATCTCCCTCATCATTATCAATTTCCACGTTCTTGGAAGAGGATGATTTGAGAGATAGAGTCTTCTTCTTCTTGGTTTCCTCTTCTTGCCTCATCTACACTATCTTGGATTCATAGTTTTAGAGATTTCCAATGAGTGTTGTAAGATAGCTCATTGATTCTCCTCTCACCACCATGATTATTGTCCTCTTAGCCTCCTATTCCAGTGTGAGGCATCTAAGCACTTTGGTAGTTTGAGATTTTTTTGAATAAGCAACACCAAGAGCTTTAAGATGATTAGTGATATGAGTAAATCTCAATTGTATTTCACTAATACTCTCATTGGATTTTATTTTAAAATTTTCATATTCAAAGATGAGAGCACTAATTTTTTATTCTTAGACTCCAATTGTCCCTTCATGTACTACTTCTAAAGTATCCCACATCTCTTTTGCACTAGCATAACTTGAGACTCTAAAATACTCATCTTGACTCAAAGCACTAATTATGATCATTTTTCTTTGGCATTTAAGTGCATTAATTTCTTTTTAGCTTCACTCCATTCACTTTTGGGTTTTGGAATAGTATACCCTTCAACCTCGTTAGTATGAGTAAAGGAACCTTGTTCCATAACATCCCAAAGGTCTAGGTTCACTGCATTAAAGAACATTCTCATCTTAGACTTCCAATAAGTGTAATGTTGACCATTAAAACCTAGAGGTTTTGTGAAGGAACTTCCTTTCAGTAAAACACAATCATCTAAACTAGTCATATATCAAATAACTCTTAGAGTGTTAAGTTTTGATAAAGAGCCCAAGCTCTGATACCAATTGATAAAAATGGCTAGCACCCACCCAAGACGGGGTGAATTGGGTTGTTAAACAAATTTCACAAAAACTTGTTGGAAGTTTAAGAAGTTTTTAGAATCAATGCCAAACATTTATATCAGAAAAATAGAGTATGTTCAAGATGAACAAGAATGAAGTGCAAAGAATTGAAAAAAAAAAATCTTAAACAACTAAGGAGATAGGAAGGAGAAGATTAAACATCAATATTTATACTGGTTCTATTTATAATCAAGTTTATATCCAGTCCTCAAGACCACTTTTTGAGTATTTCACTATAAACCATCAGTTTGTAAAATATGGGCACTTGTGAGCCATTAAAACAAAGAACTTTTTCTTTCTAAGGGTGTCTCTCCCCCTTACAATGTATTTATCCCCCAAACACTTAATCAAGGAGCCCACTCCTTGATCAATCAACTTAGAAAGAAAAAGATGAAGCAAATAAACTCTCTTAGTATACAAGTTAAAACTCTCAAATCAGTAAATGATTGGCAAGAAAAGTTTTTCAAAGATTAAGCAAAAATAAGAATGTTTTCTTAATAGTTTGACACCTATTGTAAATTATATTTATAGCCTAATATGTAAAAGATCTATTTTGAAAAAGATTAGAAGTGATATCAACAATTTTCTTTAGAAAATAGCCGTTAAAACTGATGTCAGCCTAGTGGCAGTCAACTGGTAGGACCATGACAGTCAACTAGTACCCTTTAATAAGGTGTCGTCGACCTGTAGCTACCTGGCTGTTGATTGGTAACTCTCTATCGACTGGTTCCTAGCAATCGGTCGAATGGTAGGCTACTGGAAGAAAATTGGTTTTTAGTTAGATAGTGTAATGCCCCACAACTGAGCACGTGACCCGCACGATAGCACAAACCCCGTGCCAGCGTAAGCCTATTTAATATTGTTATATCTAATCTCTTTTTCTCAATTTCATTGTTATCTATCATTAAGCATATGTAATATAATTAGAAGTTCATATATTAACTCAATAGATCCAAAACATGTCTTAATCATGCATCATGTAGAAGCCATACAACAAAACAACTTAGCTTTCAAAAAAAATTCAGAGTTTGAAATATATATATATATATATATATATAATAAAATAAATACTAAAATTTGGAAATATTAATTAAATATAAATAAACATTAATTAAAATAGATATTAATTAAATAATTATTAATTTATAACTGAATATTAATTAAAATAAATATAAATAAATATAAAATATTAGTTAAAACAAATATTAATTTATAATGTAAATAACATAAATTATTATGACCTTAAGCCATATACACACAAGAAAAAAGGACAACTTACTCGGATTCCTTGCAATCTCCCATAATTAAAAGAAATAATATTTGAACTTAAAAGGAAAATATAATCACACCAATATGTATTATCTCACTCCAATAGAATTTAATTCATAATAAAATAAATAGAAATAATCCTTATAATTAACCAGTCTAAGTAAAACACATAGTCCAGTAAAATAATCAATATGCCCTAGACCCCCTAGATATCCTAATTGATCACAAAGCTTCCTAAAATTAATAAAATAAATACTAACTACTTGAGACCCACTCGACAATAGGATAGTCTAACGGCGAACCTAGTCCTCTTGTGAAAATTCCTCTTCCGCTACTTGATCTAAAAAAAAAAAAAAGAAAAGCCAACGAGTGTAAGATAAATATCTCAGTGAGCAAGCCAATGCGTCCTAATAAAGTTCACTACGTAAAAGCAATAAAATAAAAGCATAGGCAATAATCACAAATCACAAAAAAAGATACATATTAGAGAGGCTGCAATTCAATCAAACAATTCATACCAACGAAACTAATACTTATTAATGGCAAAATACACAGGAGCACCTGTAGGTCTGCTCAACCAATCTCATCAAACTCGCCATGACACACAACCTCATCCTCCACGATCAAGGTACTTTGTGGATTAAATCCAAGCTCATCTTCCTACCGAAGAAGTCATTGTCTCTACTCTCAAAGGTCAAACCATCCTATCACCTTGATTTCCTGCTTGACATGAGAAAGGGTACTATCTCACCCAAATACAAACAAGGTTTCAACTCAAACCAAACAATAGCAATAATAATCATCAATCATAATTTCACAAGATAATCCCAATCATCTCTGATTTCAACGATCATAATATATATATATATATATATATTATATTATATATATATATATATATATAACATGTTTATCCCTTTTTCCTAACATTTTCCGTTAGCAACTTCATCAATAATTGAATTATATATAAAACTCTCAATTTGCCAACCCGAATTCCCTAATTGAATTCTCTCTTTCTCACCATGATAATTACCTATCTTATTATTCTATTACTTTAACACTTAAGATAATATTAAATAAGGGTTAGTTCACTCACCTGGGTTCCAACGAATCTTCCAATCAAGCTTCCTTAATGTGAAAGGAAATTCGTGTGCTATGATATTTTTATATTTTCAAAAAAGAGAAAAAGTCTAGATGTTAAAGTGTGTTCTTGAATTGTATTATTAAGTTACTAGAAGGTATTAACGAAATTTAATTGGGACTTACCTTTACCAAGTGGCTCCTCAAAAGATTGAAGCAATGAGTATGTGCATGAAATTAAGAGAAATTTGGCGGATGTGTGTGTATATATGTAGGTGGAGATGGTATGTGTAGGTGTATATGACATTGGAGTTGAATTGGAGTTAGGTGTGTATATGTGTTTAGGAGGTGCCACTACTAGAAATTCAGCAATTAGTGACAGTAAAATCCATCGCTAAGGAAAAAATTTGTCTAGAAAACGTCTATCACAAATCATTTGAGGCGGATTACAATCCGTCGCAAATTTAGTGACAGAATTTTTTGGTCACAAATTTGAAAATTCGTCACAAACAAAATTTCAGAATATTTTTCATCACAAATTTGCGACGGATATTTACATCACTAATTTGTGACAAAAATCATTTCATCTCTAATTTGTGACAAAAATTATTTCATCTCTAATTTGTGACAAAAATTATTTCATCTCTAATTTGTGACATGTATTTCCATTGCTACTTTCGTCACAAATCAGTGACAGATATTCCCGTTGCTAATTTTGTCAAGGATCTGCGTGAAGAGTTGGCTGAAAAATGGATATTGTGTATGAAGCTTTGTGGATGTGGTGAGCTTTATGACTTGGTGAACGTGGTGGCAGAATGAGTATACGTGCTGGAGCTGTGAGAAAAGCTTTATGAATATGGACTAATTGAATTGGAGAGGGAGAAAGAGAGATTGGCTTTCCAAGACAGGTTAATTAATTCAATTTACATATTTGTTTATTTAATTTTCCAGAGTTGGAGAAATTTTAATTTGAAAAGATTTGAGGGTCTTAATTGATGTATTAAATATTGTTTTAAATCTAATTAGAGTGATAGAGTAATTTTGGATATTGGATTATTAAATAGATAATATTTAGTCTACTTACTTATCTTAAATCTTCTAGCATTACTGTCACTTGTTTTTATTGTACCCCTTTTTATTTGTATTATATGCTTTCTTTTAATAAATTCCAAATTTTCGCATAGCTTGTTAGGCTAGGATTTTGTTATTTTCAGATTTTTTATTTGGATTATTTATCCTTAATTTTAATATATAAAAAAAAGACTTAGTTAGTTTGGATGATTGTCTATTTCTTTTATTTAGTCTCTTGCACTATCCATTAATTATTGCTACTACAAGCTATATTATTTTAAATATATTTATTTATTTCTATTTATCTGTACGGCATGCTCTTGTTCTTAGTTAATCTTATATTTATCTCATTTTTCCTTTATTCCTTTCCTATACCAAATAATTTAATTATAACCAATAATTTCAAAAATTAATATCTTAAGATTTAAGAGTTATTTTTTACTTCTTATTTCACATCAAAGTTTTCTATACTTTTATCTTACTAGTCCCGCCCTCTTATAGACATTTCGCTACACTCCAACAAAATTCAAAATCTTTCATTTTAGTCCTATAATTTTCACTTTAGTCCCTGTATAGCCTAGTATCACACATTGCTAGCCTACCGCCCAAAATTGCATATCATAGCACTATCACATCATATTGTAATATCGAAAACACATATTGCACACAAATTTATAAATTCAATATTCATGAAATAAAAATCAACCGTTAAACGAAAAATTAAACAGAGGGTATTACAGAGAGCATCCAGTAGATTGCTTGCAAGCAAGCGGTCGACTAGTAGTCCATTGGAGGTCTTAGGCATTTTCAACCAAAGAGCAAGTGGTTGACTGGTAACCTATTAGGAGTTTTAAAAATCTGACACCAAGAGAAACTAGTCGACTGGTAGCCTACTAGGAGTCAAAAGTTAAGTTTTTCAAAACTTTTAAGATTCCAAGACCTAAGCAAAGCTAATCCAGCATTTCAAAAGCAATTTCCAACTTGTGTGAAGGTTCAAAAACATTCTTTAAGGTTTTAAAATAGGTTTCTTGCCATTCAAATTCTTTTACAAAATATTCTAAGTCCTAAAGACTTCTAAGAATGGAGCTAACAAAACTTTAGTTCTTGCCTTTGACTTTGGTTCTTGCCTTTCCATTCAAATACTTTAATTCTTGCCTTTGACTAGTTCAAAATCCCTGAAAATTATATGTCAAACTAGTCCAAGGAATTTATTTTTAATTTGTTTGTTGTCATTAAAATTTAATTTTATAATTTCACATACAATGAGGCTAACAACAAACTCACATATGACATTTTCAAATGAATGCATTTCACTTCTTTTTATCATATGCATGGCTTAAAACTTAATTGCATGTAGATAAGTTAGGCTTACAAGCCTTGGGAAGGCATATTCCTGGGTCTCGTGCCAATCACTTTCTCAAGTATTGCAGCGTGACATCTCTCATGACTCTTACCTCTCCTCCATCATAAATCCTTCTTTCCTCCTTCAGTGAGATCCTTGCCACCGGCAACCTTCCCTTCACTAGAAAATCTTCATTTGAGGTAAGGTTCAGAAAACCCCTCCCTTCCATCTTCATTTTCGTATCCCTGAAGCCCTAAGTTTGAAATGAAGAAGACTTGGGTCCTTGATTCTTGGGTAAGTTTCCAATTCTTCTCTTAGGTGAGTTAATGCTATTAGAACTTGTAAAGAGTGATTGTTGTATGAAAACAATGTTTTGGTTTGGTTGGAAACCCATCAAGTCAAATCTGAAGTATGGGTGCAAAATTGTTTAAAACTTGCATTTTAATCTTGATTTGATTTTGGGAAGGTTTTGCTAAAAGGGAAATCATGTTTTGGGATAAACTTTTGGTTAGGACAAGGTATGGAAGGTTGGGGACCCTTGGGTGGCATCAAGGACCCTTGAACTGTTTTGGGTGTGTTCCTGCTACATAACACCAATATAGCAGTGCGAGCCACTGTTGTAGCACTAGTCACTATTGTGATTGTCACCTAGCACTGCAGTGACACTTTGGTAGCTGCAACAGCAACTGGCAGAGGCAAACATTTTGTCTCTGTCTTCCACCACTATAGCGGTGAGGAGGAAAGAAGTTTGCATCCATATAGTTTTAACCCTCTTTCTCTCTTGCTTTCATTTCCAATCCATTAGGCCTCCTTCCAAAACATTCAAGCAACCTTTCCACTCCAAACCATCAAGGTTAAAGGTAAATTCTTAGCTCGGATTTGAGGTGAGGGAAATATTCTACCTACTTCTTATTTGTTGTTTCTAATTCATTAAAGTATGATCAAATCTATGCTAGATTATTTATAAATTGATGGAATGTGGAATTGAATCTTAGATAGAGAGCTAAATATGTCTTCTTGGGATGAATGACCCCAAAGGAATGGAACGGGTGACCGTGAGGAGGTACTTTGTAATGAGCATAGATGCAAACATGAAATGATGTGTATGACTTTCTTGTTTTAATTATGGATTGCATATGTGATAAGAATGATGTTGTCATGCTTATGATGTTTAACCCTTTGAAATTTCGCCAATGATGATGGATGAATAAAACTTGTTTGAAGAAATAGGACAAGTTATCTCCTAATGCTAAGGGCTTGTGGTGCCTTCCATTGTGATATATTGTTTATGAATTATGTGTGTTTTGAGATGATGCATTGAGTGTGTATGTGATTGCATTAAAGGGGGATGAGTTGAAGCAAATAAGGAAGGGTTGGAGTAAATAAGGTGTCAATGAGCTCATGTTATTCAATGGCCAATTATATACTATACACGGAAGGAGGACGATAGCCTACGGACATGTTGGAGTGAATAAGGGCAGCCAAAGATGTAGGACAAATGTCCAGAATTTGATGCTTGTGCATGTAAACTTGTTTGCTCTTGTTGCCCATATTATTATATGTATATGTATGAGTTGGATATAGTTTTTACTTGTTGTGTAGAGTATAATGTTTTTCGTACTAAGTATTGTTGTGCTCACCCATTTCCTTCCCTTTCAGATCAACTAGAAGCTAAAGAGGCTTACCTTGCAAAGTAGTACTCCAGAGTTGATACCACTTTTTGCTCGGGGTATTGTTTTGATCTTGTCATACCCATCTCTTTTGTAAATCTAGTAATGACTCCATAATCAAGTAGGTGGGATCCTAGGAAGGGTGTTACATGTGAATGATGATGATATTGTATTGAACTACATGATGTAATTTTTTATGGTATCTATTTGTAAAATTCTTGTATAACCTTGTGATGAGAATGATAACAAATAGATATAACAATGTAAGGATTTAATTTGATTAATGCAAAGCAACACCTCGTATTCTTTTGAATGAACCTTGTAGACATGTTTATGCTACAGTTCATGTTGATTATTATATAGTTGCATATGCATGTGTTGGGTTGCAATTTAGGCTTGCGAGTTCACTTAGCATGCTAGTCACATGCCTAGTTTTGAAGCGTGACAATTTTTCTTATGGTTGATTTAAATACTTAAATTGTTTATAGTTGAAGTCTTGAAAACAAATTTATATAGGCATATGGTTGGGTTAAATATTTTATAAATAAATGTAAGTTATTCGTAGTGTTATATTTAACCAACAATAGTTAAATTATAAGTTTTTTTAAAAAAAATTAGAAAGGCTCAACCTTAAATGTTGTTTTTAATCCCTGTTAAGATTTACCCAACCTTACTTAAAAAATAAAAGCTTAATAGAAACACGGCTGAATTGGCCAAATTAACCCTAACTGACAATTCTCTGAGTGAAAAGTTAACTATCTTTATATATATATATATATATATATACACACACACACACACACATATATATATATATATATATATATGTATATTTAAAGTATAAACATGATGATAATTTAATTTTATATTAAAAATTATTTAAAAATAAGTTAAACAAAATAAACATGCATTAATATGCCAAGTAACTAGTAAAATTTATCGGAGTTTGAGATCTTTAATATTGCTCCCAGGAGTACAGCAACCATGTGGAATGGACATTTTGCGGAGGAGAGGAGAATCAGAAACCAAAAAACTGACATAATCACACCAACCCAATCGTCACTCTCATATTAACAACAAATAATGGCTTACAAGATTTCTCATGCATTTATGAAGACAAAATTAGAAAAAAAAAAAAAAATGAATACAACATTTCACTAGCCCATGGCAAAAGGTGGAGAAATCACAGCTGCTCTTTGTACACTTCGAGCAGCTGGATCTATTCTCTGGTATCCATGGGAAAAATGAGAATCCAAGATATTATCATATAATCACAAATACTCCATACTATAAAAATAAAAATTTGGATGCCATCAATACTTATTTACCTAGATGCTTTGAATAAATGACTTCCAAGTGTCACAGTGGCGGTGCCTTCACCCGTGATTGTTGTCAATTTTATTTCTTTCTCAAGAATCCGATCAAGTTCCATTACAACATAGCTCATGCCAGGTCTCCCCTCACTTGAAGGATCCAAACATCGAAATATCAACAGGATGAGTTCTTCCATGCCTTCTGCTGTAAAACTACTACCCAATCTCCCATCAATGATGTTAGACATGATGCGATGGTCCTCATTCATTTGCACCTTCATTGGATAAATAGAATAACACAAATCAAACACCAGACACTAACTATTGTTTTCCAACTAAAACCCCATTTTGGTCACTCAGAAATGCCCCTTTTTTAAACTTAGTCCCTCACAAATTTTTAGTCCCGATATGATCCTTTACAGATTTTCATTCTCAATTCAATCCCCCACAGATTATTATTCTCAATTTGGTCCCCCACAGATGCAAATGTTCTCAATTTGATCCCTCCATGTGGTGGCCATTAAATAATTTAATGGATGTAATAATTTGGTAGTTAACTTGCTAATGTAGAAGCCATGTAATATTTTTTTTTCTTTGTGCTAATATGATGTGAAATGTTATTTTTCTTTGTGCTAATATGATGTGGAATGTTATGAGATTCAACGAAATTGAGAATCGCATAAAGGGATCAAATTGAGAATGTTTCGATCTGTGAGGGACCAATTGAGAATGTTTGGATCTGTGAGAAACTAAATTGAGAAAAAAAATCTATGAGGAACCAAATTAAGAAAAGGGGAATCCGTGAAGGACCAAATTGAGGTTTTAATCATTGTTTTTCTGATAAATTTTAACTACTGCCTATTTGTTTTCTTGTGATCCAACTCAGCTTCTCAGTCCTGCATTCATGATGTATGAAAATAATCACATTACCACATACCCATTCAACTAGATTATGACTAGAGTCCAAAGATGGTGATTGTGTTGCTTCCTTCCCACTTAACAGTTCCAGCAAAAATACCCCAAAACTGTATACATCACTCTTTTCAGAAAATCGTTTGAACTCTCTAACTCTGCATGAGAGTGGCAGATAAATCATGAACATTGAAGGGTCTAAGTTACCAGAACAGATACAAAATCATATACGAGCCCAAGAGTTATTACTCAGGAGCAAGGAATATCTCATCCGCTGCGACTTGAGAAGATGGACCTGCAATATCAGTTTTACCCAGGAAATTACGAAGTCCTGCATCTGCAACCTTAGCATTGAAATTTTCATCCACAAGAAGAACATTGGCCGTTTTGAAATTCTTGTGCACCAAACGGGGGCTCAGGGAGTGAAGATGAGCCAAACCTGTGGAGAATGAGATGAATGAGCCTTTGTAAATCATAGACAGGTGCCACAGATCTTTTATGCATAGAGAAGGGATTACCAAGCTACAGAAAAAGTTTTAGGATGGCTTACAAAAGAGGGATGAAAAAAATAAAAAAGAGTAAAGGAAGAAAGAAAAAGAAATGTGGGATCCGTTCAGATATTTGGAAATTTTATCTAAAAGAGAAGAAAACTGATACCAGGAAAGCCACAAATGCTCACTGATTTTGCAGAGGATCACCTTTAGCTGCATCTTGAGCTATTGAAAGCCTATGCTTGAATTCTAGCTTCTCATCCGATTGTTGGCCAGCATCTGGAATGAAAATTCGAAGTGATATGTATCGGGTTTAAGAAGAGAGGTAGCATTAAAGCTAAAAGTTGGATAGATGAATTTTTTTTTTATTAAATGCAACACAATGCAATCAATGGTTTTGTTTGCTGTCTGGCTAATAGAACTATTAATCACACTTTTGAATGGATATAAAATCCATAATTTGACTTGGAAAACATATTCAAAACTTGATTAAGAAAAAAACAGTGGCTGCATAGATATTTACCATACAAGTGACTGGAGACACTCCCATTAGGCACATATTCGTATATAAGAAACTGTAGATAATGTTCCTGGCAGTAGCCCAAAAGAGTTACAAGATTCTGATGCTGAATGGATGAGAGATAGCGTGCCTGAAGTAAAACCCAGTCCTATTAGGTCAAAGCAAAAGAAGGAACAATCCAATATACCCTGTATTTTTAGTCAGAAACTAAATAACTAATGCAAACAGATAAATCCATAGTTAAACAGTGAGGTGAGGGCAACTGATATAGGAAAATGAAGCTCAAATAAATTTTTATCTTGGAGTTAATCGACACAACTCCTTTTCAAGTGTTTTCAAATGGTAAAGCTCACTGCAATAGGTGGTGGAAAGAGATATAAACACTGATTGTGCTCGCATTTTACTCATAAAAAGGAGACAAATCCTCGTAAGACATTACTTAAAGAAAAAATATGTTTTTAGAGTGAGTTGATGTGTAAAGAAAATATCAGCATTCTGAACCGGCTAAAGCTAAGCTTAACTCCAATTCTCATAGTTCTATTTAAAAAATTTCAAGGAGAAACAGATAAGGAACAAATGGAAAACGAAAGTACAAGAATGAAGAAATAGAAGGGCATCCTTTGACATTATCTTTCATCACTCAGAATATGATAACCCAATGAACAGCTTAATTTAGAAACTTCTAACTGACTACTGACTAATCATCTTAGAAAATATCACATCACGATTTGTGAAGAATTCTAAATCTCATGTAGTCTTTTTTCCTATTTCTGCAGAATATGAGCCTAAAAAATACTTCACCTGAATTATATATCCCAGAATCTTATTAGATCTAGTGGTGTAGACAGGATATTGATTACTACCTCGTCAACAAATTCCTGGCTAGGAAGTCCATGCCTCTTTTTGATGGCTACAAGCATCCCATCATGAAGTAAACCCTTGTATACCTCACCAAATTTCCCTTCTCCAATCAAATTTTGGTCACTGAAATTTTGTGTGGCCAGAGATAGTTCTTCCATCTCAAACCGCCTAGCATCTCGTGATGTCAATTCAATCCCACCATGCCTTCCCGTTGCATCTAATAGAAAAACACAAGAATTCTTTGCTCTTCATATCACTTGAAACCCTTCAGAAAACTCACATGTTGTTTATAGAATAGATATGCAAGTCTATTAATGCACATTTAAGATGTTACCTTGGGAAGGATCAGAGGACCCTGTCTCTGAAGTCCTTGAAACACTCCTCCTGTGAGATAGGCAGAACCATATAAATGCTATAACTATCCCTACCAATGCCACGGCTCCTGCAGCTCCTCCTACGATTGCTGCAAGAGTCCTTGACATCGGGTATGGGAATCACTTCACTTGTGGTGTATAATATGATAGGGAGTATTATACATATAACCTGAAATCCGGAGGATAGTAGAAGATAAAAAACCTTGGCAGA
Organism: Biancaea sappan; assembly: GCA_037074585.1. Taxonomy (NCBI): domain Eukaryota; kingdom Viridiplantae; phylum Streptophyta; class Magnoliopsida; order Fabales; family Fabaceae; genus Biancaea; species Biancaea sappan. The sequence goes on along the minus strand of CM073492.1, from coordinate 71,568,203 downwards.
ATGTCAAAAGAAAGGGAGATTCCCTTTGTGGGATGATTAGAAGGAGCCATTTTTATGAATTATATTCCATAGCAACACTATAAAGAGAAAATCAAGCAGCCACATTGTAACTGTATTGTTTGAACCATTAGTAACATAGACTTCAAAACTACATTGAATAGAGACTGATTGCAATGATATGACTGAGGCGCAGAAGGCATGCAGTGATAATGCCCATTAGAAAAACTAAAAACAACTTAATTAGCAATAATGATGGTAAAAAGATAGAATAGAATCAATAGGCTGCTAACTAAGAATAGAATCAATAGGCTGCTAACTAATTATAAAATTTAGCAATAGTTTCTAATTGTAAGGAATCCCGGCAAAATGCATGTGTGTTTTTAAATGTCATGAAGACTAATAATTGGATCTTCTTGCCAAATGCCATTACATCTGCGTACAGTTGAAATTTGAAAGAAAGGCCAAGTGGAATCACAGATATAATAGAGGTAGAATTTTTGTCAAATCTCCAGACCTGTATCACCAGATAAATAATGAGGTAGGATCTCAGACAGCCCAAGCTTCATTTACCCATGAGAATTTGAATGAGCCATCATCGCCACTATAACCGAAATCCAGATTCACCCACATTCCCCCCATATGAACCAATTATCGATCCCTGACATAAACCTAACAATCAAATCAAGATATTCAATGATTCGTAAATATAGAAAGGGGGACTCGGGACATCAAAAGCAACCAGAACCCTCTTAAGATGAGGACCAACTTTAGAAGTTCCAGTTGATACTGAGATAATGCCCTGAATCGCGAGGTCCAAATCAAATATGCTATCTCAAAGCAATTGACACTCTGTAAGCAACGAAAACCCAGAAGAAGCACCTCTCTATCTCCGTTGTACTTTTATTAAATTAACTCGACATACTCTCTGAGGGTATCATCGCTGGATACAGACAATGCCGACAGAAAGTGACCTTGCGCAGACAACACACTATCGAGTTTATTACTACTACTCTACTAAACCACCCAATTCAAAGCTTCGTCATATAAATGTAAACCCACAAATACAAGACGGGACCCTCTTTATTCTTTGTTTCCAGCCGAGCAAAAATCAATTCAAGCGGGGTCGAATTGACGCAGAAGATCAACGAACAGTAGAGGATATGCAGTGGGGGGAGAGAGAGAGTGAGAGAGAGAAAGGAGTACGCGACAGAGAGAGAGAAAATTTGATTTATTTACATTTAGTTTGAATATTTTTGTTGGCTGTAAAGTGGCATATTTGTTGTCTGGTACCGCAAGTTAAATGGGGTTTATTTTCTGTGTCGCGCACAGGGCATCTTGGCTGTAACAGATTCACAGCGAAGACAGAGGGGAGGGAAGGGAGGGGAAGGAATGGGTGGAGGGGGGCAAGAAGACCAGTCCAGTACAAGTGCAAAATCACACAGATACATATATATCTACGCATTTACTTACATAAAAGATCAGTTTTTTAATCAGAAAGGGGAAAGAATATCAAAGGTATGGATAGAGAGGGAGAGAGAAAGAGAGATTCATAGCTGTTGCTTGTTCCTTGTGGGGTTGTTGTACCCCACCCGCCAGCTATGTTGACGTTGCTCCTACTCAGCATTTAAATAAGTACTATATTACTAGTTAACCTGATATACATTAGGACAAAGCAAAGAATAATATAACGGCAACCTCTACGGTTCTCTCTCTACTTTTTTTCCCTTTTATTTATTCCTATATTCCACACCTACGCTTCGGATTCTTAACGTTTTTTTAAACATTTTGTCATTACAAAAAATATATACTATGTTGCGCTGATGATAATGATTACCATGATGATTACTAGTCTAGAACTGCTCAGCATTGTGGATCCAATTTTTATCCCTAAAGTTGTATTTTATAAGTGGTTTAGTTCTAAAAGATGATAACTATAAATTGTAAAATTATTATATAAAATAGTCTAGTCACATTCAAATCAATGTTATTTTTTGATGTATATTGTTATCTATCGACATGCAATAATGTGAAATGACTTAATATCTTAATATTCCAATATAATATGTAATTGATCATTTACTTTTTGAATTTTAAATTCATTGCAATGAACGATCTCTTCATTCGTCAAATAATAGTGTTGTGATGAAAGTAATGCACGAAAGGATCATTTAATGTAAAGATTTTAAAATTTAAAGACTAAAATAATTAATGACAATCTTTTAGAGATTTAACTATCACCAAAATACACTTTTAAGTATTAAAAAATGAGTTTACTCAAATTTTTACTATTTTTCTTTTCTTTTCTTTTTTTCTTCTTATAGTCACTTTACCAAGAGGGTGACAGGGAGACACAAAAATTTAGGAGAACAAGATTTTGGGTCTAAATTAACAGCAACCTGGACAGAACATGATATGATTGGTTTTGATTTGAAAGATTCTTATTTCTTGACTTGATGAAAGCAACGCGATGAAGGGCTATGATGTGTTTAATATATATATATATATATATATATATATATACACATATAGAAGGATATACATAGAAGGGGATCCAGATCCTCTACCGTATGGTAGAGTGCAGTAATTTCCAAGGCTAATTACAAATGTCAATGTCCAGAATTATTGTGGCTCAATAATTTTGATACCCTTTCTGTTCCCCAGTGTCCATTTTGTATTTCTCTTCATTTTTTTCAGGGTTTGTTTGGCCTCTTCATAAGTAGCACCATTGGCTTTGTTTCTGTATTTATTTAGCTTGTTTCGTTCGATACTGAGTTCACCTAACAGAAAAAATTCATTGACATCATTTTATTCAGACTCTTCAGATAGTATGTTCGATCCCTATAACCGCACAGTTCATAGATCACGTCATTATGGAGGTGATGGAGATTGTTGCAGACCGTATTGCCCCATCTAATTAATTGGGAAGCCCCCAGTTATTCATCTTCTGATACCATTTTCCTTTCTTACACCCTCACTTTTCACGTTTTGGAACTTCTTGACTTCTCCATAAGTTGCTTGTTTTGTTTCTTGTTCTACCCTTTTCTGCTACAGCTTGTATGGAAAACCTAAAATTCCAGGAAGTCGTTTATAGATGATGGAGTTGAAGAACTAGTCCCCTTTTAACAATAAACCCACTTTTTACTTTTCGAAAAGCATATTTCAAGGACAATTTAGTTTTTGAATAATGATTATTAACTATTTTAATTTTTAAATTTTAAATTATTTATCTTTCACATTAACATATTAAAATGTCATGTCACTTCATTTTATTATCAATTAATAGTACACATTAACAAACAACATTGTGATGGTAAAATGAACGAATGAATTATTTATTGTAAATGATTTTAAAATTTTGGAACTAAAGTGATTTATGACAATCTTTTAATAACTAAACTGTCAGTACACTTACAGGAATTAAAAAATTTGTTTACTCCCCATTTTAAGATTGGCTTCGTTGCTAATCAACTATAGTTGGGGAATGCATAGTGGCATTGAAATTGTAGGAGCATTGTTTTATGATTTAATTTATGATTCGTTAAGAATATTAGATGAGACCTCACTGCCACAACCAACATTATTCCGTTTCCATTATGGCTGATGATTGCTACACCTAGAAAACCTTTGTTTAACCTTTATTTGTTTGGGGGTGTGTATGCGATGGTACAACTTCGAAGTCATTGATCAGAGCCAACTATTCTTCAACAACGTGGCAAGCTAACACATGGGTGCCCCTTTTGGCATGGTGGGATTTTATTTTGTGCAAGGCGTGAAGGATATTATTCGCCAAAAGAGAGGAAGAAGCGTACAAGCAACGTGTGATTTTTATTAAAGCATAAAACCCAAAAAAAAAAAAAGGAAAATCAAATTTGGAAGTTGTGCAATTTATCCAATCAACATTAAAATTAATAATATATCTCTAATAACTTTTTAATACTGTGCAACATAACCTTTTTCAGACTATTTGGTTCAAAAATTTTACATTATTAGTCCGTGTATACTTAAAAAGTCAAAAGTGGCCCAAAAAAAAATTTCACCTTGTCATCTAGAGAAAATGACAAAAATCACACTATTTTGTCACTTAAAATGATAGATCTAGTGTACCTTTTTTTTAATAATTAAGCCTTTTTAAATTTATATGAACAAGAGGCATTATAGTTTTGAATAAAAAAGTCAACAAGTGAAAGATGATATACAAAATCAAATGTTTACCAAAATATACTGTCAAGTTGAGGGATATATTGTACAAAATCAGATATCCTGCTTGTCTCTAAAATAATAGCATCTTGCTAAGCTTCCATCACCATTGGATTAGATTTATCTTGCAGCTCTTAATGTTTCACATGTGTGTGCAATTTCAGTTGTTGGATCGCATTCAATCAACAGATAAGAGAAGCCCTACCTCAGCAAGTAAAATTATTGACCTTTTCTTTTCAAATTCAACCATCAGAAGACCTTTCTGAAAGACTAAATTGCATAAATGCCCTAGTGCCTCTTTTTTTCTTTCAAAAACACCCATGGCTTAGTACTGAACCCTTTTTCTTTTTCTTTTTTTGTTTTTCAAATTTTGACCAGCAAAGGACCATTTTGAAATATTTAATCACAAAAACACCTTAGTCCCTCTTTTTTCTTTCAAAATTGCCCCATCCCCTCTTTTTTTATTTCAAAAATGCCCTCAACTGTTTCCCAATCATATCTTGACATGTTTCCCTTAGTTTCCCCCCTAAAATCAACAGATTCACATTGCCCATCCTGTCAGATTGTCATCTTCTATAATACCCCAGGTATTACGAAGTTGATAAGATAGTTTGTTTTCACGTGTGAGAAAATTTTTCTCGAACAAATGAGTACTTAAGAAAGAATAGGAGGTTCCCAAAAGCTAAGTATATGTTTAAGACATATGAACAATCAAGTGAGTCCATTCCAGGTGAAGGCATGAGATGTTACATGTGTTTGCTATCCAACAAAGGATAAGAGAAAAACTGTGTATGAGAATAAGTAGAGGACTAAAGTGAAAAGGAAGAAAAGCATTGTGTATTCTTGTGCAAAAGGATGGGTAAGGATCCTTGAAGAAATTTGGACTTCGTCAAGTCTGGGTGCATGGTTGGTGCCATGAGATTGGTGGAAGAGGAACAGATGTCACACATGGGCCTTTGAGAGGGACTAAAATGAATTGATTGTAAGGGATTATGTTAAAAACGTTAAAAATATGAAATTAAAATTTTTGAAGTTAATTAGGATGTTGAGCTAAGCGCGAATGAGGTGACTCAAGTGTGTCGGGTTGGAGGAGAATAGAAAAATGTTTTCATGAATTTCCATTGTGCCCACGGACTTATAAGATGCTATCTTAAGTTAAGAAGGGCAAAATGGTCAAGAAAATAATAAAATTCTCCCCACACTTAAGCCTCCCCTTTATTCACGCTCAGCACACACACTCCATCCATAGCCTTCGTTCTTCTCATCTCTCATTTGGTCGAAAACATGAAATTGATGAGTGGGTTATGCTCCCTAACCTTCCTCCATATGCCTAGGGTCGTTTTAAACTTGATTTATGGAGAATCTATCACGACCCAAAACCAGGTAAATGACTGGAGCAGATGGTGCCTCGCCCACACCACCACAAGCCTGACCTTTGCTTAGAAACCTTATTCTTTTCATTAACTTAGCTATCTTTTGGTTTAAAAGTAATTCAACTTGCAACTAAAAGAATGAAAATCCATTTTTTTTTCTTCATAAACTTGTATTCGTAACATTTAAATAGATTAGTACTTTTACACTTAGCTTTTTATAATCTCAAATCATAAATTACAATGTTTTGTGTTAATTCCTACTATATCATTTGCATAACATAAATCATAGCGTGGCCTACCCGATTATGGAGCTTTACTAAGATAACCTAACTTGACATGACTCTAACGTACTTTACGTCACCCCGATCAATAGGGAGGTGTCCATGACACATATGCTGCCAGTCTATGGAGTCTTCTATATATGAAACTATGAAAGGGTGAGTCCAACCACTTGACTCACCAAAAATAGCCCTACCTCAACAAATACACACTACTGTACATGCTACAAGAGGAAGATATATGGTAGATGCATGATCATATATAAATATATACTCACAGATAGTTATGCATCATCATTATTCACTTGCCAAGTTTCATGAAAACAAAGTTCTCATTTAATCATTATTTCATAATACATCCCATCACGAGTGGCAACATATAACATGATATATCTATCCACTCTTGCCATCAGGTTCCATAGGTCTCTATGGAGATGTCCTGTTGAACCTCATGAGTGGGAAGTGCATTCCACCAGGTCTCTATGGACCACATCCCATCGAACCTCATGGTGTCCTCAAGGCCAACTAATATTGGGCTTTATAGGCCTCTATGAAACACATCTCACCAAACCTCATGAGCGGGAGTAATTACTCTACCAAGACTCATAGGTCTCTATGTACCGCGCCTCATCTAGCCTCATAAAAATCCCAAGCATTATCCATAATGGAGGTTCACCTCCATGACTCATCACTAAAGTAATCTCATTATAGTAGTCATTCATAACTCATCATATATCTTTAAATGCAAGTACTCAATTTGCAATTCCTTAACATTAAAAATCATATTCATAAGCTTGTCATACAACTATCAAAAACATACATACAGATAATGCAACCTCAACATTGTAACATCCCACATTTTCTTTATTCAGGTCATACTTTCTTTATTTAAGTTAGAAATGATGTTAGAAATTAGTAAAATATGTTTTTGGATGCTTAAGAGGAAGTAATAAAGGAAAGACATAAGAAATTAGGATAAATGAATTAAGAGTAAAAGGAAATTGAAGTTATGAGGCAATCAGTTGACTGATTGAGCAAACTAGTCGATTGATAGTATCAGAGATCAGACTAGGTTGCTGATATTCGCAATCAGTCAACTAATGATAAGAGATCAGTCGATTAATTATTCTCTGTTAGGATGAATATTTTAGTTTTGAAGTAATCAGTCAATTAATTAGGATAGATCAGTCGACTAATCGTGAATCAGTCGACTATCGAGGAGCAATCAGTGGACTAATGGACTGTTGGAATACAAAAGTAAGTCAGTATTAACTAAAAAATCAGTGAAGAAATTTACTTAAATACCCTTACTATGCTAATGAAGCTTAGAAATAAGAGAGTGGGGTTAAAAGAGGAATTTCCACAATAAGAAAGGCTCTTTAGACTCTTTTAGAAGTAAGAAGAGAGGGAAAAAGAGCAATTTCTAGAGAGAGAGAACATGAAGAGCAAGGAGAAGAGAGAGAAGGAAGTTCTAGTAGAGATTTTAGCAAGAAGATCATAAAAGGTAAGTTTCTAACTTGATTTTTCTAGTTTAGATTGGTTCTAGAGCTTGAAAAATGATAAAATAAGAATTTTCAAGCTAAGAAAAGAAGAAAGAAGAATGAGTTAGTCTAGAGGTTGAGGAAATAAGGAATATTAGATATTACTTAAATTTCAGCTCTAGGAGAATTAAAGGTAGCTATTTTTTCATAAAAGCAAAGTATTTGATATAATTGTCATGTCTTTGCATGATTTGTCAAGTATTTACATCTTAAAGGTTTCCATGAATATATAGAACCATCTTTCTTTTGAAAAGTAAAGTTTCTGTCCTCATAGGATGACAGAACCCCAGAAATTTCTCATGAAATAATAGAAATTCCTCATAGGATGTGAAAGTCCTTATAGAATGACAAAACCCCATAAATTCCTCATGGGATGATAGAAATTCATCATGGGACATTGAGTACTTTTCTTAAGAAAAAATTAAAGTATAGCGCAATATATTGAAAGAAAGACCATATCACAGTTATGTGTTCATATTAGTTTATATTTCATGGAATAAGATTTGTCATTAGAATTACTTTTATGACTGAAATGGTGGTAATGTTTTCATAAATATGCTAGCTACTGTGATTCATATCTTACATTGTTTTACATTGTTTTTTATGATTTTACCATTTTAGGGACTGAAGTAGAAAGAAAAGAGAAAGAAAAGAAATAAGTTTATGATGTGTTAGTTAGTTGAGTCACCTTCTTCTGATGGCATTTTTGAAAGAATGTTGCATATTGTATATATTGTTGATAAAGTTTAAGAGTTTGTTGTAACTTCATAAGAGTTGTAACTGAACTTTGTATGTTATATACATAATAGAAGAGAATTTGCAAGAAATAGTGAACTTGTGCTATGTATATAAGTGGAGTTATGTTATTTTCCAAATATCGTTTTATAAGATTTGAAGTTTAAGATACATTAGTCGACTAATTATTCTGCATTAGTCAACTGATATTTCTTGGTTTTGATTTATGCAAGTTTAAAGACAATACTGATAGCCTTCTATTAAGTACAAAATTTTACGTTTTAAGGTATTCCAAAATTTACTTATTTTTATGAATTTGGATATTTTATAAGAATTTTCAAAAGAAATATCTCCCTTTGATCAATTTTCATTTGATCTATATTACAATTTTTATTAAGTTGCATAAAATGCATGTAAATCTAGTAGACGTTACAAACATACAAACACATATATACTTATTTATCCTTCCACAATAGTCACAACTCACTTTAGATTCACCTTGTAGACATTGCTAGGCCTATAATGCAATGATGTCAACAATTCAGCAGTCATATACAACTAAGTATATATATATATATATATATATATATATTTTCAACATGTGATAATGTAGTTCTAGACTTGGCATTATATCATCTTTTCATTCCATATTCACCTCTAATTAAACTTAAAAAGAATTAATCTGAGGAATTAAAATCATGCAATATAGGGTTAGATCCCTCAGCTTTATTTTAAGCTAGCCAATCTTCTTCAAAAGACGCGGATGATGCCCTAAAGGATCCATTCCTATGAGAAGACCAATTAAAAACATTTTAAAGTCACAAAAGAAGATAAAGTTACTTGGTAACAACCGATTGACTGCCTTCTTTGCTGGTGGTCGATTGGTTAGGTGCCACCAATCCCAACTGAGAACAGCCGGTCAGCCGATATCATCCTACTAATTGACTGACATGTCTTTGTCCAAAATGCAAATCTCACCCAGGGACTATCGGTCGACCAATAGAGCCTTACTAGTTGACCGGTGTGCTTTTCTCCAATCTGGGTAGAGAGCACCAGGGGTAGCCAGTTGATCGTTCCCTACTGCCAAAAGCTTCCCATCCTTAAACCAATCCCAACTTTGATCATTTTTCTCCATGGGTTTTCACTAATCAGGTCCAGCGAATATTTACACATTCAAGCTCTAGGTTATATCCAAGGATCAAACTCAAATCCATTAAATCTCGCCTCGAGAACCCTAACTTTCTTCCTATCTCTTCATTTCCTTAAAATTTATTCTTAATCATGTTAAATCCATGAATTTATGGATGTAATCTTGTCATTAATCATCCAAGAGAGTTTCAAAATACCACCTAAGCCTCAAAATTCAAACACTCTCAATTTCTACCCCATCCCTCCACATTCGAAAATGGCATAGAGAAAAAGGAAGGGAGGAACTCACTTTATTTTCCTTGCTTTTTTGGTGTAGTAGCTCGCCGCAAATCCGTGCCTTTGCTAGAGAGTGGTGACTAGAAGCTTGAGTGGAGACTTGGTGATGGAGGATTGAAGGAAGGGAGGGAAGTGTGCCAGAAGAGTGAGAGGGAGAAGGGTTTCATGAAGAAGAGGGAGAGAAAATGAGGGAATGTGTGTGGTCTCTTGTATTTATACCCATGGGGTAAAATTACAACTTTACCCTTGGTCAACCCATGGTTAACCCTTGGTAATGTCAACTCATAATTTTTTCCCAACTCTGGTGTTCTCATAATATTGGGACACCATAACATTCCCATCACTAACTTTCCCATTATGTCAAGAAGCATCTTGCTTTTATCTTTTTTTCATTCTAGTCCCTTCATAGACTTAGTCCCTGTCTGTCCCTCCATAGGCCACGTGTACACCCTCACTCTTAGGCCATTCTTTAATTAATTCATTTTGCATCTTTTTAGCCTTACATTTCCTTCCCAATAAAGTGGAAAAATGTTCCTTGTACCCAAAATACACCTTTAAAATTATCAATAAACTAATACCCGAAAATGGTAGGTATTACAGAATCATTGGGAAAAATCATGATTTTGAATTGATATTTGTCTTAATTGAAAATTTGGAAAGTTTTGAGTTCATGAGTTGGATGAACAAATTAATGTGTGTTTTCAAATGATTCTTAGTGAGTTTTTAATAAATTACAATGCCCTTGAATGGCCCATGTGCCTTGGAAGGGGTTTAGGACGCTTGGAAGGCATTTTGGGCAAAGAACAGAGCAAGGCTGCTGTCATGAGCATGCCTAGGCGTGTACATGACAAAATGGATGTCATGCCCATGCACTTAAGTGTGCAAATGCACGCTTAAATGGGCAGGTGACTGAGAGCTCCAATAGTTTTCTGGTTTGTTTCAAATAATCATAACTTTCTCATTTAATATCCCTTTTTAGCAAATTATATATTATTGGAAATCTCTTTGAGTTTAGTTTTAAATGAAATAATTTTATTAAAAAATTCTTTACCATTACAAGATATGACCACAAGAGTAACTAAGGGTCAGAAATGGTAGCAAGCGCGCACTTCCTTGTTTTATGATTTTGACGTCTTTTTCTCTCTTTTCTTAATGGAATCAATAGGAATGCTTCCCCAATCATCTTGAATCATTCAATCCCTGATTACGTGCTTGTTTTAGGGTGTGACAATATACTTACCCAAATTCTTTCCCCTCTTGGCCTCAGAACCTGCACACCATCAACTAGAGGCTTCTTTAAGTCAACCTTCACTCTAACTCTCATAAAGCTTCTTGCAATGTTTCCATCCTAGATTGGGTCTTCAAAAGCCACCACTTTCCCCACATGATCCTCCAATATAACTGCTTTTTTTTTTTTTGCTAAATATCCCTTTAAAGGCATACCATGGAGCTAAGTCCAATATGCACACTCATCTAACATGATCATGAAACTACATATTAGGTATCCATGACTTGACATTTAATAGATGTCCTAGGATTGTCCATGGCCCATCATGTAGAATTTCTTGCACAGACTTCTTCCTCGTCAAAAGAGAATAAAACTAGGTTTTGGCTTACCTTAGTAATTTCTAAGCCTTTCATCATAATCTTGACCATATTTCTATTAAGAATTTTCTCTATCAAGAGCTTTCTTATGAGTACTTTCTTACCCAAATTACTTCCCTTCACTGTATCCCATTCCAACACAGCCTAATCCTCATCATGTAATCCTTCCCTTTCACGTTCATCTCCCTTCCAATCTTCCATCATTCTCAATCATCAACATCGCTAATTGTATACTCCTACTTTTTATCACATGCCACACTATAACAAATGATCATTAACTAGATCTCCAATACTGACCAAACTCTAATTGTAGATATATGTCGATCAAGATTGTAGATCAAGAAATCAGATCATCCATCTCAATTCTTCTTACTTTAAGAAATCAAAGTCAAATCCCATCTGACAATCAAGAAAGCCTAATGAATTGCGATCTAAACGAATGATATAATGCTCATTATACTCCTCAATCAATTGAATTCGTATCCCAAAAGCAAGAAGGTGAAACCATACTGAGACCTTACATCGCTCAAGAGATCGCTCTCACAATAGAGAAAAACCTTCTCTCATAGAGGAGAGTAACTAACCCCAGGTACATTCCAAATTAAGTCTTATAGAACATCGTCTAAACTTAATTAGATGAATTTTTTTTAATAATCGCCAAAAGGCTTAAGACAAATCATAAGAAAAAATCGGTAGACTATATTGGCCAAATGCAACAGAAGTCTCAAAAGAAAAATTGATACAAAAAAAAAAAGAAAAAGTCCTTAAACAAACTCTGAAAACCTACTAAGGGATCTAAAAAAAAAATATACATCGACTTACCAACCAAAGGAGGCAAAACAACGTATATTGCTGGAATATTTGAAGTTATTTTATCTATCATTCCTTGAATTATATTGACAAGTATTTACACGTTTTGACTAATAATGAGTTTTGTTTTCTCAAAAATCACTCTTAGCCACAAAAGCTTTCTTAAAGGATTGAAAGTCAAACAACACACCCGAAAAAGAAAAACACAGAAGAGATAGGAAATCACCACTCGAGAAAGAAACTACTCGAAAGGGACGAAAGAAAACTACCATCTAAAAAAAAAACTACTCAGATGAGACTAAAAGATGATGGAGGGATAGTGGCTAGCCTCTTCTTAGCCACCACCACTGAGAAGACTAAAAGTAAGGACTATCTCATATTTGAGTGACAAAAAAGAGGGAGCGTACTTCTCTCGGCAATTGCCTCCCACTTTCTCCGAAGGCAATTCTTATTGTTAGACGATTAAATAGAACTAATGTCATACAAATGAGAAAACCACAAAAACATACCATAGCATTTTTAAACGCCATGTCAATGCTGTTGATCCCTTTTGGAAGGTTGAACCCAGTCATCAACCAAAAACGCACAATATCAATCACAAATGGAAGGTTAAAAGCTACATGCTGCGGTGTATTCTGGAAGGATATTATAATTTTCAATTTTAAATTTAACAAAATATTTTTTATCTATAAACTTATAATCTAACAAATAATAAATTTAATTCTAATCTTCTTTTTAAATTAAATATCAAAATATTTAAATCCACACTCATTTATCTAGAAATTTTTTTTATAAGAGTCAATTTTTATTTTCAACTTAAATTGTATTTGTATAAATTTTATTCATATAAGATAATAAAATTCATATCATAATAATAATTATTATTATTAAAAAAGACAACCCAGCAAAATAAAAAAAATTAAAATATAAAGAATTTCATTAAATTTTGAGAATTGTATACTTTATTCAATCATCTTTAGTAATTTGACAATAAACCTTTTAAATTTCTAATTTTATACAATATAACATCTTTCATTAACTTTCTCGTCTAAAATCACAACACTACACATCAATATAAAATTACAAATCAAAAAAACCAAATCATAAAAAAAATAATTCAACATGTCATCCCAAATCTAAACAATCGCTTTTTATTTATTATTTTTATATTTTTGTAAAGAAAAGCCTTGTAGTGATAACTGATAAGTTTTATATATATATATATATATATATATTCAATTAAACTATACAAATATTTTTAAAACAAAAATTGATGAAAGATTATGCTTCACCAATTAAAAATGTAAGGAAACCTATTCTCAGTGAGCTCCTTACTAACTGGTAACTGAAGGAATTTCCATTGAAATATCCTCTCCGCCGGGCCGGAAGAGGGGGACATGTAGGAACGTAGAGGCCAAAATAAATCGAAGAGAAGCGGCGAACTGCGTGCATAGCCTTAGCCCACAAGCAAAGAATGAGAGAAGAAACAAGTGTGATATAGAGTTAACCGAAAACACTAGGAGTACCGGAGATGGCGAGTTCACCGATTACGTTACGGATGCCTGAGCCACCAAACCCACCCACTCCTATATCGCGCTATAGTTCCAGGCGAGAATTATCATTTTGACAACTTGTTCTACTGGGTTTTGTTTTTATGGCTCGTTGAATTTGCAATTGTTTATTACACTTTTGCTTGCAGATTGAAATTTCCAAAAATTCAACTTCTCAGAATCAACTGTGATTACTCCTGCTTTGAAGTACGTTTTCTCAATCCATATTCTCGTTTTTGCACCTTACCAACGTGGATTGAGACTGTGGTCTATTGTTTGCATATAATTGATGATAGTTACAGTTAATTTTAATTTTAGTATTCCTATATAAAATTTTAGGTTACTCGGTGGCCGGTGGGGCTTATAAGAATTAAGTAGTAATTCAAAATCATAGTCATAGTTCATGAAGATGAAGTTATTTATGCCTGCATTGATTTTAATGGGTGAATTTGGTTTTCTATTCCTAACATTTAGCATGCAGAAGTTTATTATTCATTTACAAACTTAAAGCATTATTCATTTACAAACTTAACTGCTTTGGCTACTACTCCTAGTTCCAGGTCTGCATAATTGAGGAAATTATAGTAAAAAGTGCAGAAAGTTACTAAAACAATATAATCTTTTGCTTAAGGTTAGAGATGTTAACTATCAGCCCCCAGGGACGCAGCTGAGCCTTTTGAAGTCAATTAGTTTTTCACTTCCTGAGAAAAGGTAATTGCTACCACTTCATTTCACTGCAAAAATTTCAGTATGAGTTTTAGAATGCTTAGATGTTCCGTATAATTGAGACCCTTAGAAGTATTTACCTCAATGATGTATGATTCACGACGTTTTCTTTCCTTCTTTAGTATAAAGAGACAAAATGATGATTTTTCCTTACACAGTTTTATAGAATCTAAATGGGGTTGATTCTATCAAAAAAAAAAAAAAAGAATCTAAATGGGGTTGAGCTTGTGTTAGGGGAGAGTCGAGTGAGTCTTAGATCATCAACTGGAGCTCATAAGATGTAAGCTACTTGCTACCAGGTCTCTTCCCCCTTATAAAAACCACTTGGGCCACTGTTCTGTGATAGACTTTGACAACTTGTAATCTACTACCTGGACATATTACATTTTCTAGAAAAATGGATTTTGTATATCTACTTGTAACTCGTTTTTGTCAATCACCACAGTTTTGGCCTAATTTTTGGGCAGAGTGGAAGTGGAAAAACAACTCTGTTGCAGGTCTTCCTTTTCTCTGCCCCATTTTTTCCTCGGTTTTAATCATCTGATTTCTTAACCATTCACATCACTTATATTTTTGGTCATCTGTTATTAATCCTCCTGTGCTCCCCTTTCCTCCATTTAGCTTCTTGCAGGAATAACCAAACCAACCTCTGGGTCCATTTACATCCAAAAATATGGGAATGATAGCAACCCAAGTCAACCACCACAGCCCCTGGTTCCAGAAAGGGTGGGCACTGTCTTCCAATTTCCTGAGAGGTACATTTATTAAGTAATTGAATATAGCTTAGGATTGTTACTCTGTACTTGTGCTTTGTTTATTCTTGTGTTATGAATCTTGGACTACATCATCTGTTCTTTTAGTTTTACCATTGGAATTCTTTCAATTTTAATGTGATTCAATGTTACATATAAATGGGACGCAATACAATGTGGACCCAGTTATGTTGACAGGGCAAAGAGGGTTCAAACCAGTGGGAAGGGGGATTTTCCTGTGCAAACATAGGGTAGGCAAGAACTTGGTCAAAAAGCCCTTGGTTGATATAATCAAATATACGAATACATGAATATATGATTTAGATATCAGTTAGAATGTTTCATGCATGGTAAACACTCATTGTTGAGTAAATATTTGCTAATGCATAATTTACCCATTAAATTTCTGATTAAATGTGCTTTCAGAAGTTGGAACATTTTTGTTGATTATTTGTTGAGGATTTGGAAGGTATAAAGAGGGCAAAGTTTTGTGATGATCTGCTGTTTATGCAGTCTTATCTATCAAGACATATTAAATGTCTTTGTCATTGTTATGGGATTGAGCTCCCCCCACCCCCGCCTTATTTATTTATTTATTTTTTCTTTCTGGCTTTAATTTGGTGATTAGCAGCTAGCATATTTGTTTTAAAGGAACCATTTTGTCACTTGTCAGGCATGCAGAGGGCTTGGACGGCCTTGCATTCATGTTATTCTTTGTTTTTTATGTAGTGTGTCTCTCTCTAGTCTGTTGTGAAGGATTTTTATCCTCCATATTTCTTTCTCTTACTTTCTGTCTTTCAAATAATATTTCTTTCATTTTTCCTTAATGTAAAATATATATTATATCCTTGTCTGACATGGAAATAAGAGTATTCTATGAAAATCTGTCTCAGGCACTTTCCAGTCTGTATTTTCTTCATTCTCATTATAATCTTTTGGACTTTATTTTTTTTTTTAATTCTTTTTTTGGGGTTATGTTGTTGCTTTACCTGATAACTTCCAGTTGTAATTTGTAAATCTTCCTACGATAGTTTGCCTTTTTTATGTGAACTTTAATTGCTAAGGTTCTACACTCATGTGTTGCAAGTTAGGTACTTTGTGGCTGATAATGTGCTTGATGAAGTCACTTTTGGGTGGCCAAGACAAAAGGGTGACTATCAATTGAAGGAAAATCTTGCTTTAAGACTCCAGAGGGCAATGAATTGGGTATCTATGCCTTTGTGAAATTTGTTGTCTTCTTATACTCTTATTTTATTTTCACAATCATTTATATCTTTATTTATGCTCATTATTTATGCATGACTTCACTGTGTTTTTTAAATATATTCACAAATTTTGTATGCTATGTATAGGTTGGATTAAGTGGGATCTCCTTGGATAAAGATCCACAAACTCTTAGTGGTGGTTACAAAAGACGCCTAGCTTTGGCAGTACAATTGGTAAGAATCTATTTTAAATGTTAAAAATTCATATAAAGACACCTCCCTGGTAAAGGAATTATGCTGCTTTAAATGATTGGCACCCACATAATGCAATCACATTTATGATGTTGTAGCTTGTGGTAGTCTACCAAATCTTAATTGATTTTGATTTTTTTTTTCTCTATCCTTATGTAATTTTCAGGTTGATATCCCTGACCTATTGATATTGGATGAGCCTCTTGCTGGTCTTGGTATAAAAATCAATTTTTACCTTCTTGTTTATACTTTGTTGTTATCTTTGAATTTGCATGCATTTGCTGATAATTCTATGATTTATCTGTTAAAAGTCTATGCTTATTTAAATTAGAGATGCCTATTTTGCCTCTTTGATAGCATGTATCATTTCTTTTAAGCTGTGACTAATACTGCTTTTCTGGTCAGATTGGAAAGCACGTGCAGATGTTGTGAAGCTTTTGAGGCATCTGAAAAAAGAATTAACTGTGCTAGTTGTTAGCCATGATTTGAGGTTTCTTCAACTATATTCTATTTTATTTTTAAATTTCTGTATAGTCATTGTTCAATTGATAGAACGGGGTCTTTTGGTAAATGAGATACCTAAAGAGTTGGTCATTGATAGAGCTCAGTGGCATCATGCGATCCATGTAGCTGACCCTACCTAGTGGGATAAGGCTTTGTTGTTGTTGTTGTTGTAGTCATTGTTCAATTCTTTGTATATTTTATGAGTTTGTCATATGCTTTAATTTGTAGTTTGTCCTTGTCGTTGAGGCATTTAGAAATTTAAGATATTGAAGTAAGGTCTTCACAATGATGAAATATGAATGAATCTGATAGAAAACAACAACAACATAGCCTTATCCCACTAAGTGGGGTCGGCTACATGGATCGCACGACGTCATTGAGCTCTATCAATGAAATGAATCTGATAGAACATTCTTGTTTTTCTCAGATTAATCAAGCAACATGTCTAAAATTTATAACCATGAATGTAAGAAAAATTATAGATTGCAGTAGCAGGAAATCAACAGAATGAGAGAAAGACAGAGCTAACAAAAGAAAATAGATGAAAGCCATAAAGTTCTGTCTTTAGCTTTAAAGAGACTAGATCTCTCCTTATGTTTCTCTTCAGAAGATTCTCCCATTCCATCCTTTGGTCCAGGCTCCATCTTATTTCCTCCTAATGACTTCTCTCTCTCTTCCAATTCACCCATTCGTTGCCAACCTGTGTCATAGTTATCCGTTCGTAGTTCCTTTTTATCTCCTTGCCTCCTCTACTCTTTTTCTTTCTCTGGAATATATCAATGTATTGGCAGCTTTAGTTGGACTGTTACTCACACATCCAACTTCTTCCCTTGTCTTCTTATTTCTTCAATTATAGGTCTTAGTGACAGCAGGTCCATCAGTATCCTGATGGATAAATGTTTCAACTTGTGCTGTGAGATATAAATTGTTGGTATAAGACAATTGGGAATTAACATTGTAAAAGTGGAATTGATAGGATGCTAAGGTTAAAGTCAATGCACTTTTGTGAGTCTATCGATATTCTTTTTTCAAATTCATTATTGATTATTCTTTCCATACTTTATTGAGATATCAAATTGGTGTTGCTTCCCCTTTTTTCCCTTTTGAGAGGATTTATATTTACTGTTTTTATTTATTTTCCTGTTTGCATGGTCTTTCTTGAATGCATGGTGCATTTTTGGGTGTTACTCACAAGAATCAATTACTTTTGAAGTTTTCACTTTTTCATGACCTCAATGGCTGGGAAAATTTTATTTTTATTTACTTCTTAGACAGGTTGCAATTCATTCTTGATAGAAGTTTCCTTTTCTCTTAATTTTTCTCATAATACTTTATGTTAGGCTAATTTTTCTTATAAGTCTTCCTGTGTGCATTTCAGAGAGTTAGCAAGTCTAGTTGATCGATCATGGAGGATGGAAATGGGTGGCAATCTTAGAGAGGAGTCGCTACCGTTATAAAAATGGGGACTTTCATTGCCTTTCTAATCGGCATCTATGTTGCAGGGTTTGACTGTTAACTTTTAGGTGAAATTAATGTTTTCTACTGCACCTTGAATACTTAAACTGGGCTTTTCTAAAGAAAACATATAGTAATTTTGCTTTAGCAATGACTTAAAGCTATCTTTTTGCTTGACTGAGATATATAGCACGCTTTAAAAAAGTAATAAACTACACTCCCCTTCCCTAAGTTTTCAAAATTACACATACCTCCCCTCTATCAATTCCATTCCTTTGTTATTATGAAATTGCAACACTTTAGTATGATTTTATATTTTTTGTTTTGGAAAAGTCTATTGCAGTCTTTTTTTGATGTTTGGTAACCTAATACTTTTTTTTTCAACTAAAATATTATCCATTAACCTAAGTATATATTGGAAGCCTGTTTTTCATAGGAAAATAGAATACTTGACATCATATTTTGGATTGACAACAACAAAAATTTTTACGTGTAAAAATTCATTTTGTGGATTAATAAAAGGTATTTTAGTCAAAAGATTTGTGGCATTAGGTTATTGAATGTCAATAAAACATATTGTAATAGATCTCTCTTGATGGAATATACCATACAAAATTAGACTATAGTGTGGTTTATTTTATTGTTAGAGGGGGTGTGTATATTTTAAAAGTAAAAGGAGGGATGCGTAACAATTAGTAGAGGAGTCATGTCTTGAGGAGGAAAAGGAAGAGGAGTGGAAATAACTTAGAAGATGCTCTTGAAGGAGTTGCTCTCTTGTTTGAAAACTCTCAAGGTGTGGGGGATCAAGGTCTTTTTGGGGGGGAGGGGGAAATTTGGGTTGAAGCAAATCATGGTTAATCCTTCGAGTATCATTGCAAACCAAACAGGCCTACAGGGCTTTTCTAGATTTGTTAATTCTCTTGATCTTCAATCCTCCCAAGTTTCTATTTCTAATTTCCCTATTTTTGATAAGGCTATTGGATGTCTTGCATGGGATGCAGGTGGTAGTGGTCTTCCCAAGGAAGGTATCCTTCCTCTACCTAGAAAGTTTTTCATTTAAACTTGGACCAAGGAATAATGAGTGTCTAGAGGGTGATTACATTCAATTAAGCCATATTACGGGTGAGAGCGACAGCCGAGACCCATAAGCGTTGATGGACACCCTTAATTTTCATCTTGAGGATAAATTTGGGAAGGAAATAAAGGTGGTTTTTGTCGCCTAAGACTTGTGAGACGAAGAAGAGGGTAGAAAATAAGTTGAGGAGGCTAATGTCTTTGATTAATTGTTGTAAGTCTAAGGCGGTTAAGGGCAAATCTAATTGCAAATGAAGATCTTTAGTTGGAATGTTAATGGATCAGGGTGCTTAGATAAGAGGAGGAAGGTTAAGGAAGTGGTTAGTAAAGCGGATCCATACGTGCTTTTTTAGGAAACAAAGGGGAGGTAGTTAGGTTCTTGTTCTGTAGTGTATGGGATAATCAATTCAAGGATTGGGAGTGTCTGCCGTCATGTGGGTCTTTGAGGGGGCTTTTGGTGATATGGGATTCTAAGGTTGCAACCAAAAGAGATGTTCTTATTGGTTGTTTTTCTTTGTCTATGTTATTAGAGTTTATGGGTAGAGGGTGTTGGGGGATTATCGTTGTTTATGGTCCCATTGATCCTAGACCTATGAATTTCTTCTAGGAGGATCTTTTTTTTGTTCACTGTTTCTATAGCCCTTATTGGTGCATTGGGGGGGGGGGGATTTTAGTATCTGTTTTCCAAGGGAAATATTAGGAGGTGTGTCGAGTAACACGAGTATGAGAGGATTTGATGGGTTCATTAGGGATTGTAGTTTGAGGGATCATTTGCTTTCCAATGCCCTGTTTATGTGGCTTGTTAATTGGGGAAGGGTTATGTCTTCTCGCATAGACAAGTTTTTGGTTACTCCTGAATGTGAGTATTTTTCTTTTTTGAGATTTGACGCAAGAAGTGTTTTCCTGTCTAGTGACTAACCATTTCCTAATCATTCTTGAGTCTAGTAGAGTAAAGTGAGGGTTGACTCCATTTAGGCTCAAGAATGTGGTTGCAACACCACCTTTTTTTGGATAGTGTGAAGGGTTGGTGAGGTGAGTGTTTAGTTTTCGAGTGAGAGGGGTACAAGTTTTTAAAGAAATTGAAATATGTCAAGGAGCAATTGAAGGTCTGAAGCGTGGAGGTCTTTGGGGACATTAGGGTCAGAAAGAAGGATTGTCTTGCCCCACCTCGAGCACGTGGCTAGTACGATACATGGGATTAACCCCATAACCAAAAGCCTTACTTACAAACTCAACACATGCCACGCAAAACATTAATCATGCATGACCCTAATCATCATAATTCATGAAGCATTACAACCATTTCCAAAAAAGAGAAGGGGAAATCTTCATTAATTGCATTATCATGCTAAATACAATATTCTCATTGTGTCTTATTTGTAGTTTGCAGATGACGCTATTCTTTTCTTGCCTGATGATAGGGAGAATTTCCTTCATGTGCTTTCGCTTTTACAGGTCTTTGAATTGGTGTTGGGGCTTCGTGTTAACTTAGGCAAGAGTAGTTTAGCTGGTATTAATATTCAGGAAGGGCATTTGGATGAGTTAGCTGAGTTAACAAGCTGTGTAATATTAAGTTTGCTTCTTACTTACCTAGGCGTTCCTTTAGGTGGTAATCCTCGTGGTTCAAAGAATTTCTAAGAAGCTTGATATTGGGGACGAGGCTTATTTTTCTTTAAGGGGAGAATTACGTTAATTAAGGTGTCCTTATCTAGTATGCCTTTGTGTTTTTTGTCCCTGTTCAAGATTCTAGTATGGGTGGCATATAGGATTGAGAAGATCATAAGAGATTTTTTGTGGTCTGACGGAGGGGAGAGTTAAAGGGATCATTTAGTTAGTTGGGATGTTGTAGATCTAAGGAAGATGGGGGGTTGGGTCTTGCTAATTTAGTGTCTAAAAACATTTCCCTTTTGGTTAAGCGGTTATGGCGCTTCCCTCTAGAGTTAATTCCTTTTGGCGTAAGGTGATTAAAGCGAAATTGGGATTAAATCGGAATGGTTGGGATGCAAACTCGAGGGGTGCCGTTCGCATGCAAGTCCTTGAAAGGGAATTTCACAGGTATATCTTTCCTTTTCTCCAATGTTGTCTTAAATGTGTTGGAGATGGATCCTGTTTTCATTTTTGGGAGGACTGTTGGATTGGTCATACTCCTTTAATGGACAGGTTCCCTCGTCTTTATTCTTTGTCTTCTTTGCATGACGCACCCATTGTGGATTTCGATGTTTTTATGGGGACCAACTTTCTTGGATTTTCCATTTCTCTAGAAATTTAAATGATAGACTTGTGGGCGATCTTACTTTGATGTTGGAAATTTTGGATCCCTTTCGCATCTCCTCTTCTCCTGATATGAGGCTTTGGAATTTGGATTTCTCAGGCTCTTATATTTGCGCTTCTTTTTATAATTTTCTGACCCATAGCCTACAAGAGCTGACACTTTTTAATAAATGGCTTTGGAAAGTAAAGGTGCCTTCAAATGTTAAAGCCTTGTTTGGATAGCCGTTTTATATAGAATTAGTACTAATGATCTACTTCAGATTAGACTGCCTTCTTAAACTTTATTTCTTGATGTTTGCGTGATGTATTGGAGGAATTCGAAGACAAATAATCATATATTCTTACATTGTTAAGTGGTTTGGGATATTTGAAATAAGTTATTTGGTTTTTTTAGGAGAGTTAGGTTTGCCTAGGTGATCTTGGTGTTTTTTGGGCCACAAACTTCTTTGGCTCTAGCTTGAGAAAGGAAAATAGGGCCTTGTGGAAGGTGGGTATATTTTCAACTATGTGGTGTATGGAAAGAAATTCTAAAGTTTTCAAGCATCGTTTTTTGCCACCTCATTTGCTGTGAGAAAGAATTTGCTATGTGGCTTCTCTTGGTGTCTCTGTTAATGTGTTTTTTAAGGGAGTCTTTTTGGTAGATGTTTATCGGGATTGGAGGGTCTTGTTGTATTAGCCTTGTTTTTGGATATCTTGGGTTGTTTTTGTATCAGTTCTATTCGCTCTAGGAGGATCTTTAGTCCTCCTTTTCTCTTCAGTTTTTTTGAACCCTTTGTCTCCTCCTTTCTCTTCAATAATAATTTTTTTGATTTAAAAAAAACAATATTTGCATTGGCTGTAATTGTTCCAATGAAACAAAATATGAGAGGTATTATTGGAATGTTCACAAACAAGGTATTCCAAAAAGATAATGAGAATTTGCCAAACAATGTAGTATACATTGCATTACAAACAAATCCCTCATAGGATCCCACTTATTATCTTATTACAGAGCCAACACTAATAGTCTTTTTAAACAAGTAGATGGTTACATCAAAATGAAACCCTGGAGTCAAAATGGGTGTGGAGAACTCGATATTCTAATTCTACTATTCGGGATGTTGAGATTATTCTTCATACGGGCTATCTGAAAAAGGTTTTAGAGGGGAAAAAAAAGAATGGGTACAAAATTCAGTGAGTGAATAATTCAACTCTACTACCAAGAAAAAAAAAAAAAGATGAAAGGGGCATAAAGAATTTAAGCACATAATCCACATACTAAAATAAAAGGGGAAATAAACAAGAGCATTGTACCAATCTATATCATTTATTCCCTCTCCAAATCACATGGCACACATCTTAATGTAATTTCATTATTTCCCCCACAAATCCCTATCCACCCTTATTCCCCGACAACCACCCTTATTGCTCCACTATCTCCTTTCTACCATTATTTCCCCACGGCCACCCTTACTGCCCCACAAATCATGGAATGAAATCATCAAGTTTAATTCACAATTACACTTACAAATCATTTCTCAAGACAATAAACAAGTCAAAGTTATATTACTCACATTGCGCGTGACTGTCTCCATGGTAATAAATTAACCAATACAATTCATTAATATCAATAACACTTATCAATATTTCAGCACATCTAGCGGCTCAATCAAGACCAATAGGTGCTCCACTTGTGTGTTGAGTGTCAACAAGTATATAATACCAATATATATTCGATGAGTCCATGAATCTATATGAATTAGTTCTTACTCTGCTCAAGCCAAGTGATTTAGTGCAATGTGAAGGAACTTCTTAAGTTATTTGAGCAAGTACGAATAATGAACTATGGGAGGGTAAGATCATCCGCTTACCTCAATTCCAAGCTATGGATTTCACCATTAAGAAGCTCAAAGGATTGTAAAGGGTATGTGCACGAAGGATTCCTATTATGGCATGCTGTAATGTGAGAAAAAATGAAAAAAGGGTGTTTTGGGAGGCAAGCCTGCATGCTTTGGCGTGCAGAAGAAGGCCCTCTTTGCTACATGCATGCCATGGCAAGAAAGAGCAGGGTTTTCTTTGCAATTCGCATGCCATGGCATGTAGGCGTGCGTGCGTGCGAGTGACAAAACCTCTGCACTTTTCAAAATGAAAAACTTGCTCCCAACCTTCCCAAATGCAACCCACACCACTCAAAGCCTCTTTCAAGAATTTAGGCCACAAGAAACATGCTTCACCAATCAAGAAACATCTAGGAATCTTTTGAAACCAAGCAAACTCCATCAATTTCAACTCAAACATAAATCTCCCAATTTTTTATCCATAAGTGAGTTCATCAAAAACAGCTTTTCCCAGCATATTTCCTCCACAATAATGTCTCAAACACTGGCAATCAAGGGGGAATACACAACCATTATATTTCCTCCATAATTTACCATCTCAACCATCACAGTACTATCCAAAGCATTATTCAAGCCACACACACAAGATTTAACACAAAAGTGGAGGAATACACACAAGATTCCATTGATTCACAATCATTCATTTACAAGTTTCAATCCAACCCAAGATTTACACCAACACATAAAATGGAATAAATACATCAACTAAAGCACAACAAAACTACTGTTATTACAACACATACATATTTAAACACAAGAATACACCAAGACCAACCACGCAAGTCTACAGATATTACCTAGAGAGAGTGGAAGGATAGTTGAAGTATTTTTATGAACGAGAAGTGTCAAATTACCACTATATACCATGGTTCACAAGGTTGAGATGAGTGGACTAGGGGCAACAATGGATTTTCCACGGTTATGCACAAATACATTTCACAACATTTACCATGAAATTTTCCATATTTTGGTATCACCATACACAACTCAATACATGTCAAATTTCATATTCACACTCACAATTTTTTTCATTCTTTTCAATTTAGTCCCTAATACATAATATACTACACATAACACATATAATACGTACTATTCCACATAAATAAACTACACAGTGTACAATTGGTTTCCACCATTACTAGAATAAGTATTACTAGTAGTATAAACTATTATTAAAGGAGTTTTTATTAAGGAAATAAAGAGTGCATTTTCTTAAGTTAAATTATGGAATTTTTCTTTAGGAGCCCAAATTTTATAAGAACCTATTTTTATCTAACAAATAAAAAACCTACCAGAATTATAAGCGTTAGAGATGATCAAAAAGGGCATTAGTGCAAATACAACTCACTCGAATTAACGATATCCTAAAATGCACCTTTGCCTACCCTATTTACTCTTCTCCTACACCACACACAAGCACACACACACTAGCCTCAATTACTCTCCTCTCTTATTTATACCACACCTATACACAGATACACCAGTCAATAATTCTATCCATCCCATTTTTACAGCTTATGGCCGTTGGAGAGTTGAGAGAGAGAGAAGCAAAATCGTGAAGAAGAAGAGAAGGGGAAGGAGGAATTTAAGGTAAAATTCTTCAACCGTAGGCTAATCTATTATCAACCCAAACTTTCCTTCATCCTTTTCTTCTATTGTTGCGGGCATGACTGAAAGAGAAAGTAAGAAAAGAAAAGAGGAGTCGCAGCGTGAAGACGAAAATAGGAAGAAGAGGAAAGTTTAGATAAAATTTCTCCTAATTTTGATCATCAACATCATTACCTCTTTTCTTTAGTTCAATTAGAACTTTACACCATGATTGCATGTTGATTTTGTGGCTAGGAAAGAAAGAAAATTCTTTCAAATTTGGTAGTGAAGGAAGCAAAGAAATCGTGGGTAAGAATTCTTCTCCTTTTGGTCACCAACTGTAACAAATCACTCCCTTAGTTTAATTAAAACAATTCTGCTTTGTTGCATGTTGAATTTGGGTTGGAAGACAAGGAAAATTTCTTGTGTTTGTTAGAGGAAGAACAAAGCATTGAAGGTTAAAGGAAATTACATAGATGTGAGTTTTGTGTGTTCTTGTTATCTTAGGATATTTGGTTAATTAATCTCTAGGAATTGATCAAGTTAGGGCTGTAATTAGGAATTAGATGATGTTAGAAATTGTTACAATCACAAATTAAGGACTACACTATGTTAGAGAGCCTTTTGGAAGTTCAAAGTGTAGAGTTTTTATTGATTTTGAGGTTTGGACATTTGAAATAGGATAATTTTGTTTAAGAGTGATCTATAATGGAAATTTTTCGAGTTCTCAAGCTAAGGAAAAGCTTGTGGACTAAAGAAAGAAGCAAGGGAAAAATCTTCTATAGAGGTAGCTAGCATATTTGTTTTAAAGCATGAATATGTGATTTTTGAGTTAAATTGTTCTTCATTGGGTTAAGAGCCTGGTAGAGATCTTTCCCATGAGTTATTAACCATTAACTAGAGATTACTTCCATTGCTAGTTTAGGATGGCATTGGTGATGACAAGATTACCTACTTTGCTAGTATGAGATAGTATTGGGAATGACAAGCTTACCTCCTTGTATATGTAAATATGCAGGGGAGAAGCATGCCGAATTAGTCTTAGTAGAGACTATATTGCATAACATTTAGTTAAAGATTTATTTAAGTGAATTGTGTAATGTCTATTTCAATAGAATTATGATATAATATGTTCATGTTTTATGATAAGAATCATTTTCAACTCTAGCTAGCTACTGAGATTTTTTTTTCTTTCTCATTTTTGCTTTCTTTTCTAACAAATTTTCAGGTGCTCAAGAAGAAGGAAGTAAGCTATTATTATAGATAATAGACTAGAAATTAGATTTTATGAAGCTTCTTTCTTTTGTGGCTTTGATTGGAGTCATACTTTGTAGTCTCATGTGTTAGAAAGTTGTAATTGTGTAACAACTGAAAAGTGCTTTGGATTTTGCTATCAATGTTGTAAGCCAAGGTAGTAATACTTGGATTAAGCCAAATTTTGGCACTGATTTTGTTATTGCGAGTTAGTATAACAAATGACCTCCAAACAAGGCGACTTTTGGTGACAAGATAGACAATTTGTTAAAGAATATGCCTACAAAATTTCATAATTTTCTAGGCTAGTTGACGCCTTCAAATGGTTGCCAAAAGGTGAGCTTTTAAGGAAACCGACAGAAACACATAAATTCTGAACAATCTAGATATTAGCATGCAAAATGTATATCTAGTGATTTTATATTTCTGTGGAATTTTTATCATAGATGAATGTCATGTTACAAAGCTTGCTTATCAAATTTTGTGAATTTTGGAGTTATAGAATGTTCCCAATAAATTTTTAAATTTACTATTTGAATTTTGGGATTAAACAGGGTAGCTTATTGTAGCATGCAAATTGAAGGCCTAGGCATAGGAGTTAGGCTCTGAAATTTTTATAGCTATTATTTAATATTTGAAGGTATCTTAATGACAAATTTTAAGTCATTTGGATAACATTTAGGCACTTTATAATATTGTGCAAAACCGGACAAAAGAGAAGAACCAAATCTAGATAGTTTATCATGTCATGCTAACTGAGGTAGTTTGAATAAGTTTTTAGGTATGAGATTTTTACCATAACAACTAATCACATAGAACTTAATGCATGTCAATTTTGAGAATTTTTGGACAAGAATTACCATGTTGTTTGTATTACCAAAAATTGATTTATTCACTAAGAGGATAGTAAGCATAATTGAAAAACCTATCCCAGAGATTGTAGATATTGTAGCCAAAATGGTGCACACAGATCGCAGAAGACGCTGGACTAAAACATGAAGAAAATAATTGAAGTGGGAGGTGCTTGGAATTTTCTCTACTATGAAGTACAATTAATTGGTGACAATTTGGTCAAAGTTGATGGTGATGATTGAAAACAGAGTAGAGGGGAAGTTTGGAATCAAAGAGGTTAGATGGGTCCTTTGCCACCTACAAACAAGAAAATATACTATATACATCGCATGTGACTATTTGACGATTCAAAATGAGTTTGAATATTCTGCCTTTGAACACTTTTTGACTTTCAAAATAATTATAAGAAGAGAAGAGGCTGCGTGGGCTTAACTCCTATAATTATAAGAATACTAATCTAGTCTGTTTTCACAGCTTCCTTAATTTGCTTGTCAATTTTAAATTTCAAACCTCCCCAGTCCACATTAGCATGAAACCTTCTCGTCTCGCCCTCTATTGTCATCCTCATCCCCCCCTACCTTTCTTTCACTCTCTGAAATTTGTGGGAATTTTGCACGATGCATCTTCTCATCAAGAAGACCAAGAAACCGTAATTAACAAACAATAATGGAATTAGGATATATAATTAAATTCATATGCATGGCTGAGGAGAAAATTTAACATTTTAGCGACAAAAATTGAAGCTTCAATCTTTGGTCCTTTTCCCCCAATTCTTGACCAGTGAATATGCTTCTGGTCCCCTCAATTATTGCAGAAGTGCTGTATATAGAAGACTTCTCGTAGGAATTAACTAGTTTTTTTTTATTCTTTTCTTTTCTATTTAGGCATTTATACATGAGCTAGAATCTGTAAAATGAAACAACGCCAACTTAAATTTTCTTTAAAAAAAATTAGAAAAGAATAATGATAATAATGTTTTAAGCAATATAAAGATCATGCATCATTATTTATATCTTATATATATATATATATATAAGTAGATGCGGTTTCATGTATTTGTGTAGTAGTTGTGATTGTGTACGTTCATTCATAGTGGAGAAGTACGAGTTTTTGTGTTTGACATTCACACTTCTGTCTGCTAGTATTCTAGATTGCGGACAAGCAGCGTGTGCATCACTTTAACTACGAGTTTTAGTTTTCATCACGATTTTAAAAAATTGTGGCGAAAAATATGTACGGTGGCAAAAAGCTTTGACCACGAGTTTTTCGTCACGATTAAAACTGTGACCAAAGCGATGTGCACAACTCGAACTCTAGTCTGCTATCCCAAATTCTCAATGCAAATAATAGATCGGATTTTTTGTAGCTGATGACCGTAAACAAATTGTCCAAAGTATGAAACTAGATAAAGAGGAAGTTGATGATCAAGGAGGAGAATTGAGAGAAAGCCTTCAATTGAGACTCAGTGAGTTGTGCTTGAGAAATTCATTCTTTCATTAACTCAGTTTACGTATTCCAGTCTATTTTCAAACTCCTTTAATATAAAATAATATTTTTTAACCACGATCAATTACAATCTGAATATTAAACTTTGAATTTCTCATCTTACTGATTCAATAACAGGTCTTGCTTTTAAAACACTGGTGTTAAATCCATGACTCCTAACTCAAAAACTCAAACTCTATACCACTTGAGCTACAATTTCTTTAAGTTTTAAATATAATTTTTTGATAAATTCAGTACAATAATATAATTAATAATAACATTTTGAGGAAAACAAGTTAGATAAATGCAAATTAAATATATTAAATGAAAATTATATTTAGAGGCTGTCCAATGAGGTGAGATTTTCCTCCTATGCATTGGAGAGAAGTTAGGAACCGTTTGATTAGTTTGATCTAATGGTTCTCATTCATCCGGAATTTTTTTGTTTAAAATAAAAATTTTACTAGTATTAACTGATCTAATAATAATTGTAAATATAATAATAAATATAAAATAAAAATTATAAATTTTATTTAACTTTTTTTTAAAAAAATTAAAAAACACTAAATGAATAAGAGCCGTTGGGTCAAGATTCAATGACTTTCTTTCCTTCCTATGCATAGAAGCCTCCTATGTGTAGGAAGAAAGCATCACCCCATCAATGACTCCCGACATATTTGTCAAAAAAAAATTTAAATTTTAGCAAGATGTTGAATTATTTAAAAAATATTTTTTCCTTTTTTAAAAAAATTCCTTTTTATTAAAAAATTGAAAAATCCTATTTTTAAAAAATACCATTTAAAAGTATTATATCAAATAGATTTTATTATCCTTTATTTTTAAATAAAAAATATATTTAAAAATAGGAAGAAACCAAGCCTTTCCCCTTAATTTGCAGTCTGCGTTGGGCATCTTGTAGCAATCCACGTGGGAAGCGTGCTGATATCCTCTCACGTCAGTCCAAAGGCAAATGCTTTTGCGCTTACTAGTCTTCTCCCACACATCATCCACACGTGCTACGATTTTTCCAAGCGATGACCACTGACCACCAAAGCTGAGATGAGATTTTGAATTAACCTTAGTCAATAACATGCATATCACCCCACCTATTACATCCGATGTAAATGGAATTATTTTAAACTAGTTTATAATTTATTTAATTTATTTATAATTTTATTTATTAAAATAAATAAATATAATAAATAAATTTATTTAAGTAATTTATAGTTTATAATTTATTATTTTTATAATTTTATTATAGTATTAAAATTTTTATTCTACTCTTATTTCTCATATATATATATATATAAAATATATAAAATATATTATAAAATATAAAATAATATATATATATATATCTTTTTTTTATGTGTTATTTATAGGCTGTGTTTAACAATACTTATAAACTAGTTTATTGGACTCATTTATATGTTTATTAAAAATATTTGGTAAACGAACTTATTTCAATAATTTATAACTTATTTTAAAATACTACTTTTATAACTTATAACTTATATCTTTTATATTTTTTTTTCTCTTTTTATCCTTATTATTTTATAAAAATACTAATTATATTTTTATCTTACACACATTATATATAAAATAATATATATAATTAATTATATATATAATAATAATTTAAATTAATTTAATAAAAAATAAAAAAATAATATGTTTATTTGTATTCTCAGTGTGAATATATATATATATATGTATTATAAAATATAAAATAATATATATATATATATATATTTAATGAATTATATATATAATAATTCAAATTAATTTAATTAAAAAAATAATATATTTATTTTATATTATTTTAAAATTATAAAACATATATCTTTTTAATGTCATTTTATCTTTTTCTCATTTACTTTAACAACTACGTTTACTAAATACTTTTAATTTAATAAGCTAGCTTAATAATTTTTAGTTTTCAATTAAAAATTAGTTTATAAGTTTTCAGCTAGCTCATAAGTTATTTTTGCAAACGTAGCCTATAACTTATATTTCTAATTAGTTTTGATTACGTTTATGAGCATAATTAATGTCATTTAAAAATTTAACGAACAGAAGTTGAAGTAAGATCTTTTCTTACACACATAAACACTTATTAATCCACCTTGACTTTGCACATGTGGGATGAGAACTAACGATGACTAATTAAAATGATTACTATTTTATTTTTTATCTGATTATTTTGCATCATATTATATCTAATTATTTTGATTTTTAATTATCAATTTTAATCTTATATGACAAGGTTAGAGTAAAGGTGCTAACATGTGTAAGATAAGAAGCTAAGGTAGCATTTGTCATTAAATATTTAGATAACTATAGACTTAAAAGTATAATTAAAATTAATTAAAAATACATAAATTATAATTGACAAGAAATAAAATTTAAATTATAATTAAAATATAGATAAAAGATTAGAAATATAGATAGTGCTTTTGGCATTTTTTGTTTTGCATAAAATTATTCGGTTTATATCGTATACTCAAAATTTAATCTTTTAATTAATGCTAGCTCTATTTTTTTTGATAAATAACTATTTAGTATTTCAGATTTCTTATTAAATTTTAATGTAATAATATTTTTAACTCAATATTTGTAGTTAAACCATGACAACCCTATAATAATTGATGTCCGCACTCTATTTTAGATAACAGTAACGCACACTGTTGTCCTTGTCTTAATCATGGAGCCGCCGCGCTCTCTAAGCTGCCAATAATTAATGAACCTAATTTATTTTCATCGCTCTTTCCATAATTTCCGTGCCATTCACGATACTACCAAAAGCAATTTAATATGTTTCTATATATCTATTTTTATTCCCTTGGGACTATTTTTTTTCTTTTACTTTTCCTGTTTACACGCGTATTATTCGGTTTTTATATCCGTGTGATTTTGAATAGCCGCTCCATTCAGCGCCGCCTCCACCTTTATTTATATTACGTCTCTCTACTTCTTACCATTTATTTATTCTCTTCCGCCTCCTCCTTCTCCTCCTCCTTCTCCTCTTCTGTTTCTTTTCAACCAGTACAGTGAACAAAATTGAGTTGGCTTAATTTCAGTTATGGAGAGCTATCCCATGTTGTTCCCTTCTGGTTCTTCAAGTCATTCGATGCCGAGGAGTGGTTTTGGGATGGAGGGCCGGATCACAAAGGATGGGTTACAGATGGGATTGTGGGGTGGTGGAACTGGAAGTGACGATCATCGTCAGACGACGTCGCAGGAAAGAGGCGAAGGCGTTAGTGTGAGTGTGAGAAGTGAGGAGAAAGGTGGTTCGGGTAAAAGGAAAAGGGAGAAGAAAGTGAGGAAGCCTCGATATGCTTTCCAAACAAGGAGTCATGTTGATATACTTGATGATGGCTATCGATGGAGAAAATATGGCCAGAAATCTGTCAAAAACAACAAATTCCCAAGGTGCTTCATTTCTTCTTCTGTACTGATTTTCCTCATGTTTAATTTTCAAGGCAAATATTACATTATATATTTCCCAATTCTTGACGCCAGAAAACTTTGACCAGGCATCTACACGTGTATATATAATATAATGACACGCCCACCATAATTCTTAGTTATTCTCCTAAACCTCTACAGATTGCTATCAATATAATTATTCTTTGGATATGGCAGAGAAGATGCTTGCCTTGAACAAAATTATATGCAACATATATACGATCTCGTTATCTAGTGCTTTTCCCCTTAATTACTCTTGACTTTTTCTGCAAGGATAGTTTAGATCAATCGCATGCTAATCTGCAAAGACGATTCGATTAATTGAATATTATTAATTATTAATCCAGAAAGCCATACCCTGAACAAATATAATATCAAGTTGCATGATAAACAATTTATATTCGTCGTAAAACCTGACTAACTAATATAGTTATCTGTTGCTACACATGGTGCTTTGAATTTCATGCTTTTGTATATTGTCATAAAAATTTAGGGACATGGAATGATGTTACTGAGTTTGGTTAGGTTTGATGAAATATTATTGCAGGAGCTACTACAGGTGTACGCATCAAGGGTGTAATGTGAAGAAGCAGGTGCAGCGCCTAACAAAAGACGAGGCCGTAGTAGTGACCACTTACGAGGGAGTGCACAGCCATTCAATTGAGAAGACCGTAGACAACTTTGAGCACATTTTGAGTCAGATGCAAATATACACACCCTTCTAGAATTAATCGCAGACATTTCCTTTCACAATTCACGTGCATGAATGGTGATGAAGAAAACTCTCTATTCCCAGGCATGTTTTTATCAATGTGCTCCGAGGGGAAAACGAAATCAAATTGTCGACAAAAGTGGCAGAATCTGCCAACTATTCTGCGTTAACTCTTTAGACAATCTCTTCCTTCTTTGTAATGTTAGTTAGTTAGGTCATGTAAATTGAGCTCTACTCAAGTCCCGTTCCCATACTGCTAAACAATATACGGATTAACTAATATCCTTTATTTCTTTTACTGGTTAGTACATGCTGTTTAGTCAGTACATTGAAGAGAGATATAAAACACAACGTAAAATTTCTCATATTTTTGTTACGAGGTTTTCTATTAAAAACAACATAGGTGTAAAAGATTTTTTTTAAATATTAATCATTTAACAATGAATCGTAAAAAATATAAAATAATATTTTAAAAATTATTCACTTATAATTGAAGAATATATCATTGTAATTTTTTATTAAAATACTTTATATTAAAAATATAAAGAATTGTAACTAAACTTTTTGTGAGATATGGAAGTATGTCATGAGCTGGGTCATCAACAACAGTAAAAGGATAATTGTTCTTTTCCTTTTACTATATATTCTGAGTCTAGATATTTTGCTTGTCTTTCAAATATAAGAACCCTACTTGTTCTCCTATATCCAACAGATCCAACAGCTACCAAAAGAGATAGGTAGTGTTTTGAAAGGAGAAAAAAAGCTAATTTCTTGCATGTCATTTGATAGTCGTTGGATCGTAAATTCAACTGCTGTGAGAGGCCAAATATAATACTTATTTTGAAAGACAAACAGAAGATCACGTGCATATATTTCGGCAGCACTTATCCTCAAGACAAAAGATACCATTACAATTTGTGTGTGGTTATAAAAGGAAAAAAAAAGAACGATTTTTTGTTGGTGAATTATCAGTACAAGAAGATTAGATATTAGAGAAGGAATTTTTTGTTTCTAATTAAGTATCAGAGAAGGAAAATATTTTCTCCCTGATCCTGGTGTCTCAAAAAATTTAAGACGGAAAAAAAATTCTGTCTCAAAATTAGAGACGAAATTTTTCCGCTTCAAATTGGGGAAAGTTTTTTCCGTCCCTAATTCTGTCTTAAATTCTCTAAACATGTAAGAAAAAAAATTTGGCCAGTGGATTATTGAACAAATCAAATTTAGCCACCCAAAATTTTTTTACCCACATTAAATAATATTAAATTGGAAGGCATATTTATTTATTAGCCTTCTCAAGACAAATGTGTCAACTGAAACAATGTAAGAAAATGTACGAGGTAGTAGCACTATATATAGGCAAAAGGGGATGCTCAATTTCTAATTTGGTCGATGTGAGATTAACAAAATCTGAGATGAAATTTGAGACGAAATTTATTCCGTCTCTGATCTAAGACGAAATTTATTACCTCTCAGATTCTGTCTCAAATTTTCATATTAGATTTTGAAACGAATTTCCAATATTTCAGAGTCTTTAATTCTATTTCTAATAAAAAACAAAACCTGAATAATTAGAGACAGAATTAGATAGATTTTCAACATTTTAAAGATAAAATTTATTCTGTCTTTAATTTTTATCTCTAATTTTACTTTTTTTTTTGTAGTGTATGGTACTTGCGTTGCTCAAATTTATTTCTTAAAACCATGTATTGGTAGTCAATGCCCATGAGTTTTGAGTCTTTATGTAAGGCTACCTACCGCAAATAAACGTTTTCAAATTTCAAAAGGTTAAAATATACTTGAGGTCCTTATAGTTTCTTTGAAAAATAATGTTAATACCTATAGTTTGAAAACAATGAATTTAGTTCCTAGAGTTTTCAAAATCATGACATAGGTTATCGATGTTAGTTTTTGGTTAGTCAGTCATTTGTCAACACTGGTTGGGATGCTGATGTCAGTATTAAAATCTATGTCAGTACTAATTGTATACTACTTATATTGATATGGACTAGCCATGTGGATTCTCTAAAAAAAGTTTTAGTTTATTCACTTAGTTCTTTGATCAAAATTTTCCTTTTGTCCAATTTTTGATATAAACTCGTCTTCTACTTTATCTAGATCCCTAGTTTAAGAATATATTATTTTATTTATCAAAATCATCTCCTACAAAATTTTTAATTTATTCACTTTAGTCCCTATTCTTCACTTTCATTCTTTTTTCTCACAGCTTGGTCCTCCAAATTAGTCCATAATTTCATTTTTAGTCATGATATTATTTAATTTATCATTTCTACCCAAAAGCAATACAAGAAATGAATTAAAATTCAAGTTTCAAATCTTACCTTTTATTCACTGAGGTCCTTGATCAAAATTTTCTTTTTGTCCAATTTTTGATATAAGCTAGTCTTCTACTTCATCTAGGTCCCTAATTTAAGAATATATTTTTTTGTCAAAATATCTCCTACAAACTTTTTAGTTTGTTCACTTTAGTCCCAATTCTTCACTTTCATACCTTTTTTCTCACCGCTTGGTCTTCCAAATCAGTCCATAATTTCATTTTTAGTCATGATATGATTTAGTATATCATTTATACAAAAGACCAATACAAGAAACGAATTAAAATTCAAGTTTCAAAGCTTACCTTTTATTCAATTAAGTATAAATGATAGATTGAATGATAGATTGTATTTTTTTTTGGTAGAAATGATAGATTTAATCATATTATGAATAAAATAAAATTATAGACTGATTTGGAGGACCAAACTATAATACTTGCTATATTTTAAAGTTATAAGTGTTCAAGAACTACAATAAATTTATTTTGGAGAAAATAATTCCCCTCTCTGTTTAATTTTTGTATGCTTGTTTGTGCATATTGTTGAAAATACGGATTTTCATTTATAGATTGCATAAATTGTGAGGTATAATGGATGCTATGATATGAAATTTATCTCATGGATAAAATATGGTTTGATAATAAGAGGCATCTGAAAGAAACTGGGAGAAAAATAACGTTTTATATGAGAAAATCTCCTTAGGGACTAAAATGAAGAGAAAAAAAGTGAAAAGAAACTTAAAGGTTTAGGAGAAAGGATAATTTTCCCTTTAGTTTTCAATAGTAACCAATAATTCAGCCGCCTCATAATTACACAATAAAATGCATAGTGCCAAACTGAATTATTAGCACATAGTAAATTGAATTATTAAAGCGTATAGTAAAATGAATATTTTATTAATGCATAATACCCTGACTTCTCCTATAAACAGGCCCTTCCATTTCACTTCAAAACTCACACCTTCAGTTTCTCTTCTTTCCTCTCCTCAAAATTTCTCTTGCTCCGACGTTAGGACTCTAAAATTCTAGGTCTTTCATCATTAGCCTAGATCCAAGGTGAGGATACTATGCTCCTTTAAATTCTTGTAATTATTTGAGGTTAAATTCTTAGTATGCTTTGTGATTGCGACTTTTGCTGATCCTCCATATCAAAAAAGAATTATCCTCAACTGCTTGAGAATTATTTTCTGATTATCAGAATAGAGTATAAAATTATGAAGAATGCATATCTAGAAAAGGTCTGGCTAAAGAAAAACTTGGTACTTGAGAGTGTCTATTGTGACCCACCTCCTTTTCCTAGGAACTTTCTTGGTGTATTCTTTAATGACTTATGTTCGCTATTTCCAATATGAATAGTATCTATATGTATGAATAGTAACTGTATATATGAATAGTATTTATATGTATAAATAATATTCGTACGTATAAATAGTATCCATAGATATAAATAGTATTCATACATATGAATAGTAATCGTACATATAAATAATATTTTGTACAAAAGTAACCTGACTTTCTATATCTGATCCTCGTGAAAATCTTCGTGGCGGAACCTGAAATCTAGCTACGTACTCTTCTCTGTAACAACTTGGAAAGGTGACTTGGATACGGAATCCATGTGAGGGAATGACCTTACTAACCGAGTTTATTTATTTTTATTCCAAATACAATATAAATCCCACCTCATATCACAATTAGAAATTCTAATTAAACTCCCTATTTAATGATGATAATTTGATAATGGAATTTATTGTGTGATTTAAGATTATGTTGCTGAGAATTATGATTGAGAATGTAATTATACACATGGAATGGTTGAGGGCTTGACACAAGATACCAAGACATGCAAATATACATATGAAATAGTTGAGGGCTTAACCCAAGATACCAATGCATATAATTATATACATGGAATGGTTGAGGGCTTAATCCCCCAAGATACTAATGCATGTGATGGTTGTGAACATGAATACAATGGAAATTGAATCCCTGAACATAAACCGAATACGGAGGTATAGAAACCCTGAACATGAATATAATTGTTCTTATTGTGATAATGATTATGGTATTTATACTTATGATACATTTATTATTGCATAGTCATTTACTCACTGAGTTTTGATGAACTCACACTCTTTATGAATATTTTTTTAGATACAGTGGGTGAAAATGAAGGAAATCCATAGGAAGATTAGTATTCCTTGAGGATACTTTTCACATTGTCTGGAGGCTTATGAGTCCAAAAGCTTAGGAAATGCTCTGTAATCTCTATAGGTCACTTAGGCTTGGAAAATTGTATCATACTGTATGATATTTGACTTGTATTTACTGTTTTACTATGTTGAAGTTTATATATATATATATATATATATATGCAACAATCTCTTTTTTGAAAAATTTATGTTTGCATAGTTGTGGACTTTAGTACTAATCAGAGATTTTATGGGATACCATGGAGGTACATCCTCGAGTTTATAGAATTACTCACATGTCCGAAATTGGGATGTGACTCAAACAGTGAGAAAAAAGTGTGAAAGTGAAGAATAAGGACTAAAGTGAACAAACTAAAAAGTTTGAGGCAATATTTTGACAACAACAATATTCTTAAACTAGGGACATAGACGAAGTAGAATACTAGTTTATATAAAAAATTGGACAAAAGGAAAATTTTGACCAAGAAACTAAGTGAATAAAAGGTAAGCTTTGAAACTTATATTTTAATTCATTTTTTGTTTTTTTAGGTAGAAATGATAGATTAAATCATATCATAAATAAAAATGAAATTATGGACTGATTTTGAGGACCAAACCGTGAGAAAAAAGTATAAAAGTGAAGAACAAGGACTAAAGTGAACAAACTAAAAGTTTTGTAGGAGATTATTTTGACAAAGAAAAAATATATTCTTAAACTAGGGATCTAGAAGAAGTAGAAGACGAATTTATATCAAAAATTGGACAAAAGGAAAATTTTGTCTAAGGACCCAAGTGAATAAACTAAAACTTTTTTTAGGGAGTCTACGTGACTAGTCCATTTCAGCATAAGTGGTACACAGTCAACACTGACATGAATTTTAAAACTAACATCAACATCCCAGTCAGTGTTGACTAACGGTTGACTAACAAAAAACTAATACCGAAGACTTATTTTATGGTTTTAAAAACTACAGGGACTAAATTCATTGTTTTCAAACTATAGGGATTAAAATTATTTTTCAATGAAATTATAGGAACCTCAAGTATATTTTAACCATTTTAAAACAAGTATGAATTTATATATATTTTATATGCTCATTGAAAAATATAATAGTGTGTGTGTATATATATATATATATATAAATGATCAAAAGTTAGTGCAAAAAATATTTTAGAAAGTAAATTTACCCTTTACTATTTTCTAGCAGTTGGTTTCTTCTTTCTTCAAATGAAAATTGTGGAAGTAAACTTCCATTAATTTAGCCCGCAGGCCTAGCTGGGGCTGATCATTTTTTAATAAAAAAATATATGATTTAGTATAAATAATCTCACTTTATCATATTTTTATATTTAATAACCTTATATTCAATAAATATAGTAAATTTGGATATGAAAACTTTTATAATTTTTTAAAAATAAATATAGAATTTTCAAATTTAAATATAATTTTGTTAATTTTGAATGAAAATTTGAAAAATCAAACTTATTGGTTGTTTAAAGATATTAAAGAAGTAATTTTTTATATGTATAAATTGTATTTTAATAAAAAATTATTATTTTTTTACTAAAAAATTTTAAAATTATATTATTTTAATATTAAAAAAAAGAGTGCCTCGCAGGTTGGCCTGTTTAGGCTCGCGGGCCGAGACAGGCAATCTTAGTCTTAGGGAAAAGGCCCACGGGCCGACCTCGTGGACCTGTTTAACACTTAGCCTGTTCTAGGCCGATCCGTTTAATAGTACTAATTGTATATACATAATACTTCCTTTTTATTTTGAAATTTATCAATTCAAGAAATCCTCAATATTGCAATT
The DNA here is from genome assembly GCA_037074585.1 of Biancaea sappan. Lineage (NCBI taxonomy): Eukaryota > Viridiplantae > Streptophyta > Magnoliopsida > Fabales > Fabaceae > Biancaea > Biancaea sappan. Next base: position 71,528,877 of record CM073492.1, on the reverse strand, counting down.
AGAAAAGTAAATAAGAATTAAACCACCACTTTCCATCACATTAATCATACAACCACTTAGGTGTTCTATTCATTACAGAGTGACTCAAACCCCTCCATTACCACAAAACTAAAGCCACAAGGGCTGTGGACTCAGAGACTCTGTTACTCATCGCATGGAGACTCGCTGGCTAACCGAGGATCCCTCAAGAGTACACAAGTAATTTGAGTATAAGAGTACCTAGTGAGAAATAAATCAACCGAAAGTAAATTAAAAACTGCATGCCGCTCACAAGAATAGGACTATAGTAATGGTCCCACCTCCACCACAATACCATATCACACACATATAATCGCCATGTAACCTACATAGTATTAGGGAACCAACACAAGCATCCTTGATCACAAGGATCCCATAGCAACACGAATAAATACAAGTTCAACACCACAAGCCACATGCATTCCCGAAGTACTCGAACAAGTTTCTAGCGTACAATCATAACACAAGCTGTCACATCCCCAAAACTCGATATGTGATTAGGGCTGTCCTTACTCCGTAAGCCTAGACAAAAGGACTGGAATTGCAAGCATAACCAAGACAATAGACATAAGCTAGAAATAATTCACCATAAAGTAATATCAATTCCTAGCTAGAATAACTCAAGAAAAATTTGCCATTGAATCTTCATCACGTTCATTTAACTATAACATTTCATACAAAAGTAATGTTGGTTAATCTCATGTACATTTCCCAAAAGAATCATTCATAACCCAAGATCTATATTCCAAAATGCATACAACCATCCTAGGTGACTTACGAAGATCACAGAGCGGCTACTAGATACTCAAAAGAGTCAACATGACCCAAAACAACAAAAGGCCAACCCGGAGATCAAAGGTGGGTTGGTGAACCAGAAGACCGCTACTCTTTAAAGGGAACCATCGACTTCAGCTACTGACTCTGAAAGGTTCAAGAACATGAGAAGGTGAGTAATTAATATACTCAGTGAGTAAACAACAAACATCAACAATTAAATGAGCATGAAAAATGATTCCACACAATTTCCACTATCTCAAGGTCTCTAGCAACCTTATGACCATAGCTGAAGAGAAGTTCAACCAAGTCATAACAATTTCACAACATAATACGAAATAGATATAAAAAGTGTCACACCTCAGCACTACATAATTTAGTAAGTACCACACCTCAGCACTTTCCAATTTTTTTTTTGTGCTACACCTTAGCACTAAATAGTTTCAACAATCTAAAGAACATACATGAATTCAATGCACATCCCAACAATACACTAAGCACAACTCAACTCACAATTCTCATAACAACTATATTCACAAATAAGGAGAATTAAGGTAATGGACATACCAATTCATAAATAACTCATGCTCTTGAAATATGGAAAGTAGAATGTCCACAATCTCTTGTGTTCAATCACAAAATTAATTGAAAAGAAGATGTTGTTGTGCTCACCTTAATTGTTGCCTAATATACCTTAAGATCCACTCACAAATTGTAAAAAGTATTGGAATTGAGCTCCCTAGAAATCAAGAACCACACATAAGCAAGAAAAGAGAAAAATTGATGGGAGGATGTGGGCTATCGCTGCAATGGCAGGCTGCTACAGCATTGCCCGTTGTCATTGTGGCGAGCTGGTAGCTCACCTATGCAGGCACAGGCGCAGCAGGGGTGCATTTACTATCACCCGCTCGCTGTAGCCCCAAACTAGAAAAAAAAGAACCCTTTCCTTCCATTAATTACCTCTCAACCACTTCCAAGCTTCCATAAATGTTTTACCCATCATAAACCCTCCTAAGGCAGTAAAAGAAAGAGTTATAAGTTCAGCAAACCAATACAACATAGGTTAAACCATACTCTTACCACAAATTTCCAAAGGCAAGAAAATTTGAATCTCCACTTACAAGTTATGGAAGACCACTAAGAAGAAGGAGGATCACTTGTGAACATCCACAAAAAAAGAGCCAAGAGAAGGTTGGAGGAATTAGCATGAATGTGTAAAGGAAAGGGATGGTGCACTAGAAGTACAAAGGAAAGCAAGAGGAAGAAGTGAATGGGAATATATAGAGGTATTAGAAAAGATATATCATCAATGAGAAATTTATAAAATTCCTTCCATGTCCCTTATGGCTATTTTCCAATACTTAGCATAATTTTTAAGATACACAAGCATTCTAAAATAAATTTTCATTCATACTTTGCACATTAACATAAAAACAAGCATACTCAATCATCAATATTCCAAGACCATATATGCATGCACAAAAATCTAATTATCATAATTCTCCAAAGTTGGCACCATGATTTTGTGTAAAGACTTACACTTACAAAATTTAAGACCCATAGGCACGGATGTTACATAAGCTGTGTATTTCACTTTCATTGATACATGCCAACACAATCCTAGCACAACATAAACATCCATAAAGTAAAAAGTCCCAAACGAGCATCACAATAGTCCCATGACCTAGAGGCCAAAACTCGAAGGCTGTAGTAGCATATCCCATGACCCGAACGTCAAGTCCCAAAGGCCAGTTCCCTTTATTTCCATGACCCAAAGGTTAGGGCCAAAGGTCGGTACGATTTATTCCCAAGACCTGAAGGCCAGCACATCCCATCCCTCAATCGCATCACATGCATAATCACAACTATATCCAATACAAGATCATAATCATGGACTAAAACATAAAGTCATCACAACCATACAGTCATAATATCTCAATATGAAAGAATCTTGTTTTAAGTTCCAATTCCATTCCCTTCCCTATGTCTCCCTATGTAAGTATATACATGTATATGTATATATTCGTGTGCATAACAATCACAATCATTAAGTAATTTCACTATATAAAAGAATCCCAATCCATGGATAATATATAAAATATCCATATTTAACGCAACACTCATCACCATTACATCATATAAATGAAAGAATGCAAGGTTTAGTCATCACCCCATCTGTATTCCTAAGAGTTGGGCCGCATCCTTACTAACGACTCATTCCCTTAGGCCTTTTTAGATCTTTTCCTACAACACACCAACTCTAGCATTGTGGTTATACAATTTAAATTGACTACACTGGCTTTCCATGATATTTTCATCACACAACATTCACAAGTTACAATCATGAGATAAACTCAGCGTATAAAGGTATTCCAACACAATTCAATTATCAGTAACTATTTTCTTCACAAGGGGGTACATTCACCCTTTATCCATGTTTATAAGAATTTGCTCAACACGTTATATCATATATAGATCAACTAGTAGATGTTATTTGTATTATGCAATGCTCATGTAGTTCTAAAGACACCACAAGATTTACTTCCCAATTTGGAACAAAGTTAAGGAATTATCATCGTTCACATGGTAATATAAAAGGAGAACAAGCCATTCACATTTAAGTTTTGACCCTAATAATTCCCATCACTAAGTTATACATTAATCAAATATGCTTCCATCATATCATAAAAATATAAGAGATGGTAAAGTTGTTAGCCCTAAGGCTATATGCCATAAGTTTTGATGATGACAAATGTATTTGAATTGTAGCATTGACATATATAAAGGTTAATTATTATATATATGCTACAAGTATTTAAGCATGACTATGTTATTTAATGTGTAATGTCTTATACATTAATCATGCTATTTATCATGAATTGAACTAACCATTTGGTTTGCAAGTAAGATATATTTTATAGGTTGGTTCAAAACAAGAAGAGTGAGCATTGGATTGAAGAACAAGGAAAAGAAATATCATGCTTCACTCAAGGAAAACAACATGCAAGGATAAAGCTCCAAGAAATGAAGAATTAGAAGATTTGAAGTCTTGGAAGCTTGGATGCATCAAGATAGCCTATGTGTTTACATTAGGTATATTTTATATAGGCTATTATACTTGTGCAACTCAATGATTTAGATTTGCATGCATTGGCTCAAGCATTTTGAACAAAAAGATAATGAGATATGAAGTTTTACAAAAGTTAGTTTTTGACCTTTGGTCACTCCTTATATCATATCTCATAAATAAAAAAATCGATTTTTCAAATATCTTAATCTCATTTGATAGTAGACTCAAATATCTTTCCAACGGTATATTATTTATTCAAAACGGAGTCCAAATGAGAAATATATGACTATTTAAAATATAGTTTGAAAAACTGAAAGTTGATTTTACTGTACTCAAAAATTATTCTGTTCTGACCTATAGTCAGTGTTTTGATTATATCTTTTAAACGAAAAATAATTTTTGAGTAAAACTTGGGTCATTTGAAAATAGACTCCAAGAGCTTTCCAATGATATATTATTTGTTTAAAACGGAGTTCAAATGAAGGAGTTATGAATTTTTAAAGAAAGCTCAAAATCTGTATTTCGCTACTGCCAGCCGGTGGTCGACCACCCCATCTACACTGGTCGACCAACGTGACTGATAAATCACTTCTGGACTACACTGGTTGACCAACGTGCCACACTGGTCGACCAATAGACACCTGGACTGCACTATAAGTGCTGTAACGGCTATATAACGGCTAGTTTTGTAAAATCTTATATATATGACCTTAGATACACGATTTTGAGATAGAACAAAGTCCTACAATGTGATATTAACTTCTTCTATCATCTTTGAGAGAAAGGAAAGCATTCTTGAGCCAAATCTTGCATATTCTCTATCATTAGAGTTATTAGAGCTTTATTTGTATTCATCTACTCTTTAGAGAGAGCTTCTTTGTATTGTTGATTTTGATCAACACCAATATTATTCTGAGTTGAGGTTTGCAAGTACCGGTGTTGGAAGAACTTGCTTTGGGTTGAGGAGGAGCCCGGATTCATAAATTCTCCATTGTGGTTTCGCAAATACCCGGATCGAATTTGCGTGGTTGTAGTGGTTTGCAAGTACCCGGATTAAACTTGCAATTATAGTGGAAATACTCAAGTGGTCTCTTGAGGACTGGATGTAGGCTTGGATTAGCCAAACCAGTATAAATCTCTGAGTTTGTTCTCTCTATCCCTTCCTCCTTTATTTGTGCTTATTGTTATCTATTCTTTATTTCCTTACTCCTCATAATTATTCATCGTGATAGCACATTGATTTTCTGTGTTGTATTTATTATCCTAAACATTGTACTTCTACAGAAAATCATTTTAACTTCCAATAAAGTTTTGTGAAAAATTTATAAAACCCAATTCACCCCCCCTCTTGGGTTCCAACCATTGCTTTCAATTGGTATCAGAGCTTGGGCTCTTGATTTGAGACTTAACCGTCTAAGAGTAAACATGGTTGGATCTAGTGAGTGGTTTATGTCTGAAAATTGTTCTTTCACAGAACCTCCAGTTTTTGAAGCTAATCATTTTCAATATTGGAAGTATGAAATGAAAATGTTTTTAATTTCAGTAGACCATAAACTCTGGGAAGTTATAGAAAATGGTTTTGATATGCCTGTCAATGAAGAACAAGGAAAATGCATTCCAAAACCCAAGAGTGAATGGAATGATACTGAAAGAAGTTTAATGCAACTCAATGCTAAAGCAAAATTGATTATTTCTTGTGCATTGAGTCAAGATGAATTTTTCAAAATCTCCAACTGTGCAACTACAAAAGAAATGTGGGAAATTCTTGAAGTTGCACATGAGGAAGATCTTTTTTCTGAGGAATTAAGGTATAGAAGTTTCATTAATGAACTTGAAATTGCTCAAATGAACAATTGCAAAACCATTAATGAAATACAACTTGTGCTTAATCAATTGCAAGCTCTTGGTGTTGAACTTACAGGAAAATCTCAAATCACCAAGGAGATAGAAGAAAAAGAAAAAGGAGAAAAAGAGAAACCACAACCAAAAGCTGAATCATCAAAGAAAGCTTACCTATCTTTCATTTGGGGAAATAGTAATTCTGATGAGGAGAACACAAATGAAGAAGCCAACACTTGTCTTGTGGCCAGAGATAAAGATGAGGTAAATTCATTTGACTACTCTTTTGATGAATTACAAGATGCCTTTGATGATTTACATGAAGAATCTCTAAAACTTGCAAAGAAATTAAATGCTTCAAAACAAAAAAACTCTTCTCTTGAAAATGAATTAGAAAAATTGAAAAATGAATTTTCTATTTCCAAGGAAGAGAATTTTGGTTTCGAAAATCAAAACAAAACTTTGCAAGAAGAGAATTTGATTTTAAAGGGAAGTATCTCTACCAACAAAAGCTGCTTTTGCACCAGGTCTGATTCTTTGAAAAAGGAAAATGATGATCTTAAAAACACACTTGCAAAATTTTCTCAAGGTAGAGAAATTTTAAATACTTCAGTTTTGAAACAAAGAAGAAGGTTTAACAAAGTTGGTCTTGCTTCTAAAAGTAAATCAAACCAAAAGCATTCTAAAAACTTCTTTGTTTCTGCAAAGATGTCCAATAGTCCAACTTGCACTTGTTTTTATTGTGGACTGAAAGGACACAAATCTTACTCCTGCTTTTATAAGAAAAATCTTATTCATGGAGTAAAAATGAAATGGGTTCCAAAAGGAACTCATGACCCAAGCGGACCCAAAGAAATTTTGGTACCAAAAACAAAAGATTAATTTGTAGATTCGCCTCGAAGCAAGGAGCAGAAATGAAATTTTAATGGCTACATCATTCAAACTCCACTTCCTTGCATCAAAAGGAGGCAATAGACAAGTAAACATATAAGCTGGAATGTATTGTAAGAAATTTGATTGATATGTTTACTGTATCAAATGCTTATGCTTGTTTTCTAGCATGCCTTTCATCTATCTTTGATATTCATGCATGCTATATTTGAAAACAACTGTTAGGCATGCGGCCTATAGATTCAAATTTTGTTTTGAGCTAAAATGTTTCTTCCAAATTCTGCTCAAACTATCTTTTTTACCGCATCATGAAAACTTGCTTCCATTACATGCACATTTCTCTTGCCTTTACAACAATAAGATTACTCTTGCCTATAGTATTTATCCTTATTGTAATCTTATTCAAATATTTTCAATGAAATCAAATTTCTTGTAAAATTGCATTTCATGGAAGCATAGCACTTTTATTAATATAGCATATCTTAAACACAATGTTGCTCTTGACTCTCGAGATTTATTTGGACATTGCTAATTTAAGCATCAAAGTGCTCCACCAAAAGTGTTTCGCAGGAGTTAATTCTCAAATTTATCCTCTAAGGCACTTTATTTCCTCTGCTCTCTGAAATCAATAAGATTTATAGTTCTGAAGTTGGTTGGTCGACCAACGCTCCTATTAGTGGTCGACCAACGAAGCCTACATTGAATCAACACCCAGCGCTAGGAGAAGAACGCTGAACGCTGAGTCAAGTGGTCGACCAAGGTCCTTAGATTGGTCGACCAACTCAAGGCAGTGGGTAAATAAGGCTATTCTGGTGAGGAGTGGTCGACCAATTCATTCACAATGGTCGACCAATGCTTGACAGCAAGCTCCTTCCACCTTCTCATTCTCATGATGGTCGACCAGTGTGGACACGTTGGTCGACCAGCGAATGACAGTAGATGAAGGATTTAAATTTTGATGCTATGTATTTAATGATCTCTTCAAAGCTTCATGGGTGATCTTATAAGAGATTATTTTTGAGAGAATCTTGCAAATAATCAATCAATGAAGATCATTAAAATTGCAAGAAGATAGGATCAAAAGAAGGGCAATGAGGAAGAGAAGGATATCAACATCTTAAGGAGGAAGTTCAAGAAGCAACAAAAGTTTGTCAAAATTGATGAGTATCTCTATCCTTTACTTCTTTATTATTTAATTGAATGATACTCCTTGATCTCAATTGAACATTTTGGCAAATCTCTTTATTGATATACTTTCATTGCAATGACATATTGTTTTCTGACATCTTACATACTTGATCACATCATTGCATATAAAAATATTTTAAATACTTAAATTATTTTTTTTAATATATCATGGTTTGAGCATTATACATATCATCTCTTTTACATAAGCTGTAACTTATGAACCATTGTTTATGGATTATAGTTTATATCTTATTAATCCATATTACCTCAATTATGTTACTAAATACTCTGGTTATAATATGCTTTACCTTGAATGAGTATGTAACTTGCTTCCGCTATGTAATGATGATATATATATATATATATATTCATGTGAGAAAATGCTTTTCTAGCCTTAAATGAATATATGTATACTTTTCAAAATACATAATGCCTTTACTGAGATGATATGATATATCCTAGATATAAAATGTTTTATATATGATAATGGATATATATTTTCTTCTATTGTGCTAAATCTGGTGACATTCTTTCAATAAGAATTATTTCAAAAAGTGTTGGAAAAGGATTTGAAATTGCTTTATCATATTTTGAAAAGAAAAGAATTTGGAAATCCTTATTTCAAAATTACATTTGCTAATGTACTTAAATGTCTCTATACATAAGCAGAAAATTATTTTCAGAACTTTTGAAAAGGGAAAGTGTACCCTTATTTCAAAAGAAGATAATGGCATTGAAGAGAATGCCAATCTATCTCAAGAAGAAGAAAAGCCTCAAGAAGAAAAATTACCTCATGAGAAGAAGCCATCAAGCAACAATGATGATTTTTCAAAGGATTTGAGGTATGCCAAAAGTCATCCTAAGGAACTCATCATTGAAGATGCATCTTAATGGGTATTCACTCGAAATCTTCTTCTGCCAATGGACTATGCCTTATATTGGTTATATCTATTGCTAATCCATGAAAATTGTTGTGCTATTATATACTCCAATTTTAAAATGGTATATCTTATATGAGTATATCATTTGCATTTGTTGTGATATATATCCTGTTATAATATCATCTGTTATTATCTTTAAAATGATATATATGTTGCTTCTGCTATGCTGCATCTCTTTTCAAATCCTTTTTGAGCAAAATTTGTTTTTCAAAATAAATGGACTTGGAAATTCTTATTGCCATAGTTTTTCTGATAAGCTTTTCAAAGAATTACTCTTTTAAGAGGAGTTTGTTTCAAAAAAAATGTTTTATCATATTGAAACAAAAATCGTTTTGAAAAGAAAAGCATTTAGAAATCCTCATTTTAAAAGATTTTCATCTTGTATGCTTCTTATGATATCAATCATTAAAGAAGAACGATTTCTCTACAAATTTTTGGATTTCATGGATGCATAACATTCTTATTGAACATCTTCATTGTTTGAGAATGATGAACTAACCTGTTAAGGACCCAATTTGATTGGGTACCTAAAATTAAGAATCAAATTATTTTGTGAGAAAAAGTATTCTCAAGCTCAAGCTTGCAATGACAATAAATGAATCTTGAGGATGAAAGACTCAACGATGAAGATGGTGATTCTAATCAAGCATGCACACTCAAAACATTGGTAATTTCTATCCTTGCTTGAAATAGATCTTTAATCCATTAAGTATTATGAGCTTTATGTAATGACTAGATGAATGGCAAGAAAGACTTTCTAAGCTGATTAAAAACTATTTTGAAAACTCTTTAAAAGTTGAAACAGAAAAAGTGCAAATAGAGACACAAGGGATAAAAAGGGTCATATATTATTTTCAATGTCTCTTTTACACTTCAAGCTAAATATGAACTACAGTGGCTCATCTTTCAAAGGAGAAAAATGTTTCTTTTGCCACTAAAATTCTTTGAAGTAACTTTCCTTGCCTATCATCTATCAAGTGATTATATGATTTTTGGATCTACTAATCACATCTTGTGCAAGAATACTTCTTTAGTGATGAAGAAGATTAAAGATACAAATGACTTTCTCAAAAGGATAGTCAAGGTAGACAAGTTTAAAATCTTCATCAAGGGTCAAGCAGTCAAGAGTTACAAAATAAATTATCTCTATGCCAAGACAATTCTTGGATAAACAAGCTCTTGCAAAAGAAAGGTAAGAACGATCAGTTGATTGGATAAAAGAATTTTGAGAGGTATGATTACTCATCTCAAAATGGATATTATATTAAATATGCTTGACTGATCTTCTTTAAATGTATGTCCTTTGCACGTTTGCCTTAGTGATTTATATTGCTTCTGTTGTGATGATATATATAATATATATCCTGCTTATAATGTTTTACATCTTGAATGGGTATATAAATTGCTTCCGTTGTGCTAAAATCTATCTTATCCTTTATGAAGCAAATTTATTTTGAAAAGGACTTTAAAAATGTTTCCGCTATGTTAATATGTTTTATCATACGAAGCAACATTCTTTTTGAAAAAGAAAAGGTTTTAAAGATCTCTTTTGTTGTTGATGACAAAGGGGATGAAAAATATTACTATTTGATGTATGGATTATGATTAATATTCTTGTTTATATCATGCTTTGCTAATCCATATGTCATACTTTTGTTGTGTGCTGCAAATATTTCTACTCATATGTCAGCAAATGATGTTTATTTCCTGTTACATACTTCAAAGATTTCAATGTTTCTACTGTTTACTAAAATGCCTTTTCATAAACAAGCAGAAATCATTTTCAATGAAAATATTGCAGAAATTTCTTCAAAAATCTTACTTCAAAATTCTGCAATCAGAAATTGAATATCCTTTATACTGATTTGAACAATCTTTCTTAAAGGAAAAAGGTTATGAAATTTAGGGGGAGCTTTGTCTCACTTGAATGTATATTTTTTGAAGAAGAATACATTTTAAAAATGGGATATTCATTATTCTTTTTCAAATTATGCAAGGTTTAAGGGGGAGCCTAAAACTATTTCAAGTTTTATCTTTTGGCTCATTTCATTTGACATGCGAAATTTTTTTCTGCAAATTATTTTTACATGTCAATGAAATCAATGATAAGTTTTGATGTATCCTCACCCCATGCTATATTGACATGTTTTGACATCCTGGCTTAAAGAAGGTATGTACTTTAACTTCTATATATTGTGTTCCTTACACCTTTTTGTTGATGTCAAATAGGGGGAGAAGAAACAGTAGAAAAATATGTGTATGTGCTTATCATGTTGTATTCATTATCTTGTGATACATATTTTTCTTTGGTGATTTGTCATCATTAAAAAGGGGGAGATTGTTAGCCCTAAGGCTATATGCCATAAGTTTTGATGATGACAAATGTATTTGAATTGTAGCATTGACATATATGAAGGTTAATTATTATATATATGCTACAAGTATTTAAGCATGACTATGTTATTTAATGTGTAATGTCTTATACATTAATCATGCTATTTATCATGAATTGAACTAACCATTTGGTTTGCAAGTAAGATATATTTTATAGGTTGGTTCAAAACAAGAAGAGTGAGCATTGGATTGAAGAACAAGGAAAAGAAATATCATGCTTCACTCAAGGAAAACAACATGCAAGGATAAAGCTCCAAGAAATGAAGAATTAGAAGATTTGAAGTCTTGGAAGCTTGGATGCATCAAGATAGCCTATGTGTTTACATTAGGTATATTTTATATAGGCTATTATACTTGTGCAACTCAATGATTTAGATTTGCATGCATTGGCTCAAGCATTTTGAACAAAAAGATAATGAGATATGAAGTTTTACAAAAGTTAGTTTTTGACCTTTGGTCACTCCTTATATCATATCTCATAAATAAAAAATCGGTTTTTCAAATATCTTAATCTCATTTGATAGTAGACTCAAATATCTTTCCAAAGGTATATTATTTATTCAAAACGGAGTCCAAATGAGAAATATATGACTATTTAAAATATAGTTTGAAAAACTGAAAGTTGATTTTACTGTACTCAAAAATTATTCTGTTCTGACCTATAGTCAGTGTTTTGATTATATCTTTTAAACGAAAAATAATTTTTGAGTAAAACTTGGGTCATTTGAAAATAGACTCCAAGAGCTTTCCAATGATATATTATTTGTTTAAAACGGAGTTCAAATGAGGGAGTTATGAATTTTTAAAGAAAGCTCAAAATCTGTATTTCGCTACTGCCAGCCGGTGGTCGACCACCCCATCTACACTGGTCGACCAACGTGACTGATAAATCACTTCTGGACTACACTGGTCGACCAACGTGCCACACTGGTCGACCAATGGACACCTGGACTGCACTATAAGTGCTGTAACGGCTACATAACGGCTAGTTTTGTAAAATCTTATATATATGACCTTAGATACACGATTTTGAGCTAGAACAAAGTCCTACAATGTGATATTAACTTCTTCTATCATCTTTGAGAGAAAGGAAAGCATTCTTGAGCCAAATCTTGCATATTCTCTATCATTAGAGTTATTAAAGCTTCATTTGTATTCATCTACTCTTTAGAGAGAGTTTCTTTGTATTGTTGATTTTGATCAACACCAATATTATTCTGAGTTGAGGTTCGCAAGTACCGGTGTTGGAAGAACTTGTTTTGGGTTGAGGAGGAGCCTGGATTCATAAATTCTCCATTGTGGTTTCGCAAATACCCGGATCGAATTTACATAGTTGTAGTGGTTTGCAAGTACCCGGATTAAACTTGCAATTATAGTGGAAATACTCAAGTGGTCTCTTGAGGACTGGATGTAGGCTTGGATTAGCCGAACCAGTATAAATCTCCGAGTTTGTTCTCTCTATCCCTTCCTCCTTTATTTGTGCTTATTGTTATCTATTCTTTATTTCCTTACTCCTCATAATTATTCATCTGATAGCACATTGATTTTCTGTGTTGTATTTATTATCCTAAACATTGTACTTCTACAGAAAATCATTTTAACTTCCAATAAAGTTTTGTGAAAAATTTATAAAACCTAATTCACCCCCCTCTTGGGTTCCAACCATTACTTTCAAAAGTTACACTATAACACTTGAGCTAGTGTTTAACCATGTAAGGAGTCTATTTTTGGTGTGCGAGAAGATTTTGACACATGTGCACATATGTATTTTGGAAGTTGTTAGAAATATGAAATGAAAGCCTAAAAGGGGAGCTTTTGGGACTTAATTGAAATTTTTGAAACATGGTGGAGCTCTTTGGTTTATTGGGGGAAAAGAGAAGGGAAAAATAAAATAATTTTGGGTCTTTGGGGTGATTAAGAATTGTACAAAATTCATAGGGACCTGAGTGAATTAATAAATTAAAGAGGAATTGTTTTGTGCAATTAAAATAAAAAGAGTTAGTATGTGGTGATATGGGGATGAGACATATGTCCCTCCCTTCTTCCACTAGTTAAAGACCAAAAAACATTGGAGAGCTTGACTAAACACTCCCTTTCGATCACCTTGGCTTCATTCCACCTTGCTGTCATTCATCACTCGTGCTTAGCTATCCTCTGCCGTTCCGACTGTCGGATGGGTGGTCCATGGTGGCGAACCGGCACTGCATTAGGTGAGGAAAAAAATAGCTTTGTGTTAACTTATTTTCTTCATGGGCTTGTGAGGTATAGCCGAGAGAGTGAAGGTGTCACGAACCGAACCTAGGGCAGTGATCGGCATAGATAACATGTCATCCATACCACCGCTAGCCTTATATTTCACCTACTAATCCAAACAAAATATAAATCCTAGGTAGCCTACCCAATTACAGAGCATACTAAAAAGATTAACTTTAACCTTAAATAACAATTACCTTACCTTGAACAATGGAAAGGTATCCTCACTACTCGCATCGTTGAGTCAAACCATCTTCAGTACCTAAAATTATGAGGGGGTAAGTCTAATCTACTAACTCACCAAAATATCTCTACCTAGCACATTCACACAAATATACTAGCCAAAGAACAAAATAAAAGATACATGTTTAAATAAGCATAGACAGATAAGTGTGCACAGACACCCCTCTATAACAACCTTAGTGATCTCTTCCATCCACATGTGCAAATTCATACATCAATAATAGAAATACAACATCATCACATATATATTAGTAATCTTAATGCTAAACTTACCCTAATTAGTCCATATTGCACCCTCAATTCCTTAATACAGTCATATTCCACACATCTCATTCATACCAAAATTTCAAGTGTATATATATATATATGTATGTGTGTGTGTGTGTGTGTGTGTGTGTGTGTGTGTGTGTGTGTGTGTCAAGCACCCACATTGCCTATCTATAACTAAGGGTTTACCCTCAACCAATGGCAATTAATGTGAATCTCATCCAAAATAGACAAGTCAACCCACCCAGACCAAACAACCAAAGCCATACGAGTAAAAAAAAAAAAAGTCATCCTACATACCATACTCAATCAAACCAAACCTTCCACACATATCACAATATACCGAATTAAAAAAAATGACATGGATTAAAAAGTTCAACCAATCAAATCATAACATGTAAAAAAAGTTACACTTAATTTCATACATCCACGCGTACACTGATTAAGCACTCAGGGCCCTCTCCACAAATCATACCTCATACTAGCTCAGTAACTACTAGTATCTAACCCTGGATATGCCTCCTCTTAAGCTTTGTCCTATGGCCCAAATCGACAACTACTAATAATTACCCTTATAAACACACCCCTTGGTCCTGTCCATGCCTTGCACTTGTTGATCCCTAGGTACAACTTCTATTCTGAGTCTTGGCCTATGCCTTATTCCGACAACTACCAATATTTGACCCTAGGAATGCACCATTGAATCCTTTATTCATTAACCCTCATGTACAACTTCTATTTTGAGTCTTGGCCCATGCCCTATTCTAACAACTACCAATATCCAACCCCAGGAGTGAACTAATGAGTCTCATCCAATCATAGTCACAAGCACAAAAATATCACATCATCTACTACCACAATCATGCCACAATCACACAAAATCATCATGACATACAAGGTTTGCACTCACTCTTTGCTACGTATATCCATTCATGATATTCCACACAGACTTCAAAAGCCCATACAAAATAGTCCCCTACATCTCTTCATAAGAGTAGTACACTTACGAGACTATGTGTGTGTATGCATACATTCATTCCTGAATCTTCCATCATATTGCTCATAAAATTCCTAGTGGTATGCATGTGTGTACACCTTATCTTCCAGATAAAAGTGTTGAGATTATACATCTATCCATATGTTTATGTACATCCAAGTTTACTAAATTCAGTTCATGAAGTTGTACGTCTGTGTGTACATATACATATGCATATATGTATGGTTTCCTCATTTAAACAAATAATTCAAAAGTGGTTGGGTAAGTATACACACCACCTAAAGTGTCTACAACACATAGGGGCATGACTTGTGTGCTTACACACAAGAATATCTAACCAAGAACACCCATACATCCACAACATACAACCAACAATAGTTGAGGCCACAATTCAATCATTCTTATAGCCAAATCACATGCAGCTACAATACCAGTATAATAACTCTTATTGTATCCAATGACAAGGTATACATAAATTATGCATCACAAACTCATGAGACATATGCATACAAACATGTTTAGAGACACACAAGTGGTCATTTCACCATACTCATCTTTAACAAATTTTCTATGGCACATGATCCTAACTTTGATGTTGTCCAAGTTGCCCATTCATATATTGGAACGTTTTACTTAAATCAGATACATAGGGGTACCATATACAGTTATACATATTGCCATAACTAAACAATTCATGTCCATCATCAATAACACTAAAAAAATAACTTTAGAAATAAAAAAGAAAGCGTATCAAGGTAGACAACCCATCTCAACTCCAAGCTAGCCAATCCATCTCAAACCTTGATGATTGGATGCAGACCCTTGTTTAGATCCTTTGGAGAGGCATCCTAAACAATTGAAATCAAAATCACATAAGAAAAGGCATGAAAAATCATGTTTTGGAAGTTGCCCGATAGTTGTAATGCTTAATGCCTTGTTGCAGCGCCTATTGTTACATCCTATATTTCTGGGTATTACTATAGCTAGTATAGTAGTGTGTATATGTGGAAATACTTGGGAAACTGATTTGTTTTGGTGGAAGAAGGAATGGCATGAAGGGGTGTGGTGCCATGCGAAATTTTATGAATGGCAATGTGTGAGGGGATATGTGTGGCGTGATGTTGGTTAATTCACTAATAAAGTTCTCATGTTGAACGGGTCATGGAGTAAATTTAGGCCATGATGTGTTTGTTGCCTTGGGATATCCTAAGTAATCCAAGCATACCAGAATAAAACTTTAGGAACCAATATGCAAAGAGATAATCTATTTTTTTTAAAAAAATGTGGGAATGAGGAAATAAATGAGGAGCTTGCTTAAAGGACCAAATAGGGATGTAGAAATCTTGGGATGACATGGTTGTGTCACTTTTGAAAAATATTTGTGAAGACTTTTAAAAATTCACTCTTTTCCTATAAGGCCTTATTGGTGGAAGTGGCACAATATAAATGTAATATCCCAAGAATTTACATGAATATTTAAAATCTATTTGAAGTTTATTGAAAAATTTAATTACATAAAAAATGTTCTTTTGAATTAGTGAAGGAAATTTGGGAATAGAAATTTCAAAATTTTAATTTGGGAAATTTTTACAAATTCTCAAGGGCTAAAGTGAAAAGAAAAGAAAATATGGAGTACTTTTGAGAAATGACCAAGTAGGAACCCGAGAAGAAGAATAGAGCTTATGGGAATGAATTATAAGTCCGGTACCAAAAGGATGATGGATTCGAGGTTAAAGTGGAGTTTGAGACTTTGAGAGGGACTAAAGTGAAATAAGAAAATTTGTGGGGCACTTAGGATTTAGAAACACCCGATGTGAGATTTTATGAATTTGCCTTTACTAGTCTTGACTGTGGGTCAACTGGAGAGCAAGTGATAATTTCACCCCGGGCGAGTATATAGGTGGCCTCACCTATTTTTCCTCATTTTTTTCCTTTCCTCTCTCTCTCTCTTTACCTTCTCTCCTCTCTTTCTCTCTTTCTTCTCTCTACTTTCTCTCTCTACACTCCAACTCCATAATTGGGCTTTGGAGGGTGGATCTCAGGCTACGGGGTGAGCCTCTAGGAGCCAAGCAACGTAGGGAAAGCAAGGAATCGAGGTAGAAATTTCAATTTCTCAAGCTTTTCCCTATTTTCTAGTTTTAAGGAAGTTTGGGGTAAAAATTGAGATTTTGGCTTCGTTTCTCGATTAAAATTGGTGTTTTGGTGTCACATCCCAAAAATTGAGCATGTGAAAAGATACTACTTATTTGATAAAATTCTCAAACATACGTTATTTACATATATTCTGTAAGGTTTTACATTCAACCTTAATCATTCATTCCACACTACAGAATTATATTCATCTGATAAGCAAATATAGACATACATAGTCTGATATTTCTATCTCATCGCAAGCCTAGGAGACCTATAGAAAGTACAGAGCGTTCCTAGTATCCACATTAATAAGTACTGGTATCCCACCAGACAGAAATGGAGGATAATTCCAAGGGGCTTCTATTCTTCAAACGGATACTCTTGTTCTTTGTTTTCTGTATCTGAAAAAAATAATCATAGGGAGTGTGGGTTTATTTAAAAACTCAGTAAGTAAATAACTGTACTATATAAAATATCAAAAGTACAAATACCACATTTATTCAAATAATTAATTGTTTTATACATCGAGTAGTATGGGACTCTAACCCTTTCAAACTCATGAATAAGATCTCATCGGTATACACCGAGTAGTATGAGACTCTAACCCTTTCAACTCGTGTATAGGTTTCATAGATATGCACTGAGTAGTAGGGTTTAGTAGTATGGGACTTTAACCCTTTCAAACTCGTGTATGAGCTTTCTTAGATATACACCGAGTAGTATGGGACTTTAACCCTTTCAACTCATGTATAGGTTTCATAGATATGCACTGAGTAGTATGGGACTTTAACCCTTTCAAACTCGTGTATGAGCTTTCTTAGATATACACCGAGTAGTATGGGACTTTAACCCTTTCCAACTCGTGTATTAGATCCCGTAGATCTTTACTCATTGACAAGATAGTGAGAATTTATCACATAATACAATTGTCATGAAATAAAACAATTTCTACATACTCTTATTTCTACCGATCATCATATACTCCCATATGAAAAATTGATTGCTTATTATCCAAATAATATTGTAAATGGGACTTATATTGTACTTTGACTAGTAATATCAAATTAGCTGAGCAAGGTTATTCACTCACCTTGATGTTTGTCCAAGTTTACCTTGTTCCACACTAGAATTTGTGTAGGAAAATTTCCTAGTAAAATATATTACAAGGAAACATAAGAAAGGAAACAAAATCACGAAAATACGCAAAATTTTCTGATTGCTACAGTAACTGTTTGCTACAGTAACGATTCGCTACAGTGTCGGTTCGCTACAGTGCCGGTTCGCTACAGTAACGTTGACTGCTACAGTACGTTGACTGTCGACACTACAGTAACTGCTACAGTACTCGAAGAAAATTTCCCGAAATCTGGTCGCTACAGTAACTCGAGTTTTGCAGAAGTTTTTGCAGAAATTTCTCACAAATTCATCCTTTCATTTCTTGTTTCAAAACCAGAATTTCAACTCTTTTAACCGATTATAACTCAAATATAACTTCTAAAACAACTGAGATTCACGAATTATCATCAAAATCTTCAAGAACAAAACCTCCTCTAATCTTCCATATAAACTTAGATTTAAGGAAAATAACGAGATTAAAGCTTACCTTTGATCCTTACAAAGCTTTTGAACCGAACAAATAATCGAACTTCTGAAGATCAAGGAAAGGATTTGAGAAGAAAATGAAGAACTGAGAGAGAAAATGAAGTTACTGTTCCTTTTGCTTCGCTTCAGAATCGAATTATGAGAAGTTACTATTGAAGTTTTATATTAAATATTTCTAATGGGTTATTGAATAACCCATGGGTATCCATAACCCAACATCCAAACCCATCCAGTCAATTTACAATAAATGGATTAATTGACCATTCTTAAACCACTTTTCCATGAATTTCACCATTCTTAGAATATATCCCACGTGGTGCAAATATTCAGTCCAGTCATTTAACTCAATTTTCATAAATAATATTCAAAGAGAACAATTAAATATGAAAATTAAAAATGACCAAAATAAATAACTAAAGTAACGTTGTGAAATTCTAAAATACTCTTAAGCGAATTATATTCTGAAATTAACGGGTATTACATTTGGTGTCTAAATGCTCCTTAGACATTAAGGGTGAGATCCCATGGAAGAAATCATGGAAAACGATGGAGATTTGGCCAGATCTGAGCCAAATCCGAAAGGAATTGCGAAAGGTTGCGATCGTGGTGCCCAGCGCCATCTCTGGCACCCAGGTGCCAAGGTTCAGAAGGTTTTGAGGAGGAAGAAGGGCTTGGCGCCTAGGCGCTAGGCTTTGGTTGGCGCCCAGGTGCCATGTGTGGCGCCCAGGCGCCAGATGTTCCAGAAAACCTTAGCTTATTTTCAATCATCCATAACTTCTTCATCCGGACTCCGTTTTAGGCAAACTTTATATCGTTGGAAAGCTCTTTGAGTCTAGTTTACAATGGTATAAGTTTTATATAGATATTCATTACCAGTTAGGAGTGATGACTTGAAATGTGAGTAAAGGTTGAGAGCAGTGATGGAAAATTTTTCTATTTTGTAACCCTAATGGTTTTTACCTGGTTACAATAGGGATGGTTGAGGCGCAAGGTGGGAGTGCCGAGAGCATGAAATTTAGGTGAGTAGGAAACCTTGCAAAATTAATTTACTAAATTAGTCAAAGCACAATATAAATCCCATTTGCATTATTTGTGAAATTGAGAAGATTATCAGTGTATGTTCAAGTTGAGAAAAATTACTATATCATTGGGAATTATTTTATTACCTTTGTGAATTGATTTCTCTAGTTGACTAAATAACTAGATGTGGTAGTTCCTTGAATAAATTGGAATATTTTGTAAGTGAATGACCTTACTAAACTAATTTGATATTATTAGACAAAGTACAATATAAGTCTCATTTATAATATTATTGAAATGATAAATAATCTATGCACGAGTTTGAAAGGGTTAGAGTCCCATACTACTCAATGTATAACTGTTAAAATCTATGCACGAGTTTGAAAGGGTTAAAGTCCCATACTACTCGGTGTATAACTGTGAAAATCTATGCATGAGTATGAAAGGGTTAGAGTCCCATACTACTCAGTGTATAACTATGAAAACCTATGCACAAAGAGTTTGAGGGTTAAATACCAAGGTCACTTGGTGCAAGTATTTTATGGCACATAATGCAAAGTGATTGAGTGATTGATCACCCAAGAAATTATACGCAAATTCAGAAAAATATAATACTATAATTATTTAAAATAAATGATAGATTGATTGTATTAGTAAATGTGGTATTTGTGCTTGTGATATTTTCATATATAGTTGTTTACTCACTGAGTTTTGATTAACTCACACTCTCTATAATTATCTTTTCAGATATAGTGGTTGATGAGGAGAATTTATAGCCTTTGAGGATATACTCCACTTTTTTCTGGTAAATAAATAAATATAGATTTGGTAAGGATTAGGAAATGCTATGTAATCTAGTAGGTCACCTAGGCTTGGGAGGTTGTATAGTACTGTATAGTGTATGAATGTTGAACATTTTCTGAATATGTATACAAAATATCTTTCTCGGAAAATTTATGATTCACATACTTGAAAAATTTATGATTCATATAGTTATGGATATTAAGAATGTTTATAGAGATTAAGGGGTACCACGGAGGTACACCCTAGGTATTTTATGTTTATCTCACATGTAAATTTTGGGATGTGACAATAAACTTTCCAAATGTTATTAAAACACATCAAGCACTTCACATCAGCCCAAATCCCTCAAGTCTGTGTTATTCTTAAGTCCTTCTGTAGCTCTCTCTTCTGCTTCCATTTTCATGATTTCTTCTTTTTGTGGTAGAACAAAACAGGTTCTTGGAGGTATCGGTGGTCTTCCATTGGCAACAAACCATCTCCTAAGCTTTTCTACATGGATTCAAGGTTGGATTATGGAACCCTTTTATTGTTTTTACTAAATTTTTGATATGAGGGATTTCAGGGTAAGAATGAGTGTTCTTGTGAATTTTAAGTTAGATTTATGAACTAAAACTCTTCTTGGATGATTATTGAACATTTTGGGACAAGAACTTTGTGGAATCCTTGTATTAAAACTTAGAAATCATGACTTTGAATGTATGACAGAAAAATCATGGAAGTTAGGGTTCTTGAGGAAAGATTGATGAATTTGAGCCTTGATTCTTAGATTTAATCTAGGATTTGAGTGTGTAGATGTTTTCTAATCATTCCTAGAGCAAAACTATGGAAATAATCTTGAGTTTTTGTGGAAAATTGGTCTAGGATGAAGAAAAAAACATAGAGAAGTCAAAAATACAAAAACAGAGTAGCAATTCTATCTTCTGGACAAAAAGCTTCAGTAATTTTTTTTAGCAAATTTTCAAATGGTCATAACACCCTCATTTGAACTCTTTTTTTAGAAAATCTTATATTATTGGAAAGCTCTTTGAGTATAATTTCTAATGATATAAGTATCATTTGAAAATTCTTTATTGTTTAGAAATT
Source organism: Biancaea sappan (assembly GCA_037074585.1). Lineage (NCBI taxonomy): Eukaryota > Viridiplantae > Streptophyta > Magnoliopsida > Fabales > Fabaceae > Biancaea > Biancaea sappan. Next base: position 71,507,360 of record CM073492.1, on the reverse strand, counting down.
ATGATCAAAGGTTAGATTTGGTGCCAAGTTTTTCCTATTTTGTGATGTTAACATGTTTTTATATGGTTGTCTCATAGGGATGGATTCTTTGATGTGTCTTCCACATAATTTGGGGATGAAATGACTATCTTGAAGTAGAGGTAAGAGATTTCTTTACCTTGCTCTTGTTTATTTCTCCTCATTTTGTTTTCCTAGCATAACTAGTGATTGAAATAAATTGTCTAGCTATGACAATGTGAATGTGTGAATGCATATATGTTAAAACCCTTCACCTATGAGGTATGATTGGGTGAATTCTATTGTGAGTGTGAAATTTGATTGAGGTGGCTTGAAAGAAATTATATGCTAGGAAAATTTTATGAAATCGATCTTTGTATGAAAATATCTTGAATGCCTTGTTCATGTGTGATGGTGGGTATTGTGGTTGTGTGATGAATGTATGTGCATTAGTTGCATGGTTTTTGATCTAAGGCCATGACCACAAGTTAAGATATATGAATTGCACTATGGTATGATGTTGTTGACTATATACAGGGACATGTACAAATCCCTAACTCATTGATGTGAAGGTACCTAGTAAGTGTGTGTACTCATGTGGACCCATTTTCACCCGTTAAGTAGAGTTGAGACAACATTTACATATATACCCATACTTATAAATGTTATCACACCTTTTATGGTGCTATAAATCAGTTAAGAACTTGTGTAAACATATATGAGGTCTAGCAAATCTATAAACTAACACCACGGGCACACGTATACACACACCTACTCATTTTTTAGTTTTGTAAAGACTTCCTTACATCTAAGTTTTTGAAGCACGTTTGTACATTCACCTATATACACCATTATACTACCCTCATGAAGGTTTGAGAGGAATATGTCCTTTTGTGGACTAGAGATTGATATAGCGTTTGTGGAATGAGGCAATATGTGATATTGAGATAGGTATCCCTATAATATAAGAGTACCGCTAGCTCCTATGTTTGCATGAACTGTGTAGATGCTTAATGTTGTGGTTGAATAAACTATGTGGTCGATATGTGATATTGCCATGGTAATGTTGTATTGTATTATATTGTCAGTGCAACAACATCATCTCCTTAATCAAGTATGTATTTGAAAACAAGAGGTTGTGAACATTATGTCTATCATAATTCAAGAGCATGAATCTTTTAGTGAGCTGGTATGTCTATTAACTGTGGTTATGGTCGCTAAAGAATTATGAGGTTAATTGTGCTTAGTGTATTGTTGAAGGTGTGATTTGATTACATTTATCTTTTTTGAATTACTATGACAAGTTAGTGCTAAGGTGTGGCACTTAATAATATTACAAAGTGATGAGGTGTGACACTTATTAAAATTATACAGTGCTGAGGTGTGGCAGTTGCTAAAACGATATAGTGCTGAGGTGTGGCAATTGACATATTTATTTCATGCTATGTTATGACACTTACTATGACTTACTTCGAAGATGATTTAGTTGTGTGTGATTATGTATTACTGGATTGTGGTTTTCTGTATGATTTGGCATAATTACCTGTGTTATACAATCATTGAAATTCTATTTAGGATTTGGTATAACGTGGAATTATTTATGTGTCAAAAATATATATATATATATATATATATTTGGCATGTGTAAGGATGAGATATATGGAAATGACGGTACTGGGAAGCCAAGGGCACATGGTATAGTAGAAATGGGTCGTGTTTGGTAAGTATGAAATTGAGGTATCGACATTCGTACTGTAATAGCATTATTTGTATTGACTGCTGATGCATTATGGTTATATATATATATATATATATATATATATATTTACGGGTTGGGAAGAATTGCTATGGTACTTCGTGGGGTGCTTGTGCACACTTTCTAGCTATATTTACTTGATTTGTGATGTCTTCAATTGCTTTTAGGTTCATATAAATGTATGATCATGCTAGGTAGAGTTTATCGGTGAGTTGTGTGGATTAGACTCACCCCTTCATAGTTTCAGGTTCTGGAGATAAGGATGCCTCCCCTATTGTCTGGGGCAAGGTATTTGCCTTTTATTTTTTAATGTTAATCTTTAGTATGCTCTGTAATCGGATAGGCCACATAGGTTTTACATATATTGCTTGGGTTAGTTAGTGAAATAGCAGGCTTGCGGTGGTATGGGTGACACACCGTCCACATAGATCATAATCCTCAATTCGGCTGTGACACCCATTTAGACCCATAAATAAATTTGCTTCTGCCTTCCACCGCTGTAGTGATGCTTATCGCAACGCCACGTGGAAATCCCACCGCTGCAGCGGTGGCACAAGGAACAGTCACCCCTATTTCGTGAAACTGAGTTAGATCTCAGTTTTTCTTGATACCAATAGCAGGCTTGCAGTGGTATGGGTGACACGCCGTCCACATAGATCATAATCCTCAATTCGGCTGTGACACCCATTTAGACCCATAAATAAATTTGCTTCTGCCTTCCACCGCTGTAGTGATGCTTATTGCAACGCCACGTGGAAATCCCACCGCTGTAGCGGTGGCACAAGGAACAGTCACCCCTATTTTGTGAAATTAAGTTATATCTCAGTTTTTCTTGATACCAATTTGATATTTGATCATTTCCCATGATTTTTTATTCTAACTCATACCCCTAAACATTAGGAATCATCCCCAAACAAGAGAACTCAATCATAAAAGAGATTCATTAACAAATCATCCATCTTCCTTACCTAAAACCTAATTTTTCTCAATTTTTAGATTCCTCAACAACCAACCCCAAAACCAAAAATTTTACACCATTTTCTTCAAATCTTAGGTTCTATTTTCATAATCAAGCATTGAGGAATGTTCAGAATCAACACCTAAGCTCAAATTCCTTCATTTGAGCCCCAAATCAGCCCATAACCCTCTAATTCCAAAAATGAGTAGAAAAAAGAGAGAGTTGGGAAATTTTACCTTACTCAAGATTTTTAGGCGGAGGTCAGTCACTAGAATGCCACTCCCATGCCAGGGGATGATGGTTGAAGGCTTAGGGAAGAAAAGCTCAGTGGTTTTGGTGGTGAATGGCGAGAGAAAGGGAAGCTTAGCGTGAGAGAGGGGAGAGAGTAAGAGAATAAGTGGAACGGGGGCTAAGTGGTGTGGAAAGCATATATATAAACATATAGGTGGGAAATAAGAAAAATACCCTTATCTTGCCTTGCGGTCAAACTCTTAGCAGGGGTAAAATTGTAATTTCCTAAACTAAGTATTTCCCCATATTTTTAGAATGTCACACAACCCCACCTTTATTTCTTATCTTGTGTAAAAAGTTTTAAATTTTCAATATCTCTCTCCTCCTCCCTGGGCCTTAACCTCCTCATCTCTTCCACTTGTCAGATTCCCCCAAGGTTCCGAATTCCTTCATGCCATTTTCCTCTCATCTTAATGAAAAAAATTTCCCTTGTAATTCTACACACATCACTATTTCATCTACTGTAATGCTTGAGAACATAGGGAGTTACAGGGGTTTTGTTTGGATAAGAGATTTATAGTTGAAATTGAGTAGGTAAGGATGGGAATGGCATTCATTGACCGAAGTTGAACTTTAAACCAATGGGCAACGACAAAAGGGAGAACCCGAAGGAGGAGAACATAGTACACAATGTTGGTAAGTCAAGGATGATCCTGACTTCTTCAAATTTGAACCCAATACTCACCTTGAATGTTTGAGTGCTGAAATTAAATGTTATAATTTTAATATTCAATTAGTTTTTTTTGAAATTTATTAAGAATTGTAGTCTGCACTTTCTTGGTGGTATGCCTTGAGTTAGATGGGAAGTTGCTGTGAAAATGCTGCATAAAGAAATCGTGGAAGTGGGTTGTCTTATAATTGAATCTTCTCTACAAATTTCTATGGTTCTTCTGATTAGATTCGCTAGATAACAATGTAAAATTATACAAGTAGTGTGGCTTTGATTTTGAAAAGAGTGTAGGAAAAAAATATAAAAATAATAAATAAAAATAAAAATTCTACTTGATGGAAATCAAGTGTTCTTAAGTGATTAATTGGGATTTTATTCTACTGGCACAAGTGTATTTAAGTTATTATTAAATGTGTGATCATGTTATTGCTTGGCTATATTAATCTAAGAGATTTAATAGAAGGAGTTATGGGGATAGTTGAAGCTATAATAGAAATGGTTATGTTGGAGTATTATGATTGGTAATTTATTATTTTGGCCGTCTTTGTTGAATTTATTTCAATTATACTTATTGTGGCTTGGTCAAGAAAATGTTAACTCCAATTATTTGATTCTTTTAGGCAATTACTGTGAGCTGTCAGAATTATTATTTGCAAACTTGAGTTCGAAGTACTTCTAAGTGATTGGATTTTTATTTGCCAGAATGGGAAAATGACTTTAGAAGTTGAAAATTGTTTAGTCTAAATTATATATTGTACGAACAGTGGTTTCTAATTGGGTATTGGTGATGGAGATTTTGTTTGGTCATCAAGGGGCCATTTTCTATGTTTAGCCACTGCGAACTAGTGCTGTAGCGTAAGGTTTAGACTCTGCAACAGCAACAAGCAGTAGGTGATGCCTTGCTTCTAAGTTTTGGTGCTACAATGGTGGGATTCCCATTATAATCGTCGGTGAGATTCTTGCCCTCAACTTTTGACTCCTTTTTGCCTTTTTTTTTTCTAGATTGACTTGTTAGGAACTATCTCTTAACCATCTTACATCATTCCATCAATGGTCAAGATGGAAGGAAACAATAAATTAACTTGAATCAGAGTGAGTAGCTAACCTACTTGGACTTTTCTTGAAATGATGAGGTAATCTAAAAAATATTCATGCATGTGAACTAATATGATCTTGGAGAACCACACATGAAATTTATTACATATATATGTATATGATAACCATTGATTCATGGAAAATAAGCCGTTCAGAAGAGAAGTCGGAGTCATACTTAGTACGGAGTTTTATTACATGGTATTATTATAATTAATGGAGAAAAAATTGGAAGAAGAGTAGCATAGTAAAATGGAGAATGCAATTCCTTGCATGTTACTATCTTGTTGATTAATTGCATTGCATGTATGATTATTGTGTGCTTGTATTGTTATGATAATGAAAGTAGCGTGAAGTATTTTCCCCATGGGAGACTTTTATGGCCTTTGGCCAGGAGAGTATTATGGCATTTGGGTCATGGAGATATTACACTAGCTTGTTTTCATTGGGCATTAACCTGTATGTTTGTAATGGTGATTGAATTGGCATGTATTGCTTGAAGTGTAACTTACACTTTGGATTACATTGTTTGTAGGGAATATAATGCCCTATGGGTCGGGAGATATTATGGACTACAGGTCAGGAGATAAAATGGCCTATAGGTCAAGAGATATAACAGATTATAGGTTGAGAGATGTTATAGCCTACGTTTCAAGAGACATGAAGACCTACCGGTCAAAGATAGCATGGGCCATAGGTCAAAATACTCTAGAGAGCCTTGAAGCTTGCATTTATTTAAGTTGTGTTTGTCTTGTTTAGTGATCTTAGATTGTGCATGTTTATGTTGATGGTTAGTTTGTTATGTGCCAATTAGGGCACATGAATGTTTATGTGTAGATATGTGCATTAAGAGTTAGCCGTGCATAGGTTAGACTCGGGTGCAAAACCATTTGTTATTAAATTTCAGAGTTTATAGCCTACGGGGCTTAGAGATACTGCTAGCTTACGGGTGAGGAGTTAATTAGTAGCCGTTGGGCTTTGAAATCATTAGCTATGTATCTCGACTACTTGAGTAGCAATGATGTGGTCACTAATGTCAGTGACTGAATAGCCATGTATAGCCTGGATTTCCACTTATAGATATTTTTACTGCGTGCTTGTGGGAAAACTGCCCATGTGAGCATCAGAGAGTGGAGCATGTGACCATATCTGTAGAATTTTAAAGATCATAGAACGTAATGGAATTTAAAACTTTTCTTTAAAACCCATTCACTAAAGGATCAACCTATATTATCATTATATTAACCAAGTAATCAAGACGAAGAGAAATACCTCTTGTAGCGCAGCAACCTCCCTAAGCCACAACTAGTATTCAAAATGGGATACCTCTAATGGCAATCTACGATAAATACTGATGTGAACCCAACAATTACATTGGATGATCAAGAAGTAGATCCATTGTATATTACAAGTGGGCCAATTACACGAGCTCGGGCTAAAACAATAAAAAAGACATTAAATGGGCTCGTTCAAGAATGGATGAAGCAAATTCCATTTGAATGTATGTTAAATAATGATCAAAATGTGCTCAACATCATTTGGGCTGAAAATGGAGTTGCTAAAGGGATTTTGGGCCAGAACACTACAAATTAAAGAGATTGGTCCAGGAGCTAAACATGGACCAATAGAATTTGGGCTCAATTATATCCATTTGAGTTGAAATTCATGTTTTGTAATTTTCTTTTATTTTTGTACGAATTTTAACTTCTAGATGGTCTTTAGTCAATTATGAATCATGTGCATTAAATGCACAATGTTTCAAAGTCAAGATAGGTGGATATTTATTTTCAAAATGCATTAAAAGCATTGTATCCAAAGTCAAGATAGGTGAGCATTTATTTTCATGTGCATTAAATGTATGTATCTTCAAGTCAAGATAGGTGGGCACCTTTGTCTCTCCATCCTATCTATAAATACCCCCCCAAGCTTATTGTAATAATCAGATTTGAGTTTATGAAAACTTGCATTCAAGTGTTTTCTCTCATTGTGTGATAATTTATCTTTCTTTCTTTGCTCTTGTGAAACCTTGCTTTGTCAATCTTCTTTATAAGATTGGTGATTCAAATTCACAAAAGCCCCCAATTTGTGCTTCAACCCAAGTGCGTTGTTGTGTGGATTGGTTCAATTCGTGTTCGTGGTTGAACAAGCGTTCTAAATAGTAGGTCACGTTCTATATAACGTTGGTTGACTATTTGCACTTGTTAGGTCATTGAACCACTCCAATTCCTTCTTCAATTCCGGAGTGTGTTGTTCTTATTTTTCTTTTGTTAAGTCTTGAATTCATTTATCGCCTACGCCGTGAAGATCAGGCAACCCTAAGGATTTTCCTATCAAATACGATAAGGAAAAACCTCTTCAGATAATGGGGTTTCTTCTTGTTCTTGTGCTAGTAAGCGCGAAGAATAGACGGAAAAAGAAAACAAGAGTGTTTCCTAAATAAGATTCTCAATAATTGAGAGAGAGTGAGTTTTTTGTGTGCTTTTCATTATAACTTTTAAAGTGATAGTTGCTATCTCAAACCCTAAAGTCCTAATTCCCTTTGTAGGTACCATTTCCTTATTGGGCTGCTTAAGGTGGCACCTTAAGAAGCCCAATCTCTTTGAAAGAGAGGGGCGGTCAAGAGGTTCTCATTTGGGCTTTTCCTTATTTGGTATTCCTATTCCATTTATTCTCTTATCTCCTTTTATTTAATTCTCCAATTTAGGATCAAATCTTTAAGCTTGTTTCACATTTCTAGTGAATTTATATGTGTGTAACCCCTTAGGTTTCCGACTATGTTGGCCATTCACAATCAAAACTTGATTGTAAATAGATCACGAGCGATATCTAGCAACACATCGTGACCCCTAATTGACCGAAAAGTGATTTGTTTGACTTTAAACCTTTCTGCAGCTAAAGCGTGTCTATGCAATGTGTTCTTTTACTGTCTTATACCCACTTGGTTTGGAGTATGACCTATGTGTCAACTCCCACTATACTTGATTACATCAAGTCTAGCCTAAGTAGTTAGTTTCTTGTCTTGTGGGATCAATCACTTTAAACTATGTCACTGAAGACTATCTTTATGACAAGTTTGCTTTGGCCAAAGACTTCTTAGCGATTATCCCAACAAGTGACTATGAGTAAACTTCCTTCTATCAGGAGTGGTGAATCCTCTATTGACTGATCAAATATCTTTAAATACTTCACGCTGTGCCCAATCACCACCTAAGAACGACCCATGGTGGGTAACAAGGAATAGAGTCCAAACACAGGATCCATATCTAAGATAACTTGAGTTCCTCAAGTCTAAGGATATTTACATTGTTAGTTGCTATGAGATCTATCACTAACATTTGAATAGGTATCCATGTGATGTCTCATGTAGGTCATCCAATGTACTTATTACCTTTAAGAAGCATTCACATGTTTACTCAAAACATCTCATGCTTACATCTTATGAAGAGAACTGCTTAATCAAATCAAGAAGCATAATAATGTGCTAGTCATTCCGAATCACTGATGTCTAGTCTCAAGTGATCCTACAATTAGGGATAGTTTAGATACATACATAATTACACTTGATAAGATTCTCACATTATGATCGCCATCATAATTTCCTTCATGTTTTGTGTCATGGACTTTATTACTTATATTACGATCTAATCTTGAGTTTATGAATATGAACATAAATAATGAAGAAAACCTCTTTGAAAATCATGAATGTTTGTGAAATTATCATAAACTATTCGGAGGGAATTATCTACTCACTGAGATATTTATCTCATCCCATTTTCATTTTGCAGGTCTTGCATGTGTCGTAGGATAGCCATCTGAGGAGTAGTGGATGTTCAAAGATTTCAACCCTTCTTGCCTTAAGGATTGGGGTCTTAGCCAAATTTTATTTTTGGTATGTTCTTTGAGAAAGCTCTGTAGTTAGATAGGACATCCAGGAGGGAGGGGTTTCATATAGGGAGTTAGTTGTATGACATAATTGTGTCATTCTTCGTATATGCATTTTGGCATCTTTTATTGAAATTGGTGTTGTAATTGTACTTTAGAGTTGAATCAATTGCATGATCATGCGTGGCATGTGAGCATGGGAAATAAGAGTTAGGAATTTAGGCAACTTAGGAAGGTAACCATATGTCATGACGGTCATGTGCTTGGGCTTTTGGGCCTTAACACACACAAAATAAGGTAGAAGTGGTGTTTATCCCTCACCTAGAATGATAACTCAATTCTTCATTCAGTTACTTCCTTAGAAGTATGTAAAAGGAATTTAACACCTTGGAGGATCATTCCTACTCATCCAACATGAGAAAATGCAACAATAGGGGTCACATTTGTTAAAGACATTAGAGCTACTGCTACAGTAGGCTCTACACAGCTGCAACAGTGAAATAGAGCAGAAAAAGCAAGTCGCTTGTTGCCACCACTACGGCACCAGCAATGTTATATGCAGTGGTGGTGCACAGACTTGCAACTCCTAAACTACAGAAAATCATCCCAAACTCATTTATCCCACTCCTAAACTTCCTTAAATCAATCACCAACATTTTTACTCATTAAAACTCATATTAATCCATTCCTAAAACCCTTGTAAACTTAAAAACAAGATTAGGCCCTCAAGAATTCACAAATCTTTCCTTTAAGACAGAAAATTTCCTTCATGACAGCAACAATTTTTCAATTCTCAAATTCCTCAAGTTAATATATGTTCAGCCACATTAAATCATAGATTTAGGTTTTCAAACTCATTTCTATTCTCAAGGAAAAAGATTCAAAGCATAAATCAACCCACAACACTCAAATTTCAACAAATCCCAACTTAGGCTTTAAGAGCTACGAAAATGAGAAAGAAGAAGAAGCAGAGGAAGTTTCTCCATGGCATTCACCCGTAAGGTATGGAATAGGGTGTTGAAGTTTGTTAATATAAATATAAATTTAACGCCCAATTTATCATTTTTCCCCTTAGTCCTTACAGAAGAGAAGTTATAGTCCAAGGATACAAATGAAATTTCCTTAAAGCACTAAATTTAAGTATCCTTCACATACTTTTCCCCATCCACTACCTCATGACCATCACAACCAACACGGATAATAATTTCACCACCAGTTCTCACTCATCCTAAGTATCTTCTCCTTCTTTCACTTTAGTCCCTACACAAGGGTCATAATGCCATAACTCGACACCTTAACCTCCACATAACTCCTCACCACAAACTGGTGATTATATTTCAATCAACAATTATTCACACATACACAAATATGTATACAAGATGGAAATATCCACATGAGTTCCCAAAATGCCACAAGTAATTGATAAAAGAAGAGGTTTTAATCCTGTCTTAGAAATTTTTACCCCTACAAATAGTAAGATAATTTATTAATCAAAACACCTCGAAACCATAAATATTACAAGTTTCAATGTCATATCTTGCAACATATCTCACAAAGATCACAGGCCTTTTATGAGTATCATAGGCATAGCAATCCCTTTTCTATACACACATGTATATCACAATTAGACCAAGAAAATCGTACACAACATTTTATAACAAGTTAATGTGTTCACTATGGGATTTCCATACACATTCACTCAACCTAAATGCTTTCATAGCTATTTGCTCATCTTAAGCATTCATAGATTACATCTACATTATACAATTTAATCATAAACTCAACTTGAGTAACCACATTTATAATGCACCATTAAAGAGCTTTCAAAGAGAAATAAGCAAAGTAAAGTAAGATGTTCCTTTACCTCCTATAATTCTATCTTGGTTCTTTATATCTTGTAGATGAGGAAGTTACTTGGTGTCACGCTCCAACTTCGGCCACGTGATCGGCACAGTAGGTAAGCCTACCTCACCACCATAAACCTAACTCAACATATTAACCCTGATCATGCAGATGTAACTGTATCTCATAGTATATAAATAAGAGGGAATGTATAATATTCCTAAGATGAGTTTCCCACAAAGATGTGTTTCCATTAATAGAAACAACTCTTACATAGTCATGTGTTCTTGATTTTTGTCTAACATGTATGGTAATACTTATGGGTAACTGTGAATTTGTGCTATCTTGTGTGCACACTTCTATTTTGTGTTAATTCATGTTTATGGATGGTTTTAGTGGTGAGAGAAATAATATATGAATGGTAATTTAACATGTGGCATGTGTGGTTGGTCGATTATATAAAAAAGGCCCTTATGTAGGAACCCAAGTAAAAAGAATGTAAATTTATGTGTTGGATGGAAATGTGTGGTAAAATTCATGTTTGCGTGATTTTGTGAATTTAGGATGATTGTGGGGCTGTAGTTTCATGAAGTGTGTGTTAGGTGGTCAGATATTTTATTTTAAAAAGAAGTTCCTATTATGCCCTTAAAGCAAGACTTAGGTTACATGAAGGATGAAGGGCAAAATGGTAAAGTGGACAAATAAATATAATGACCTTTACACACACTTTAGCAACCCAAACACATTTCACACCTCAGTTCTCTGTGTCTCACGTCTCTCATTCCTTTCACCCTCCAAACCTCCAACCTAGCTTCCAACATGGATTCCAAACAACATCCTTGCTCCAGTAGTAGAAATGTGGAATATTTCTATATTTGATTAATCTTAAAATGGAAGGAAATTTTCATGAATGTAAAATGAATGTTTCAATAACTTTATTATCATTTTGGAATGGATTCTTCATATTTTATTTATCTTTATGTGCCGAAGTGTGTATTGTGTTAAGCTTACGATTGCGGTAAAGGAATCACCCTGTGCTGATCATGTCCCCAGATTGGGGCATGGTAATATATGAATTTGAGTGTTCGAAATCGAAAAACAAACTTTATATGTTGGATGGGTCATGTAACCTTGTGAACTATCCCGTGATGGTTCTTTATATAAATGTAATTATGAAGGATAATTGGAACTGTATACCACATCAGAAGATGAAATAATAATAATCATTGTAATCACACCTTAGTGAAGGAAAGGGTGTTTTTCGATTTCGAACACTCAAATTCATATATTATTGTGTAGGAAAATGTTGATGAAGAATCTAAATCAGTATTTTTGATTAATGCCAACTTATAGGGCCCTAGAACCAAGCACATCAAATGCTCTGACTCAAAGTCAACTTTCAGCTCAACAAATTGAAAGCAATCAAAATCAAATCAAAACACTCAAATTAGAATCAAATTACATGCTCAACTCATGGAGATATGATATCTTGAAGTTAAACATGGAAAGAATCAAGGCCCCTTTAAAGAGAAGATCTCGCCATTATGCCAAGGATCTTATTAAGGAGTAAATTCAATCAACCAATGAATAATTTAGAATTTATCTAGATAATTTAAGTCAACTTTGCTCAAATTAAAAGCACATTAAATGGTGGATCATACCAAGTCAATTTATTTCCTTATTGGGTAATTGAATGTTTTCCTTTTAAGGTCTTGATTGATTGAACATTCAAGACTACATTTCAAATGAAGTTTCTCCAACGAATAGTACAGAAGACTATATAAAGAAGATTGCAAGCCATTTCAAACATACAAAGAAATTTAGAGAAGAATACTCTAGTCATTTTGAACATACTTGAGTTATGCACCTAATGTATTGTAGTTATATTTGAAAGATATTTATACTTTTAAGCTTATCCTTTATGTGAGTGAACTCTCAGTGTAAAAGGTTCTTGTGAACCAACCTCTACTACCTACTCTTGTATCTATCTCATGAATGGACATTGTTTTAGGGCCTTGGTAAGGACTCTAATTGTTTTGGAGTAAAAGTCATGTGGCTATGCCTTTCTATAGGAAAGGTTTCATATTTGATACATTTGCTAGGGACGCGTAAAGGCCTAGCGTGTAAAGTGTAAAGTAGGGTCCTGTTGAAACTGAGATTGAGGTTGCTAAAGTATTTAGCATAAAAGTGGGAAGCTGAGCCTCAGTGTAGGTTGCTTTTATTGTGTTACTGTTACCCTTTAATAAACTCTCACTACTGTGTGTTTTGAGGAGTGGACATAGGTGTATCGTCAAATACAGCCAAACCACTATACATCTTGGTGTTATTTATTTACTGTCTTAATTGTTCTATGTTAATACTTAAAACATGACCCTAAATACATATACAGGGCTCTGAAACTATTTCAAGAGAACAAAACTCTCCAAAAAAATTTTATAACTTAATTCACCCCGTTGAATATACACCTACACTAACAATTGCTATCAAAGCAAGTCTTCAAGTTATTTGAAGGACTAACATTCTGGAGCAAAAGATCTACAAAATGATACAAGTACCTAGAGCTCAAGGACAGAGTGTGGACAGGCCCCCATTCTTTGACGGAACCAATTATACATATTGGAGAACATGAATAGAAATTTTTCTCAAATCCGTGAATCTTAATGTATGGATAGTGATTGAAGAAGGACTTATAATGCCTATGAAGAAGGTGGATGACAAGGAGGTTCCCAAAGCTTTGAAAGAACTCATTCCTGAAGAAAAATGCAAAGTTAAGGTAAATTTTAAGGCTATTTATTACACTGTGTTATGAATGCATAAGAGTTCAAGAAGCTCTCAAGATGTAGCACTGCAAAAGAAATGTGGGAGAAGTCGCAGATCACCCATGAAGGAACCACACAGGTTAAGAAAAGAAGATTTGGACTACTTCAAAATGAAAGTTGATGAGACTATCGAGGAGATGTTCAACAGACTCGAAAAAATAGCACATAAACTAGACCTTATGGGATTGTCTATAGCAATAAAAAAAATTGTGAGAAAGGTCTTAAAGAATCTTACAGGGCCTTGAAAGATCAAAGCAACAATAATTGAAGAATTAGGAAAAATAACAGTCATGACAACTGACGAGTTGCATGGAAAGCTGATTGCTTATGAGAAGACTTATCTCCGTAGAGAGACAACAGGGCTTAAAAAGGAAAGAGGCATAGCCCTAAAGGCAACCACCAGAGAAGAGTCATCCTACCAAGATGATGATTTGGATGAAAGAGACATGGCATTTATGTCAAAGAGGGTCTACAGCTTCTACAAACGAGAATATCAAAACAATAGGAACAAGGGCCCTGCAAAATAGAATCGTGAGCCTGTAACTTGCTTTGAATGCAAGAAGTTCAGACAAATACATGCTAAATGTCCACGTCTTGGAAAAGGAAAAAGAGATTGCAAGGCAATGGTAGCTAATGTATCTTGGAGTGACGATGATATTTTCAACAGTTACTCAGACTCTAAGGCCTCTGAAATGGCGAATCTCTGTTTCTTGGCAGATAGTGAATCAGATGAGGAAATTGATGAGGTAATTGATACTCTTTTTTACCTATGATGAGTTGTCACATGCTTTTAAGGAACTAGTTGATGATTCACAATGCTCACAAAAAGGTTTTAAAAGATTTTGAAAGTCTTGTTAGTAAAAAACACTTTTTGGAAGTAAAAATAAAATAGTTAGAGGAAGAATAATCTCTTCTCTCAATGATATAGATGGTATGTTAGGTAGTCAAAAGAAGACCTTGAACAAGGAAGGTGTAGGCTATATTAAAATGGACAAAAGGTCCAAAACCATTTTTAAAAGAGGATTATCAATAGTTCCAAAAACATGTTATACATGTGGAAAGAAGGGCCATATTTCATATCAATGCTACAATAATCATAAAATAATTGTTATAAGAAAAATGTAGGTTCCAAAGGCATGAAAGTGCCCCTTATTAACCCTGTCAGGACTCAAGTTAGTTGGGGACCTAAAATTACTTAATTGCAGGCATGTCTAAGGACAAAACAGAAGTAGGGGAGTTGGTTTCTTGATTCAAGGTGCTCACGGCACATGACAGGAAACAGACGTAGTTTGGTCCATTACAAAGGAAAGGCAAACATGGGTAATGTATCTTTTAGTAATAACCAAAAAGGTAAAAATTTTAGGTGTAGGTAAAGTTTACATAAATAAAACATTTTTTTTATTGAAAACGTATCTCTTGTAGAAGGCTTAAAGTATAACCTTATAAGTATCATTCAACTTTGTGACAAAGGTCACAATGTAACCTTTACTGTAAAAAAATGTTTTATCAGAATTAAGGATGAAAACAGGACCTTGATTGAAGGCCATAGACATGAAAATGCTTATACCTTAACTGATAAAAACTATTTTCCAAACAAGTGTCTCACAACAACCAGTGATCAAAGTTGGCTTTAGCACAAGAAATTGGCCGATCTCAATATGAGGTTGATTTCAAAACTTGTCAATAGGGATCTAGTTGTTGGGCTTCTAAAGGTTAAGTTTAAGAAGGAACATATGTGTGAGGCATGTTCTTTTTCCTCAAAAGTGTAGGATTTTAGAGATCATAGAATGCATCGGAGTTTAAAACTTTTCTCTAAAACCTATTAACTAAAGGATCAACCTATATTACCATTACATTAACTAGGTAATCAAGATGAAGAGAAATACCTCTAATGGTAATCCACGTGAAATACACTAAGGAAAAACCTATTCATGTAACGGGGTTCCTTCTCATTCTTGTGCTAGCAAGTACGAAGAAGCTATGGAGAAAACCCTCTTGGATGAAGGAGAAGAAAATAAGAGTGTTTCCTAAACAAGATTCTTAACAATTAAGAGAATGACTATTGTATATGGCTTTTACTATCACTCTTAAAGTAAAAAGGTGCTACCTCAAATCCTAAAGTCCTATTTCCCTTAGTAGGCGCCATTCCCTTATTGGGCTTTTTAAGATGGCACCTTAAGAAGCCCAATCTCTTTGAGAGAGGCAGCAGCCAAGAGGTTCTCATTTGGGTTTTTCCTTGTTTGTGTAGGAATAGAAACATATTCCTATTCATTTTATTCTCTTATCTCATTTTAATTAATTCTCTAATTTAGGATCAAATCCTCAAGTGCATTTCACATCTCTAGTGAATTTTTATGCGTGTGACCCATTAGGTTTCCGGCTATATTGGCCATTCACGATCAACACTTGATTGTAAATAGATCATGAGTAGTATCTAACAACACATCATGACCCCTAATTGACCAGAAAGTTAGTTGTTTGACTCTAAACCTTTTTGCAGCTAAAACATGTCTATGCAACGTGTTTTTTCACTGTCTTATACCTAGTTGGTTCAAAGTATGGCCTGTGTCAAATCCCACTATACTTGATTACGTCAAGTCTAACCCAAGTAGTCAGTTCCTTGTCTTGTAAGATCAATTACTTTAAACTATGTCATTGAAGACCATCTTCATGATAAGTCTGCTTTAGCCAAAGACTTCTTAGCGATTATCTTGGCAAGTGGCCATGGATATACTTCGTTTTATCAAGAGTGGTGAATCCTCTATTGACTACTTAAATATCTTCGAATACTTTACGCTATGCCCGATCACCACCCTAAGAGCAACTCATGGTGGGTAATAAGGAATGGAGTCAAAAACAGGATCCATATCCAAGATAACTTGAGTTTCTTAAGTCCAAGGATACTTGCACTATTAACTGCTATGAGACCTATCACTGACATTTAAATAGGTATCCATGTGATGTCTCATGTAGGTCATCCAATGAACTTGTTAAAGGTAACAAGTATTCACATGTTTACGTAAAACTTCTCATGCTTACAGCTTATGATGACAACTGCTTGATTAAATCAAGAAGCATAACATGTTCTAGTCTATTCAGATCACTGATGTCCAGTCTCAGGTGATCCTACGACTAGGGATAGTCTAGATACATATATAATTACACATGACAGGAATCTCACATTATGATTGCCATCATAATTTCCTTCATGCTATGTTTTATGTCATGGACTTCATTGCTTATATTACGATCTAATCTTGAGTTTATGAATATGAACATAAATAATAAAGAAAAACCTATTTGAATCAATAACTGGGTTTGTACATCTAATGCTAAAGGTGATTGCCTTTAGAGCACCTTTCTAACGAAAAGAACATGTGTCAACCACAAGGCCCCTAGAACTTATTCATATGGATCTTTCATCCTATTAGAACACAAAATTTGGGAGGTAAGTTATATGAGTTTGTATTAGTTGATGACTATTCCCAGTTTACATGGGTTTATTTTCTATCAAACAAAAGTGATTACTTCATTTCTTTCAAAACATTTTTTAAAAGAGTTCAAAATGAGAAAAACCTTCAAATTTCAAGTTTGCTAAGTGATCATTGTACGAAGTATGAAAATGTGCATTTTGAAGTTTTCTGTTTTGAGCAGGAAATAACTCATAACTTTTCTACCCCTAGAACTCCTCAGCAAAAGGGTTTTGTAGAGAGAAATAATAGGTCCCTGCTTGATATGGCCAGGACCTTGTATGTGAAAACAATCTACCCAAAAATCTTTGAGCAAAAGGTATCAAAAGATCTTGCTATATCCTGAACAGGTGTCTATTAAGACCATTTCTAAACAAGACACCATATGAACTTTGGAAAGGTAAGAGACCTAATATAAGTTATTTTCACTCTTTTTGCAAATGTTACATTTTGAACCATAAAGGTAATCTTGGTAAGTTTGATGCAAAGACTAATGAAGGTATTTTTGAAGGTTATTCAAATAATAGCAAAGCCTATAGAATATTTATAAGTGTACAAAAACTATTGAGAAATCGATACATGTAAAATTTGATGAAGTTAATATTTCTTTTGAGCACATGAATAGCGCAGGTGGCAATGAACCATCCAAATTATGAATAAAGCAATTAAGATCAAATAAGAACATTCAATCAGAATCAAATTACACGCTTAAATCATGGAGATGTGATATCTTGAAATTAAAAATGGAAAAAATAATCCTTTTAAAGAGAAGATCTCGACATTAGTGCCAAGCATCTTATTAAGGATTAAATTTGATCAAGCAATGAATAATTCAAAATTTATCTAGATATTTCAAGTGAACTTTGCTCAAATTAAAAGCACATTAAATGGTAGATCATACGAAGTCAATTTATTTCCTTATTGGGCAATTGACTATTTTCCTTTTAAGGTCCTGATTGATTAAACATTCAAGACTACATTTCAAATGAATTTTCTCCAACAACTAGTATAGAAGACTATATAAAGAAGATTGCAAGCCATTTCAGACACACGAAAAAATTCAGAGAAGAATACTCTAGCCATTTTGAACATACCTTAGTTGTATGCCTAATTTATTGTAATTATGTTTGAAAGTGAGTTATACTTGTAATCTTATCCTTTGTGTAAGTGAACTCTCAGTGTAAAAATTTCTTGTGAACCAACCTCTACTACCTACTCTTCTATCTGTCTCGTCAATAGACATTATTTTAGAGCCCTAGTGAGGACCTTGCTTATTTTGGAGTAAAAGTCGTGTGGCTGCACCTTTTTAGAGAAAATGTTTCCTATTTGATACATTTTCTAGGGACGCATGAAGGCCTATCGTGTTAAGTGTAAAAGCAGGGTCCCGCTGAACCTAAGATTGAAGTTTCTAAAATATTTAGCATAATAATGGGAAGCTGAGCCTCAATCTAGGTTACTTGTATTCTATTACTGTTACCTGGTTGGAGCCACTACGACCGCCAAGTCATCCAGAATTAAATTTGTGACAACTTATAGTATAGTGGTCGTCCCAGGTCATTTCACTCTTGGAACCTTGCTTCTAAATTGCCTAATTAATTGGTCTTACATTAATCTACCCTAATTAGCTATTGATTAACTACCTAATTACCATTGGGGGTTGTTTGCATAATTAACAGAATTAAAAACATAAACTAAAACCATAACAGAACAATAAACACAAAGCAGAACATAATCTGAAACACAGAACAGAAACAAAATTGGGAATACACTAACAAATGCAATCAGCCATAGAGTCTTAGAATTACAACTATCATTATTCATGTCTTCAAATTAATTCTAGTGTTCTCTATCATTAGGTTTTCTAGCTAATATTTCCAAGAGACTTCCTAAAACTAGATTACACATAAGTTAAATCTAACCAAATGCAATCTGATTAAGCCCAACCTAATCATATTAGATAATTATCTAAGCAAGTCATTTCTATTCTACTTGCTACACCAAACAGTAATAACAAGGAACATCTCATATTTGAGCAATAAAATAAGTAACTATGTTCACAAAGATCTGACCAGAACTTAAACAAACATAAAAATAGAGATGAAAGGCAAGAGCAGAAATGAAACAGAGATAAACAACAAGAAACTTATTTAATTAAGCTCCAAGAATTCATGTTATAGAGTCTACTTCTCCATGGACTGATTACAAGAACTCTTGAGCCTTCAATGAAAGTCAAAATAAAAGAGGGTACAAAGAGGGGGGAATACGAAATACAGAATAATGGAAGAAGATGGATCTCTTCATCAACTGTAAAATGGCTTCTAATGGTCCCTTTGTAGCTGCTACAAGAGAGAAGGATGAAAATGAGCTTCTAATCAACTCCATGTGCTGTCCCTTTCTCTCTTTCTATTGTTCTGCCTTTTGCTGATTTACTGATAGCTTTTTCTGCTACTGCTGCATGTTATTTCTACTATTGTTTTCTATTGCAGAATACTTTCTGCCGTTGCTGTTTTATGTAGAAGTGTGGGCCCCACTGGTCCACTCAGCCCTTGTCAAAGCCCAATCAGCTGTCATGTCATCAAATTAGTCCATGTGGCATCCAAGTCAGCAAAGTTTATTCTCCAATAATTAAATCTACAAATTAGACACAAGGATTAATGGATCTCTACTCAATAAAGTTTATAAAAATATGGAACTAAAACATATTAGTTCTTTAGTTATTTTAGACCCAATAATTACCAAAATATGATATAATTGGAGAGTTGGCAATATTAAAATGGCAATAGGACTAAGATAGGGACTAAATTGCATATAAAAATGTTCGATATCATTACCCTTTAATAAAATCTCACTACTGTGTGTTTTGAGGAGTAAATGCAGGTGTATTATTAGATTCAGCTGAACCACTATACATCTTGGTGTTATTTATTTATTGTCTTAATTGTTATGTCTGAAGTTTGTGTTTCAAACCACTAAGTTTCAAACAGGACCCTGAAACTATTTCAACAGAATAAAAATCTACAAAAAAAAAGTTTTATAACTCAATTCACTCCCTATTGAGTATAAACCTGCACTAACAAAAAGAATTATTATTCTTATCTTAACCACGTGATGGAATTAATATCCAAAACCTTGAAATGTTATGATATGTGAAGGGATCATAATTTGAAATACTATTGAACCTAAAATGGAAATCGAGAAATCAAATCTAGTAGGAGATTTATCCCTATCTCTTTATTGGGTGAGTGGAGGTACCTAGTTTATTGTCCATTGAATAATTCTTGTTTAGTGATAATGCTGGTATAGAGTTGTTATTATTTGGTTAGGACCAATAATGACATAAGTGTTATTGAATATAATTCTTCTCCATATTGAAATATGAGGGATACATATTTGTGTGTTGGGTTGTATTGATTATAATCATCTGTGTTGAATTATGATGGATAAACCCTTGGGTGTTCAAGATAACTTCCCTAGTGTTGGCTTTATTCTTGGGTGCATCTTGTGTGCATGTGTAATCGTTTTGTGTGTGGATTCGTATTGGAAAATTCTTCGATGTACTAGATCTATTTTCTTGAGTTGGAATTTATGATTTGTGGTAGATGTGAATTATGTGACAAGCCTGTGTGATTGAATTGAATTATATGACCATAATTGCTTTGGAATGAGCATTGTGTGTAACGACCCTAATTATTTATAATTATTTAATCATTTAACCCTAGAG
This sequence comes from Biancaea sappan, assembly GCA_037074585.1. Classification (NCBI taxonomy): domain Eukaryota; kingdom Viridiplantae; phylum Streptophyta; class Magnoliopsida; order Fabales; family Fabaceae; genus Biancaea; species Biancaea sappan. Next base: position 71,486,862 of record CM073492.1, on the reverse strand, counting down.
AATTATGTTCCTTACTAGATTAAATGAAATTTCTAAGCTAAGTTAATTGTGAATTCCTCGTACTTTATTTACTTTATTTACTTTATTACGAGCTTCCTTTTCTTTAGTTATTAATGGAACTTTCCTTTTCTTACCAAATAGGCCTTTGTTGTGTTTTGAAGGAAATTCAGACTAAACTGCATGAATTTACATAGGATAAAAACTTGGATGAACCATACTTCTGTATGTATCATAAATTGTTACATGGTGTAACTAGCTTATGAGATCATATTCATTTTATTCTACAAAACATCTACCCAAAATCCCTCAATACAATATTTCACAAGTTCATAGAGCGTCGCCAACATTGTACAGTTTTTTATGTAACTTTTACAAAGTGGACATGGAACTATTCCAAGCAAATCAACCAAGAACACATGTACGTAATAGAATCATTCTTTAGTGCCTTTTGCTTACGGATGAATCCCCTAGAATGGTAAGTTGAAAAACACAGAAAACTTGAGATGGGATCTTAGTAGCTAGCACAGTTTATAAAATAGCTTAAAAATGTCATTCCAGTCATAAGATCCGTACAGTCCATCACTACAAGAAAATTGACTTTCAGTAGCGACTTTTTGTCGCCACCAAAAGTCGACTTTTGGTGGCGACTAAATAAGTCGCCACTAAAAGTTGAGTTTTGGTGGCGACTCTTATAGTCGCCACAATTAGACTTTTGGTGGCGACTATAGTCACCACCAAAAGTCTTTTTTAAAAAAAATAAAAAAAAAGTCAGATTTTTTAGAATAAAATAAAAAATTAGACTTTTGGTGGCGACTAAAGTCTAATTTTTTTAAAAAAATTAAAAAAGTCATTTTTTTACTTAAAAAATTCAAAATTTTTTTTATTTTTCTTAATTTTATTTAAAATAAATTTAATTTTTTAATTTTTTTAATTTTTTAGTTTTTTAATTTTTTTTTAAAATTAGATTATCGGTGACGACTGAAGTCTATTTTTTTAAGTGAAATCGTTTTTTTTATGAAATTAGTTGAAGTTGGACTTTTGTGGTGACTTCAATAGTAATAATATATTTACTTTTTGTTAAGTTTAATATTATTTTATTTTTGTTTTATAATATTTTTGACCTAAAATATTTTTAACAGATTATATATATAGATATATATATATATAATATTTTGCACTTACATAACACAAATGAAGCAGTGGCAGAATGGCAAGACACACATGGCTGCAAGCAAGGGACCTAGGTTCGAATCTCAGGTATGCACATGTTTGGTTTAATTTCAAATAAACTTGAATATTGCACACAAAAAAATCGAGTCAGCTCGGGATAGCGAGTTATTGGATCGGCCAAGACCCGCACGAGTCGAATGGATCTCGGGTCGACCTTCCGGGCCAATCCGGATCTAAAAAGATGAAGAGTGACTTTTGGTGAAAGGTAATTTTTGGTGACACCAAAAATCATTTTTTTCGCGAATTTTCTTTTTTTTTTTTTGCAATAAAAATGACTTTTGGTAGCGACTTTTGAAAGTCGCCACCAAAAGAATCAGCCACGGACTTACGCCAACAACTTTAGTCGCCACCAAAGACTTTTAGTGGCGACTTTTAGACTTTTGGTGGCGACTAAAGTCGCCACCAAAAGTCTTTTTTTTTTTTGTAGTGCATGCTTTAACATCTAAAAGCTTGTGCAATCATTCATAGAAAACATTTTCTATCTAGTGAAACTTAGCAAGCGTCAATAAAGTAGTTGGTGGCACACACAACTCTTGGAAAGGAAATGCTGCAGTATTCCAATCCAGTCCTCAACCATGGAGGAGAGCTTTTGAAAATCTCTCAATCCAAGCCTCAAACCATGGAAATAGAATTTTCAAACCTCAAATCCATGCTATGACCACAAAAATCATTTTTTATGCACTTTCATCTTTCATAAAATGATTCATGGATAGTTTTTCACAATCATTAGTATAAAGCATTAGTTGAAGTAAGCAAGTTCAGTAATAAAACATCATTTCAAGAAATCATAGTATAAAAACATGCTCTATGAATTGCTAAAACTACCTCAGACGTTGAATCTCCTGATCCTCGTTTTAAGCTTCTAATTCTAGTGTTAACTCCTCAGCCTTTCCACGGCCAATTCAGACTTCTAGCACTTCCTTTCTTCTCTCACGCACGCACTCTCTCTGTTTCACTCAAATCACTTGATGCAAAAGTCCTTCATACTTTCTCCCGACTTATAGACTTTCCTAAGCTGCTCATTGGGAATTTCCTTCTCCAATAAGTTCAGTTCCTAACTAGAATTTAACCAAAAGCTAACTAAAGACTTAACTAGATTAACTGAACTGAGCATCCATTTTCATGCTTCATTCTTTGTATCATCATCATTCATTAATTGTCTCTAATTCCTATTTTGGCATCTGTAATCATTACTTAGTACTTGAGTGGATTCCCTAGTGCTTTTTGGTGCCTACCATTCAGTATTACCCTCTATAATCCATCCAATCTATCCTATCAACTTGCTTACAAAAAACAAAGCAACTTGCAGTTTCTGATTTTTTTTAATAAGACTAGTCGGCTGTTGGGCCTATAGCAATTGATTATTCCCGTAATTTTCTATTTTTTCCATTCCTTGTGAGTCTCCAGTCAACTATTATGCCCTAAGCATTCGACTTGCTGTTAAATTATCAGGTTTTATTCAAACTATTCTTATCCAGTCAACTGTTACTTCCTTGGCAGCTGATCATGCACTTCTCCTAAGCATTCTATTGTTATAAAGGCCAGGATGTTACAATTCTTCATGGCTAAGGATACTTCATGGCTAAGGATACTTCGTGGCTAACGATACGTCATGGCTAGGGATACTTCATGGCTAACGATACTTAATGACTAAGAATACTTCATGGCTAAGATATGGAAGATAGTGGATTATACGTGCAAAATTCCTAAGCTTGCCAACTAACATTAGTTTGGTTGAAATCTTAGAAGGTCCTCCTAAATTTTTATTCCATTCACTTAGGTCCTTATTCTAATGGGAAATTCCATTTATACCCAAAGACTATTCCTATTTATATTTCTATTTATTTATTCACTCATATGCATTTTATTTTTTATTTTCATTTTTGTTTCTTATTATTTTCCTATTTCTTTTATTAATTTAATTCCTATTTCAAATTCCTATTTTTATTCCCTAAAAAATTTTCATTTCATGATGATCCTCCTAATTACTAATTTACCTAATAGGTATTTAGCTGGGATATTTTACTATCCAAACATTTTCTTTTCTAAATCCTAATTCCTTAAGAATTTCTTAACATAATCGTCCTAATTTGATTTATTTATATAATTAAGGAGGTGCTAAATTTTTGAGATGTTACATTGTGTGAAATGCCTGTGGATGGTAGGCATTGGGTTGCATTAGAATAGGTGACCCCAAACCCTTGAGGATGTCATTTATGTGATGGATAGATGACAAAAATTATATTATAACACACTTGTGAGTGTATACTTATGAGATGGTTAGGCCTATGGGATCATGAAACACCTGAGTGTGCATGGTGCCTTGGTGGCCCAAGGCCCATGTGGTGATGCCAAGGATGCCTGTACGGCAACATGATAAATTTGTGTGTGATGTGATGAATTTGATTTGTGTATTCACTGCGTGTATGTATTAATTTTGTGACGCTTATGATTATGTGATGGATATGTATGAGTCATGAAATCTGAACGTTGTGTTGGATATTGTGTGATGGTTAATTGAGGGTAATGGTGGCATGTGATGGTCGATGGGACCCATTCGAAGTCCTACCCTGTGAGGGGTACACAATTTGTTTTCTATTTTGGTTGAGTTTTTTCTCACTGAATATTATATACTCACCCTCTTTGTGTACCCGTTGCAAGTTCTTTGAGTGGCTAACGAGTCTCCATGTGAGAAGTAGCAGAGTTTTCGAGTTCACAACTCATTTGGCTTCAGGTTGATGGTTATGGTTCTATGGTATTGGTGGGTTTGAATTGCTCTGTAGTTAGATAGAATACCTAGGGATCTTATGTTGGCTATGAAGGAAATTTGAGTATTACATATGTTAAGTATTTCCTTAAATGAATAGAATTTTGACGGGAAGTATATTTCATGAAAATAAATTGATTATATCAGAAATTTATCATATCATCTTAAGAAGGAACCTTTGCATTATCTTTACATTGTATGTTGGTTGGTGTTTGTGTTAGGCTTACGGTGGTGATAAGGGAATCACCCCATGCTGATCACAGTTCCTTTTTTGGGGCATGACAAATATCTTCCACCCTAATCTTTAACTAATAATATCCAGATCTCAGATCAATTTTTGGAGAAGCATTGCGTCCCTTGCAACTAATCAAACATGTTGTCAATGTAGGACAAAGGGTATTTGTTTCACACCATAACTTTGTTAAGCTACTTGTAGTCTATTCTTGACAAACAATATCGGTGCTCCCCATGGTGATGAAACCCTTGTCAACAAAATCTTTACCAATTATATGGTAATAATTCTGCCTTCGTAAGCTTCAAAAGAATAAAATTATAAACCTAATCCACATTAGATATAACATATTAGAAGAAAAAAAAAGAGGTGAACTTCGTAATAATATCCTTTAATTGAAAGACACTTTTAGGAACTAGGAAGAAATAATTGAAAGTCAATTTTAGGAATTTCTAAAGTTTTGTGGCAAAAATGGAATTTGAAAAATTGGGATTTGGTTGGAAATCCCAAAGTTTTGGGATTAAAATGACATTTGAAAAATTGGAGTGTTTTTGAAAATTCAAAAATCTTGAGGTTCAAAGTGAATTTTCCAAAAAAAAAAAAGGATTGTTTTTCAAAGAAAAAAAATGCTTTGTCGAAGTTTCCTAAAAGTTTGGGAATTAAAAGATATTTGGAAAATGGGGCAATTTTACAAATTTCAGAATTATTAGCATATAGTTGGTAAAGATGTCTCCAATCTTATTCCGCAAATTTTAAACGAGGGATGGAATCCTACTGGGTTTAACAAAACTATGATTACTCTTCTTGCTAAACAAGGGTGGAGACTCTTGCATAATGAGAATTCCTTAGTGGTGAGCGTTTTAAAAGTCAGTATTATGCTAGATCGTCTTTTTTGGAACCTACAGCAAGTTTGTTATCGAGCTTTACGTGAAGAAGCATTGTTAAAACAAAGGAGATCATCGAGAGAGGTGCAGCTTGGAGAGCAGGAAATGGCAAGAAAATTAAATTACGACAAGATGGATGAGTTTCCATAGGGGATTGCTCTAAATTAATTTCTCGGAAACTAGATGATTGTGAAGATTTGTGGGTTTCAGACTTGATTCTCCATGATAACTGAGTTTGGGATGTTCAAAAGGTGCAAAGCCTCTTCCTTTTGGAGCAAAGAGTGTTATCTCAATTCCTCTTTCATGGCGTGGTAAAAATGATGTCCTAGTATGGCCTTTTGGAAAGTACCTCAATTTTTTTGTTCGTTTGGCCTATCACTTCATTTGCCATGATGATAATTCTTCTTTACCGTCGAGCTCTATTTGTAGGACAAATTGGAAGAAAATTTCGGAGACTAATATACCTCCTAAAGTCCAAGTCTGTTTTTGGAAACTTCTTCATGATGGCTTGGTGTATAACGTTGATCTCATTAAGCGAGGTATGAAGATTGATCATTTTGGTTAATCTTTCTGTGAAAAGTGTGAATCTCTTAATCATGCTTTTGTGGAGTGTTCATGGGCAAGACTCACCTGGTTTCGGACACCTCTTGGTTTTCATTCGTCGACTTGCACTCTAATCAAGCTCCTCTACAGTGGCTTCACAAGATTTTCATCCGTCGACTTGCACTCTAATCAAGCTCCTCTGCAGTGGCTTCACAAGATAGTCAATAAGGAGGATTTGGAAATTATATAGCACATTGCTATGGTCTGCTAGGATATTTAGCACAGTAGAAACAACTTGGTTTTCAATCACATACCTCCTTACTCGGATTCTATAATTAATTGTTCACTTATGCTCTTGTTCAAGGTAGTCAAGATCTCGATCTAAATATTAAAATCTTACAATCTTATGATTTTAACCAATTTGAATGATCATGACCTTATATAAGATTTAAATTTATTAGGATCTTAGCAGGATCTTAATTTAAATCTTTAAATTTTACGATTTTGAATTTTTGTCATTTTTATTTATTGATATGTTTCTAATCTGTTAGGTCAATTGAGATAGAAAAAAGTCATTAAACTAATTTAGAACCTACTAATACAATACAATTACACTTTTACCACTCATAATTTGTTCAATTTTTAACTTAGTTTAGTGAAAGTTACAATATAGTATTATAAGTTTTGAAGAATGAAGTGTTTATTAGGTGAAAAAAGAAAGTGTTTCTAACTACAATAGAAAGTGAGAGTTGCTCTCATTTTTTTTTTAATTGAATGTTTTCAAATGTAGTATAACAAGGTTTCTTGTTATTATTTAAAAGTGTCTTTCTATTATCATGTATTATACATTTATTGATTATTTTTAATATAGTATTATGTTTATTTGTACTTTATATATACATAGATATATTTTTAATTATTATATTTCTTTGAAGGTGTAATCTTTCGATCATTGATTTAATCTATTTTATCCCTTGATTGATATTAAGTAAGATCTTGATCTTAATAACTTTGTTCTTGTTTGATTATAAAGTATAAATAGAAGTAGCCCTTGTCCTCCTAGGGTAGTTGTTCGTGATGTTTGGTTTCCGCCAACAGTTGGTAATCTAAAACTGAACACTAATGCTGGTGGTTTGAAGGACAATTGGTGGGGTTTGGGCGCAGCTTTTAGGGACAGCAATGGAATATTGGTGGCTACAGCTTCTCAAAAGATCAAAGTTCAGTTTCATCCTTGTTTTGCTGAAGCTTTAGCTATTAGCCGGGCCTTGATCTGGCTTACCAGAAGAACTTCTTTAGCTTGGAGATTGAGACAAATTGTAACCTTCTTGTGAATGCTTTTGATTCAGGTTCAAACCTCTCTACCCTTGATAATTTAGCTCGTGACTGCAGCATTCTTTCTTAATTTTCTCATTTTTCTATTACATATGTTAGGAGGGATAGTAACAAGGTAGCCCACTTGATTGCTAAGAGGTTCTGTTTTGATGATTCTATTTTTATTAGTTCAGGCTTCTGGTATGTGGAGCTTAAGGCTGTAACTGATGATATTGCTTTGATGAATGAAAGAGTTTTGGCTGTTGAGCCTTTTATTAGGAAAAAAAAAAAAGAAAGAAAGAAATGCAGTCCAAGAGTATTCACAAAGAAAGGACAAGTCCCTTAGCGACATCTGATCAAATTAGAACATTGTAAGGACAGGTTACCTACCACCTAAAATATATTAGCAGTAGACCAAGATTGAGAAAGACATTCATTACAATATAAAACTCCATTGGATCCATTGAGAGGCTCATTACTTGCGGAATTGGGGGCCCATCCATTGCCCTCAAGCAAGTTGTTTAATCAGAATATTTAGGACGACTCATTTAGTGTATGGATTTTTTTTTTATAATAGTAATCGTATTTTTTTTTTCAATAATAGTAATCGTTTTAGTTTAAAAACAATATTCTGCAATTGACAAACACTTAAGAACAAGAACTTACCAGCACCACACATCATATTTTAGTTGCTTTAAATTATTGTTTGTGGTGTACATAATTATTTGTTTGAGGCATTTGGGTGGTGTCAAATCAAGGAGATTTCAAATCGCCAAAGCAAATATGGGATAATGGGATAAGTACAAGACAAATCCTTCATGTCATAATTTGATCCCACTGTCACCAACTTCTTTCTTCACTTTTAAAAGATTTGCAAATGATGTATTCGCTTTATTCTTTTTTTTTTTTTTTGACTTTTCATTATTTACCCTCAATAGTCAATACCTAAGAAAACTTGAAACAAAAATGGAAAGAAACAAACAGGGAATTGAAGCTTGAATAAACATAGACTTTTTCATATTTAGTTGCGGGTCGATCATACCAATCAACACAGTAAAGAAGTAAAATAATTAACTTATGAAAACGGGAGTGTATTCGCTCCAACACCCTTGAAACGCAGAAGCCTCCGGCTCCCCTATTCCCTACTCTGCAGAATCTTCCCTCCATAATTCAATATACAATTCTTGCGCAGCACAAGTGACAAGACTTACAATAAATTAAATCCGTCTTATTACAATTCCAGAAAAAGTTTAACATCTTTCAAACTCAGTAATAAGAAAGAATATGTTAGCATGAATTGTGAAAGAAAATTGAGTTTCTAGGGTCCCCTATTCTCTTTTCTGAGATTCGGAGAGAGGGGGGAGAGAGAGAAGCAGAACCAATTACGAAGAAAAAGAGAACAAAAATTAAGCAAAGAAGAAATAAAGCCAAAACCAAAAGCTTACTCTTTGGAAAATTCTACAGAATAGGAAACAGGGAAGCCGAAGGCTCCAGCGCCACAAGGGCACTATAACTAATCCGCTCCCTATGAGAACACCCTAATCTACTTTTGCCGAGTCAATTTTAATAGCTACGCAAGCTTAAGCGTAATCCATCCAGTGAAAGCTATAGCAGGGCATAGGATCCTCCTAAAAACGACATTGCCTCCTAAATTTAAGCCAAAGCAAAATTGCGGACAGGGATCAAAGATGCCAAAACGACTTGTAGCTGATTGTCCTCGTGCTGCTAAGTGATATCCCATTCCAAAATGCATCAGTTCAAGACAATGTCAAATTATCTTTCTCTGCCCACCTGAAACCCTACAGAGGCTAGATGAACAAAATCTTAAATTTTTTGAAATCCGAACTACCATTATTGGATACACAGTGTTCCACCACCAAATTTTCTTTGCATTCCATCAAATCAATGAGATCAAAGCAACAATATGCGTTGACCCTGCTCCTAGGCTTGGCGTGGAGGTTACTTCAATTTTCAGTAATCTCCAAGTGAGGCCAGCTACAATTCTACAAATGCCTCGTGCCAAGGCCCACTGGCTATTTTCATCTCTTCAATCAGATTCATCTCCGTAGTGGTTTTGAGAAAATTACATCATCTTCCCTAACGTTTACGATAAGTTACAGCCAAGCCTTCTCTAGTTTGGAATCATACAAACACCTTCCCGAGGTTCAAAAAAATGCACTTACACCTGTTGAAATTTGTTCAATACATATGAAATATTACTGCAAGGGGAAGCTCTGTATAATTTGAAACTAGAGGGGCCAATGGATTATTGATTCAATCTACCTTCTTGTTTATCATAAGTAAAGAAAATAAAAATACTTTTAAACACTTCCAATAACTTTTACACAACTGAGAGAACTTTGTTGATAGGTACAGGGGTAGACAATACATCTAAGCCATGGCAGTCAGAACCAGACATTTAATAAAATTAAATTGGCAGAACATAGGATCAATTCTGTAAGCTTCATGTTTAGTTTTCTTTATTGGAGCAAACACAGATAATTAGTTCAAGACCAACAAACCAAAAATAACGAGTCAGCAACCTACTCCCAGAAAAACGGATTGGTCGGGGAGTCCCTATTTTCCACCATTCCGTCAGACCATATATGCAGCATCCCGTCGTAATGAAGGTTGGTTTCTTGTGAACTTTCCGAGCATGAGTACTTGTCCCCAGCATCAAGATGCACATCTCCTAATGGAGATTGCATGGGACTGGTTATGGTGGACTGAACCAAACTCAGATCAGGACTTTGTGTTTGAAGTGTTGACAGAAGATAGAGAGCACAACCTGGGTCATAAGATCCAGCTTGGCAATCAGAAGAGACCTTCCAGCTTCCCCTTCCACTTGCTGATGGGGCAATGGCAGCAGAAACCGGTTGGGTCATGGAAACTCCAGAGAATGCTTCATTGTCATTTGCTTGCAAGAGAGGAAGTTGCTTATCCTGCTGATGCTGGACATTAGCTGAGGAACTTAGCACACTGTGTTGGTCATAACTCACAGTCAAAGATTCAGCTCCAGCTTTGGCAGTGGCGGGCCACATACTTCTCATAAATTGGTTGGTATATGTCTGAGGACTACCGAAATGCAGGATTCTAGGTCCTTAGTTGTAGAAAGGCAGGACAACACCAAAGTTCAAGTAATTAGACATTAAAGGAGCACAAGGTATAACAAAGATAGAAAAGCATATGCTGGCAAATATCATTAACAAAGACAGCATCAGCAATAGAGATTAACTCCAGCAGACCTATGTCCGACCAAAGTTTCATATTTCTTTCCTCCGTGAAGATTCTGGTAAGAGTCAAGAATCTAATAACATTTTCAACCAAAATTTTAAATGAATTTTTACCAGATTTCTGAATTCTAATGTCAGAGTTTTATCTTACTAGTCATCTTGAATTTAAAACAACCAGGGGCATTGTTTTGGTGACAATGTATTAAATATTTCTAGTTTTACAGTTGGTATCCCTTCTTCCATCTCAACTTTTTCAATCATGATATATCATGGATATGAATACGAGTTGTAGCTAAAGATGAAGAAAAAACCATATCAGAATGTGGGGATGCGACACAAACCGTTATAAGTGCCCAGTAGTTTGTCAGCAGACATGAAAAGAGACGGTGGCTGAGGTTTCCTTCTGCGCCTATTATGTCCATCAAGACGTTTCCTGCAACTCCTCTTGACCTCATCAAACTCTCCCAGAGAATGAAATCTGCAACAATTGGGATCACAAAATCAACCTGAGATTGAGACATACAATTTCCAAAACAACAAATCCCACTTTACCTGCTGCATTGCTGGCAGAAGCGCTGCTGCTTTTCCCCAATCAACACAACAGCAGTTTTGGAGTGCTTCTCACACGCTCTGTGGCGCCGATGATACTCTCTGCTACCACTCATGTCAGAATCGCAACCGTCCACCGAGCACCACGTGTCCTGCGCACGCCTCCTCTTTGACGATCCCGATTCCGAGTCTCCTGTGTGGTCCTTGCGAGTACTTTCGGCTGATTCCTCTACCCACTCGGAAGTCTCACCCGAAGCTGCTTCCTTCTTCTCCGACTCCAACTCCATGCCGAATACCTAATTCCACACTTGTTATCTCTCTTCTTTAACCCTACAAAACACTTGCACAGCAATCAGAACAGAACTTGTCCCCCCTTAGGCTATTGCCAAATGTTCGAGAATTTGACTTGATAACCTGAACAGGATAAAGGGGGCAATAATAGAAGACAGAAGCGTCGTCCTCCGAAATGAATTCTCAAAGAGAGCCAACAGAAAAAAATTGAAAACCCAGTTCCCAAATTTCTAAATTGAAACTACGGCAGACATCAAATGGAAGACATCATCAAGAAACAACCCAAATAGGATTGTCAGCTCAAGCAACTTGCCAATTTGAGGAAGAAATTAAATGTTAATTCAAGGACACTTGTTTTTTCTGTGATAGAAAATATAAGAAAATTTTCGCATAAGGGGGCCACTTTAGATTTACAGACATGCTGCTTCTTCCACAGATAAACTCAAAAGTCCCTAGAATTTACAGCGGCAGATCGACCTCCAAGGAAACAGGTAAAGATGCAGATGAATCCATAAATTCCTCAGGGAGTGGTTAAGGACAAAAGTCTTACCGCATGTATAACCGAGTAGCTAACCAAATCTAATTTAATGAACTGTAGAAATGGAGAAAAAAGATGCAAGAGCATAACTGCATCGATAGAAAGCGATACTTGATAGCCCGATAGCAACCGATGAACATACTGGGAAAAGAAAAAATAAATAAAATAGGCACAGTGAGAGTGAGATCTATTTGTTTTTTCTCCTGTTATTATTTCTGTAAGTGGCTCTTGGTTTAGCAATAACGATTTACTTTTAAAATTTGGGTTAGTGGGAAAAGTAATATAAACAAATAAATAAATGTCAACAATAGTGCTGAGCAAATGGTAGAGAAAGCGACTGCAGCTTCGGACTATATCTGCAAGTTTCCAGTCAATAAGTTCCTGTTAGTTTTTTTGTTTCAATTCGTTTCAAGACATCCGTTGAAATGAGAGATTACTGGGCAAAAAAGAGATGGCTACAAGGCGACCATGCCCATGTGCTTTCCGTTGGATGAAGAGGCTCTATCTAGAAGTATAACCTACGATTATCTGAGACCAGGAGAGGGGTTTAACTGGACAACTAACATCTATGCTTTGAAAGTAAATATAAAATTGGATCACGAATTAATTTAGTGGTTGGATTTGTCTTTTATATGAAGTAACATCTTAAAGTTTGCAATTCGTTATTGAGTTTATTTTATAAACTAGAATAAATATTAAATAGATTAGCTTACAAATTAACATATATAAAGGAATACGAGTGTGTAGATAAATATATAAAATAAATGTCTCTCTCTCTCTCTCTCTCTCTCTCTTCGTGCCAAAAAGAATTATATACCCCATGTCTCCATACTTTTATGGACGTGGATTACTTTTCTTGGGTGGGTGGAGAAGATTGTAGAATCCCGACTTTGATGTTTATATGTGACTTCTTTAAAGGGCTACCTAGGCACAGGTGTAAGTTTAAGAGTAAATTACCGTTCTACTACTCAAAAAATCAGTTCCTTATCAATTCAAATATTGAAAGATTGTTTATATTGTTAGAGCAAATTTTTTTATATATATATTAATTGCTAATAAATTTATTTGAGTACTCTTATATATTAATTATTGTATATGTACATATATATGTTGGGACATATATATTGTTATTTATAATTAGGTCTAAAAGTATTGATCTTTATAAAATATATTTTGGGTTGGACCTGTTTGATATATTAAAATTATTTTGAAATTTTTGTGAATTAATATTATAATATGTGTGGATACCTGACTCAAATTAATAATAATGATAAGACATTATTAATAAATGAGATCAATCCATTAGGCTTGATAAGTTGGTTATAGTTTCTACTATAAGGATTTAGTGTTTAAGTTTTAAGAAAGTCTATAAATATGGAAGTGAGTGACCTAATATCCATAACACAAAACATAATTTGTAAAAACTATCCTTACTAACCTTGAAGAGTCTAACCTTTTGGAGAGTCACTACTATAGATCAAGGTATGTTCTTTTCTATAATTGTTTTGGTTAATATTATTATTATTGTCAGTTTGTCTGTCACGCTCCGATTTGGGCACGTGACTGGATGATACTAGGGATATGTCATCCATAGATCGCAAGCCTACTATGCTATATCTACTAATATCTCTAATCTTTCACTAACAAACAACAAACGTTAGGACCTAGATGTTCTATTCGACTACAGAGCATACCAGCATATTGTTTTGGAAAGGCTAGGAACTTACCAAGGAGAAAGGGCGTCACCGAACCTTTGCCACTTCTCGTGCGACTTTTCCATTTCTACTGCAACTGAAACGTTAACTATGGAGTGAGTGTAAAACTTAGCAAATAGGTAACACTAATGTTAGACATTTATGTGCATACATGATGGTTAAAACCACACCAGTAACAAGCTCATGTGGGTGCACCTCAAGCTCTAGAAATCATGCTTTCTTGACTCCTACTCACTAGCCTGGTTCACTTAGGATGCATGGCTAATCATATACTGGTCTATGGTTCCCTGGACACTACATTTCTCATTCAATAGAGTTATTTGACTTTCTACACATTTCATGTATGTTGGTGTGTAATTATCTATACTGTCTACACAACTCATGTGTGTATACGATGAACTACACAATCTCTAGTGCCATTAATTTACTACATGATTGTACACTTTGACTTTCTTATTTTGGCATACTATTTTGGAAAGGCTAGGAACTTACCAAGGAGAAAGGGCGTCACCGAACCTTCATTGCTTCTCGTGTGATTATTCCTCTTCTAAGCTGCAACTAAAACGTTAACTACAGAGTGAGTATAAAACTCAACAAGTAGGTAACATTAATGTTAGACATTTATGCGCATACATGATGGTTAACACCACCAGTAACAAGCTCATGTGGGTGCTAAACAGCACCTCAAGCTCTGGAAATCACGCTTTCCTGATTCACACTTACTAGCCTAGTTCACTCAGGATGCATGGCTAATAATATACTGGTCTATGGTTCCTTGGATACTACCTTTCTCATTCAATAGAACTATCTGACTTTCTACACATTTCATGTGTGTGGGTGTATAATTATCTATATTGCCTACACAACTCATGTGTGTATACGATGAACTACATAATCTCTAGTGTCATTAATTTACTACATGATTGCACACATTGACTTTCTTATTTTAGCATTGATCTAAGTATCTATGAACCATCGTGCAAGGGTGAGCAAGGTTCAACCGATTCCATCTCTAGGTTTCTATGGTTGACTAGCCCTCGAACTCTCTTGACTAGCAAACCTCTCAAACCAAGGCCTTCAGCCGCTGGATCATTTGCCCCTAAGCCATCTGCCATAGCTGGAATCATTTATCGAAAAGACCTCAGCTGAAGTTGGAATGATATGCCCAGAGGCCCTCAGCCGAAGCTGGAATGATTTGCCCAAAGCACCTCATCCAAAGTTGGAATGATATGCCTAAAGGCCCTCAGCCAAAGCTTGAATAATCTACTCGAAAGCCCTTAGCCAAAGCTGGAATGATTTGCTCGAAGGCCATCAACTGAAGTTAGAATGATCTACCCAAAGGCCATGTTTGATCATACATATAATTTCTAGGACAAACGTATCCTCATGCGGTACGTTAGCCAGGACATATACACTTATTTTATTTCTAGAACTTATGCTTACTTATTCTTATGTGTGAACTATTAAATGACTGGGTCTCATTGAGCCATCTCATGAAGCTACCCTATTCAATTAGGCTTCTGTGAACTTGTGACCCACCAAGCCCGCTCTCATTATGTGCCAACATAGCTATCATAGTCACTACGTATGACTCATCGTAGCATTCAACATCTATATGTCACGCCCCAAAATCCGAGCATTGACTGGCGCAGACGGTGCCTAACCCATACCTCCGCAAACCTATCTTTTCCTAACCCCATAAACATATTTAGCTACCACACCATCAAATTTTAAGCAAATTAAAGCTTATTTCATAAATACTAAAAAACATGAGAGAATGAGTTTTCTTCTCACAAATACATATATAAGTATAAATCATCTTTCACAAAATTTCAAGATTTATAATCTCAAATGTTCATTACATTTCTAGAATTTCCCAAACAAACTACATCCTTACACGCTACACATCAAAACATGATCTACCCAATTACAGAGGTTTTCTAGATACCCCTACTCAAGAAACATAACTATACCTTACCTTACCCCAAAAAAAAGGGAAGGTAGACTCGGTATACATATCCTTGAACAGTAGGCTCTTCTTGTGACATCCATCTTTATATATATATATATATATAATCTATAATCTTGTCATGGTATTTAAATCATTTTATTTGAATCTTGACGCATTCCACTCTAATTATGATTGATAACTACCATCATAGGATACTTGAAATATTTGTTGTTCTTTGGTTTAACTTAAAGTTCACCTTACTGATGTTTCACATACATGTAATGTACTAGTCAGTTTTTCCACCTTTTAATTATGCATTTATCTAAGTAATGATTAATTGAGTTATAGACATGATAAAACTTAAGCATACCAATGGAAGTTGAAATGCTTGGGCCAAGACTTAGCTATTTAATTCTTTTGGGAGAACTCCCTCATTTTGGGCCTTATTAGGAAACTAGGGAACCCAAAGCCCACTTGGAGTTACTCTTCTTTCCTCTTCCCACTCCCTCTTCACGACATGCACACACATTGGAGCACAAGAGAGGTGTGAAATATCTCTTCCTTGGTTTACCCTAGCACCAAATTGAGAAGGGAAAGAGGAGAACGAAATTCCTTCTTAGTCATCTCTATCCCAATGTTGTCTTGGTAGTAGGTAAGAGAAAATAACTATCGTCATTCCATTCTTATGGTTTTTGGGTTGTTTTTCCTCTTGGGGTGTAAATCTTCAAAACCTACAAGAAAATTAAATAGGGGTTTAAGTTCCATTTGATTTTCCTTATGATTCATCACTGTTATAACTTGAATTTGTTGATTAAGGTGTGAGAATACTCAGATTTTGAACCTTTGGGATTGAGTAAAACCTAGAAACTATTTCTTAAAGATGATGATGGAACCTTGAAAATCTGGATGTTTGACGATTTAAAGGTGTTAGAGTTGATCATAAAAAGCATTCCCACTGCCCCAATGAAATCCTCTTAGAGAGGAATGGAAATGGAACCCAAAGCTATATCTTTCTCAAATTTTTGAAACCATGCTGAGGTACTAAACTTAGGTGCCTGAGACGACTGAAGCTACCCAAGAGTTTGGGGTATGGTACCTTAGGTGCCTTGGGTGGTGCCCCAGGCACCATCCTTGAAGTCTCAGGTAGCCACAAAAATTAAGGGTGGCGCTTTAGGTGCCACACTCTAGAACCGCTTTGCTTAAAAAAAAAAATTTGTTCTAAAATGTATGTTTGGTTCTTGGTTAGGTGTGGTGTGGGGTCTGTAACTAAAAAGTTGGAACTTTCTTATTCTATAACTGCTTTCGGCATTCTAGGTGAGTAACTAGCCTTCCTTTTATTCTTATGCTAAAGAAAAGAAAAGGAAAGTTCAAGAGGTAACTCATGCATGAAAACTCTTATAGAGATAAAACTATTCCATACACCTAAAGGCTATTGAGGTAAACAAAGAGTGAGATATCATAAAGGATTAAAGATCAAAAACTTTGTTGTTGTGTTCTCTGTATGCTCATTTATCTTGCTTTTGAGATACGTGGATAAATTAAAATGGATTGATTATTTGTTGCTGTATATTAATTTGCTTGATATTGATGTATATCAGTTTAACTAGATGTCTGTATGTATGGCTCTTGAAGATGTCCAGTAGGCTCGTAGGCACATGGTCCATGAAGCCTATGGGTTGGCAGAACAATGTTCTTTTCCATGAGTCCCAGTGGCATGTGGCCCATGAGGTCTATAGGCTCCTCTTAATGTATTACCCTCAGGAGAACCATGAGACCTGGTGGCACGTGATCTATGAAGCTGATGGGAGTTGGCACATGATTCATGTCCATGAAGCCCAGTGGCACGTGGTCCATGAAGTCTATAAGGACCTTTGGCTGGGTTAAATTCAATAGAATCATGGATGTAAATTAACTCCTTTTATTTCTCGTTAGAATTGAATTCTCTTATATTCCCATATTTTTATTTGTACTGGTGTTAGTTATTCATTGAGATTTTTATATCATTGCTCTTGTGTCTCCCATTTCAGATCTTGAAAGTGTTGCAGATCCTCTGCTTAAGGAGTAGTGGAAGTCTGATCACGACCCTCGTTTTGATTCTTGGGTTACTTTTGAGCATATTTCTCTTTTGTAATGTCTTTAGGAATTCTAGAAGTGCTATGTAGCTACGTAGAACTCCTAGGGATCTTATTCTGGGAATTGCATGTAATGTGTGTCCATTGAAGAATTATTCTTTTGTCATGTTTCCTCACATTCCTTAGTCCTGAAATGTAGGAATGACTTGAAACATGAGGGACTTATGTATATCTGTTCGAGATATATATATATATATATATATATATATGTTCATGATGTGATGCATTATTCTTTTTTTTTAATCTATCGTACTTGTAACTTAAGGTGAGTAATTTAATACCATGTCAGTCAGCCCTAGGTTGGGGATGTTACAAGTTGGGACCAAAGGATGGTTTAGGTCTTCTATGGGCTACAGAGCAAGGAACCCTTTGTGGGGTCCCTTATGTTTGTGAACTATAGCACAACCATAAAGTGGGTGTCCGCTAAAGGCCCTCTAGGATTATGTGTATCCTTTAAAATTGTGTCTCACTCCTCCTAGGATAGTTTGAGTCGTTCTAATTAAAGTATGCTATTTTATTGTAGACTTCTTTTTCCTTGATGAGTCAAGAAGAGAACACCAATGTCAGTAATCATCGAGGTTTTGAGGAAGCTTCCTCTCGACTACTTGTTAGGCTAGTAAGGGTTCAAGATGCTGATGTGCAAAGGGAAGATGAAAACATCCCACGGAATGAAGATTCTCTTGGAATGTACCCAGGAGCTAGAAGGGCTCTAGAGCAACCCGTAGATGTAGTAACGATCATGGATTTGTTTTAAGCTTTTCAAGATAGTTATACCAATATGGCAGTAGCTTTGGCATCTTTTATGGAAAATTAGGCTGTTGTTAATGTTCCCCACCTCCCCAATGAGCACCCTCACCGCCACTACCACCACATCCCCATCCACCACCTTAACGGGAGGAGACGGTAGAAAAGGTGAAGTATGCATAATTCCTAAAATTGATGCCTTCGGAATTCTCAGGAGAAATGGAGAGGGAAGATTTGTTATGGTTTCTCGAAGGTGTTGAAAAGGCTTGCAGAATTTTGGGTTGTTCAAGCACCTAGAGCATGGACTTTGCCACCTATCAGTTGAAGGGCTAAACGGATACATGGTGGACTACATGGGAAAAAGGAAGGGCGGAAGGATCCCCTAAGATTACGATAGAGTTTCGGAAGTTGTTCATGGATCGCTTTATTCCTCGGAGCACCAAACTTGCCAAAGTAAGGGAGTTTGAAACATTTAAATAAGAAGCCATGACTATAAAAGAGTATGATACTCAATTCCACTGATTGTCGACCTTTGTTACCCACATGCACCTTGATGAGAGATAAAGGATTAGAAGATTCATCATAGGGCTTCGATTTTCTATCTGTCAACTGTTGAAGCTTCAGATGGAGAGTTGTCTGTCTTATACGGCTATTGTGGATATGGCCAAATTAGTGGAGATGGATGCGAAGGTAGAAAAAGAAATAGAAGCAAGATGGTGAAGAGAAGTCATCTGGTCATGTGTAGTACATCTGCATCTTTCCAAAATTAGAGCAGGGGATAGTCCAACTCAACTACCACTTTAAGACCAGCGCAATCTATAGCTAGCGAGCCTATTCGAACATTCAACAATGGCAAATGAGGTCTCAATGTTCTGTATGTAAGAACTACCATTTGGGGCCTTGTGATAGAAAGACAAGATATTTTCATTGTGGTCAAGAAAGGCATTTTAAAATGGAGTATCCATAGCTCATTTTTGGATCCAGTTAGGGATATGCTCCTCATCCACACCCTTAGGCTGAGATTACACCTACCAATAGAGCTCCTGCTATATCTACTGAAGGTAGTGGCACTGGGAGAGGCGCAAGGAGAGGCCTAGGTAGAGGGTAGGAAGGTAGGGAATTAGGGGGTAGACCACTACAGGTTGAGGTACTGCTAGAGTATATGCCTTTACTTGACAAGACACTCAAGCGTCTAATGTTGTAATTATAGGTACTATTTTTGTTTGCTCTCTAATTGCTTATGCACTATTTGACTCAAGTTCCACACATTCATATCTCTCTTCCAAGTTTGCTAAGAGCCTTCCATTGGGAAGGGTTTCTCTTGAAAAGCCATTTCTTGTGATCACTCCAACTAGGGAGACTGTCTTAGTCTAAGAAGGATTATGCTCATGTAATATAGTGATAGGGGAACTAAAGATGAACATCAACCTTATGCTTTTAGATATGCTAGATTTTGATGTAATATTAGGGATGGATTGGTTGGCCTCCTGCCATGCCATGTTAGATTGTCACAATAAGAGTATAAGGGTTTGGCAACCCAGAAAAATTCCATTTATATCTTTCATGAGGAGAAGGGTGAAGCATCATGTAATTTCATCTCGATGTTAGCAGCTAGATGAGTGCTAAGAAAGAATGTCAAGGTTTCCTAGCCTTTGTTAAGGATACAACAAAGGAATTGACAAATCTAGATCAAGTGCCAATTGTATGTGAATATCAAGACGCATTTCCAGAAGAATTATTGGGATTGAATCTAGAGCGAGAGATAGAATTTAGAATTGATGTCATTTCTGACACTCAACCAATTTCCATTCCATCGTATCAGATGGCCCCAATAGAGCTCAAGGAACTTAAAGGACAATTATTGCTAGACAAGGGCTTCATCCGATCCAGTTCTTCACATTGGGGAGCTTCGGTACTTTTTGTCAAAAAAATGATGGGTCTTTACGGTTATGCATCGACTACTTACAATTGAATAAAGTCACTGTGAAGAACAAGTACCCCTTACCTCGAATTGATGATCTATTTGATTAATTGAAAGGTACTTGTTGTTTCTCCAAAATTGATTTAAGGTTAAGGTACCATCAGTTAATAATCAAAGAAGAGGATATACCAAAGATGGCATACCGAATTTCTTGTCATGTCCTTCGATCTCACTAATGCACTAGCAGTATTCATGGATTTCATGAACCGCATCTTTAAACTGTTCCTATATAAGTTTGTCTTTAAGTTCGTAGATGATATCTTAATATACTCTAATAGCCCGGAGGAACACGAACAACATTTAAGAATGTCCTTCAAACTCTGTGGGAACACCAACTTTATGCTAACTTTTCCAAATGTGAAGTTTGCTTTACCGAGTGACTTTCCCAAGCCATGTAATTTCTAAAGAAGGAGTACAGGTCGACCATGTAAAATTGAGGTAGTAAAGGAGTGGCCTAGATCCACTACCGTCACAAAAATTTGAAGCTTTCTGGGCCTAGCTCGATATTACAGACAGTTTGTAAAAGACTTCTCAAAAATTATGGCACCCCTCATCAGTTTAACTTGGAAAAATGTTAAATACCGAATGCTTAACCACTGCACCAATCCTTATCTTGCCAATAGGATCGGGAGGTTACGCCATATACTGTGACACCTCCAAAGTGGGTTTAGGCTATGTGTTAATGCAAAATGGAAGGGTAGTAGCCTATGCCTTATGAAAACTCAAAAACCATGAACAAAATTACTTGATGCATAACCTTGAGATGGCAGTGGTGGTGTATGCATTGAATTTGGTGACATTATCTCTACGGTGAGACTTGTGAAGTTTTCACCGAACATAAAAGTTTAAAGTATATTTTTCAACAGAGAGATCTTAATCTTAGACAACGGAGGTGAATGGAACTCCTCAAAGACTGTGATTGCATATACTATATCATGCTGGAAAAGCCAATGTGGTGGTCGATGCCTTAAGCTGAAAATCCATAGGGAGTTTAGCACATATAGCAAAAGTGATGTGGCCACTCATCAATGAAATTCAAGAACTTAAGGTGAGCGGAGTGAAGTTTGAGATTTTAAAAAAGAGGGCACTCTTAGCCCACTTTCAAGTATGATCATTTCTCCTTAATAAGGTGAAGGCAACCCAAGAAGAGGACACTTAGCTGAATGAGTGGCGGTCTAATCTATTAGAAGGAAAGACATTAAGCTTCTCCATAAGGGATGATAGGGCTATGACGTTTGAGAACTGATTATGTGTACCTAATGTAAAAACTTTGAAGAGGGAAATTCTCGATGAAGCTTATAAGTCTGTGTATTTCATACATCCTGGGACCACTAAAATGTACCAGGACTTAAAAAAATTTTATTGGTGGGAGGGCATGAAAGTGGACGTGGACAACTATGTATCCCGATGTCTCACTTGCTAACAAGTGAAGGCTCTAAACACCAAGGTTGGGAGGAAATTGAGATACTAGAGTGGAAATGGGAGAAGATAACGATGGATTTTGTGGTCAGTTTGTCTCGCTCTTCTTAAGGTTATTGTAACATCCATGATTTTTTAATATTATTTAAAATTTAATTATCATAGAATAATTAAGGGTGGGGGAAATCTTTTCATTGCATAATAAGGAAAATATGAGTTTTAGAAGTGGCTAGGTGTGTTGAATAATGAGTGGTGGAGAATCGAGAAGAGTATTCATGGCACCGAGGGTGTTAGGAGACTAGTTAAGTCCAAGGAGGGACTAAAATGAAATAAGAAAAATTGTGGGGCATCTAGGATTTGGAAATAACTGAGATAAGGATATTACATATTTGCTTCTACCAGTATTGACGAGGGGTCAACCAAAGGACAAAGTAATAATTTCACTATAGGTAAGTATATATAGGTGGTCCCACCTTTTTTTCCTTATTTTCTCATTTCCCTCTCTGTCTCTTCACTCTCTCTCCTCTTTTTCTCTCAATCTTCTCTTTACCCTCTTCACCAAGCTTCAGCAAGCAATTCCTTAATGAAGGGTCGAGTCTTCAGCAACCAACCCTCGCAGGAAAAGCAAGGAATCGAGGTAGGAATTCCTATTTCTCAAGCTTTTCCCTATTTTTGAGTTTTAAGGCTTTTGAGGTACATTTAAGAATTGGGGATTGGATTGTTAGTGAAAATTGGGGGTTTTGGTGTCTAAATGATCCTTAGACACCAAGGATGAAAACTCATGGAAGAAATCATAAAAAACAGTGGAGATTTGGCCAGATCTGAGCCAAAACTGAGAAGAAATCATGTAGGTCACGATCGTGACTCTCAAGACGCCAAGTTTCAGAAATTTTGGGGAAGAAGAAGGTCATGGCACTCAGGCACCAAGCGTGTGTGGAGTCTAGGCGCCAAGGATGTTGATGTCAGGCTGTGGTGTTTACTTGAACCTTTTTTAAATGGTCATAATTCTTTTATCTGGACTCTATTTTTAGAAAACTTTATATCGTTGGAAATTTATTTAAGTCTAGTTTCCAATGGTATAATTTTCATTTGAAAATTCTTTACTAGTTAAGAGTTATGACCAAATGAGTAAGTGAAGGTCTGGATTATTTAGTAGGAAATTTCTCTATTTTGTAACCTTCATAAGTTTTTACATGGTTACTTGATAGGGATTGTCAAGGCACAAAACGGGAGCCGAGAAAGCATGGAATCAATGTGAAGGATCTAGCTCTCCTTTGTATGGATATGTACATATATGTATGTATATTTATATTTTAGGATTTATTTTCCTAAATTGTTTTATATTACATTTAATTGTTAAATGTATTATGCGTGATGTGTATAGTGGGGTTATTTGAGAATAGTGGATTGGTTATTGTATAGATTGCATTGTATTTTTGCGTGAATGTTTGTCGGGTTTGATGTGCAACACATTTTGTTATATAAATGCTTTGAATGTAGGCCCACGAGTGGGGATCAACTAGTAAACCCTAGATGTGGATATTCCTATAGAGAATGTCAAAAAATTGGGAACAGAGGGGTGGACATTTGAAATAAACCCATTGAGTAATAATAGTCCGAGGAAAAATTTTGGACTGGGTCTCAATGTGGTAAGTGTGGGAAGTTGCGGAAAAACATAACATATTGTTATTTGCATATTTCTATCATTAAAGGGAACCAGCCAATAAACCTAAAAATGTAGATATTCCTGGGAAGAACGTCGAAAAATTGGGAATATAGGATGAACCTCTGGGATAAATTCGTTGAGTAATTATAGTCTGAGGAGAAATTTCGGACTGGGTCTCATTGTGGTAAGTGTGGGAAGGTGTGGGAAAATATTGCATACTGTTACCTGCATATATATAACCTCTCTGTGTGTGTGATTGCTTGTATTGTTTTGTGTATGGGATAAATGTTATAATTGAAGGCATAATCTGAGAGACTAGATGCAAATTATGGCTAAGGGTATGACTCAAGAGGAGGGATGTAACATCCCGATTTATTACTTACTAAATATTTAATATGTTTAAGAATAATGTGAGATTATTACTAAATATTAGGTATTTAATATACAAAAAAAAATTTAGGACAAAAATATTTGACTAAAAAGGAAAAATAAAATATTATTAAATATTGAGTATT
The DNA here is from genome assembly GCA_037074585.1 of Biancaea sappan. NCBI lineage: Eukaryota > Viridiplantae > Streptophyta > Magnoliopsida > Fabales > Fabaceae > Biancaea > Biancaea sappan. The sequence continues at coordinate 71,463,161 of CM073492.1, read as the reverse complement.
TAATGTTACTTTATTTTCAATTTAGTACCGATTCAGAGAATTATTTGTGAAAATTTAAAATATAATAATTGTCACATCTCCTAAAATATGACATGTGACCGGCACGGTAGTAAGATTACCCTTACACCGTAAGCCTAACAACATAACTCAACAAACATAGGAAAATATTATAACCTTGAAATATATCTAGAAATTTATCTTTTGTACACAACTCAAAGGGAGATTAAATGATCTTGCAAATTAAGCATGTGAAATAAAAATTTATACAAGAGTAAATGGTCCGAACCAAGAGGCAAAATACACATGTATATACATATTTATCCTAAGCAACCTATGAAGTCACAGAGCAGCATCTAGAGTTCCAAATGGGTCTTCAAGACCTGAATGCAAGAGGACATGCCAAAGGCCTTAGAAGGTTGATGAACTCAAAAACCTGCTTCAAGACACTCATTTGCTTTGGCTGTAATCTCTGAAAGGATTCAAGAGAAAAAGAGTATAAGTAATTAAATACTCAGCGAGTAAACAACAATATTAACAATATGCAAAAGCAATAGACAACTCAAGTAGCCTACCAAAACAATTAATAAGGGAAAAACCAATTCAACCTCATTGCTATAAGGATATGAAATCCCTAAATTCTTAGTTAGAAATATCCCAAGTGCCTCACCATGGCACAACTATCCACATGTATCACTTAATTTTGGATAGAAGCAATCGGTCGATTGACATCTCTAGATCAGTTGATTGATGCTCCCTAACAGATGTGCTATTGTACGGTCTAGGAAAAGTTCCAAAGGCGGCCAGTCGACTAATCCCACCACGATAGCCGACTAGTCGTATTAGTTCTTCGAAAAACCAGAAAATAAAACTCTAGAACCCAGTATCAATTCATTCTAACTCAAAACCCGATCCCACAATGATGTATATACAACCCAAATAACTCAAAAACACATACCCAAGATAAAAGAACCACCACAAGAGTTGAGAAACCAAGCATTTTCTCAAAACTTTCCTAAATTTTTGATTTAAAGATAAACTCACCCACAAATGGGTTATCCTCAACAATAAGACTACCAAAACTCTTCTAAAGCATCAAAAGAGAGCAATGGAAGAGTACTAATCCATAACCAACTCCCCATTTTCATAAAAAATCACATTTCTCATATGAGAGGTGCGAAAATGGAAGAAGAAAAAAGAGGATAATCACTTACCAATCTTGAAGCTTCACTCAAGAGAGGTCTAAATGTCACCACCAAAAAGCTTCCAAGGAAGGGGGCAAGATCACTAGAGAGGAAGCGAGCTAACGGGAGAGTGGAGAAGAGAATGAGGGAAAATGAAGGTAAAATCTCATCAGGAGAGATTTAAACCTAATCGAACAATTCTTCAAATTTCCTCCATGTCCTTATGACCTTTATCCCAAAAGTCAATAATTCAACATTTATCCACTCTCGGTTAAGACACCACACATCACAATATTTCCAAAGCATTTAAGTGCACAAACCACCAAATTTAATGGCCATCGACCCGGTAATATTGGTACCACAAGAGCCATGCAACAGTACACCCAAAAGTCACAAACTCCTAGCACCCGGATGTTACAATAATTATACTAATCTATATAAATATATATATATATATATAAGTGGTCTTGTGCATAAAATAGCTTTGGTGCTAATAATAATATGTATATAATAATGATATATATAAAAATATATTAAAGGGATTTAAAATAACAATATATATATATATACAAGTGGAGAAGGCAACATGTATTATAATAGGGGAATAGAACAACACATGACAACAAGCGGTTTTTAAGAGCACATGACAGCGAAGTCTCCATGCTCTCAAGGAAAAGAGTAGTTTGACAACAAAAATAGAAGCCTTTATCATTCTTGGCAAGGCAGCAAAAGAGAACTTGAACACGCCACTCTCAAATAGGCTTCCATTCCAGCCTGTATCACGATCCTTTATAAGTACAATTGCAATTTTTCACAACCAAGAAACATGACAGCAAACAAACCTCAAACTTTTCGGCTAGCACAGGCAACAAAATAAAATTTAGATGTGCAACCCATATTCCCCATTTTCAGCTATAAAAATCAGTACCTTCCTCCCCTTTTATGGCACCATTCACAACTAAGAGAGAGATAAAAAGAGAGTATAACAGTAGAATCCAGACTCTGTTTTCTGCACTAAAATGGAGCCAAAATAGAGAGGGACAAGGAGCTATTTTACCTCAGTTTTTCTTGATATTTTGGGGAGCTTCTTGAGTGACTAACTTACCCAAGAATAGAGGAAGGAGTGGCCATGATCTAGAGAAAAAATTAGAAGCAAAAACCAGTCCACAATAGCCCCACATGCACGTGACATCTCGTGTATGTTTTGGAAAAATTGGGTTTTTGTTGTAAATGCTTCTTTGGCTTAGTTTATGGGTAGAAATGATCACATAGGTCCTAAGAAAAACAAAGAAGGGAACTTGGGTAGGTTTAAGCTTCTAACTCACAAGCAAGTACGTGAAACACAAAGAATTGACTAAACTGAAAGAAATGAAAAGTTTGTATAGGCTATTTTAATTTTAGAAAAAAATTATATTCTAGAATTAGGAACCTAGATGGCGCTATATATGATCTTAGATCATGAAAAGGACAATGAAAAAATATTACCTATGGGACCCAAGTGAATAAAAGGAAAGTTTTTAAGAGAAAAATGAAATTTAAGAAAAAATTCATTTTTAACTGAAATTTAATTTTATTGAATAGAAACTAATTTATTTTGATTAAATTAGATATGTACATTATTATGATGATATTTATAAATGTATACTCATATATGTAAATATATTTTATAAATATATATGTGATATATTTTTGTATTTCATGAATATTCATAAATTATGTCATCTACAGTACACATATATTTTTATAAGCTTATGTTACTTTAGTATATTTATATACTAATATATATACACACCAAATTAGACACATAAGTGTATGTGTTAACTTTCTAAGTTTACATGTATATAAATTATTTACAAACAAATAGGTATTTGATTAATTGATCAAGCTACATATATATATATATGTAATACACATCATCTCAAAAAAATATATTATGAGAAATTATGGCTTAATATGAGATTAAGACTAAACCCTATGAGTAGAAATTTGAAATTGAATTAGGAATTTAAGAAGATTGGAGAAAGACAATATTTTAGAATCTTTTTATTTAAGATTTTAAATAAGGTTTTATATATATATATATATATATATATATTATTTGAACAGTTCAGAATTCGTAAAACGAATTTCAAGAAGGATTGAATAGTCATTTGAGCTAAGAGTCAAACTACGAAGTCCAAGTAGTTTAGCAATTCATAAAAGTTTGTTTTTACTACTTGAATATTATATATGTCCATGAAGTTTTATTGAAAGTGAAATATGTTTTTCATGATGAAATTAGCATGTTATTAGCTTGGAAGTTTACTTTCATATTCAGCTTGGGAGCTCTGCTTCCATGTCATCTTGGAAATTATATTTCCATATTTCAGCTTGGAATCTTTCTAGCTTAGGTTCAAGAACTGCAGTAGCCGTTCTCTCATGTTTAGCTTGGAAAAAGTGGTTCTGCAGACTATTTTTTCTATGTCGTTGTTTGTGCCACTAACTATTATTGATTCCATGATTTATGTATATATCAGCTCGCTAAATTTTCATGAGCTTATTACACTGAACTGAGAATTTATATTACATGGACTAATTTTTACAAGACAAGTGCTTTTATGACTAAAATGGTATATTTATAAATGTTTAGAAAATCATGCTAGCTATTAAGATATCTTTATCTCACTTTTTTGTGTTTTTCAACTTGCCATTTCAGGGACTGATTATAAGGGGGAAAGTTGTAAAGATTGATTGAACCCTAGATGTGTCGAGTTCGAACATTTTAAGAGCATTGAAGTTTATTAAGTGTTAGAATTATAGACCTTTTTAAAGCTTAGAAGTCAAATTACTACATATGGCAGATTTGTAATTTATTAAGAATGAATGTAGAATTTTCTTATATTTAGAATTTGAATTATTATGTATGGAAAATTATGATTTGTATTGTGAACGATTGTAGAATGTTCTTTACTATTTAAGGAATGTAAGTACAAGTATTAAACATTAGAATTTGATTTTAAAAATTTTTTCAAATTTTTAGTTATGAAAAATAAAGACATTACAAAATTTGGCATCAGAGCAAAGGTTTGGGCACCATATGGGTAGAATTAGGATACTTTTGATGATGTTTGCTATATGTTTGATTAGTTTGTTTCTATGATTTAAAAATACAACATTTTTCCAATATCTTGTAAAATGGCCTCATCTAAGAGAACCCAAGCCAAAATCTTGGAAACCCCTACTTAGAACATAGAACACTTGGTGGCCAGAGCAGATTAACAAAAAGACAATCACGCTACCACCACTGAAGTTCTAAAACTTTTGACTGATGAGCTAAAGGGTAAAGGAAAAGGAAAAGAAGGTGAAACCAGCAACTCAATTGATCATATTCTAGGGGAATTTCGAAAGAATAACCCTCCTTTATTTAAGGGATCTTATGACGCAGATGTAGCCCCAGAATGGATGGATTAAATCGAGAAAATTTTTTGGAATGATGGAGTATCTGTTGATCCTAGTCAAGTACAAGTCGTCTTGCATTGGGAAAGACAAAAAATCGTAACAAAGATTAGGAGTTTCCTAGGATTAGCTAGTTATTATAGGACATTCATCAAGGGATTTTCACAAATAGCCCTACCTTTAACCAAACTAACTAGGAAAAATCTGCCTTTCATTTGGGATAGTAGATGTGAAGAAAGTTTTTAGGAATTAAAGATTAGATTAACATTAACTCCAGTATTAATTATACCTGACCCTCAGAAGCCTTTCATGGTTTATACAGATGCATCCCTTAAGGGTTTAGGTTGTGTGCTAATGCAACTAGAAAGAGTAGTAGCCTATGCATCTAGACAATTAAGACTGTATGAACAAAATTACCCTACTCATAATCTAGAATTAGTAGCCGTAGCCTTTGCCCTTAAATTTTGGAGATATTATCTTTACGGTGCTAGGTTTGAAATATTTACCGACTGTAAGAGTTTGAAATACCTATTTGATCAAAGAGAGTTAAATATATGTCAAAGGAGATGGATAAAAGTTTTGGAAGATTATGGTTTCATCCTTAAGTATCATCCGGGTAAGGCAAATGTAGTCATTGATGCCTTAAGTAGAAAATCTATTTACATGACCATAATGATGCTCTAGGAACAATAGTTGCTTGAGGATTTTAGGAACCTAAATCTTTCTATTTTAGTACACCCTAGTAGTCTCTGTGCGAGTGAATTGAGAGACCAAATTAGAGAAGCCTCATTTTCTGATGAATATCTACGTGAAATTAAGGAACATATGTCTCAAGGGAGAGCAAATGAGTTTAGTTTTGCTGAGGATGGATTGTTAAAGTATAAAAATAAACTTTATGTACCAGATAGTGGAAACTTGAGGAATTTCAGAGATATGAGTCTCAAAGAGTCTATTAAGCCTGAGAGTTTGAAAATAAATGCCCTAGTGATTAGGAATGAACTGGAGGATTTAATCTTGGAAACTTTCGTTACCAAAGTCTACAATGAGGAATTATGCAGACTATCATGTTGCCTAATCCACAATAGGAAAACATGATTAAACAATTTACTTCATGCTAGGTGTATTTATGAATGATACTTTCATATTATGAACTCATATTCATATGAATAAAGTGACTGAAAATTTGGGTTCTGGCTGCCATGAACCTTGATATATGTTTATATTAAAATTTTTCATATTTGACTATGTGAAATATGCAGTATGGTGATTTAGAAATATTTTCTGAATATGAAGATTGAATTTGGGATGAAAGCAACTTATGATCATAAGCTAGTATTAAAATTTTTTTTTAAAAAAAATTGCTAAGTTAGCTAGTTCCTTAATGAAAGTTTATTTGAATTTATTTTATGATTGATATGATGATGAATTTTCGTGTTAAGCTTAAGAAAAGTGAACTCTATTCCACAGAGTAAATGAGAGTTTTACTTTGTTGTGATTTTCCAATAATATGGAAGATACTTTGCAGTAAGGTAGGTTCCATTCCACAAAGTGAATAGGGGCTTTACCTAATTCCACATAGTAAACAAGTTTTGAATCCCACAAAGTGAATATATGTTTGCTTCTAGTACCATAAAGTGAGTTAGGAAATGGTAGATTGACTTAATCCTTGAGGTGGAAATGAGAAAATGGTGGAATCCTACATGTAATTTGTATATAGCTAGTACAAAATTACAGGTAAGAGGCTACTGGTACTCAAAATACACATTAAGGAAGTATGTGGATTATCATTTTCTTCTAATCTAGGTAGAATTTTAGCAGAATTTTTAGTTGTCTAGAAGTTGGGTATATGAGTGAATGCGAATTTTGGGGACAAAATTCATTTTTAAAGAGGTGAGTTGTAACATTCTGATTTATCACTGATTGAATATTTAATATTTTTAAGAATTATAAGAGATTATTACTAAATATTAGGTATTTAATATACAAAAGAAATTTTTAGGACAAAAATATTTGACTAAAAAGGAAAAATAAAATATTATTAAATATTGAATATTTAATATTACCTTATTTTCAATTTAGTCCCGATTTAGAGAATTATTTGTGAAAATTTAAAATATAATAATTATACTAATATATATATATATATATACATATTTACATACAAGTAGAGAAGGCAACACATTCTATAACAGGGGAATAGAACAACACATGACAGCACACGATTTTTAAGAGCACATGATAGTGAAGCCTCTATGCTCTCAAGGAAAAGAGTAGTTTGATAGTAAAAATAGAAGCCTCCATCATTCTCAGCAAAGCATCAAAAAGAGAACTTCAACACACCACTCTTAAGTAGGCTTCCATTCCAGCTTGCATCACGATCCTTTAGGAGTACAATTGCAATTTTTCACACTCGAAAAACAAGACAGTAAACAAACCTCAAACTTTTCGGCTAGCACTAGCAGCCAAATAAAATTTAGATACGCAACCCATATTCCCCATTTTTAGTTATAAATATATGTACCTTCCACCCTTTTTTTGGCACCATTCAAAGCCGAGAGAGTGAGAAAAAGATATTACAAAAGCAGAATCCATACTCTATTTTCTGCACTAAAATAGAGTCAAAGCTGAGAAGGAGAAGGAGTTGTTTTACCTTAGTTTTTCTTGGTATTTTGGGGAGCTTGTTAAGTGACTAGCTTACCCAAGAATAAAGGAAGGAGTGGCAGTGATTTAGAGCAAAAACCAGAAGCAAAAACTAGTCCAAACTAGCCCCACATTCACGTGACATCTCAGGTAAGTTTTGGAAAATTTGAGTTTTTGTTGTAAATGCTTCTTTATCTTAGTTTATGGGTAGAAGTGATCACATAGGTCCTAAAAACAACTAAGAAGGAAACCTGGGTATGTCTTAGCTTCTAACTTACAAGCAAGTACGTGAAACACAAAGAAGGGACTAAACTGAAAGAAATGAAATTTTGCATAGGTTGTTTTAATTTTAGAAAAAAAAATATTCTACATTAGGGACCTAGATAGAGCTATATATGATCTTAGATCATGAAAACGACAATGGAAAAATATTACCTATGGGACCCAAGTGAATAAAAGGAAAGTTTTAAGAGAAAAATGAAATTTAAGAAAAATTTTATTTTTTACTGAAATTTAATTTTATTGAAGAAAAAATAATTTATTTTGGTTAAATTAGATATTTACATCATTATGAGGATATTTATAAATTTATACTCATATTTAACTATATTTTATAAATATATATGTGATATATTTTTGTATTTCATGTATACTCACATATTTTTGTATATTCATAAATTATATTTCCATGTTTCAGCTTGGAATCTTTCTAGCTTGGGTTAAAGGACTGCAGTAGCCTTTCTCTCATGTTTAGCTTCGAAAAAGTGGTTCTGCAAACTATATTTTCCATGTCATTGTGTGTACCACCAACTATTATTGATTCCATGATTTATTTATATATCAATTTGCTAAGTTTTCATCAGCTTATTACACTGAACTGAGAATTTATATTACATGGACTGATTTTTATAAGATAAGTGCTTTTATGACTAAACTGGTATATTTATAAATGTTTAGAAAATTATGCTAGCTACTTATGTATCTTTATCTCACTTTTTGTATTTTTCAACTAACCATTTCTGGGACTGATTATAAGGGGGAAAGATGTAAAGATTGATTGAACCCTAGATGTATTGAGTTGGAACACTTTAAGGGCATCGAAGTTTATTAAATGTTAGAATTATAGACCTTTTTAAAGTTTAGAAGTCAAATTACTATGTATGGCAGATTCGTAATTTATTACGAACAAATGTAGAATTTTCTTATATTTAGAATTTGAATTATTATGTATGGCAAATCATGATTTGTACTGTGAACAATTGTAGAATGTTCTTTACTATTTAAAGAATGTAAGTACAAGTATTAAATATTAGAATTTGATTTAAAAAATTCTCAAATGACATTACACCGAACACATGTTATGGTTATGGATATGACCAAGAAGTCAAACACATAATTGGATTTCTCGTGGGAACATAGGCCTATGGGAAATAAGGTAGGGTCTAATGGTATACTTTTGGGGCCAAGATGTTGGTTGTCGTGGTTTGGCATAAGCCAAAGCTCAGGGAGGGAGTCGTACTAGAGGGACATGACGCCAACGGGCGAGGATATAGCATTCAGGCAAGATAATGCCTATGGGCCAAGATATCACCTACAGGTAGGGATTTCTTGAGTGATAATCTGTGAGAACGTAGACCCACATTGATGATGCTCTTATGATGTGTCATGGGAGTGTGGACCCTTGAGTAGAGATGTGTGTATTTAATGTATATTGTGTATGTGTATGATTAGGGAAAAATATGATGAGATGTGATACCATATGTATGCCTTTGGACAGCTTGGTTTCACGCAAGATGAATTACCGAGTGGATTTTAATATATACATATATATATATATATATATATATATGTATATATGTATTGCATATCTGTATAGAGTAAGGCTAACATAGGTGAGTCCGTGGTTTACACTTATCCCCTCACAATTGCAGGTATAGAAGAATAGGCAAACCGAGAGCTTGCGGATCGAGGATGCCTCCCTATTGTTTGGGTAAGGTAATTTAATTTTTATTATATTTCTCTAGTATACTCTGTAATCAAATAAGCCATCTAGGCTAAATAAGGAAAATCTAGGCTTGCGACGGTATTGGTAACACACCATCCATGCCGATCAAGATTTCAGTTCTAGAAGTAGTAAAACTCCTAGCCCCGGTTTCGGGTCATGACAAAATGGTATTAGAGGGAAAGTTAGGTCCCTTATCAATTATAGAGTAAGGTAACCTTAGTGGGTCCTCCTCTATCACTGTGAACCATGGCACAATTATAGAGAGACAGCTCGCCCAAAGGCCCTGTACGATGTGTCTTCCTTTCTCTGAAATTATATTCCTTTAAAGGACGTATTTGAGATTGTGAATGACTTAAACATTTATGTTTTCCATGTATGTGTTTGAGACGCATCCCAAGTGGTGTAAGGCACGAGTGTTTCAGAGCCATGAGAGGAGACATAGTGGGATAGCGAGATGGATATGAGAAGATCATCTTGAGGAGAGTAAAGGTTCATGGGTATGCTCCCTGGTAAGAAAAGAAATAAGTCATGGTGGCAACTGGAAAGAAGGGAAGAGCTATTAACAAGTTGTAAGAATGATAGTAGTAAGCTCCTTGGTAGGAGATGAAATGAGTCAGGGCGATGATGGGGAAAGAATGGAGAGGATTGAAAAGCAGTAGGAATGGTGAGGATAGAATTCCATAGAGGAATCATTGATAACTGGAAAGATCCATGGAGAATTGTAGACCTTTTGCCAACGAAATAGTTATCAGTACACAAGAAAGATCCATGGTAGGCAACTTTTAAGGGATGTTGAAATTTGGGGACGAATTTTTAAAAGGGGGAAGAATGTAATACTCGTGATTTTCAGGTATCATTTAAAATTTATTATGGAATAATTAAGGGCGGGGGAAATTTTTTCGTTGCATAATAAGGAAAATATAAGTTTTAGAATTGCCAACGTGTATGAAACAATGAGTGGTGGAGAATTGAGGAGTGTGTTCATGGCACCGAAGGAGTTAGGAGATTAGTTAAGTCAATGAGGGACTAAAATGAAATAAGAAAAACTATGGGGCACCCAAGATTTGGAAATACCCAAGGTAGGGATATTACAGATTTGCTTTTACCAGTCTTGACAAGGAGTTGATCAGAGGGTAAAGTAGTAATTTTACCATGAGCAAATATATATAGGTGGCCCCACCCTTTTTTCCTTATTTTCTCATTTCTTCTCTCTCTCTTTATTCTCTCTCTCCTCTTTTCCTCTCCACCTTCTTTTTACCCTCTTCATCGAGCTCCGGCAAATAGTTCCTTAATGAAGGGGCAAGTCTCCGGGGACTGACCATCTCAGGGAAAGCAAGGAATCGAGATAGGAATTTCTATTTCCAAAGCTTTTCCCTATTTTTGAGTTTTAAAGCTTTTAGGGTAGATTTGAGGATTGAGGGTTGGATTCTTGGTGAAAATTAGGGATTTTGGTGTCTAAATGCTCCTTAGACACCAAGGATGAAAACCCATAGAAGAAATCATGAAAAACGATAAAGATTTGGCCGATTTGAGCCTAAATCGAGAAGAAATCGCGTGGGTCGCGATCATGACACCCAGTTGCCAAGTTTCGGAAATTTTGGGGCAGAAGAAGGTCGTGATGCTCAGGTACAAGGTGTAATGCCAAGGAACCAAGGGTGCTAACATCTTGCTGATGTCATGCTGATGTCATGTTGTGGTATTTAATTGGACCTTTCTTTAAATGACCATAACTCCTTCATCTGGACTCCATTTTTAGCAAACTATATATCATTAGAAAGCTCTTTGAGTCTAGTTTCTAATGGTATAGTTTCATTATCAAAATTATTTATTGATTGAGAGTTATGACCAAAGCAGTAAGTGAAGGTTAGGATTAGTGGTAGGGAATTTCTCTATTTTGTTACCTTTATAAGTTTTTACATGGTTACTTGATAGGGATGGTCAAGGCACAAACTGGGAGCCGAGAGAGCATGGAATCCTAAGGAGGGATCTAACTCTCCTTTATATGGATATCTACATATATGTATGTATATTTATATTTAGGATTTATTTTCCTAAATTGTTTTATATACATTTAATTGTTAAATGTATTATTCGTTATGTGTATAGTGGGGGTTATTTGGGAATGGTGGATTGGTTATTATATGGATTGCATTGTATTTATGTGTGAGTGTTTGTTAGTTGTGATGTGAAATACATTTTATTATATAAATATATTGCATATGGAGAGGGATTACGTGGGAATGTAGACCCACGCATAGCAACTGACTAGCAAACCCAGGATGTGGATGTTCCTATAGAGAACATCAAAAAAGTGAGAACAAATGGGTAGATCTCTAAAATAAACCCATTGAGTAATAATAGTCCAAGAGAAAATTTTGGACTGGGTCTCAATGTGGTAAGCATGGCAAGGTGCAGGAAAACATAGCATATTGTTATTTACATATTCAAACCATGACATAGAACCGACTAGCAAACCTAAGGATGTGGATATTCCTGGGAAAAATGTCAAAAAATTGGGAACAAAGGGGTGGACCTCTGGGATAAACCATGGGAAGGTGCGGGAAAACATTACATACTATTACTTGCATATTCATAACCATTGTGTGCGTGTGTGTGATTGCTTGTATTGTTTTACATATGGGATAGATGTTATGGTTGAGGACATAATTCTAGAGACCAGATGCATGTATGGTTGAGGGTACCACCCAAGAGGCCGGACACATGATTGAATTTCTCGTGGGAACGTAGACCTATGGGAAATGAGGTAGGGTTTCATGGTATACTCTTGGGGCCAAGATGGTAGTTGTTGTGGTTTGGTATAAGCCAGAGCTCAGGATGGGAGTCATACCAAAGGGACATGATGCCTACATGTGGGGATATAGCCTTTGAGTAGAATGACTCCTATGGGCCAAGATATCACCTACGAGCAGGGATTTCTTAAGTGATAATCTATGGGAATATAGACCCACGTTGATGAAGCTCTTGAGATATGGCATGGGAATGTAGACCCTTGAATATGGATGTGTGCATTTAATGTGTATTGTGTATGTGTATAATTAAGGGAAAATATAATGGGACGTGATACCATATACATGCCTTTGGGCATCTTGGTGTCATTCAGGATGAATTACCATATATTGCATATCTGTGCAAAGTAGGGCTAGCATAGGTGAGTTTGTGGTTTAGACTCACCCTGTCATATCCCAAAACTTACATGTGAGATAAACATAAAATACCTAGGGTGTACCTCCGTGATACCCCATAATCTCTGTGAACATTCTTAATATCCATAATTATGTGAATCATAAATATTCCAAGAAAGATATTTTGTATACATATTCAGAAAATGTTCAACATTCAAACACTATACAGTACTATACAACCTCCCAAGCCTAGGTGACCTACTAGATTACAGAGCGTTTCCTAATCCTTACCAATTGTTTACCAGACAAAAGTGGAGTATATCCTTAAAGGCTATAAATTCTTCTCCTCAACCACTGTATCTGAAAAGATAATCATAGAGAGTGTGAGTTTATCATAACTCAGTGAGTAAACAACTGTACATGAAAATATCATAAGCACAAACACCACATTTACTAATACAATCAATCTATCATTTATTGTAAATAATTATAGTATTACACTTGCCTGAATTTGCATATGATTTCTTGGGTGATCAATCCCTCAATCACTTTGCATTATATGCCATAGATACTTGCACTGAGTGACTTGGGAATTTAACCCTCAAACTCTTGGTGCATAAGTTTTCACAGTTATACACTGAGTGGTATGGGACTCTAACCCTTTCAAACTCGTGCATAGGTCTTCACATTTATACACCGAGTAGTATGGGACTCTAACCCTTTCAAACTCGTGCATAGGTTTTCACAGTTATACACCGAGTAGTATGGGACTCTAACCCTTTCAAACTCGTGCATAGGTTTTCACATTTATACACCGAGTAGTATGGGACTCTAACCCTTTCAAACTCGTGTATAGGTTTTCACATTTATACACCGAGTAGTATGGGACTCTAACCCTTTCAAACTCGTGTATTAGATCTCGTAGATCTTTTGCTCATCAATAAAACAGTGACAATTTATCACAATATAATTACTATGAAATAAATGAATTTACACATACTTTTATTCCCTTGAATGTCTATCATCAACCATAACAATCATCATATATTATCAACTGAGAGATTGATTGTTTCACACTTCAATAATGTTATAAACAAGACTTGTATTGTACTTTATCTAATAAGATCACATTAGTTTAGTAAGGTTATTCACTTACAAAATGTTCCAATTTATTCAAGGAACTTTCACATCTAGTTCTTTAGTCAACTAGAGAAATCAATTCTCAAAGGTAATAAAATACCTTCCAATGATATTGTACTTTTTCTCAACCTGAACACACACTGATAATCTTCTCAATTTCACAAATAACGCAAATGGGATTTATATTGTGCTTTGACTAATTTATTAAATTAATTTTGCAAGGTTGCCTACTCACCTGGATTCCACGCTCTCGGTGCTCCCACCTTGCGCCCCAAACATCCCTATTGTAACCAGGTAAAAACCATTAGGGTTACAAAATAGAGAAATTTCCTATCACTACTCTAGACCTTTACTCACATCTTAAGTCATAACTCCTAACTGGTAATGAATTTATAAATGACATTTATACCATTGGAAACTAGACTCAAAGAGCTTTCCAACGATATAAAGTTTGTCCAAAATGGAGTCCGGATGAAGAAGTTATGACTGATTGAAAATAAGCTAAGGCTTTTCAGCATACCTGGCGCCTGGGCGCCAACACAAGCCTGGCGCCTGGGCGCCACACCTGGTGCCTGGGCGCCAAGCCCCTTTTCCTTCCCAAAATCTTCTGAACCTTGGCGCCTGGGCGCCAGGATCGCGACCTTTCGCGATTCCTCTCGGTTTTGGCTCAGATCCGGCCAAATCTTCACCGTTTTCCATGATTTCTTCCATAGGATCTCACCCTTAATGTCTAAGGAGCATTTAGACACCAAAAACACCAATTTTAATCGAGAAACGAAGCCGGAATCTCGATTTTTACCCCAAACTTTCTGAAAACTAGAAAATAGGGAAAAGCTTGAGAAATAGAAATTTCTACCTCAATTCCTTGCTTTCCCTACGTTGCTTGGCTCCTAGAGGCTCGCCCCGTAGCCCGAGATACACCCTCCAAGCCCGGTTGTGGAGTTGGAGTGTAGAGAGAAAAAGAGAGGAGAGAAAGTGAAGAGAGAGAGAGGAAAGGAGAAAATGAAGAAAAATTAGGTAAGGCCGCCTATTTACTCGCCCGGGGTGAAATTATCACTTGCTCTTTAGTTGACCCTCAGTCAAGACTAGTAAAAACAAATTCATAAAATCTCATCTCGGGTGATTCTAAATCCTAATTGCCCCACAATTTTCTTATTTCACTTTAGTCCCTCTCAGAGTCTCAAACTCCACTTTAACCTCGAATCCATCATCCTTTTGGTACCGGACTCATAATTCATTCCATAAGCTCTATTCTTCTTCTCGGGTTCCTACTTGGTCATTTCTCAAAAGTACTCCATACTTTCTTTTCTTTTCATTTTAGTCCTTGAGAATTTGTAAAATGTCCCAAATTAAAATTTTTGAAATTTCTATTTCCAAATTTCCTTCACTAATTCAAAAAGAACATTTCTCATGTAATTAAATTTTTCAATAAACTTCAAATAGACTTTAAATATTCATAAAAATTCTTGGGATATTACATTCTTCCCCCCTTAATAGAATTCGGTCCTCCGAATTCAAAACTTAACTCAAGATTGAAACAAATACAGATATTTTGTCCAAATCTCGTTCTCTCTTTTAGAATTTTCACAATCAAGTATAAAATATAACAAGTTCAACATATTTTTATCTCTTAAGCTTCTTCAGTACAAGAATTGCCTTATTTCTAGTACATAAGTTACAGGCAATAAACTGAACTTGATTTACAAAACAGATAATCTTAATACGTGAAGTTCAGATCAAATATCAGCTTTAGGTACAAATAAAAGAAAGGATAAATTAAGAACGATGAGGCTTTTGAGATGTAGAAGATGTTCCAGGTTTAAAAGAGGAAGGTGCTTTAGATCTTAAGGAGGAAGCTAATCATTGCAGCCTAGAAAGGGTTTCTAAAGGAAGCGTCTGGAAAATTTGGTGAAGTGCAGAAGTCACTCCATTCATACAGTCTATACACCTCGCTTGTTGGTCACGAAAATTTTGAGTTGCAAACATCGAATGTCTATCAACTCTATTCGCCAATTCCCTAAAATGACGATTCAAGAGCTTCTCTTGTTCTACAAAGAGACGATTTATCAATCTTCCCTGGTCCTCAAAGTGGCGGTTTATCAACCTTTCTAAGTCTTCCATCTTTTTTCTCATAAGCGCAAGCTCATCATTTGAAGATGTTGCTGTGCTAACATCCTCTAGCTCTACTACATCCCTTTTTCTTTTCTTAGCCTCTGGTGACTCTTCCATGGATCTCTTATTCTTATAGTTCTCCAGACTAAGATTTAGATCCAGTTCTACCTTGCCAGCCTCAAAGTTTAAATTGAAAGATTTATTGCCAGCCATATTTTTCTGAGCTATAAAGGTTGTATGGAATGAGAGGTTTGATGCTAGAAAGCTTATAAGTAATGAACTCTTAGTGTAGTGAGCGGCGTAATGGGGCATCCATTATTTATAGACGAAATTTAGGGCTACTAAAACCCTTACATCACACTCTAAAGATGGCCTCCAGACCTTATCCGTCGCAATGCCAACGGTCTATAATAAGTATGCTAGAAAATAATAAATATAATCTCATGCAAAAGATTTTCTCAAAAAAAATTCGGCCAACTTTTGACTCTTGCTCAAATCATTCAACTAATCGCCGCTTCAATCTATGACTTCCTAACTCTGTATTTGTCTTATCCAATAATCATAGATCAAAATATTACTCCATGAACGAGTAGCTTCATGATATCAGGCATTTTTATATACTTTTTAGTCCCTATTTTAGTCCTTTTTGCCTCTTTAATTTTGTCAATTCTCTAATTTTATTATGTTTTGGAATTTATTGGGTATAAACTATTTATGGATTAAATGTGCTTCAATTTTATATTTTCAGAACTTGAATTGAAAAATGCTCAATCTAATTCCTACAAATCTCAATTTTGGAGAGAAAAGTGTTGACATGGACAAAGATGATGATTTGGATGCTAATGTGGCACTTTTTGGGTGATGTAGATGCTGACTAGGATATACTGGATGTGAGGCCCACTTGAACTCTTATTGAATGCCATGTAGTCAGAATTTGAGGGCAGAAACATTAAAATTCGGAGGTCAGAATATCATGGCTGAAATATTAATTTTGCCATGATATTCTGCTGCTGTTCTGTTGCTGTTTGTCACTTTCTGCTGCAGAAATATTAATTCTGCTGCTGCCATGCCTTTCTGCTGCTGCAGAAATATTAATTTTGCTGCTGTTTTGCTGTCAAAGTGCTGCCACTTCATGGAAGAAGCATCCAAGAAAGCATCTAGGGTAGAATATTCTAAGGCATTGAAGGGGCATTAGTTTTTAGGAAGAGAACACTTTTATTTTTGTAACCAGACTTAGAAAATTCGCACCTCTCTCTTCCTCTCTGTTTTTGCTTCTGTTGTTTGCTGTTTTGCTCTCATGGAGGGCTAAGTTTTCATTGTAATTAGTCACTAGACCACTGGGATGTTGTAGCTTGAACTAAGAATGCAAGCTAAGTGTTTTATTCTCCATTTTCATCTCATTTCATTTCTGTTTTGCTGTCATGTTTATTTTGCTGTCAAATTCTGATTAGAGCTTGAGAATGTAACATAAACTGACTTATATAAGACATAACCTTGCTTGACTGATTAGGAAAGTGAGGAAGACGAAATGACTAGTTAGATGATATATTTAACTTGGTTTGGTTGAGATTTTCCACTGAATGCATCTAATTATAGTAGAGAGATGTTCTTGACTGTAATTAGTAGCATTAAATTCTAGATGTTATTCTAGAACCATTTGCATAAAGAACCAAACAATGGAATGAGAATAAAATTGAATCAATGAGTTAGGTAATGATAGTTACACTCCCATGAATCCTAGTGGCTGATTACATAGTCTCTTTACTGTCAATATCTTGCAATTTCTGCTGCTTCTGCTGTTGCTGCTGATGCTGCTGTTGCTGCTATTGTAGTTAATTGCTGTTCTGTTTTGTTTATTTTGTTAGTACTGCCACAAAACCCCCCCCACGTTTATGTACTCTTAATTAGTGTTTAGGTGTTTAGAACGATTAATTAGTATTAAGAAGTGAGGCTCCTTGAGTGAATACGACCTGGGAATCACTATACTGCAAATTGCCACAATTCAATTCTGGGCGATTTGACATCGTAGTGGCGTGAACCAGAATTTTGGCGCCGTTGCCGGGGAGCCAATTCATTTCTAAGTGTTAATTAGTTGTTCTATTGTATTCTTGTTTGATTTTAAGTGGCTTGGTATTGTTGGAAGTGATTACAAATTTTTCAAGTCGATTTTTCAAGTTTCCTAGTTATATTTCAGTCACTATTCATCAGCTTAAAAAACTAAATCAGATTGACTTGAAAATTTGGTAGTCCACTAAACACGACCCTTTCGGGCATAACTCCTCACGACTTTGTCGTGAGGAGCACCGCCCTATCTCGGCCAAATTCCAACGTTTAGACCACTTTTTCCATTTTACAATGATTTTAGCCATTTTTCCAATTAATTGTGATTTTTGGTTTGATTTTTGTAGATCTTATTTTTGAGTTCTGTTTTTTGATTTTGTGCCTCCAATTGGTGAAGGAATTTTCCAAGAAAAATCAGATTTTTCTGAGATACTTCATTTTTGGTCATTTTCCTTGGTTGGACCCTTTTGTGCTTATTTTGCTCTTTTTTGTTCTTTTTGTTGTTTTCTCGTGAATTTGTGCCCTTTCTAGTATATGAGAAGGTCTGGTCACGTGGACTTACCACCTTTTGATCCAGAAATAGATAGGACCTTCCATAGGCTAGTGAGAAGTAATAGCATTAGGACTAGTATAGTTTCTGAAATTCTTGCTGAAATTGTTGAGTTTGCTGTCAATAGTGTAGAAGTTGAATCAGATTCTGAATCTGATATTGTGTTGGAGTCTACAGATTCTGAGTCAGCTGGGATAACTGGGATGGATAATCAAAATGGACAAATGCCTCAAAATAGGCAAGAACAATCAATTAAAGAGTTGATTGCACCTGATGTGCATTATCAACCATTGTGCATAAATTATCCTGAGTTGGATGCTAATTTTGAGCTAAAATCTGGTCTAATCCATTTACTGCCTAAGTTTCATGGTCTTGCAGGAGAAGATCCACACAAGCACTTAAAGGAGTTCCATGTTGTCTGCTCTACCATGAGACCACATGGAGTTGGAGAAGAACAGATCAAATTAATAGCATTTCCTTTCTCTCTTGATGGGGCAGCCAAGGATTGGCTTTACTATCTACCCACTGCCTTGATAACAAGATGGGATGAGCTGAAGAAGTTGTTCTTAGAAAAATTCTTTCCAGCCTCCAGAACAGCAGCAATCAGGAAGGATATCAGTGGGATTAGACAGTTGAATGGTGAGTCTCTGCATGAATATTGGGAGAGGTTTAAGAAGCTTTGCTCATGCTGTCCAAACCACCAGATTTCAGAGCAGCTTTTCATCCAATATTTCTATAAAGGATTACTACCTATGGACAGATACATAGTTGATGCAGCTGCTGGTGGGGCATTGGTGGATAAGACTCCTTCTGCAGCAAACGAATTGTTGGCCAAGATGGCCCAAAATGCTCAGCAATTTGGCACCAGATTGAGTGATCCAACAGTTACTGTCAATGAGGTGAGGGCACCTCCCATGGAGCAGCAAAGGATAGAAAATAAATTAGAGGAATTAGCTTCAATGGTGAGGCAATTGGCATTAAATCAGAGAACACAACAACAAGCCCCTCCTCCTTCAGTCTGTGGTATTTGTTCCCTGAATACCCACCATACTGATCAATGCCCTCAGCTGCAAGAGACCCCAACTGAGTCATGTGCTGGTATATTCCCTGGTAGACCCATGCAGCCACAACAACAGAGATATGACCCATATTCCTCCACCTACAATCCTAGGTGGCGTGATCATCCAGCTTTCAAGTATGGGAATACATCCAACCCCCCTTACCAACCACCCCATGTAAGATACAATCAACCTGAAGCTAGTCATACACCTCCTCCAGCACCCAAGAAACCTGAGCCTAGTCTTGAGGATTTAATGAAGCAATTGACTGCCAATACTCTTCAGTTCCAGCAAAGGACAGGAACAAATATGCAGAATTTGGAAACTAAGATTGGCCAGTTAGCCACAACAGTTAATGAGCTGAAAAGCCAAGGTTCAGGGAGTTTGCCATCCCAACCAGTGATCAACCCAAGAGGCAATGTGAGTGCCATCATCTTGAGGAGTGGCAAACAAGTAGACAGTCCAGCTTCTGAATCTGAACCAGAAAAATCAAATGTCCAGCAAAGTGTTCCTTCATCTTCAACCAGTGAGCAAAATAAAAAGGATGAAGAAGTGGTTCAGAAAATTCCTCTTCCTTTCCCCAATAGGCAAACTCAATCAAGGAAAGCTTCTGAATCTGACATGGATAAAGAGATCATGGAGACCTTCAGGAAAATAGAGGTCAATATCCCACTTTTGGAAGCAATTAAGCAAATCCCCAAGTATGCCAAGTTCCTTAAAGAGTTGTGCACTCATAAGAGGCGTTTAAGGGGTAATGAGAGAGTTAATTTGGGAAGAAATGTGTCTGCACTCATCCAACCAGCCATGCCACCCAAGTGCAAAGATCCTGGAACTTTCATAATACCATGCACAATAGGCAACATGGAGTTCTCCAATGCTATGCTGGATTTGGGAGCCTCAATCAATGTTATGCCCAAATCAGTGTACTCGAGCCTCAAGATTGGTGTTCTTTCACCAACTGGAGTGATTGCCCAACTTGCCAATAGGAGCACAGCACATCCAGCAGGAGTTTTAGAAGATGTCCTGGTAAGAGTTAAAGATCTCATTTTTCCTGCTGATTTTTATGTGCTTGATATGGAAAATGATAATACTCCTGGCCATGCACCATTAATACTTGGTAGACCTTTTCTGAAAACTGCAAAAACCATCATTAATGTGCATGAAGGGACTTTGTCAATGGAGTTTGCTGGTAACAAAATTGATTTTAACATTTTGGATGCCATGAAACAACCTATAGAAAATCATTCCAATGTGCATGTAGTTAACTTTTTGGATTACTTAGTTGATGAGGCATGTGATGATTTCCAAAATGAATTAATTTCTGATTTTCCTGAATTCTCTGATTTGGTAGATGTCTTTGAATGCAATTGTGCTCATTCTGAATTCTGTCATGCTTGCACTGAAATTGAAAACTCTCTAAATGCTAACAATTATGAGTTGCATTCTGATTTGCATAGTGATTTGGATTCTGATGTGCATTCTGATTTTGTAAATTTCTCTAGCTTATACTTAGATTCTATTTCTATTTTAGGTAGTTGTAGGTGTAGTGATTTAAATTGTAATGTTGCACATTCTTCATCTCTTTCCTCTTGTGCTGCTAACCCTTCCTCCTCTTTAGCCAAGGATTCTGTCTTTGAGCAAACTGAATTTGTAGGTGCCTCCTTGGATGTGATTCCACAAAAACTAATTCCATCCTCCATCCAACCACCTGCATTGGAGTTGAAGGCTTTACCAGAAAACCTCAAGTATGCCTTCTTGGAAGTAGGAGACAAACTTCCAATCATTGTGGCCAACAACTTGAACCCCAATTAAGAAGAAAAATTGATCAGTTTGCTGAAAAAGAATAAGAAGGCGATTGGGTGGACTCTAGCAGACATTCCTGGAATTAGTCCTTCAGTGTGCATGCACCGAATTCTCCTTGAAGAAGAGACGAAACCAGTGAGGCAACCCCAAAGAAGACTCAACCCCATGATTCTTGATGTGGTCAAGAAGGAGGTAAGTAAGCTCCTCCAAGCTGGTATTATTTATCCTATCTCTGATAGTAAGTGGGTGAGTCCGGTACAAGTAGTGCCAAAGAAAATCGAGGTAACTGTTATAGCAAATGAAAATAATGAGTTAGTGCCCACTAGAGTTCAAAACAGTTGGCGTGTTTGCATTGATTATAGGAAGTTGAACCAAGCAACTAGAAAAGATCATTTTCCTCTTCCTTTTATTGATCAAATGCTTGAGAGACTTGCTGGCAAGTCTCATTACTGTTTTCTTGATGGTTTTTCTGGATATTTTCAAATTCACATTGCACCTGAAGATCAGGAGAAGACTACCTTCACCTGTCCTTTTGGTACTTTTGCATATAGACGCATGCCTTTTGGTCTCTGTAATGCACCTGGCACTTTTCAAAGATGCATGTTGAGCATATTTTCTGATTTGTTAGAGGATTGCATGGAAGTGTTCATGGATGATTTTTCTGTTTATGGAGACTCATTTGATGCATGTGTGAAAAATTTGGAGAGAGTACTTGAGAGATGCATAGAGAAAAATTTGGTCTTGAATTATGAAAAATGTCATTTCATGGTAGAGCAAGGAATAGTCCTAGGCCACATAGTGTCATCACGTGGCATAGAAGTAGATAAAGTCAAAGTTGATGTTATCTCTTCTTTGCCTTACGCCGCTTCTGTGCGGGAAGTTTGCTCTTTTCTTGGCCATGCAGGATTTTATAGGAGATTCATCAAGGAATTCAGTAAGATCGCTCTACCTCTATCTAAACTCCTCCAAAAAGAAACTGATTTCATTTTTAATGATGCTTGCAGGTCAGCTTTTGATGAGTTGAAGAAGCAACTTCCCTCCCCTCCTATCATCCAACCTCCACAGTGGGAGCTTCCCTTTGAGCTCATGTGTGATGCCTCAAATTTTGCTGTAGGAGCAGTACTTTCACAAAGAGTAGAGAGGAAGTTGCATGTCATAGCCTATGCGTCCCGTACCCTTGATTCAGCTCAATCAAATTACACAACCACGGAGAAGGAGTTTTTAGCAATCGTTTTTGCTTTAGAAAAATTTAGATCATATTTGCTTGCCTCCAAAGTAATTGTGTTTTCTGACCATGCAGCACTGAAATATTTGTTGAAGAAACCGGATGCAAAGCCAAGATTGCTTAGATGGATGCTGCTCCTCCAAGAATTTGATGTGGAAATCAAGGATAAGAGTGGGGCAGAGAATGTAGTAGCAGATCACTTGAGTAGGCTTTATGATCTTCCATTGGAACATCTCCCTGTAAGAGACAATTTTTCAGATGAGTGTTTCCTCCTTTTGCATGGTATTAGTGAGCCTTGGTATGCTGATTTAGTGAATTATCTTGTTGCATCTGAATTGCCTGCATACCAAAATAGACATCAATTGAATAAATTAAGAAGCGAGGCTAGGTACTATGTGTGGGATGACCCTTATTTGTGAAAAATTTGCAGTGACCAAATTATTAGGAGATGTGTTCCAAATCATGAATTTGCATCTGTGCTGAATTTTTGTCATACTCTTGCATGTGGTGGACACTTTGGCCCCCAAAGAACAGCTAGAAAAGTGTTAGATTCTGGCTTATATTGGCCCACTTTGTTTAGGGATACCTTTGATTTTTGTAAAAACTGTTCTAGGTGTCAAAGAACTGGAAATATGTCCAAAAGAAATGAAATGCCTCAACAACCTCTTCTCTTTTGTGATGTTTTTTATGTTTGGGGTATTGACTTTATGGGTCCTTTTCCTGTTTCTTTTGGCTTCATGTATATCTTAGTTGCTGTGGATTATGTGTCGAAGTGGGTGGAAGCTAAAGCCACCCGAACTGATGATTCTATTGTTGTTGTAGATTTCCTTCGTTCACATATTTTCTGCAGATTCGGTGTCCCCAAGGCCATAATCAGTGATCAAGGATCACACTTTTGCAATAGAAACATGCAAGGGCTATTGAAGAAATATGGGGTGGTGCACAAAACCTCTACACCTTACCACCCCCAAACCAATGGGCAAGCAGAAGTCTCCAACCGAGAGATAAAGCAAATATTAGAGAAAACTGTGCAACCCAACAGAAAAGATTGGAGTAAGAGGCTTGACGATGCACTTTGGGCCTATAGAACCGCTTTCAAGACTCCCATCGGCATGTCTCCATACCGCTTGGTATTTGGTAAAGCATGTCACTTGCCGGTGGAGATTGCACATAAGGCATATTGGGCCGTTAAACAATGCAATATGGACATGACCCTAGCCGGTAAAGAAAGAAAGTTGCAACTTCAAGAACTGGAAGAACTAAGGCTAGGGGCTTATGAGAATGCGCGCATCTATAAAGAGAGGACAAAAGCTTTACATGATCAGAAAATTGAGAAAAAAGAATTCCAAGTGGGAGATAAAGTCCTTCTCTATAATTCTCGCCTCAAGCTAATGCCCGGTAAGCTTCGCTCTAGATGGGTTGGCCCTTTTGTTATTACTAATGTCTTTCCTTTTGGGGCAGTAGAAATTCAAAATGAGGCCACCAACAAGCAGTTCATGGTAAATTGGCAAAGGTTGAAGAAGTTCTACGAGGGCTTCAAAGAAGAAACTATAGAGGAAATCCAACTCTACAATGTTCCGGCTCCATGATAAGGCCGTACTCTTTCCCTCCTTTTAATTTATGTCCTCCTCATTTTATTTGATGTTTGGTAATAATTTGCATCGAGGACAATGCAATGTTTAAGTGTGGGGGGAGAGAATTTAATTGGAGCTAATTTTCAAAAAAAAAAAACATTTCTGCTGTCTCCTCTGTTTTCTCTGTTTCTGTCCAGAATTTTTGAGCTGTCTTGCATGAATTTTCTGTACTAATTGGCTACGAATTTTGCTAGTTTCTTTACATGTTTTTAAATCTTTATATGTCTTCTAGTTGTAGAATTTTATTTGGAGTGATTCGCATCCGTTTTGGGATCGTTCTATGTCGGTAAAGCTGTGTCGCCAGAAATTCTGCACTGCAGAATTTTGCTGCTCTGTTTTGTCCGAATTTGATGCTCACTTTTTAAATTATTGATGGAGTTTTGGTGTGGAATTATGCATGATGAAATAGTTAAAGTGTAGATTGACTTAGCATGAAGAGAATTTAGCCTTATTTCTCTAAGGAATTCAAGTTAAATGGCAATGATGTTGATTTTAATGAATTTGTAGTAATAGTCTTTTAGCTGTGAGGATTTGAGCCTAAATGAAAAATGCTATTCTTTCTTTGTGTGCTGCCCTATCATGAATTTTCACTCTAGAACTTGTCTTGAATCTTTGGTTAAGGCTACATATCTTGTTCATGCTTGGAAATGATTTAGGCATTTGTTTCTTGTTACCCATTTTTAGTCAGATAGCCTTCCATGTGTTGTTTCCATTGTATACCATTTTGTACCTTATCCATTTTCTTTCTTGCGTTTTTTTCCCCCACTTTTTCTGCCTACAACAATATTTTTCTCTTCCAACTTAAGATGTGAGGAGTATTTTAAATTCTTTTAAGGGATTGATATGCTGAAAAATCTTGTGAATTTTGGGGTGTTTTGAACTATATTTCTTCTACTTCCTCTCAAGCAAAAGAAAAAGACTGGCCAGTCAAGAAGAAAAAGAAAAAAAAGAAAAAAAAAAGAGAAAGAAAGAAAGAATAAAAAAAAATTTTAGAAAAAAAAAAGAGAGAAAGAAAGAAAGAATAAAAAAAATTTTAAAAAAAAAGAGAGAAAATAATAAAAAAGAGGAGCAGATAGAACATTGAGACCCAAAATTTATTTATACTCAGTCTCTTATATTTCACTTGTAAATACTCTTCATTTTCTTGAGTTGTTACCATATTTTGTTTCATTGTTCAATCTTTCCCTTTGTTTCCCACTATTTTTCTTACCCACGTTGCAACCTCGTAAAGTCCTTTTGATTCAAGTATGTATTGGATTCAAGTAGTGGAGATTTAGATTCTTGACAAGCTTATGGTAGTGAATTCTGTGATAAGTTGAATTTCGAGTGATTTACCCTAGACACTTGAGAGAATAGAGAGTAAACACATTCCTGGTGAGGAGGCTAATTACTTGAATTCATTCGTATCAAATTAAATTGCCATGATGCTTGGAATCTTAGAAATTTAAGATTAATTTCCTTCGAGTGCTAAATCTTTTCAAAATTTTAATTATTCTATTCTAACATGCTTTCCACATTTTTCCTTTGGTGTCTTTTGGTGTTCTGAATATTATTTTTCCCAGGAGTGCAAAAGGCCAAGTGTGGGGGATTTGATATCGGGCATTTTTATATACTTTTTAGTCCCTATTTTAGTCCTTTTTGCCTCTTTAATTTTGTCAATTCTCTAATTTTATTATGTTTTGGAATTTATTGGGTATAAACTATTTATGGATTAAATGTGCTTCAATTTTATATTTTCAGAACTTGAATTGCAAAATGCTCAATCTAATTCCTACAAATCTCAATTTTGGAGAGAAAAGTGTTGACATGGACAAAGATGATGATTTGGATGCTAAAGTGGCACTTTTTGGGTGATGTAGATGCTGACTAGGATATGCTGGATGTGGGGCCCACTTGAACTCTTATTGAATGCCATGTAGTCAGAATTTGAGGGCAGAAACATTAAAATTCGGAGGTCAGAATATCATGGCTGAAATATTAATTTTGCCATGATATTCTGCTGCTGTTCTGCTGCTGTTTGTCACTTTCTGCTGCAGAAATATTAATTCTGCTGCTGCAGAAATATTAATTTTGCTGCTGTTTTGCTGTCAAAGTGCTGCCACTTCATGGAAGAAGCATCCAAGAAAGCATCTAGGGTAGAATATTCTAAGGCATTGAAGGGGCATTAGTTTTTAGGAAGAGAACACTTTTATTTTTGTAACCAGACTTAGAAAATTCGCACCTTTCTCTTCCTCTCTGTTTTTGCTTCTGTTGTTTGCTGTTTTGCTCTCATGGAGGGCTAAGGGTTCATTGTAATTAGTCACTAGACCACTGGGATGTTGTAGCTTGAACTAAGAATGCAAGCTAAGTGTTTTATTCTCCATTTTCATCTCATTTCGTTTCTGTTTTGTTGTCATGTTTATTTTGCTGTCAAATTCTGATTAGAGCTTGAGAATGTAACATAAACTGACTTATATAAGACATAACCTTGCTTGACTGATTAGGAAAGTGAGGAAGATGAAATGACTAGTTAGATGATATATTTAACTTGGTTTGGTTGAGATTTTCCACTGAATGCATCTAATTATAGTAGAGAGATGTTCTTGACTGTAATTAGTAGCATTAAATTCTAGATGTTATTCTAGAATCATTTGCATAAAGAACCAAACAATGGAATGAGAATAAAATTGAATCAATGAGTTAGGTAATGATAGTTACACTCCCATGAATCCTAGTGGCTGATTACATAGTCTCTTTACTGTCAATATCTTGCAATTTCTGCTGCTTCTGCTGTTGCTGCTGCTGCTGCTGTTGCTGCTATTGTAGTTAATTGTTGTTCTGTTTTGTTTATTTTGTTAGTACTGTCACAAAAACCCCCCCACGTTTATGTACTCTTAATTAGTGTTTAGGTGTTTAGAACGATTAATTAGTATTAAGAAGTGAGGCTCCTTGAGTGAATACGACCTGGGAATCACTATACTGCAAATTGCCACAATTCAATTCTGGGCGATTTGACATCGTAGTGGCGTGAACCACTTCATACTAGCCTTATCTAGGTTTCTAATCCGTGGCTTTGTTCTTAGGCTTACACATTTTCAAAAAAAATACATATTAAGATAAAAACTTCTCACATTTGCACATATCAAGTGTTACCATAAAGTGAGAAAAATTTTTACCTTTCTCTTGCCTCTACGAGCATATATGTATGTATGTATAAACATGGAGATACATCATTATCTATATATTTTCATCTATTCAAGTCCTTTTTAAATTTCAGACTTCTCATTCTCTGAATGTATGTAGAATCATTACATATTATTCCTGGCCATAACAAATAGCCTTCACTCTCAATGCATGGATAACATACATACATATCATATGTATTTAGATACATATAATCACAATATAATTCAATCAATCATGTATATTATACTCAACTGAAGGCTTTCAAGAATAATACAAGAAAGCAGAGAAATACATTTTAGTTCATCATAAAAGCATCCAAGGCAATCTTTAATGGCTACGCTGTCGACTTCTTAGAATTTCAGAAAATGCCAACAAGAGAAATGAAAAATAAACAAGTATAAATCGGCCACAAATCCACCAAATATTGACTTACGTGGTTTTACCATTAATGTGACACACTGTTGACATGCATGCCTACCCTAGACTTCTGGCTTCCAGCTTGCAGAAATCCAAAGGTTGAGCGTGTAGGTTGCGGCGAAGAGATATCTTCTTTGGCTCTAAGTCTAAATTTTTCTCTATAAAAATTGCCCCGGAGTTCTCAGTTACTACACCACAAAGAGTAATCATCTCTGAGCCTACAATTTCCCAGCATTCCTCTCTCATCATACTTTTGCAAAAACTTCTAAATTTTCTAAACCATGGCCACAAGGAAGTACATTGATCTCACAGTGGAGGCCAAGGAAGAAGAGCTCGACTTAAACTTAAGTCTGGGCAAAGACAAGGGCAAAAGACCTTTTGAGGGGTCTCTAGAGAAGCATAAGGAGAAGAAAATGAAGAAAAACGAGGAAGCTGAGGAGACTAGCACGGGCCATACCTCGGAGGACAAAATCGCCTGTCTAGAGCAGGAGGTGAAAAATCTGAAAAAGATGATAGAAGACCTGGAGAAGTTAACTAAATGCAATAATGCGACAATGACTTCAAGAATAGACAGGTTCTTCTATTGGTCTACCCAATGCTTCTGCAATCAACAACAAAGAAGTGTTGATTGTATGAATGGGATTTACACTACCCTCCGTGACATTGCTCAGTCTCTTGTTCCAAGAAATGGCCGAGGGGTGATGATACAATATAACCCTCCTAATCCGAGACCACCTCGCTTTTAGATTACTCATGCATGAGTAATTTCCCCCTTTTTTTTTTTGCAATGTAATCCTTCCGCTTTTAATGCCAATAGTTTCTTTTACTAGATGGTACTCTAAATAGTAATAATAATAATAATATGAAGAAAGATAAAAGAAATTAGCCACACAAAATCAATAACAAATTCAGCTTATAAAGCCAATCACATAAAAAATTTAGTGACCCTATAAGCTGTCACAGAGACAAACAGAAGTTCTGTACAAGTCTCGTTGTCTTTCCTCTTATCATACAGGAGTAGATGAAGGCATCACGTGTAGATCAATTAAACTCAATATTATGCCCTTGAATTGTCATGAATTCTTGCTTAAGAGCCTCGACTCACAAGCTTTCCTTAAACTAACACTCTGAGGCACGAACTACTATAAGAACGTCTTTCTAGACCATTCCAATCATACATCACGTTTAACAATTATGAATGTTCATACGCCAACAGCCTACCTATAACATGCTCTAATTGTTCCAATGTTACAAAACTTCTACATTGTATATATATATTTTTTTTTTTGAAACACTTCTATCACATAGTACCATCATGCCAATCCCTAACTAAACAAGTGCAACTTTGGCAAGTCGCCCCTAGAGAAGACTTATAACTTACCCCAATATCTCTTATGCTAGGTTCCATTTTACCGTAGTATCTCCCTTAGGAAAAACTACCTAGCCCACATCTATTTTCTCAACCAAGCTTTTATCAAGGAACATATTATTTAGGACTTACATCCTCTTCCATAAATTACATCTGTCTGGCATCTATCAAAATCAAATCTTGATCTGCCTCACAAGGGTTCTTTCTCATTCCTACATCAGTAATTTGCGCTATATTCTTTGCAAAAATCTTTCTTGAACTCTAGCCCATGCCTCATAATCAACTTTACCCCATCTAATACATCACTCTTGGCCCAGCCCTCAAGCCATATTCTAGTAATTACTAATCCTCAGCTTTCAGAGTACACTACAGAGTTATGTTCCCAATTTCTCAAAAATAAAAATTTCATACAGAGATCACCTTTTCCATCGGTATAAAGATCATACCTCCAACAAGTTCCAAAGTTCCACATATGAAATCAATTACCTCATATTGTAACAAAATTATCTCTAACTAACTCCATCGAAGGGTAAGTTATGACAAGAACACTCAACTTTACAAGGTCTTTTATGGAACCTAATCCCATGGTCATGCCGCGGTTCATGACAATGGAAAAGGGCCCACAAAGAACACTTTGCTCTGTAATCTATAGGAGACCTAAAAACCACATCTGATACCAATTTGTCACATCCCAAAACTTACATGTGAGATAAACATAAAATACCTAGGGTGTACCTCCGTGATACCCCATAATCTCTGTGAACATTCTTAATATCCATAATTATGTGAATCATAAATATTCCAAGAAAGATATTTTGTATACATATTCAGAAAATGTTCAACATTCAAACACTATACAGTACTATACAACCTCCTAAGCCTAGGTGACCTACTAGATTACAGAGCGTTTCCTAATCCTTACCAATTGTTTACCAGACAAAAGTGGAGTATATCCTTAAAGGCTATAAATTCTTCTCCTCAACCACTGTATCTGAAAAGATAATCATAGAGAGTGTGAGTTTATCATAACTCAGTGAGTAAACAACTGTACATGAAAATATCATAAGCACAAACACCACATTTACTAATACAATCAATCTATCATTTATTGTAAATAATTATAGTATTACACTTTTCTGAATTTGCATATGATTTCTTGGGTGATCAATCCCTCAATCACTTTGCATTATATGCCATAGATACTTGCACTGAGTGACTTGGGAATTTAACCATCAAACTCTTGGTGCATAAGTTTTTACAGTTATACACTGAGTGGTATGGGACTCTAACCCTTTCAAACTCGTTCATAGGTCTTCACATTTATACACCGAGTAGTATGGGACTCTAACCCTTTCAAACTCGTGCATAGGTTTTCACAGTTATACACCGAGTAGTATGAGACTCTAACCCTTTCAAACTCGTGCATAGGTTTTCACATTTATACACCGAGTAGTATGGGACTCTAACCCTTTCAAACTCGTGTATAGGTT
Source organism: Biancaea sappan (assembly GCA_037074585.1). Lineage (NCBI taxonomy): Eukaryota > Viridiplantae > Streptophyta > Magnoliopsida > Fabales > Fabaceae > Biancaea > Biancaea sappan. Next base: position 71,432,733 of record CM073492.1, on the reverse strand, counting down.
TTCACATTTATACACCGAGTAGTATGGGACTCTAACCCTTTCAAACTCGTGTATTAGATCTCGTAGATCTTTTGCTCATCAATAAAATAGTGACAATTTATCACAATATAATTACTATGAAATAAATGAATTTACACATACTTTTATTCCCTTGAATGTCTATCATCAACCATAACAATCATCATATATTATCAACTGAGAGATTGATTGTTTCACACTTCAATAATGTTATAAACAATACTTGTATTGTACTTTATCTAATAAGATCACATTAGTTTAGTAAGGTTATTCACTTACAAAATGTTCCAATTTATTCAAGGAACTATCACATCTAGTTCTTTAGTCAACTAGAGAAATCAATTCTCAAAGGTAATAAAATACCTTCCAATGATATTGTACTTTTTCTCAACCTGAACACACACTGATAATCTTCTCAATTTCACAAATAACGCAAATGGATTTATATTGTGTTTTGACTAATTTATTAAATTAATTTTGCAAGGTTGCCTACTCACCTGGATTCCACGCTCTCGGCGCTCTCACCTTGCGCCCCAAACATCCCTATTGTAACCAGGTAAAAACCATTAGGGTTACAAAATAGAGAAATTTCCTATCACTACTCTAGACCTTTACTCATATCTTAAGTCATAACTCCTAACTGGTAATGAATTTATAAATGACATTTATACCATTGGAAACTAGACTCAAAGAGCTTTCCAACGATATAAAGTTTGCCCAAAACGGAGTCCGGATGAAGAAGTTATGACTGATTGAAAATAAGCTAAGGCTTTTCAGCATACCTGGTGCCTGGGTGCCACACATGGCGCCTGGGCGCCACACCTGGCGCCTGCCCGCCAAGCCCCTTTTCCTTCCCAAAATCTTCTGAACCTTGGCGCCTGGGCGCCAGGATCGCGACCTTTCGCGATTCCTCTCAGTTTTGGCTCAGATCCGGCCAAATCTTCACCGTTTTCCATGATTTCTTCCATAGGATCTCACCCATAATGTCTAAGGAGCATTTAGACACCAAAAACACCAATTTTAATCGAGAAACGAAGCCGAAATCTCGATTTTTATCCCAAACTTTCTGAAAACTAGAAAATAGAGAAAAGCTTGAGAAATAGAAATTTCTACCTCAATTCCTTGCTTTCCCTACGTTGCTTGGCTCCTAGAGGCTCGCCCCGTAGCCCGAGATCCACCCTCCAAGCCCGGTTGTGGAGTTGGAGTGTAGAGAGAAAAAGAGAGGAGAGAAAGTGAAGAGAGAGAGAGGAAAGGAGAAAATGAAGAAAAATTAGGTGAGGTCGCCTATTTACTCGCCCGGGGTGAAATTATCACTTGCTCTTCAGTTGACCCTTAGTCAAGACTAGTAAAAACAAATTCATAAAATCTCACCTCGGGTGATTCTAAATCCTAATTGCCCCACAATTTTCTTATTTCACTTTAGTCCCTCTCAGAGTCTCAAACTCCACTTTAACCTCGAATCCATCATCCTTTTGGTACCGGACTCATAATTCATTCCCATAAGCTCTATTCTTCTTCTCGGGTTCCTACTTGGTCATTTCTCAAAAGTACTCCATACTTTCTTTTCTTTTCATTTTAGTCCTTGAGAATTTGTAAAATGTCCCAAATTAAAATTTTTGAAATTTCTATTTCCAAATTTCCTTCACTAATTCAAAAAGAACATTTCTCATGTAATTAAATTTTTCAATAAACTTCAAATAGACTTTAAATATTCATGAAAATTCTTGGGATATTACATACCCCTTCATAGTTGCAGGTACAGAAGAACGGGCAAACCGAGGGCTCGCCGATTAAGGATGCCTCCCATTGTCCAAGGTAAGGTAATTTAATTTTTATTATATTTCTCTACTATACTATGTAATCTGATAGGCCACCTAGGAAAAATAGGAGATAGTGAAACTTCACAATGAACCCTTATCCATAATCTTTGACTGGGCCCCTCAATTCACTTCTCTTTTTTGGAGGGTATTTCGGGAAGCTTTTAGGCATGAGGGTGAACTTGAGCACCGCATTCCACCCTTAAACTGATGGACTGTCAGAACAATCTCTTCAAACTTTGGAAGACATGCTTCAGGCATATGTTATGGACTTTGGTGGGAAATGGGATATGCATTTGCCACTCATTGAACTTTCCTACAATAATAGTTTCCAAGCCAATATTCAAATGGCGCCCTTTAAAGCCTTATACGGGAGGAAATGTCGATTGCCGATTGGGTGGTTCAAAATAGGAAAAGCCAAAGCCTTAGGCCTGACCTAAGTAAAGTTAAAGTAATTCAGGAACGGCTTTTGGCAGCACATAGTAAACAAAAGGCTTATGCGGATCACAGAAGGCATGACTTGGAGTTTGTGATTGGGGATATGGTGTTCCTCAAGGTGTCACCCATAAGAGGGGTTGTGAGGTTTAGGAGGAAAGTGAAATTGAGCCCTAGATACATTAGGTCATAGGAAATCATCGAATGAATAGGAAAAGTGGCTTATCGCTTGGACTTGCCAAGGGACCTTGAGGGGGTTCACCCATTTTTTCATGTGTCTATGCTAAGGAAGTACCTCCCTGACCCATCTCCTGTCATTTAGCCCCAAGAGGTATATTTGGACAAAACTCTATCTTTCGAGGAAGTTCCAGTCTCTATCCTTGATCAACAAGTCAAAAGACATCGTTCTAAGGAAATCCCCTCTGTCAAGGTCCTCTGGTGAAAATGTTCCCACGAAGAAGCTACTTTGAAAGCTGAGGAAGCCATGAGAGCAAAGTACCCTTAGTTATTTGATCCTTTAATTGGTAAGGCAAGCAATTTAGAGGACCGAATTCCTTAAGGGGGAGATTGTGACATCCATCATTTTTTTATATATAATCTATAATCTTGTGATGGTATTTAAATCATTTTATTTGAATCATGATATGTTCCATTCTAATTATGAATGATAACTACCATTATAGGATACTTGAAATATCTGTTGTTCTTTGGTTTAACTTAAAGCGCACCTTATTGATGTTTCACATACATGTAATGTAATGGTTAGTTTATCCATCTTCTAACTATGCATTTATTTGAGTAATGATTAATTGAGTTATAGACATGATAAAACTTAAGCATACCAATGGAAGTTGAAATGCTTGGGCCAAGACTTACCTATTTAATTCGTTTGGGAGAAATCCCTTCTTTTGGGCCTTATTAGGAAACTAGGGAAGCCAAAACCCACTTGGAGTCACTTTTCTTTCCTCTTCCCACTCCCTCTTCACCACACACACACACATTGGAGCACAAGAGAGGTGTGAAGCATCTCTTCCTTGGTCTACCCTAGCACCAAGGGAAAGAGAAGAATGAAATTCCTTCTTGGTCATCTCCATCCCAACCTTGTCTTGGTATAGGTAACAGAAAATAACTATCTTCATTCCATTCTTGGGGTTTTTGGGTTGTCTTTCCTCTTGGGGTGTAAATCTTCAAAACTACAGGAAAATTAAATGGGGGTTTAAGTTCCATTTGGTTTTCCTTGTGATTCATCACTGTTATAACTTGAATATGATGGCTCTTTTAACTCCAAGAGTGCCTATCTCTAGCATATTAATCAACCATTCAATGAGCCTGAAAATCTTCCTAACCATGCAGGAAAAACCAAACTCTGGATCTGGAAGAGTCTAGCCCATCCGTGTGAGCTCTTTTTCTTATGGCAAGCTTACTTTAGTGGCCTTCCATTGAACTCAATTCTTTTTAAAGCCAATTTGTGCTCTTACTAAAAATTGCCCTTTGTGCCAAACCCAAAAAGAAACTTACTTGCATATGCTTAGAAACTGTAATGAAATCCAACCCCTCTAGAGATCCCTAAACCCCCCACAAAACTTCTTTAACCAAGACTATAATCAATGGCTAGAAGAAAATTGCAAGAATAACTCTTCAAGCATTCTTGGAATACCTTGGTAAACTCTTTTTATTTATATTATTAGAAACATCTGGCAATTCAGAAATAAAATTGTTTTCCAAAACTTCTCTACGTCATTAGCTACAGCAAAAAACATCATTGTGTCCAAAGTCTCTGAATATTGGTCCTCCATGTCAAACCAAAGTCATCAAATCCAGCCTAATGATCCCCCTTCCAACTTCACATGGCAAAAACCTGAAAATGGATGGTGCAAGCTCAACGTTGATAATTCTACTAAAGGATAGTAGAATGGCTCATGGATAATTGGGTTCACAAAATTTATTGGTAGAGGAACCCCTTTTTTAGGAGAAGCTTGGTAGCTATTCTTGGGTGTGCAGGTTGCTCAAAACTTGGGAATCAAAAAATTGGAAGTAGAGTCTAATTGCCAAATTCTCTTCAATCTAATGACAAAAATAATTCCTCAACATCATCCTCTGGTTGTTATTATTTTTAATTGCAGACACTTAGCTTCTGTGTTTGAAAGCATCCGACTCAAGAATATTAAAAGGCAGCAAAATCTATGTGCTGATAGCCTAGCTAAAGAAGCAAGAAAAGCTGAACTGCCTTTTAGGACTTATGCTACTCTCCCTCTTTTTGCTCAGCTCCTCTATCTGCGAGACCTCGACTACAACTAGCTAGCTTATAGCACTGCATTAAGCCCCTTTTTGTTACATAGCAAGTATAGATTATTTTTATGCGGTTTTTTTTTTCTAATGTTTGTAACTGCACTATTCTCAAACTCTCAGTACGCTCACTGTACTCCTCTTCTTTAATATAATATTCCATTTCCACCAAAAAAAAATATTGAGTCACTAACAACTTTTATTTAATGAAATCAAAGAATGACGTGTAGCAATAATCAAAATACTACTTATAAGTCTATGTAGACTGAACCTATAAACTGATGTCGTAATATCTCTCAATATTGTCAGTTAATATCACCTCCACCCACCTTCTTTTTTTTTTTGGTTTGAGCCTAATATTTTATATGCAAAATGTTAAGTGAATAAACTTTTATATGGTATAAACAAACATGTGTAGCAATATAAGCACTCATTATTAAGTCTATGTGGCTTAGCCTACACCTTAAAGTTATAAATTATGTTATTTAATTAATTTTAATTTTTGTCTTTTTGTTTTTGTTACATGGCAGTGGAGGGATAATTAATTCATTCTACAAAACACATTAATTATATGGAAAATTACAATTCATGCAAATCTACGTATATATGGTGATGATTGATCATTAATCGGTGATTCTAGTGATGAGAGCGTAAGACAGATTTCTTCAAGACCATGTGTGATAACAACAGATTGGGATCAGCTCCAGCGGTTGCCAAGCTCTGGAGCCTCCCTTCCTTTCTCTTTTCTTTTTTCTTGGCCGTTGGATGTAATTAATAATTCAATGGCTTGATTCATCCTTCTCTTCTTTTGTTTTTTGTTTTAAAAAAATTATATAAATAATCTTTACTTATCTAATCTGAGACAATGATCAAGACATATAGCAATTTGAAATACTTTATTTCTTATATTACTATAATAAGTAAAAATTATGTCGATAGAATGGCAAAAAGCTGAAAATGGATGGTGCAAGCTCAACGTTGATAATTCTAAAGAATTTGTGAATTGATCCATGCCTTGCCTTGTAGGTAGAGTTATTAAGCCCCTATTTGGATAAAAAGCTTATTTAAGCACTTATAGAATAAGTGTTTATCATATAAGCGCTTATAAAATAAGCGCTTATCATATAAGCACTTATATATAAGTTCTTTATACAATTAAAGAATTTATGAGAGCAAATTTCACATAAGCTGTTTTTAGCTTATTTTTATAAGCTATTACCATAAGCTATTTCTGTAAATTCTTCCAAACACGTATTAAAGTACTTATGCCATAAAATAAGTCAAATAAGTTCAAAATAAATTCTTTCAAACGCACCCTAAATAAGAATTCACTAACCAATGCCCTTAGGTTAGTAAAGTTATTAAATAGTTAAAACTATTGCTAAAAAGACAAGCATAGACAAGGACAAGAATATGATCCACTTTTGCATGTGGCAGGCATGCTGGCTCCTTCTTCTAGACTTAATTTCATCTCAGGGGCTGCTCTTCAAATGCAAAGCGAATTGCAATGGTTCAAGGTTAGCCCAAAAATTGCTTTTTCCTTTTAGTCATAATCTTTTGTGTGTTTGTAAAAATTATGGTGGTTATAAGAAGCCTAATATATTACTTAGAAATTAATAGTTGACTTCAAATTTTAAACTCTCTAGGAGTACAATTGAAGTTTATAACTACAAAATTTTTGTCATGTAAAATTTTACAATAAATTATAAGAAAAGTATGTAATATATTAATGGAAACTCATAAATTTGTTGAACAATGAATGGAAGTTTTAAAAAATTAAACAATATATTATATTTTAATGTTCATGAATCTATCAACAGATAGGATTTCTCAATGAGTTTTTATGTAAAAAGGTAAATTAATGTTATATTAAACAATTCCTTCTTTTTATATATGTACATAGAAGTCCTTTATGTTTGTGTTCAGCCTAAATGCTCTGTAGTTGTGACATGCTTACTCGCAAACTCATGTGGCCTTGATCTGGTGCTTCTCATATGAACATTGCATTGACTTTGAGGAAGAGGAACTCCCCATCACACTCTCCTTTACCTCAAGCTTTTTAAGAGGTGAAGAGTGAGGTACTTAGTTTATTGTCTAAGGGACAGATTCACTGGGCACTTTGAAACCCTTAGCACAACAAAGTATGCCACTAGAGAAGGTCAAGCATCAAGGGTGTCTCGTTGCCAAGGTACTTGGTTTTAGGAAGACTTGATTCTCTTACCTTAAGCTGATGTTTGTGTATGTTTACTGACTGGTAGATGGATTCATTGGGTGATGGTTGGGGGGGGACCTCTCTTTCTTAAATATCTCTTTGTCGAATTAGATGAGGCACTTCATGTCACGCCCTAGTTTTGGGAATATGATCAGCATGGAAATGGATTATATCGATCGCCGTAAGCCTAACTAACAAATAACTAGTGAACAGATCAATATAGCACAAGAATTGCATTTTCACATAAGGTAATAATTTATTAAAATAACCCTTTCTAATAATGAATATGAAAGAAATAAATTTACGAATGCAAGCATATCTTTAATTCATTTTACAACCAATATAAGATTCCTAGGTATTCTATCTAATTACAGAGCAACTCATCTCATAACCCTACCATGCACTACTTTTACCCTTCCAACACCATAAGGGCAGAGGCCCCGCAACTTCTTGTACGGAGGCTCGCCAGATGCACAAAAAACGTCCAGGCATACACAAAGAGAGAGGGAGTGAGTATAAAATAGTCAGTGAAAACCAAAGTAAGCAACTGAAGGGAAAGCAAACTGTGTACAGCCTGAAGGAGCAGGATCTTGATTAGTCCTACCCTTCACTAAAAACTTGTTTCACACCTACATAACTAATGCATATCCTGTAGGACACTAAGTTACTATGAATATGCCACAAGGGCATCTTAATGCTCAAGTAAAAGCATCTATATAAATATAAGTGTTACTAACACCCATCATTATATTAAGAATTTGTCTCATGGGCTTCCACATCATTCCATCATCATGAAGCATAAATAGGAGGGCCACTTAGGCAACTTCTTTAGATACAACACTCATATAACCCAGCTTAGCCAATAAGTAGTACACACACACAAAGAAACAAAACTCATATACCATAAATATGACATTCAATTCTAACATAGTAATGAATTGTTCATCCACATTATGCAACCCGTAACACATTACTTGACAATGACGTAATGTATGATACATCATTCTTTTGACTGATTTAGATAAGTAAGCACAATAGCACCATTATGATTTATAGAGGGCCAACTCTCCTCATGCCATTTCATTCTAAGAGGGGCCAACCCTCATACCATTATATATATGTATCATGAAGGGCCAACCCTCGTACCATTGCTTTTACAATATATACAGTGTTTATTTATACAAGCATAGGGTTCACTAAAACACTTCCTTGTACATGCTTAAGAACTTAATTTAAAACAAAGACATAATGAACTAGTTCTTCAACAACCATAGGATTGGAGATAAGTTTAGACCCTCATAACACAGTTACACTATTTCACTTATATGGAATTTACTCCAAGGATATTCTGACCCATCTAGCATAAAGTGCTACCATTATGTCCAATGTAAGGCTAGTCCGTACTTATTCACATTCATAGAATTCAATTCAAACATTTGTAATTCATACAACACATCTACCACGCTCAATCCTATTCATACTAGTCCTCACCTAAACCAGTACACACAGTCATATAGACCAATCTTATGTTATAGATAAGTTATGCCCATAGAACTAGGGCTACCATGTGAACATAATACAAAGTATTAATTATCATCAAATTTACATTTACATGGTTTTAGATTTTTCCATTCTTACCAAGCCAAATAATATTCTACAACTTAATAAAATTTCATTCAGAGTTTATAGTGGAATAATCAATACACAATTTAGATAAAGATAGAGATTCTCCCTTATCCCGTTTTCAAGTTAAGCATCTACTCTAATCCCACTGAAAGCAGAGAGGAATAACCAAACAAAAATAGAGATGCCAACTCCTAGAAGAAGGATACAATACAATATTAAACACTATCCAAAATTAGCCTAGTACTAGCAATCAACTAGCCTTCATGGAGCAGTCGACTAATTGCTCTTAATTACCTCATACCAAGGAGTTAATGATCAACTATCTTTCATAAAGCAGTCAACTGGTTTCTCTTAGTTACCCCATGCCAAGGAGTTACCGGTCGACCTGTAGACCTAACCGGTCGATTGGTTATCTGATGACAGTGTAACATCCTTATTTTACTATACTAAAATTTGAAATTTTTTGTTATCAAAGTCTAATGCTTAATACTCGTGCTTTCAAAAAGAACATTCTATAATTGTTCTCAGTACAAATCATAATTTGTCATACAAAATAATTCAAATTCTAAACATAAGATAATTTTATATTTGTTTGTAATAAATTACAAATTTGCCGTACATAGTAATTTAAATTCTATACTTTAAAAAGACCTATAATTCTAATATTTAATAAACTTGAGTGCTCTTAAAATGTTCAATCAATCTTTACACCTTTTCCCTTATACTCAGCTCTTGAAATGGTCAGTTGGAAAAACACAAAAGGTGAGATAAGGGTATCTCAGTAGCTAGCATCATTTTATAAACATTTATAAATATGTCATTTCAGTCATAAAAGCACTTATCATAAAAATCAATCCATGTAATATAAATTCTCATTTCAGTGCAATAAGTTGATGAAAAATTAGCAAGCTGATATATAAATAAACCATGGAATCAGAAATAGTTGGTGGCAAACTTAACGACATGGAAAAGATAGTCTGTAGAACTACTTTTTTCTAAGCTGAACATGAGAGAAAGGCTACTGCAGTCCTTTAACTCAAGCTAGAAAGATTCCAAGCTAAAACATGGAAATAGAATTTCCAAGTTGACATGGAAATAGAATTTCCAAGCTAACATGGAAGCGTATCTCCCAAGCTAAACATGGAAGTAAAATTCCAAGCTGATAACATGCTAATTTCATCATGAAAAACATATTTCACTTTAAATAAAACTTCATGGACATAAAATATTCAACTAGTAAAACAAGCTTTTATGAATTGCTAAGCTACCTGGACTTTGTAATCTAACTTTTTTGCTCAAATAGCTATTCAATCCGTCATGAAATTCGTTTCACAAATTCTGACTTATTCAAACAATATATATAACCTTATTTAAAATCTTAAATAAAAAAGATTTTAGAGTATCATCTTTTCCTAGTCTTCTTAAATTCCTATTTCTATTTCAAATTTCTATTCATTGGGTTTCATCGTAATCTTAAACCAACATTTTTCATAATACTTTTGAGATAATATGTATAAATAAATATCATTAATGTAAATAACACCTATATATATATATATATATATAAATCTAAAAGATCATATTTATACATAGTTAACTTTCTAAAAATAAACACATCTGTATATATATATATATATATATATATTCATGTATACATAATTATATAAAACTAAATTTGATTATCCATATATAAATTAATCAATTAATCAAATATTTATTTATTTGTAAATAATTTGTATACATGTAAACTTATAAAGTTAACACATACACTTATGTATCTAATCATATATATATATATATATATATACATACATATATATATATATATATATAAATAGAGGTGTAATAAAAATAACACTACTTAGCAAATATAAAATATACTACATATGTATTTATATTCATGTATACGATATAGATACAAATATAAATATAATTTTATAAATTTTTACATTATGATATAAATAACTAATTTAATTAAAATAACTTAGTTTTTAGTTAACATATTACATAAAATTAGATTCTAGTTAAAACTAGATTTTTCTTAAATTTCTTTAATGAATAATTACAAACTTTTCTGTTATTCATCTAGGTCCTTCTTGCAATATTTTCCCTTTTTCCTTTGCAAGATCTAAGTTCATAATTAGTTTCATCTAGGTCCCTAGTCCTAGAATATATTTTTTTATAAATTTAAAATAGCCTATACAAACTTTTCATTTCTTTTAGTTTAGTCCCTATTCTTGCTTGAGAGTCAGAAGTTAAAGCCTGCCCAGATTTCCTTCTTAGGTGTTTTTAGGACCTATGTGACCATTTCTACCCATAAAATAAGCTAAAGAAGCAATTTCAAAAACAAAACTCAAAATTTCCAAAAAGTTACCCGAGATATTGCGTGAACTTGGAGGGAGATTGCACTGGTCTTTGCTTCTGATTTTTGCACTAGATTATTGCCACTCCTTCCTTTATTCTTGGGTAAGTTAGTTGGTCAACCAACTCCTCAAAATACCCAGAAAAATTGAGGAAAAATGGTTCTTCTTCCCCTAGATTTTTCTGCTCTGTTTTGGGTGCAAGAAGGCTCTCGGTTTTGCACTGGTTTCTCAAGGAAGAACACGTTTTTGGCTTGCATAACTTGGCTCACTCACACAAAGGCCTTAAGAGTTAACTCAAGCTATACCTCACTCTAAGAGCTTAAGCTTGGCTTCAATAACCCAAAGCTCACAAAGATCACACCTTTGTTCACATCCACTCTTGTTTCTGTCACACTTCCTTATATTTAAGGGGGAAGCTCTATTTATAGAGTTTGTGAAGGAAAACCAAAATCATTTTTGCTTCCTCTTCCTCTTTGTCGTTGTGAAAGAAGTCAAGACTAAATTTGTTTCCTCCTCCTAGAAGTCAAAACCAATTTTGCTTCTTCCTCTGAGGTGTCTAAATCTGACTTTGATTCTTCTTCAATTTTTAGCCACACATTTGTATGGTTGCAAATGAAGCCACTTTGAGAGCTTTTCTACTACTTATTTTATATGGTACAAAATGATGCCACCTTGAAAGCTTTTCAACCATTTATTTTACATGGTTTTAGACTAGCCACATGGCATTAAAACAATATGCCACATTTCATATTTTTACACCATGTAATCTAAGCCATTATGGTTTGGGCAATGAAAGACAAAAAAATAGTTCCCTTTCTTTTCTCGGTTTTTCTTGGCAGCAAGAGACGAATTGCAGCAAAAGAAATTTTGACTCAGTTTAATTCCTTCTGAATATTGAATACCTAATATTTAGTAATAAACTCTCATAATTATTAAAAATATTAAATATTTAATCAGTAATAAATTGGGATGTTACAGACAGAACTGTGAATCTTGCACATAGGGCTACCAGTTGACTGATGGCTTACGACAATCGACTAGTAGCATAACAGTAAACTAGAAAGATTGAAAATTCTTACTCTTACAAAATTTTACACTCATATAATCCATCCCAAGCTTCCCAAATCATGAATCTTAGTTTCCCAATACAAAACAATACTTCTAGGAGGAGATTTGATGCAATAGTTCAACCAAAACTATCCAATTTCACACTTTCACTCCTAAGGTTTGGGTATGTCTGAAAATGAGAACAAGAATGGGGAAAAAGAGTTATCTCCTAGAATTCACCTTGATTTCCATGATTATTTGCCGGAGGGAGGTCACCGGAGACAAGCCCTCGTTGGAAAACCATTACGAGATGCCACGGTTGAGCTATTAGAAGTGGGAGGGAGAGAGAAGAGAGGAAAGACATGAGTGAGGTATGGGAAGGGCTTGTGGCTAAAGTGTGTATCTTGTTACATAGAAATATATGTATTTGGTGCAAGCCATTATAACTGTCGAGTCGCCCACAATTGAATTTGTGGCAACTTGTAATATAATGATTATCCCAGGTCGTATTCTCTCAAGAAGCCTTACTTCTAATTACCTAATTAATTGTTCTAACACTAATCTATACTAATTAACTACTGATTAGCACTGGCAAGGTGATTGCATAAAACAAAATTAAAATGCAAACTAAACTATAACAGAACAAGAACACTATAACAGAAACAGAATACAATTAGCCTTGGTCTTCTTTGAAGTTGTAACTATCCTAGTCCTATTCAAATATTAAGTTCAGTTCTATCCATCATCCTGTTTTCAAATAATTTGCCTAGAAAATATTCTAGCCTAGGTTACACTAAGAGATAAGCAAGAAAATATTCTTTACAATATAACTCAACATAACCTCAATAACCTAACTAGCCTCATGCAAGATATATATCATTACATGTCATTTCCATCTCATTTATCACATTAACTTATTACAATAAATAAACTTCAAATAGAGAATACAAACTAGAAAATGAATCTATGCTATCTAACCAGAACAACATAAATCCATAAACCAAAGGCAAAAAAGCAAGATGAAAATGAATTGTACAGAACAAGAACTTATCTTTTATTACTCAAGAACTCAGGTTACATTTCCAGTTTCCAACCAAGACTGATTATAATTTTAACCTTCCATGAAGGGCAAAACAAAAGAGAAATTTTTTTTTTGGGGGGGGGAGGGGGAATAGACCTACAAAATCGAAGAGAAATGGAAGAAGAAAGTGTTCTTCAACAAAGGAAAATGGTGGTCTAAAGGTGCTTTAAACCCCAGCCAAGAGAGAGGGACCAATTTGTAATTTTTGAAATGTCTTCAGGTGTTGTCCCTTTTTTCTTTTTTGCTGCTGCTGCTGATTGCTTTTCCGCTACTACTATTGTTGTTATTTTGTTGTTGTAGCCTTGCTGAATGCATGCAGAAAGTACAGAAAAGGCAAAATAATGAGTCCGACATGTCTAGTCAGCCCTAGTCAATGCCCAGTCAGCACATAATGCCATGTCAGCATCCAAGTGGCCTCGAAGTCAGCAAGTTATCTTTCTAATTAATTAAATTTGTAAATTAAACACAAGGATTAATGGGTCTCTAATCAATTAAGCTCATAAAAATATGGAATTATTAGTTCTATAATTATTTTGGACCCCAATAATTACCAAAATATGATATAATTAGAGAGTTGGCAATATTAAAATAGTAAGGAGGCTAAAATAGGGATTAAATTGCACATAAAAATGTCTGATATCAGTATTAACAAAAAAACTTATTTTACTAATTGGTCCCTTAACTCCCACATAACTCCAAAATGACCGAAAGGTATAAATTAAATTCCCTTAAGACATGAAACCAAGTATTCGACATACACACTTTTCCTTGACCACACTTCATGATCATCCTCTCCAATTCAAGCCATAACTTTCACTGATCACCGCCACCACTAGAATTTTTATATCCTTTCACTTTGGTCCTTATGCCAATGTCCCAATATCATGATTCGTTGTGACCTCCCATTTCCCAATCATAATCGTTGACCACTCCATCACCCATAACCATCTCACAAGCACAAATTCCATATATAAACACTTATTCTAATTTATCAAAAATAATTATAGCTAATTCAAGGAGAGTTCAATCGAGTTGTGAAAAATAAACCGACCATCTTAAATCCACAAGTATTACACTTCAGGGGCGCTCCCTTGTCTTAAGAAAGAAGCAGCTCTCTCTTCGGTGCGAGGGATATCTTGTACGCTACAGTGCTTTCTTCCATAGATGTCAAGTGGGCCTTCTTTTATGTGAAGAGAGTATGATGCTTACTAGTAGGTCAGGGGCCCCGTTGAGGTGTCTAGAGACATTGTTCTCGTTGAGAGAAAAAGATCCCTATTGCTTGATGAATAGCTCAAGGTGTCAAGGGACACCCATTTTACTAGGCAAGGAGGCTCCCTTGACTAGTGGGAGTTGCCTTCTTTAACAACTTGACTCCTAATAGTGAAGGTTATGTCGAAACACAAGGTTAGTAAAAATAAGTTTAAAGATTCTCTTTTTTCCCAAATCATAATCTCCCCCATAATAAATTTTAAGTTTTATCTCTAAGAATAGTTTTGTCTTGTTTAAATTTTACAATAAATTATGAGAGAAGTACATAATATATTAATGGGAACCTCACAAGGTTCTTGAATATTGAAAGAAATTTAAAAAACAAAATAAACAAAATTTTATATTTTTATCTTCTTGAATCAGCACATAGGATACATTCATGATTGTTCATGTAGAAAGGTAAATCAATTTTATATTTAAAAATTCATTTTTTTTTCATTACAAGAAAAAAAATTCCTTAATTATTTTATGTATATAAAAGTCCATATATATATAAATTAGACAAACACATGCAGTTGTGTAGATGTAACAAATACTTGATGATAATTAAAATCCATCACCATTTTTATTTATTTTCATTTTGGCAAAATAATATTTCATATCCCTAACATTTACACCGATTTTTATTCATACCTCTAATATTTTTCTGTTAAATATGTCCCATATGTTTCAATGTTTTTCAAATATGCTTTTTTTAACACCGTAAAAAAATTAATAGAATTTCACGTCACTTGCCAACTGGGTTACCCATGTGGCAAATATACTCTGCCACATCACTTACTACTTGGAAGAATTCCAAGTCATCTAATGTGTCCAATGAAATTGCAACATGTGACACATGTGGAAAAATCAATAAAGTATCATGGGGAGGATTTGAACTTGGGGCTTCTTGGAAGCTAAAAACACCTTCCACCACTGAGCTACTAATTACATTTGTAATCTAAATGCAAAATTTAATATATATATATTTTGGTTATTATATTCAAAATTGAAAAAATATACACAAATTATTATATGTTATAAAACAATAACAAATCTTATAATAAGAAAATATGCTATTATTTTACATAACTCATTTTAAATTATATAAAAATTTAAAAAAATAATAACAAATCTTATAATATAAATTTAATTATTATTTAAACTTAATAAAAATTAAATTTATATTAAAAATTGATTTTAATATGCGTAGCATATTGTTATAATTATTTTTAATAAGATTTAAATATTATAAAATTTAATTATTATTAAAAATTATAATATTAAATCTTATACTATAAACTAATTTTAATATGCCTAGCTTTTTTTATAATTATTTTTAATAAGATTTAAATATTATAAATTTAATTATTATTAAAATTATAATATCAAATCTTATATTATAAAATAATTTTAATATGCATAGCATATTTCTATATTTTTTAATATAAAGTTATTTTTTATTAAGTATGAATAATAATTAAATTTATATTATAAGATTTGTTATTAATTTTTTAAAATTTTTATATAAATTAAAATGAGTTATGTAAAATAATAGCATATTATCTTATTATAAGATTTATTATTGTTTTATAACATATAATAATTGGTTTATATTATTTTGAATTTTGAATACAATAATAGAAGTTCCTATATAATATATATTAGATTTCACATATAAACTGTAAATGTAATTAGTGATTCAGTGGTAGAATGTGTCTTTGGCTTTCAAGAAGTTCCAAGTTCAAATCCTTGCCATGGCGCTTTGTTTATTTTTCCTCAACACAAACCCATACTCAACGTCTCACAATTTCATTGGACACGTCAGATGACGTGGCTTCGACTGCAAATTTCCTACTAATTTCTACTGAATGGATTTGTGACTGCCGCGTATAAGTTTTCCTACTGAAATGTGATAGGAAATATGAGACAGTGAATATAATATATTTCCGACTAAAAAATTATTGATAATGCGATAGGAAATATGAGAATGTGAGTATAATATATTTCTGACTAAAAAAAATTACTGATAATTAGTAGGAAATTTTAATGTCTTCATCCGAGTCTCTACATAGCACCTGTGTGGCTCGACATAACCTATGTCGAGTCACACTGCACTCAATTTTGTGTGTCTGTAGTATATTTTTATTAAAAAATTAAATAGTTTATTTTTTAAAAATATTTTTGTTATGTTGAATTAGTTAATTACGAAAAATTAATATAATATATATATATATATCATGTAAAAAGTATAGATAAAATTGATTGATATAAAATATAAAATAAATAATATAAAACATAAAATTTATCAATATAAAATTAAAAAAAATTAAGTGATAGTCTAGTGTGGCTGAACATAACATATGTCGAGCCACACTACACTGTGCTTCCACTCTATGTATTTTTTTATACATATAAATATTTAAATAGATTTTATTATTTGAATAAATTAAATATGTTGTACACCAAAAAATTTTAACAAAGCCAAAATATACATACATCCTGTTGAGCCAAGCATATATCAGAAGTGTGGCTTGACAAGACTCCTATCAATCCACACATATATATTTATGACCTTGTCGAGACACTATCATATTTTATGTTTTATTTTGAAATTTAAAATAAAAATTTTATAGCAATTAATTTATTTTTTTAAATTTTTTGTGCAAATTTTAGAAGAAAATTACACTTGTGTTAATTTATAAGTTTTTTAATAACAAAAATAATTATAAACAATAAAAGCTTTCTAAAAAATAATTTAAAATAAAAAAAACTTTTTTTAAAATTATACAAAATAAATGAATACTATATTAAATGATAAATAATAAAACATAAAAAATAATAAATATTACATATAAAAAAAATCTATGTATGGCTTAACAGGATTCTTATTTAGCTATATATATATATATATATGTATATATATATATATATTAAATAATTATTATATGTGAGTCCCACAAATATATATATATATATATATATATATAAGAAATTTAAAATGTATTTTCTATATATATATATATATATGTTAAGTATTTTTTAAAAAAGTTTAAAATTAAATAGATTAAATTTTTTAATTTAAATAGTAATCACATTTGCTATATAAATGATTTAGTGATATGTAAGATTAATTAATGTATAAATTATTAAATAAAAAATTGACACAAATATTTTTAATTATAAAATAAATTTAAAAAAAAAGATGTCGCTTGTTATTTCAAAGTTATTAATCATTAATATTTCTATGATATTATTAGTTTATTGGTGCACTATTTGAAACATACTCAAAATTAGCCAAAAAAAATACATACCATATAATTTGAAATCTTTTAAATTAACAGTGTAATTGTCGAGCCCCAAGTATATATGTGCGTGTGGGGCTCGACAAGCACACATATGATGTATGGCTTAACTGGTGTCACACATAGAATTGATTTTTTTATATGAAATGTTTATTATTTTTTTTTATGTTTTATGATTTATCATTTTAATACAGTGTTTATTTATTTTGTATAAGTTTATAAAAGTGATACATCATATAAATCTATAATGGAGGCGTTACAAATATATATGTTATATAATTTATAAATAAATAAATATATATATATATATATATTATAAATATATTATATAATATATATATATATATATATATATATATATATATATTACGCCTCGATTTATTCTCAATCTTTATTTTTTAAATAAATATGATCAACAGAAACAAAAAAAATGGAATAAGAGAAAGAGAAAAAGAAAGAATTGTTAGATAAAGATAAATTGAATATACGAAATTGTGACACATAATGAATATTTTAAAGTCTTGCAAAAAAATTTACTTTGAAAAAGAAGTCTAAAATGTATTCAAGAATTGACGCGAAAAGTTTTTTAAGCAAATTCATCTATAGTGGAACCCACACAGAGAATTATTATTCCTTTCTTCCTTGATCAGTCAAAAAATATCAATTAAATAAAATTGTTATAAGTAAATAGATAATAAATTTTTTGGAATATATGAAATTTAATTTATTATTGATGAATGATTGATTATTTTTATATAAACTTTTATGTGTTTCCTCTCTCCTTTATATGTTTGATTATTTTGAAGTAAGCTTTTATATATTTTTTATTATTTGTATGTGTATAATTTATTTTTTTATGTTTGGTTGTATTTAAATAAGATTTTATAAATTTATATAATTTGTATGTTTATAAATAAAAATAAATGAATAATTCATTGATAAACATAATAATATTTGTAAATTGTATTAAATACTTAAATATATTTATAAATAAGCATTACTACTTAATAAATTATATTAAATAACCAATTCATTGTCACTAAAGAAATCTATTACAATAATATAAATAATTAAATTACAATTAATTTGTTTAATGCAAATTTCTATTCTTCCTCATCATCCCCATTATTTTTAGAGAAGATATATCTAATCGATATAATTTTGCGTTTCTTTGATCATTTGAGCTCGTAAAAAATTTCTGTAGAGGTGAATGGGACATAAGGTATTCTTGCATTGTATTTAGTCTGGTCTCAATACTAGTAACCTGACTACTCAGTTCTCTCATCATTTCCTTGTATCTTTTCAAATTTTCTTCATAAAATTTACTTAGACTTTATATAAGTGTATATTTTAGAACATGTTGAATTCTTGGAAGCTTTGATGAGCCTTCTTGTATATGAAATCTAAAGATTGTGGTACCATCTATTTTAGATGCCTCAACTCCTAAACCATATACATGTCTTTTTTTTTTCTCCCTCCAACTGCTTTCATCAATAGATCAAGATCTGATAATTGCTGTTCAGAGTTACTTGAAGACTGGAGCTTTTTGTATAAACTATTAAATTAAAAAGTTAATACAAGTATTTTAGATTATAAAGTGAACTAAAGAAAAAAGATCTTATAAGTTATTTTAAAGTTACTAGTCACCAATACTTCTATGAAATAGTTAAGGCATTAATGCACTAACTGAAAAATAATGAAAAGGAATTAAGGAAGAGACACTTTGTTATTTGGAATATTTTACATTAAAAGCATTAAAATTAAAATTATTAGAAGTTAAAACTAGTTATATTTTGAATTACATAAAAATATTTTTGAACCATATTTTTAAGAAATTATTTCAAGAAAAATATTTAACAAATTATTTATAGATAAAATTATTTTTTTTAAAAAAAATTTAAGGGCATTAGAGTAAAATTTCTTAAGTTACATATATAAATAGATATTTATAAATATACCTAAATATGAATCTATAGAAATTTTACTTTAATGCCCTCAAATTTTTA
This sequence comes from Biancaea sappan, assembly GCA_037074585.1. Classification (NCBI taxonomy): domain Eukaryota; kingdom Viridiplantae; phylum Streptophyta; class Magnoliopsida; order Fabales; family Fabaceae; genus Biancaea; species Biancaea sappan. The sequence continues at coordinate 71,413,289 of CM073492.1, read as the reverse complement.
ATTAGATATTTATGTGACTTAAGAACTTTTGCCCTAATGCCCTCAAATTTTTAAAAATATAGAAAGTAATTTTATCTACAAATATTTTGTTAAATATTTTTTCGAAAATAATTTCTTAAAAATATGGTTCAAAAATATTTTTATGTAATTTAAAATATAATCAGTTTTAATTTTTAATAATTTTAATTTTAATACTTTTAATGTAAAAGATTACAAATAATAAAGTGTGTCTTCCTTAGATTATCTTTCAAATAGTACATTATTGCCTTAACTATTTAATAAAAATGTTGAATTAATAACTTCAAAATAACTAATATTTAGATTACTATTGAGATCATTATCGTTGTTCACTTTATAATCTAAAATATTTGTATTAAAATTTTAATTTAATAGTTTATACATAAGAGCTCCAGTCTTCGAGTATCTCTGAGCAGCAATTATCGAATCTTGCTCTATCAATGAAAGCAGTCGAAGGAAGAAAATAAAAGGACATGTATATAGTTTAAAAGTTGAGACATCCAAAATAGATTGTACTATAACCTCTGAATTTCATATACAAGAAGGCTCATCAAAGTTTCTAAGAAATTTAACAAGTTCTAAAATATACACTTGTTCAAAGTCTAAGTAAATTTTATGAAGAAAATTTAAAAAGATATGATGAAATGATGAGAGAACTGAGCAGTCAGATTACTAGTATTGAGATTAGACTAAATACAATACAAGGATACCTTCTACCTCATTCACCTCTACAGAGATTTTATGCTGCGAGTTTAAGTGATCAAAGAAATGCAAAAAAATATCGATAATACATGACTTCTCTAAAAATAATGAGGATGATGAAGAAGAATAGAAATTTGCAGTAAACAAATTAATTGTAATTTAATTATTTGTATTCTTGTAATAAAATTCTTTAGTGACAATGAATTGTTTATTTAATATAATTTATTAAATAGTTATTCTTATTTATAAATATATTTAAGTATTTAATACAATTGACAAATACAATTATGTTTATCAATGAATTATTCATTTATTTTTATTTATAAACATACAAATAATATAAATTTATAAAAACTTATTTAAATACAATCAAACATATAAAAATGAATTGTACACATACAAATAATAGAAAATATATAAAAGCTTATTTCAAAATAATCAAATATATAACGGAGAGAGGAAACATATAAAAGTTGATTTACTTGATATTTTCTGATTGGACAAGAAAGAAATAAATAATAATACTTCGTGCGGATTCCACTATACATGAATTTGCCTAAAAAACCTTTTCACACCAATTCTTAAATACATTTTAAACTTTTTTTTCAGGACAAATTTTTCACGAGACTTTAAAATATTCATTCTATTCCACTTTTTGTATATCCAATTTATCTTTATTTAACAATTCTTTTTCTTTCTCTTATTCTATTTTTTTTGTTTCTGTTGATCATACTTATTTAAAAAATAAAGATTGAGAATAAATCAAACTACAATATATATATATATATATATATATTATAATTTATGAATATATATTATAAAATATATATATATATATATATAATATATTTTTTATAAATTATATAATATATATATTTTTTACGCCTCCACTGTAAAGTCATATAATGTATTACTTTTATAAAATTATACAAAATAAATGAACAACGTATTAAAATAATAAATTATAAAACATAAAAAAAATAATAAACATTTCATATAAAAAAATCAATTCTATATGTGACACCTATCGAACCACACATTAGATGTGTGTCCTGTACTATTGAGCCCCCCAACACACACACACACCAAAAACACATACACACACATAGATATATATAAAATAATTATTCATATAATTACTATATGTGGGCTCCACACACATATATAAAAAATTTGCAAAATATTTTCTTTATTTGTTTTTATATATTTATATTAAGCATATTTTAATTTAAATAATTATTTTTTAAAAAGTTGCTAAAATTATTTTTTGAATTTAAGTATTGATTATATTCGCTATATAATAATTAATTGATATGCAAGATTAATTAATGTTTAAAATATTAAATAAAAAATGAAACAAATATTTTAAATTATAAAGTGAACTGAAAAAGAAAAGATGTCAATTATTATTTCAAAGTTACTTATCATTAATATTTCTATAATAATTCAGTAGTGCGTCATTTGATATTGTTATTTCTATGATATTTTTCGGAGCAAATTTTTTGCGAGAAATCAAAATATTCATTTTGTACCACAATTTCGTATATCAAACTTATCTTTATTTAACAATTCTTTCTATTTCTCTTATTCTATTTTTTTTAGTTTTTATGTTTATCATACTTATTTAAAAAATAAAGATTGATAATAGATAAAGCCACAGATATATATATATATATATATATATATATAATTATATATATTATATATATAATTTATAAATATATATTATATTATAAATTTATTATATATTTTTTAAAATATGTATTTATAAATTATATAAAATATATATTCATTGTAGAGTCTTATAATGTATCATTCTTATAAAATTAAACAAAATAAATGAACACTGTATTAAAATTATAAATTATAAAACATAGAAAAAATAATAAGCATTTCATATAAAAAAATCAATTTTATTTGTAGCTCTACAGATATGTAAAGTGGCTCGACATGGCAATTGTTGAACCACTCTCTGTGGAGCCCCATTTGGTTATTAAATAAAATTTTAATTAAAATATTTATTTTTTAATAAAAATATTATATTTATCTATTCAACTAATATGAATTTTATTTGTATATAAAAAATAGATAGAATAACTTTTGATCTGGATAGGTGCCAATTGTTAAAAATTTAAGTTGCCAATTTGAAAAAAAATTTTAGGCATAATTGTTGAAAATTATAGGCGCCAATTTGTTAAAAGTTTCAAGTGGCAAATGGTGAAAAATTTAGGCACATTTTACAATTTTCACTAAATTCAAAATATTCATTTTGACCATATTATATAACAATTATCTTTTCATAAAAATTATTCTTCTCCTAGACTTTCCTCCTGTCTCTGCTTTTCTTCTTCCAATTCTCTTCTTTTTTTTTTTGTGTGTGAGTTCTTCTGTGATTTTTTTGTCTTTTGTTCAAATATAAACAAAAACAAAATATATTTTCCCCCTTCTTGCTTTTTATATCATTTTAGACTAATTATCCATTGTTTTTACATTGTATAGAATGACAAATTAATTTTCTTAATGGAGGATGCAGGTAATTAATTAAAGATATCCAAATATTATTTTACATATATTTTTCTTCATTTTCTTCTTTTTTTAGTTAGGATTTTAATTTCTTTGGTTTTCTTCATTTTACAGGAGGAGTTAGTCTTGAGCAGCTTACACCAGATAGAATAAGAGTATACAAGATGACAAAGACGAAGATAAAATAGCAGTATACAAAATGACAAGAAAGATTAAATTAAATGACAAAGAGGAAAATTAAATTTTTTGACATGAAAATGTCACATTTTACAAAATGACAAAAAGTTGACATGAATATTATTTCATATAAAAATATGTAAAATTCTATTTTTATGTAATAAAATTTGTGAATTTCTCTTTTTTTTTTCAAAATAATCAGATCATATTCTTTTTTTAAGATCCTAAAAAAATTTACAAATTTATTAAAACATAAAATTTATAATATAAAAATAAAATTTATTAATATAAAAATTTATAAATAACATATAACATTAGGTGGCTCGACAGATACCATGTCGAGTGTCGGTACTTTTCAAGCCACTCTAATGGTGGCTTTCAGTGGCTTTCGACAAACACACAATATATATACCAGGCAATATAAAAAATACACGTGGCAGATTGAGAAAGATTTTTAGATGTACATTTTCGATTGAAATTTAATAAGAAGGTTTCAATAGCTTTGTTTTTCAGTAGGAAGGCAATTGGAAAATAATTATTGACGGGTGATTTTTCTATTGAAAAAATTTTAGTAGGAAATCAGTAAGAATTCAATATTTCCTACTAAAATTCTCCTATTTTCTACTGATTTGGCAGTCAGTGAATCACTTCATTCTTGTAGTGTTAGCAACCCAGTTAGTAAGTAATGTGGAATTTCATTAATTTTTTTATTGTGTTAAAAAAAGATATATTTAAAAAAAAATTAAATCATATAGGATATATTTAACAAAAAAAAAATTAGAAGTATGATAAAAAAATCAGTATAAACATTAAAGAACCTTTCATTTTTTTAAAAAGTAAAACAAAGCGGTAGAGAGTGTTGTACCTCTCTAGTATAAGGTACATAAAAGCCAAGATGGCATGACACCTGAGGAATCATTTAAACAGAATCACGTAGAGCTATCATCTTCTTGTTCACCATTATGTTTGTTGCGGTTTTGACTGTTTTAGGAGGAAACAATCAAAATACTAGCGTACCCAATATTTTTAAAAGAAGAGTTATATCTGCTTTTCATAATCTCAGATACCTTGTCGGTGTCTTCCGCTTCAACTTCTCTACTCATATTTCTAGGGATCTATACTTCACACCATGTTTCTCAAATCCTTACCTACAAAATTGATTACAAGCCTCTATGGACCTTTTCTTTCCATTGCAATTATGATGATTTGCATTCTTATCATGTTGCAGCATAGTTACACACGGTCTCTAATTCTGTTATTATGGTTGCTAGCGTTCCAGTAATCTACTTTGTGGTGTCAATGGGCTTTTCTCTACTTGTCTTTTCTCTTCTTGTTCTCATTGTTTCTACTACTTATGGTCCAGTCATTTTCCATAGACGGAGCCGTGGCTACGAAATGTCTGTGTAACTGAAATCCTACTATATATATATATGTATTAATTTCTATTGAATAAGAAGTTTACGTAAATTTGGAACTGGGACTTCGAATTGTGTGACCAATACACGAACCTCTGCTTCCCTCATAGACCTCTGCCTCCAACATTAAGATGCTAATTAAAAAGGATTTCAGTTGTTAGAATATGGAGTCTAACTCTAAATGAAAATGGAAAGCATGCAAGTAAGAAGGAGGTTAGTATATATCCAAAACAAAAAAAAAAAATTCTCCCTGTTTTGGTTTTAACCTACCAGATTATTGGACCACAAAGGACAGATGGCGTAGAATGGTGCAATCAAGTGACCCTGCAGTACATTTGAATCAACCCTTTGTTTGGTATATTCATTCATTAGAATTATCTGGAAACCAAATACTATGACCATTTTGCCCTCGACATTGCCCCAGGAGAAAATAACTTGGATTCTATATGCCCATATTTTTGAAAGACAAGTTGTTTTTTCGAGATTGCCAACTTCTTCAACATAAGTTTTTTTATTTATTTTCATTACACTATATTATATCAAACAAATCAAAATCAGCAACTACAACACAATTCCACTATTTACATCCAAGCCATTTTGTTGTTGGATTCTGCTCATCATACATGCATTCTCAATTTTCTAAATCTTTTATTTTAGAATTAATTTTATTTCAGCTCAGTGAAAATGTTTTTCATACCCACAAATGCTAAACTACGAGAGCTGAGGTTTGAAGATTTGCCTTCAGTTGAAAAAAAAAAGGAATAAAATAGGACCGTTGACTAGGGTTTTTTATTTTCTATTTTCAAAAAAAAATATAAAATTGTTCCGCTTTTCATTTCTAAATTATCAACTGTTGCTAAATTTTAAAATTTTTATTATCAAAATTCACTATAATAGATAAAGAAATAAAATTGAGACAAATGTAACCTTTTAAATATATGTAATAAATCATTTAATGAACAAATTTGGTCATTAGATCGTTTAAGATCTAAATTCAAACAAACTAAATCCAACTAAGATCTAAATTCAAACAAACTAAATCCAACAATATATAACCTTAGTTTGTATTTGGAACACTTTAACTATATGGTACTGAAAAGGATTCAAATGAAGAAAAAAAAGATTTAAGAATCCTAAAAGGCATGGTAGAAATAGATCATGATGTAAGAGACACAATATGATATTGAATTATTAAACAAATATCAATCCAAACAAATTTAATACAATATATATATATATATATATATATATAATTTAAGAGACTCCAAACACATTGAGTTTTCGTGCATCAAATTTGGTTATAGGAGTTTATTAATGAGAAAATGATGTGTTTCATTAATTAATTTGTAGTTAATCGAAAAATGCTTCCTTTCCTTGTGTCCGCGGTTGGCCCAGAAGAGCATGCATGAAACTTTTGCAAATTCTTTTTCTTAATCTATATGCGATTATTCATGCTTGAAAAATGAAACTTTTCAGTTTCACTGTCTCCAAGCAAGCTTTGATACTCCAAATTTAACTTTGCGTAGGCTCTTAATTAGCATATTCCAACTTTTAAAGATGACAAGAAAAGAAGAAATTCTCGTACCACTCTGGAGCTAATCCATTGGTGAAACAAACCTGGAAAACTATTGTCAAACAGTAAAAATGAATTTCTGAAGTATTTAAAAAAGTTACTAAAAATGCTATGCAATATCGTATAATTGTCACTTCAATCTGGGCAGAGTGTGAAGCCTCGAGCGAGCGAGAACTGGTAAGTGCATATCATCTTTGTTTTTTCTTTGCAATATTAATATAATTAGGGTATTAGTATAGATATTAACTTGATGGTGCATGTATTTTTTTATTATCATTTATTTATAAGGGGATTTCGTGTAATTTTCCCTTTTTTCTTTCTTCATTGATGGGCTGAGCTATTTATTTTACATACAAATCTTGAGTCAATAACAACTTTTATATAATGAAATCCAAGAATAATGCCTTTTAAGATGAAACAAATTTAATTTTTAAAAGATATATGAACAAACACAATTGAATATATATATATATATACACACATATATAAAAGAGTAATGTCAGTGTGACGTAAAGTATAACGGAAGCAACCCCAGATGCCATATTACTATATATAAAATGTCGGTATCATTATCAGTTTTAGGCAGTGTGTGCAGACAGGAGCAAGGGACAACTAGTAAGTGCATTTATATAGTCTTCAGTTTACTTTATCGTTAGTTCTAAGCAAATATATGTGTGTGTTTATATAGTCAAAAGTCACCCACTAATGGATTTTATTTTATTTTATTTGAAGGAGTTGTTCATTACATGTATGTGTGGGTAGAAATTCATAATTTTATATTAGATGTTAATATTAATTTAATTGTCTTTGCTACGATATTGAAAAAATATAATTATAGGCTCATATTATGTAAAAAGTTGAAGGAAAATTTTTTGCAACATCTATTAAAAATGTCAGAAAATTTTTAAAAAATTACAACTGTATCAGTTTAATTAAAAATATAATTATAGGCTAATATTTGTTGTGAAAATAGCCTTTTAAAGGCTTTGTATTTCAAAATATCTTTTTAATAGCTTACCTGAACAGAGGAAAATTTTATTATTATGAAATTAATTTGGATTAATATCAGAAAATTAAGGGCTGCCAGTTTTGTTTTATTTGTTTTAAATATAATTAATTATTTTGAAACTGCCCATTAATTTTCTGAAACTGCTCATTAATTTTTGAAACTGTCCATTAATTTTTGAAACCGAATTTTAATTGTATTAAAATTCTTGTCTGCCTCATTAATGTTCAGCAGCTATAAAAGGAGGACTCATTCCCCTCATTTTTCACACTCACACAACAAACTGTTGTGCTCTTCTCTCTTCCCTCTCTCAAACTCTTTGGGTTACGCTCTTCAAAATTTTTGCTGTTCTGTGGCTTGAGAACCTTTCTCAGAAGAATCTGTTTAATCCTGGAGGGAGTTCTGTAGACGCAAATTTTTAGCTGTGGTCGCGGAATAAATTCCTTAAAGATAGTGTCTATTATAAAGACGCGACTCAGATTATTTTCATGTTGGTATCCAAGTTTTACAACAATCTTAAGGAATTTATATACCAACGTTGCTACAGTCGTAACTCAAGTTGAGCATAATATTCACAGAGGTAATATCATGTTATATGTTTTGATACATATATATTGTCTCACTAAGAGCATGAAATTTTGTGTTGAAAAATTATTATAAAATATTAATTAAAATATTTTATAAATTGTTGCCTTTTATTCATTTTTATTGATGTAAATGGTGGTTGTCACACCCGAAATGTGACTGATCAACGTTTTCTTAGAAAAAGAAAAAATTGATTATAAAATCAGCTTTCGAAATTGAAAACCAATTTTATTTGGAGCCGCCACCAAAATTTTATTTATTAGGAAAAAAACTTTGGAAAAACCTTAAGATTTGATGGTCTGCGTTTAAAGAGAAACTGAGTTCGGAAGTTGAACCGCATAGGGAAGGTGTTAGGCACCCCATACGTTTGATTTAGAAAGCATACAATTATTTAATAGTCACTCAAAATTACCCTTATAAATCACCAAAGAAATAGATAATAGAATATAAAAAAAATAATAAATAAATATATAAAAGACGGACTTGGCTAGGCAGTGCCTAGGGCCTACGTACCCAGCTGTTGGGATCAAAGTCCACGTAGTTCGTACTCTTGAAAATATTTTTTTTGAAGAAATATTTTTGGGTCTTTAGAATTTATTTTAAAAAAGAATACTTTTAGAGATTTCAACTCATGAGCATTGTTATACAATCGCGTCATGAATATTAAATGTAAAAATTCTTTTTCACTTGCATTGTTACACAATCGCATAGTGAGTATTTTATTTAGTTTTTTTTTAGGATTTAAAACTCAATGAATTGGTTTTTTATTAAAATATATACGTATACATATATATATATATATATATATATATATATATATATATGTATGTATATGTGTGTGTGTGTGTGTTCATGTTTTTCCACCAGTATTGTTATACAATCACGTAGTGGGCATTCTGTATAAGGGCAGATTCATTTCAACGGAGTCGAGAACTTGTCCCATTAAAGATTTATGCTTTATATTTTTTTAATTATCCTACGGCATTGATTAACAATCACTCGATAGGATAATAAAATTTTCCCTAAAGATAGGGATTAATGCACTATTCTAGAAAATTCAGTAATTTTCCAACTTATCATCAATTATGAAATTAAAGAAAAATATCTTTGGATTTTTGAAATTATTTTGAAAATAAATTTAAAGGAAAATATCTTTTGGGACTTTTGAAATTTTATTAAAAAAAAGGATTTAATCTAGTTGAATTAGGATTTTAATTGTTTTTTTCTTAATATCTGAGATTACATAAACGCACAAGTGTATACATGTGTATATAAGATATGCGTAAACATTATATATGAAAACACATGAACGCACACATAAACACAAATATACGTAGATGTATTACATATTATATAAAACATATATTGATATGCGTATACAACACAGGCAACATATGAAACCTTCAAAGCTTACCTTTGTCACTGTGCTTTGCCCACCGTGAGTCTCTGTTTCTCTCTCTGATATGTTCTGCTTCTGTTCTCACCGTGGAGCTCTCTCGATTCATTCTTTAGGTGTCTCGCATTGTTCTCTCCTTCTCTGTGCTTGCAATATATCTCCCTTTTTCTCTTTGCTTCGCTTTCTTTCTATTTCTTCCTCTCTAGAGTCCCTCGCTCTACCTTTTTTTTCCTTTTTAACACCTCTGGTAAGCTCTCTTTATTATCCACCACGCTCCCTCCTTTTCGGCTGAGTGGCTCCATGCATGAGATAGTGGGATAGTGGGATAGTGGGCTGTTCATCATGTGCTAAAGTGGAGTTTCTCATGTGATGATGTGGTGAGCATATCAAAAATAAATATTAAAAGGCATTTGACATACCTTTTGTTATTTTGTTACTATTTTTTATATTTTTATATTTTTTGATTATTTATTTATTTATTTGGGCTGAGAGCAACCATAAGATAGCAGGAAGTCTAGTGATGTCGCAGAGGGTCTATCCCTTGCGGGGATCACGAAAGCTTCCGCTCATGTTTATAATTTCTCCTTTCCTTTTAATAAATAAATAATCAAAAAATATAAAAATATAAAAATATAAAAAATAGTAACAAAATAACATAAGGTATGTCAAATGCCTTTTAATATTTATTTTTGATATGCTCACCACATCATCACATGAGAAACTCCACTTTAGCACATGATGAACAGCTTACTATCCCACTATCCCACTATCCCACTATCCCACTATCTCATGCATGGAGCCACTCAGCCGAAAAGGAGGGAGCGTGGTGGATAATAAAGAGAGCTTACCAGAGGTGTTAAAAAGGAAGAAAAAAGGTAGAGCGAGGGACTCCAGAGAGGAAGAAATAGAAAGAAAGCGAAGCAAAGAGAAAAAGGGAGATATATTGCAAGCACAGAGAAGGAGAGAACAATGCGAGACACCTAAAGAATGAATCGAGAGAGCTCCACGGTGAGAACAGAAGCAGAACATATCAGAGAGAGAAACAGAGACTCACGGTGGGCAAAGCACAGTGACGAAGGTAAGTTTTGAAGGTTTCATATGTTGCCTGTGTTGTATACGCATATCAATATTTGTTTTATATAATATGTAATACATCTACGTATATTTGTGTTTATGTGTGCGTTCATGTGTTTTCATATATAATGTTTACGCATATCTTATATACACATGTATACACTTGTGCGTTTATGTAATCTCAGATATTAAGAAAAAAACAATTAAAATCCTAATTCAACTAGATTAAATCCTTTTTTTTAATAAAATTTCAAAAGTCCCAAAAGATATTTTCCTTTAAATTTATTTTCAAAATAATTTCAAAAATCCAAAGATATTTTTCTTTAATTTCATAATTGATGATAAGTTGGAAAATTACTGAATTTTCTAGAATAGTGCATTAATCCCTATCTTTAGGGGAAATTTTATTATCCTATCGAGTGATTGTTAATCAATGCCGTAGGATAATTAAAAAAATATAAAGCATAAATCTTTAATGGGACAAGTTCTCGACTCCGTTGAAATGAATCTGTCCTTATACAGAATGCCCACTACGTGATTGTATAACAATACTGGTGGGAAAACATGCACACACACACACACACACACACACACACACACACACACATATATATATATATATATATGTATACGTATATATTTTAATAAAAAACCAATTCATTGAGTTTTAAATCCTAAAAAAAACTAAATAAAGTACTCACTATGCGATTGTGTAACAATGCAAGTGAAAAAGAATTTTTATATTTAATATTCATGACGCGATTGTATAACAATGCTCATGAGTTGAAATCTCTAAAAGTATTATTTTTTAAAATAAATTCTAAAGACCCAAAAATATTTCTTCAAAAAAAATATTTTCAAGAGTACGAACTACGTGGACTTTGATCCCAACAGCTGGGTACGTAGGCCCTAGGCACTGCCTAGCCAAGTCCGTCTTTTATATATTTATTTATTATTTTTTTTATATTCTATTATCTATTTCTTTGGTGATTTATAAGGGTAATTTTGAGTGACTATTAAATAATTGTATGCTTTCTAAATCAAACGTATGGGGTGCCTAATACCTTCCCTATGCGGTTCAACTTCCGAACTCAGTTTCTCTATAAACGCAGACCATCAAATCTTAAGGTTTTTCCAAAGTTTTTTTCCCAATAAATAAAATTTTGGTGGCGGCTCCAAAAAAAATTGATTTTCAATTTCGAAAGCTGATTTTATAATCAATTTTTTCTTTTTCTAAGAAAACGTCGGCCGGTCACATTTCAAGTGTGACAGTGGTAATTTATATTCTCCAATTTTATCATAAAGGTCGCTTATGAGGTGTGTGAAATTGAAGACTGTTGACAATTTTTTTTTTATGTTTATAGCCTACCGTTATGTGTGTGTATATATCCGTTTAAAGACATTTATATCCATTAACCACCTTAATGCATTCTAGACGTTGAACTACTAGGTGTAAAATGCTTCGGTAACCGTGAACCTTCATGATTGGCTTTATATATATGTATATAGACTTTGGGAGCATTGATTGATATATATATATATATATATATATATATACCGTGGGGCCAATGTGTGTTTATTATATATACATACAGGTTGTTCATGTTATTTGCTCTAATTTAATGAGAGTTATTCTCATATTATGTGGGCAACAGATCTCTTAGCTAGAATATATATGAGATAGAATAAAATATATATATGAGATATATATATATATATATATATATATATTTGTGCGATATTCTGGATTCCAAATATATGATATTTTGGTTTTACACCTTATTTAAGGTGATAAATATTTGATTTTCAATTATGTGTATTTTAATTTTTTGTGAGCTTATTAAAAAATATTTTTTTTGCTGTTGTTGCTCATGAAAGGAGATTTTATTTATGAGAGAATTTTTTCACTATATGAGATACATATGATGATATGCGTTTAGCTATGGCTATATATTTGTCTTGTGTATCTAAAATATTACAAGTTCTTTTAACTTGGTTTGGAAAAATTCTTTTGAAAGTAGATTGTGCATATATTTGCGTTATGTGGAGCAAATACATATTGATTTGATCCACTATTAAATATCATATACATTGAGTAAAATTATTATTTGCTATTATTTTTATGAGCACAACTCATAATTTTTTGAGTTCTAATTTTGAGTGATCATGAAGTAATCAATTTTGCTCATGAAGAAAATTTGTGCAATAGTGATTTCTTCTCCCTACATCATGAGGTATGTTACACTATTTTAATCTTTCTCTTTTTGAGAATTTATATTAATTGTGGGGGCAAGAGGAAAAATATTTTTGGATAATATTTTTATAACAACAAGTGGGGGATATATGTTGTTATGTAAGTATGTTGTTATAAAAATTTAAAAATTTTCGTACAAATGTTTTATGCATGGTCAATAGTTAATGATATTGTGGTTTAATAGAAATTATGGAGTTATTATATTTGTATATTGAGTATGTCCCATAAATTTCTATTAACATAACTATTGATAATATGAAAAGGCTTTCTTAAAGCTCAGGCTTTCTTAAAGCTCACTTGTGAACTATTTTAAAAATTTCTTTATTTTGAGAATTTTATTTATGTGGAATGTGGAATTCTTGAAATTAACATATGTGTGATGGTTTTAATTTAAGAATTCAAAATAGCTTCATCTTAAGCTTTTGAGAGGCTTTTGAGAGTTTTATTTTGAAACATAATTTTTTGTGGATTTGTGACCAAATTTGAAGATATTGGCATATAAATTTTGGGCCAATTTGGAAATTAAGAAAACCATCTCATTGAGATGATGATACGCTGTCAATTTTCAAGTTGAGGAAACCATCTCATTGAGATGATGATATGCCATATATATATAAAAATTGGAATTAGCATTTTCTAATGCCAATCCATGAAAACTCTTCAATTGTACATAGAGGTACAATGTTGTTGAATTATTGGTCACAAAAATGAGATTGAAAAGTTCCAAAATAATTCTATGAAATTATTCTCTTGAAAAATAATATTATTTGATGGATGAATTTAGATGCGCATATATGTTATGCGTTTGGTGCCCATCTATAATAATTATAAGGTTTTGTATGAGGTTTTATATGAGTTATGTAATCATACTCTTATAGATTTAAAAATGTGGGGGTATTTTGCAAAGTTTATGTTACATGATTATGAGAAAAATAAATTAACTGTAAAACCTTAGTTGTTATGTTGTTAATTTTCTCTTTATGATTAGTGAAAATATCTCTCTTAATTAAAGATGGATGTGTATATATGTGGAAGTAATAGATGATAAGGATGAATATTTGTTTGTATATATGTGACATAGATGTTACATAACGTCAAATATTCCTTTACGTCTAGTGTTGACATGAAAGACATGGGTGAAGTAAATGTGAATTTGGGATTAAAACCATAAGGAAAGGTGATGGTATTTTACTATCACAAGAACGTTATGTTCAAATTGTCTTAAAAGTTTGATCATCAAGATGACAAACTAGTGAAAAACTCCTTATGATTTTAACACTCAGTTAAGGAACACAGAGGAGAGTCTCTGTTGTATTTAATAAACTTTACCTAACCTGACATATCATGTGTACACAATTCCAATAAAAGAGTTGAGAGGTATCGTAATTTACGATATCATATATAGTGAATTTTCTATTGTATTAGAAAAATACAATGATGTTAACTAAGTCTTTGATTCAGATGAGACAAAGTCCACTAGTGGTTAAAACCTCACCCTTGGTGGTGGGATGTTATTTTGGAGAAAGCAGCCATACAAATTTATAGGTTCACTATAAAATCAGAGTTTAGTGCTCTGGAGTTGGCTGAAAGCAAGACTAAGTAGTAGAAAAACTTCTTAGCAAAGTTTTTAGTTGGGTAAGAGCCCAATGATGTTAGTGTCTATGTTTTGTGATTGCCAAATGGCAATAGCCATTGTAAAGAACAAACTTTCAATGGTAAGAGTAGACTCTTGTGTTGAGATATCAAGCAATTGCTAAAATATGAAATTTGAAGTATACTGATCAGTTCTATAAAGTCAAAAGTGAATTTGGCCAATTCATTGACTAAACATGCATGTAAGAAGGAAATTAGTCCTTCACACATCGAGGGGAATTGGACTTAAGCCAATATGAAATTAACAGCGGCGGAAACCCAACCTTTGTGATTGGAGATCCCATGAAGAAGGTTTATATGGGTAATAACAAGTCGTCTGTTAATTCTGCTAGCACTATATTCTCAGTCCATTTCCTATGGTGTTAAGTGTGAAAGTGCTAGAATGCATTGACTTGTGGGTTGAGCATAAGCTCTTTATGATCTTCATAGCTCTACATTGAGGGTGGTGTATTCATTGCAAATACACTTAATGACGTCACCTATATGAGTATGGAGTGGGGCCGCTTCCATGAGATCGTGGCGAAGTCTCTAGAACACGGCCGAAATAATGCGCACAATGACGTTAACAGCAGAAATGTGGGGGGCGAGATGTGACTCTTAAGGTCACTATCTTACGACTAAGAGTATGTTAGTTCATAGAAGCTATATGCTTCACTGACTACTCTGTAAGATAAATCTTATCGGTCTAGATCTGGTTCATAGTCTAAAAAGAGATACTGGATTAATGCGTCTACACTCATATATGTAACCCAAAAGTTTTTTGAAATATCTTTTGAAATATGTGGGGGATTGTTGTGAAAATAGCCTTTTAAAGGCTTTGTATTTCAAAATATCTTTTTAATAGCTTACCTGAACAGAGGAAAATTTTATTATTATGAAATTAATTTGGATTAATGTCAGAAAATTAAGGGCTGACAGTTTTGTTTTATTTTTTTAAATATAATTAATTATTTTGAAACTGCCCATTAATTTTCTGAAACTGCCCATTAATTTTTGAAGCTGTCCATTAATTTTTGAAACCGAATTTTAATTGTATTAAAATTCTTGTCTGCCTCATTAATGTTCAGCAGCTATAAAAGGAGGACTCATTCCCCTCATTTTTCACACTCACACAACAAACTGTTGTGCTGTTCTCTCTTCCCTCTCTCAAACTCTTTGGGTTATGCTCTTCAAAATTTATGCTGTTCTGTGGCCTGAGAATCTTTCTCAGAAGAATCTGTTTAATCCTGGAGGGAGTTCTGTAGACGCAGATTTTTAGCTGTGGTCGTGGAATAAATTCCTTAAGGACAGTGTCTATTATAAAGACGTGACTCAGATTATTTTTCTGTTGATATCCAAGTTTTACAACAATATTATGTAAGTTGAAGGAAAATGTTTTGCAACATATATAAAAAATGTCAGAGAATTTTTATAAAATTACAATAGTGTCAATTTAATTGTTGAAAGCATGTAGATTATGACCACTGTTCACCACTAGCTTTATATGTTTTTTCAATAACATGTAGTTAATATACTTAATTTTTTCACATCTTATAAACAAAGACACATGTATTTTCAGCGATTCCTTCTAATCTAATATTTTTTTTTCTTTCTTTCCCCAATTATTATTAATGAAGTATCTCAGCTCAGTTGTCAACCCAAAAGAACAATGAATTTGAAAAGTGGCAATAAAAATATTACATATATATATATATATATATATATATATTATATCCCATTTTTGTGATTGTGAGTGGGAGAAGAAGAATTTGCCATAAATACACTTCTGATCAGTGAGTGTTTCTCTCATGAAAGGGAAGTTGCAGCAGCCAAATTTGCCTGATATATTCTCATTCATACCTACGACTACAATCCATCTCTGCACAAAGTAACAAAAGGTAAGTGTGTTTGTGTAAGATAATCTTTGTGTGTGTTTAATTTTTTTTTTTTTCAACGTTAACATTTAGATTCCTCAAAGTGAAATCAAGAAGTTGTTGAGCGGCCCCAGCTATATGTACACACTTAAATTCTTATTCAACTCTATTCAACTACCACTTGAGCAGATTGAACCCATCACCACCTATACCTAATTAAATTGAGTTATGTCTGAGACTGGGATATATAAATTTAATGAAATAATAGTAGAACCACTTACCAAGGAGAACCATGCATGTTGCTTGGTTTGCATGGATTATATAACTATCTCATAGTTCGAGATCATTGAGATGTGGTCAATTTTGATATGTTAATTTTTATTGATATGTGATATCTTCACTTGTGATTATTTAGAAGATAAAGTATTACATTCTAAAGTTTGATGACTGAAATTGTAATTAAGTTAAAGTATGAAGATAAGACCCCCCTTTTTTTCTTTGATGGTTGAGCCTATTATTTTCCATACAAATGTTCAAGTCAATAACAGCTTAGTTAAAATTGCACCAAAACACACTAATTATATATACGATATTATCGAGATTCATGTTTGCATGTACATATATAGTTGATAATTGTATATACACATTAATTATTTGTGATTATAGTGATGGAAGAGCAAGCACATTTCGATGTGGAGGTTTTGTACAAGGCCATACGCGATAACAATTGGGATACCACGAAAGCATTCATTGATCAACATCCAAATGCCTTGCATGCAAAGCTTACTTCAGAAGGCGGAACAGCTGTGCATGTGGCTGCAACGTTTGGGCATGAGGGCATAGTGGAAGAGTTGGTCAAATTAGTCCCTCCGCAATACCTTGAAATACTGAATGATTATGGCTTTACACCACTTGCCACCATTGTTGCTGTAGCTGGATACATGACTCGAGTTGCAAAATGCATGGTCAACAAAAACAGCAACATTCTTGGCATTCCACCTCATAATATGGGACTTCCTGTTACATTGGCTTTTGCTAATGGTCAAAAGGAAATGGGACGTTATCTGTACTCTGTCACCCCCTTGGAATGCCTCAAACCAGAAAAAGGCTTTCAAGGTCCTCTTCTAATCCGTTGGTGTTTCATCGCAGGAGATCTTGGTAACAAATTAGCTCTACATATATTTAATTAAGAATGAAAACAATGTGACAAAATCCTTTAATTTTATTGTCAATTTGAAGTTAACCACCTAAATTTTTAATTTTGAAAATTAGGTTTGTGGACTTTCAACTTTAAAGAAATAGGTTCCTACAATCTTTTTTTTTTTTTTTCTTAATATCATTATCTTTCCTTCCATATATATATGTCAAATTTGATGGTTGAGGAATATGAGGCGGTAAAAACAATTGGGCATATGTTGAGTCTAACGTAGCGAAAGAGCTACTTGTTGGACCTTATTTTATTTTTCATTTAAGAAAATGTGAATTCTCATGCCCTGTGCTCTATATAAGCACCGATCCATGCCTTAATTTGTTGATAGAGTTTATTTAAAAAAAAAAGACAAAAAATAAATCCAATGGTTGATAACTCTATTAATAAAGCAATATATATATATATATATATATATATATATGTATGTATGTATATATATAATTATATAAAATGTAAGTGCAACTTAAATCACCCAAGAATTCACTTATAAACAACATTTGAGTCAATATATGTCATTTCTTATAATTTGTCCCTCTCTCTCTCTCTCTGTATATATATGTGTGTGGGGTGTGTTATTTTGATTGCATGTCATGATATGAGACTGGTAAATAGATATTGCTTTGGATTTGCTTCAACGAGATCAAGGATTGCTTTTCGCTGAGGTGAATGGGTGGACACCAATTAGGGGTATTGCAAGCATGCCTTATGCATTTCCCAGTGGATCTAAACTTGCCTTCTGGAAACAATGGCTTTATAACAGTTAGTCTTACTACTTTGCTGCTTTCAAATATCTTACTATTTCTCTTCATTTAATTTTATTCATACATGATGGTGCACGATGCATAACTTATAAGTTAGATTGAATATACATAATCTATATCGATGAAAGATAAAATAAACCAACTGAAATATATGGTTCATGTTAAGTGACTGGACCAAATCAATTAGATTTAATGATGTATATTTATAGTGTCAAAATATTTCACGCTTGGCCATGCAAACCAAAACGAAATAAGAATACTGACAGAGATTTAACAATAAGAATTAGATTGAAAAATTTCAAACTATAAAGGGTTTATTATTAATTTTTAAATAATATAGATCAAAGAAGTATTGATCCATTTTATCAATATAAATATGTAAAAAATTAATACAAATATTTAAACCCCGTAATCCAAAGAATATAAAAATGTACCTCTTGCTGATGTAGTTACAATTAACCTATATTCTCTACTTCAAGCAAGTTAAAATAAAATGAGTTGGAATGAGGATGAAAAGGTCTTAATTTTCATGTGTGTGAGAGAGAGAAATTAATTGAATGTGTATGCCTTAATTAAGTACGATTGAATAGGTAAAATAATCTCTGAAATAAATGAATAAATCTTCAATTTATTTCTTTTTCATATATATATATATATATATATATATATTTGATTAAGCTCATTTTTTCCTGACATCTTTAATCTTTTTTGGTGCAAGATATAAATATACAATCAACCACAAGTAGCAATTTTGTTGGCATAGACATTCAACAGCAAGGTCAAAATAAAAGGATTCAAGGTAAATTTAAAGAGGAAGGGAGTATATAAAATCCATGCCTGATTAATGTAGATTCTCTCTTAAGCTATTAGAAAAATTAAATGATTGCAAAGTTTGAAACTTGGATATCTCATTCTAAAACTCACAAAATGCAAAATTTATAACTTTAATTTTCCATTACAATGCCCTGTTGTTCTTTGTAAAAAATAACTGGTTTAAGTTAAAAGATATTCAATGTACGTACCCAACGGGCGTGACCAGGATATATCTTTGATTTATTTGCATTGAAAGTAATATTATTTAAAACATCATAAATCAATTAACATAAGTTGCATTAGTTAGGGGTGGAAAATTTCAGCTCCAGCCATAACAATAACGTTCGTAAGTGAAATCTAATACACTAGTTTGGTTCAAGATCGAATCCCTATTGGATAAAACTTTAATTAATAAATTAAAATATAAAATTATTTTATTTTATTATAAAATGAAATCAAGTTGGCCCAGTCATGAAAGTTGGAACGAAACTCGACTATAATCAAGTGGTCTTGATGTATAATATTTTTCCCATTTGTTGTTGGGATAATTGTGTCTTGTAGTAATTAAACTTCGTCAATGCTAATCTTACATACATAACTTCCGCCCACATAATTATTAGTTATTTATTTATATAAGAACTAGGCCCTCTCCCCATTAACATCTACATGTACCGTAAAAATTGAAGAATTAATTATTGTGATTCCAAATAATGCTTAACTAATTATGATCAGTTTCTGTGTTTTTGCCTTGCTACTTGAGTTGGTCTACTCCAAAGGATCATCCCCCATGCTCATAATCTTTTAGGTATATAAATATATAATATATGATTATATATAAATATATAATTATACAAGCTAGCATTTATAAATAAGTTTCCAATTGTCATCATATACTGACGTGAGATACCAATTATATGTAGGAATGAAGGAAATATATGAGGTGAAGTGGCTGCATGTTCAAGCTGCACAAATTCTAAAGCTAATTTGCAGCAACGTAACTGCTATCGATCCTAGGAACTCGATCCAAGTGGCCAAAGTTAGGGATGCACTGTTTTGTGCAGTCAAAGCAGGGATTGTTGAGTTTGTGGTGCAAGTCACAGAAGCAGACCCTTCAACAGTCCTCTCTTATGATGGCTTCCGTCGGCATGTGTTCTTCTATGCGGTTGAATACCGTCAAGCAGAGGTATTCAACCTCATCCATGAGACTCGCTACAAGAACTTACTGACAGCGAGAATAGAAGGCCAATTTGCAAATACTATGCTGCATGAGGCAGGCAAGCTGGCACCATCTTCCCACCTTAACCACATCTCTGGGGCTGCGCTCCAGATGCAAAGCGAATTGCAATGGTTCAAGGTTAGGCAAAAGAACAATTTTTTATATGTATATAAAAGTCCATATATATGAATTAGATAAATGCATGCAGTGATGTACATAACATATACTTCATGATAAAATCCCTCCCCATTTTTATAAATTTTAATTATTTTACATAAAACTAGGAGGTCGAGAATGTAGTACCCTCTGGATTTAGGGTACAACAAAACAATGTTGGCAAGACGGCTGAAGACATATTTAAAGAGAGCCACAATGAGTTAAGAAAAGACGGGGAGAAATGGATGAAAGAAACAGCATCTTCTTGTTCAGTTGTAGCCGCTCTTGTTGTCACCATCATGTTTACGGCAGCTTTTACTGTTCCTGGAGGAAACAATCAGGATTTTGGATACCCAATATTTCTGAAAGACAAATTATTTTTTCTTTTTATAATCTCAGATGCATTTTCATTGTTCTCTTCGACAACTTCAGTGCTTATGTTTCTTGGAATGCTTACCTCACGCTATGCAGAAGAAGATTTTCTCATATCCTTACCCAAAAAGTTGATTATAGGCCTTTCCGCACTTTTTTTTTCTATTGCAACTATGATGATTGCTTTTTCTACTTGCATCCTCATCATGCTGCAACACACGTATTCATGGTCTCTTCTGCCTGTTGTCATGCTTGCTAGTGTTCCAGTCACCCTATTTGTGTTGTTACAATTCCCTCTTCTTGTTGAGATGATTTCTTCTACTTATGGTCGAGGCATGTTCACAAGAAAGGTGAAGTCAGCATAAATGTTTGTGTAATTAATATCTTGCTATATCAATGTATTACCTTTTAGTTGAGTAAGATGTTTCTTGCAAAGCGATATATATATATATATATATATATATATATAGATTTGTTGAGGGCTCTAAATTTCATGACAAATAATCAATTATGGAGATACTGCCTGAATAAATTTGATCATTATCCCCCATCATGCCAACAGTGTTATTTGGTGACTCGTAGGTGAAATGTGTTAATGATAAATATAATTAATAAAATTTTAAAATATTGAATTACTTATAGATGTAGTAAAAGATGTAACTCCTGAATTCCAAAGTGTAATTTAAACCAATTACCTATTATTCACTACAAAAAAAAAAAGAAGTTATATAGTTTAGTGTTAGTTAAAAATAACTATTAGTGTCAACTATGGCAGACATTAAAGAGTCTCATGTTAGTTACCATAACTGACACTAGATATAGTGTTGCGACAAATGCAATATCAGTTATATCAACTGCTGAGATGAATAACGTTAGATTGAATATTTAGTAAATAAGAAAGAAAATGATGATTCAAAAATGCAAAGAGATCAACAAGAATGCAGAGCAGCATAGCAAGTCTCCAGATAAGTTAGGGAAGAAGTCTGGCAAATATAAGATAGACCACCAATAGCCTTCAACCCTCCAAACCCATGAGGATTGAAACCCAGTAACGAAACAGCACCATGTGAATTCCAGCTTCAGCCAAATGTGCAGTCTGCCTTAAAGCCTAAAAGAAACGACTCGGCTACCCAAATCCAGCAATCCCACCCTCCAGAAAGTGCCACCTATAACAGATCTAACCCAAATCCCCAACATCCCCACCCCTCGCCTAATCCAAACCTAGAAATTTGCAGATCAGAGACAACTTGACGTAACCCCCATCCCTAACCTGATACCCCCCACCTAAACAGAGCAATAAATCATACAAGGAAGTCCTCTGCCAGCCAACGGCACTAGAGACGATCCTGTCAGACTCTGCCATCAAACAACTATCATCGTCAGTATAATCGATTGAGGTTTATAGGGGAACACAGGAATTCACGCCAGTTAAAGATGGAAGTGCAGAACAGATCCCAAAAATTTCAATCTCAAAACACGTGGTTTCACAGCTAGCTCAGCGATGGACTCAACCCCTCATAATCAGAATATCTTAGCCTTTTCAAGATCTGGACTTCTTAAAGGCTCGCCTATCCTCTCTGTGGATAATCAAAGGAGGGTTACAACTCAGCGGCTTGTCTCATAGTTTTTACATTATATATGGCCTTTGGGAAGAAGATCGGACAAGAATAATTGTAGCTCGGCCATGGAGACTCGGTTAATCACCCATCCTCATCAGAACATGGATCCCAAGCTTTGACCAAATCATTGAAGTTAGGAAAGCGGTGACAGCAGTCTGGATGACGATTAAACATCTCCTTGTTGAATACCACATGCCGTAAATTCTAACAGCGATTGGGAACTTTGTTGGAAAGACAGTGGCACTTGACGCCAGCTCCGTGCTATTGATCCCATTGCATTCAAAGCCTATCTTAAATTTTGATCATCAACAAACAAATTTAAACAATATTTTCTTGTGTGTCAATATCTACATTTTCAAGAAAATATCACAAGACAAAAAAATCTACTAAGAGCTCAAGAGAAGATCTTTTTCTTTTTGTCTCTTTTAGAAAAATCTTGTAAAAGCTTCTGAATGGCAAGAGAAATCATTTCTAATTTTTTTTAAAGTTGGAAATAGATTCTTGATCCTTGGAATTTGCTAAAACTTTAGAAATACATGATCAAGAGCCATCAGTCAACTAATGCACATGCAATAGTCGACTGATCACTCTCTGGCTAAAAATCATCTAAGAATCAATGTCCATCAGTCGACTAATTGACTTTCAATAGTTGACTAATCAGTAATAAGTCTCCAGTAGCCATTAGTTAACTGATCCCATTACATTAGTCAACTGATCCCTTCTGAAGAATTTTAAACTACAAGACAAGGACTCATCAGTTGACTAACAGCCAATCATCAGTCGACTTATCAGTCAATGTCTGAAATTTTAAAAAGACTTTCAGTAGCCATTAGTCGACTGATCACTTTGCTTTAGTCAACTGATCACTTCTGGAAGAATTTCAACTATGAGATAGAGACTCATCAGTCAACTAACAGCTAGCCATCAGTTGACTATCGTCTCATTAAAGAGCATTAGTCGACTGTCATGGGTCAATCAGTCGACTGCCGGCATGATAACATCAGTTCCAACGACTATTTTGTGAATACTTTAGCTAATATAATCATGGATCCTCTTCCAACAGATCTCTAATCTTTTGGGCTATATATATTGGCTTCAGAGGGTGTCAAATCAACAAGAAAACATCTGATTTGGCTTTGAATCTTAAAAAGTCAATCTTTGGCCAATCATTTGCTTTTAGAGTGTTTATCACTTGTATACTTACTCTATTTTAGAGATTTTTCATATTCCTCTTAATCTTCCATCTGTATTAATCAAGGAAGGGTTCCTTGAGGTAGTGATTGAGAGTAATCTTAGTGTAAAGGGGAGAGACACCCTTGGGAAACAAAGATCTCTCCTATAATAGCTCACAAGTGCCTATCTTTTACAAACTTGTGGTTATTAGTTAAAATTTCATGAAGTTATCTTGAGGACTGGATGTAGGCTTGTTTTAAGCTGAACCAATATAAACACGTGTTAAATTTCTCTTACTCTCATCTCTTTAATTGTTTATTGCTTTACTTTTGATTCTCTCTACTCTCTCTTATTCATCTTGCTTTTGCTTAGTTATTTTTTCTATCTGAAATATTTTAGTTTTGTTTTTAAAAACTCTTAAACTTCCAACAAGTTTTCAAGATTTTTTATAATCCAATTCACCCCCTCTTAGGAATTAGCCATTTATATCAATTGATATCAGAGCTTGGGCTCTTGATCAACGACTTTATAGTTTAAGAGTTGAATTATGGCTAGTCTTAGTGATTGCATTTTGCCTAAAGGAAATTCCTTCATTAAACCCCCTGGTTTCAATGGCAACCATTACACTTATTGGAATTCTAAAATGAGATTATTTTTTGATGCAGTAGACCTTGACTTATGGGATATTGTGGAAAAAGGTCCCTATATACCTATGAAGGTAGTTGATGGGAAAAATGTTCCAATACCCAAAAGTGAATGGGATGAAGCTGAAAAGAAACTGCTGTATTTAAATGCTAAAACCAAAATGATTATTATGAGTGCTTTAAGTCAAGATGAATACTTTAGAGTTTCTAGTTGTGCTAATGCTGAAGAAATGTGGGATACTCTTGAAATTGCACATGAAGGAACTTTAGAAGTCAAAGAATAAAAAATGAGTACTCTCACCAATGAATATGAAAAGTTCAAAATGAAAAGTGGTGAGAGCACTAGTGAAATGAAACTGAGATTTACTCACATTACAAACCACTTGAGAGCTCTTGGTATGACCTATACAGAAAAATCCCAAACCACCAAGATTCTAAGGTGCCTCACTTTAGAATGGGAAGCAAAGAGGACTGCCATCATGGAGGTTAGAGGAGAATCCATAAATTCTCTCACAACTTTGTTTGGAAATCTCCAAAATTATGAATCTCAGATTTTAGAAATGAGACGAGGAAAAAATCAAGAAAAAGAAAAATGTCTCCTTAAAGTCAACCTTGTCCAAGAAAGTAGAAGCTGATAGTGATGAGGATAAAGGAGAACTTGACATCAATGATGAAGATCTTAGCCTTTTTGTCAAAAAGTTCAGCAAATTTCTGAGAAACAAGAACATTAGAAGATGGAGAAAAAATAGAAAAAACAACAAGGAAGGTCCTACTTGCTATGAATGCGAAAAGACTGGACATATCAAGTGGGATTGTCCTCAATACATCAAGAAGCAGGAAGAAAAGAAAGGCCATGACAAAAGCAAAAAGAAAGCCTATGTTTTCTCAACTTGGGGAGAAAATAAATCTGATGAAGAAGAAAATGAAGCAAATTTTTGCCTCATAGCAAGAGACAATGAAGAGATATGCCTCAAAGCTAGGAGTGGAAAGTGGTATTTGGATAGTGGTTGCTCCAAGCACATGACCTGTAATCAATCTAAATTCATCTCCTTAGCTCCAAAAGGAGACAAAGTGACCTTTAGAGGTAATGATAAAGGCTTAATCAAAGGTAGAGGTAAAGTTGGTAAGAACTCTTCAACTTCCATTGAGAATGTTTTGTTTGTTGAAGGACTTAATCATAATTTGCTAAGCATTACTCAACTATGTAACAAAGGCAATAGAGTTATTTTTTATTCAACTCGTTGCATGGTTGAAAACGTTAATGATAAGGAAATTAAGCTTATTGGCCAAAGGATCAATAATGTTTATGTTATAAATCTTGATGAAGATCCTTTTATAGACTCTACTAGCTTAGTTAGTGTTAATGATGAAAGTTGGCTTTGGCATAAGAGATTACCTCATGCTAGCATGAGTCTTTTGGATAAATTTGTCTCAAAAGAACTTGTAATTGGCTTACCAAAATCAAATTTGAAAAGACAAACTTTGTGATGCTTGTCAAATGGGGAAGCAAGTTAAAAGTTCTTTCAAGGCTAAAAACATTGTTTCTACAACTAAACCTTTGCAACTACTCTACATGGACCTTATAGGACCATCTAGAACAAAAAACCTTGGAGGAAACTCTTATGTGCTAGTTGTTGTAGATGATTACTCAATGTTTACATGGACTCTCTTTTTCTCTTTTTCTTGCTCAAAAAGATCAAGCCTTTAAATCCTTCTTAAAACTTGCTAAATTTGTTGAAAATGAACAAGGCTTGACTATTATAAGAATAAGAAGTGACCATGGTAGAGAATTTGACAATTATTAATTCATGAAATTTTGTGTTGAAAATGGAATTGAGCATAACTTTTCATCTTGTAGAGCTCCTTAACAAAAAGATGTTGTTGAGAAGAAAAATAGAAATCTTGAAGAGATGGCAAGAACTATGCCCAATGAAAGGAAACTTCCTCAATATTTTTGGATGGATGCAGTTAATACCACTTATTACATAATGAATAAAGCCTTAATAAGGCTAATTTTAAACAAAACCCTATATGAGCTATATAGAGAAAGAAAGCTCAATATCTCTCATCTCTATATATTTGGTTGCAAATGTTTTGTTTTGAACAATAGAAAATAAAATTTGAGAAAATTTGATGCTAAAGCCGATGAAACTATTTTTTTTTGGTTACTCTAACACTAGTAAAGCGTATAGAGTTTACAATATAAGAACTCTCATTGTTGAAGAATCCATACATGTTGCTTTCAAAGAAACTAATCCTTCTCTTAAAAATAATGATGATCAAAATAGAGTGATAGATTTTTTCAATGACCTATCTTTAAATGATGAATTGGAAAAAGAACAAGAAGTTGCCCTAAAGGAAGACATTGACTATAAAGAGAATGCCAACCTACCACAAGAAGAAGAGAATCCTCAAGAAGAAGCTAAACCTCAAGAAGATGAGCCACTAAGTAATAATGATGAACTTCTAAAGGATTGGTGGTATGCAAAAAGCCATCCTAAGGAACTCATCATTGGTGATACATCTCAAAGGGTAACAATCTGAAACTCTATTAGAAATATTTGTAACCACTTAGCATTCCTTTCACAAGTTAAACCAAAAAATATTGATGATACAATTATTGATTAAAATTGGGTCTTGGCCATGCAAGAAGAATTAAATCAATTTGAAAGAAGCCAAGTTTTGGACCTTGTTCCTAGACTCAATGATCATGCAATAATTGGCACAAAATGGGTTTTCAAAAACAAACTTATGAAAATGGAGTAATGGTTGGAAATAAAGCTAGACTTGTTACAAAAGGTTATAATCAAGAGGAAGGCATTGATTATGATGAAACTTTTGCACCCGTGGCTAGAATTGAAGCCATTAGAATGATGTTAGCTTTTCCATACATAAATGATTTCAAACTTTTCCAAATGGATGTTAAAAGTGCTTTCCTCAATGGCTATATTATGGAAGAAGTTTATGTTGAACAACCCCTTAGTTTTGAAAATATGATAAGCCTAATCATATTTACAAACTAAAAAAGGCTCTTTATGGTCTCAAACAAGCTCCTAGAGCTTGGTATGAGAGATTGAGCTCATTTCTTTTGAAAAATGGCTTTTCTAGAGAAAAGGTTGATACAACTCTCTTTTTCAAAAAGGAAAATCATGATTTAATCATTGTTCAAATTTATGTTGATGACATAATCTTTGGTGCTACTAATGAAAGCTTATGTAAAGAGTTTGCTAAGATCATACAAGGTGAATTGGAAATGTCAATGATGGGAGAACTCAACTTTTTCCTTGGACTCCAAATCAAACAAATAGAACATGGCACATTTGTGAGACAAACCAAATATGCCGTAGGGTTGCTCAAGAAATTTAGAATGGAGAACGCTAAACACATTTCCACACCTATGAGTACCTCAACAAATTTG
This sequence comes from Biancaea sappan, assembly GCA_037074585.1. NCBI lineage: Eukaryota > Viridiplantae > Streptophyta > Magnoliopsida > Fabales > Fabaceae > Biancaea > Biancaea sappan. The sequence goes on along the minus strand of CM073492.1, from coordinate 71,385,678 downwards.
GACAAGGATAAAGAAGTATACCCTATGACATAACAAATTATAGATGATGATAAGCTCTCTCCTATATTTAGCAGCTAGTAGACCAAATATTATGTTCAATGTATGCATGTATGCAAGTTTTCAAGCTTGCCCCAAGGAATCTCATTTTAAAGTTGTGAAAAGAATTTTCAGATACTTGGTTAGCACATCTAAAATGGGTTTATAGTATCTTAAAGGATCCTCAAATATTTTAACCGGCTACTTAGACGCTGATTTTACGGGTAGCAAAACTGATAGAAAGAGTACAAGTGGAACTTGCCAATTATTTGGTAATTTTCTTGTCTCTTGGTTTAGTAAAAAGCAAAATAGTGTTACTTTATCCACAGCTGAAACTAAATATATTGTAGCTAGAAGTTGTTGTACTCAAGTTTTATGGATGAAGCAACAACTAGAGGCTCTTGCTGTTTCCCTTGAAAATATGCCTATTAGATGTGACAATGTAAGTGCTATATGTCTGTCCAAAAATCCTATACAGCACTCTAGAACTAAACATATTGAAATCAGACATCATTTTATAAGAGACCATGTTCAAAAAAAAGATGTCTCTCTTGAATTTATGCAAATAGAGTTTCAATTGGCTGACATTTTTACAAAGCCTCTAGCTGAGGATAGATTCAGCTTTATAAGGAGAGAACTTGGGATGACAAATCCAAATGAACTCTAAATTATTGTTTTCCATTGCATTCATTTTAGAATTCTAGTTTTTGGATTGATTCCCATTACTAACTTAAGCATCAGAGTGTCTACTAAAAGTGTTATGCAGGTTTGAATTCTCAAAATATCCTCTAAGGCATTCATCTCTTAAAGTTGCTACTAAGTCAACAAAATTTGTGGTTTTGAAATGAATTAGTCGACTATTTTCAACTCATTAGTCGACTAAATGATCAACGAATAAAATTTTGCAAACTTTGAAGGAATTAGTCCACTATTCTTACTAAATTAGTCAACTAATGACTCTCTGCCAAAATTTTCATCCAAGTACAGAAGTCATTGGTCAACTAATAAAAGTTAATCAGTCGACTAATGACCCTCTGTCCAAAATTCTTTTTGGGTGCAGAAGTCAATCAATCGACTAATATAAGTCAATCAATTGACTAATGACCATCTGCCTAAATTTTCAAAGTGCAGAAGTCATCAATTGACTAATCAAAGGACATCAGTCGACTGAAATTTTACTTGTAACTAAAATTTTGGAATGAGTGCCAGGTGTTGGTATAAACATCGGGTGCTGGTACAAATGCCAGGCACAGGTTCAACACTGAACATTGAAATGCTTTTTCTAAAGCTCCCAAGAGCCATTAGTTGACTAATCAGCCTCTACAGTCGACTAATCTACCCCCGATAATCAACTGATAGTTTATTTATTCGAATGTGTATAAGAAGAAGGTCAGACTTTCAGGGTTTCATTGTGAAATTTCTCAGTGCCTCTCTCTTGTCCTTTCTCAGTTGACAAGGTCTCTATGCTCTTTAAGGCATTTCTTCTCCAGTCTTCTTCATTACAAGCTCAAGATTCGAGGACCTCAAGGTTCCTTAACCAATTAGGTTTGGATTTTACTTCCTATCTCTTCGTTTTTAAAATTTCTTCACCCTCCTTCCCCAATGGGTTTCTCCTCTAAACATCCATGAATAAAGGATGTCTCAAAATGACTAATGGGGAATCTCTTGAACCCTAATCAAGTACAGAAGTTTCAGGAAATCTTCAAAAAATGAAAGGTAATCCTAGTAGACACCTTGACTAGAATTACTTTTCCCTTAAGAACTTTGAATTTATTGGGTTACTACACGATTATGGACTGAGAAATTTTGTCAATCGTAGAAGTATATAGAGTGAAGAAGTTAGCAAAACCTTCTACACCAACCTAGAATACAGTCCTAGGCTTGGGAAAATTACTTCAACTACAACGGATTTGAATGTGGAAATCACAGAGGGCTCTCTAACTAGAATTTTGAGTATTCCTGTTGCTAACCCTAGTGATTTGTGTTTTACTAAACTTCCTACCTCACTTTCTCCCATTTTTTACAACAAGCAAGATACCTTCAATACTATTTTAAGGATAGATGATTAGGAAGGTCAAGAAGTCAGGGTTAGTGAGATGAATGCAAATGACAGACATTTTCTGTATGTTATATCCCATATTTTGTTTAATAAGTCTAGGAGTTATGCAAATCCTTCTGAGTCAGGATACTTTGTTATGGCCTGCATAATGCAAGGGAATGCATTTAATCTTCCTCATTTTACATCATGAAACAGATGGAATCCTGTATTCGGAGAAAGTCTCCTCTTCCCTATGCTGGCATTATTACATGAATACTTAAGGATGCCAATATAAATGCCCATTTTGGACAAGAGATGAAATCCTCTATCATTGATGAAAATTCTCTAAGGAGAATGAGATTCATTTACCTTAAAGAGGAATGGCTAAGGGGAGAAGAAAATAAAACTGTCAAGAGAGCAGGGGGAAGAAGAGAAAGAGAAGTTGAAGTTGAAGGGGATAATAAGGGGGATGAAGACATGAAAGAAGAAGAAGAAATGCCTCCCAAAACATCTGATCATGGCTTCCAAACCGAGGTGCAAACCAAAATGCAGAATGAGTTGCTCGACCATTCAACTACTATGATAGGTATGTTGACTGAAATGAGAAATGGCATGGAAACTCTTGATGCAAGGATCTCTCACTTGGAAACAACCTCTGCATCTTAGACCATGGAGATTTATGATCTATCAGAGTTGGTTCGTGCCCTCTGTCATCGAGATTGAGTTGCCTTATGGTTGAGGATAAAGACCCCCTTCTTTTTGTTGATGACAAATAGGGAGAAGATTTACTATTTTATGTCTTATATTATGTTCTTATATTATCTGCTGAACCAACAATTAGAATTTTTATGCAATTAATGATTTTGACATATAATTCCACTGTTGCTTATTTGATTATAATTGCTTATCTCTGATTATAATTTTTTTTGTTATATAACCCTGATATTTGTTGTGCTTGCTCTAAAACGATATATGATTTAGGGGGAGTCTTTCCCTTCTTGAATCATTGTTTCAAAATATCCCAATTAGATTAAATTTATTTTTCATCATCAAAAAAGGAGAGATTGTTGACTCCATTGCATTCAAAGCCTATCTTAAATATTGATGATCAACAAACAAATTTAAACAATATTTTCTTGTGCGTCAATGTTTACATTTTCAGGAAAATATCACAAGGCAACAAGAATTTGCTAAAAGCTCAAGAGAATATCTTTTTCTTTTTGTCTCTTTTAGAAAAATCTTGTAAAAGCTTTTGAATGGCAAGAGAAATTATTTGTCAATTTTTTTTAAAGTTGGAAATGGACTCTTGATCCTTGGAATTTACAAAAAACTTTAGAAATACATGATCAAGAGCCATCAGTCGACTAACACATATACAATAGTTAACTGATCACTCTATGGCTAAAAATCATCTAAGGATCAATGTCCATCAGTCAACTAATTGACTTTCAATAGTCGACTAATCAGTCACTGTCTCGATTTCAAAATAAGTCTCCAGTAGCCATTAGTCGACTAATCCCATTACATTAGTCGACTAATCCCTTCTGGAGAATTTTAAACTTCAAGATAGAGACTCATCAGTCAACTAACAGCCAATCATCAGTCGACTAATTAGTCAATGTCTCAAATTTTAAGATGTCTTGTAGACGTTAGTTAACTGATTACTTCACTTTAGTCAATTGATCACTTTTGGAAGAATTTCAACTACGAGACAGAGACTCATCAGTCAACTAACAGTTAGCCATTAGTGAACTATCATCTCATTAAAGAGCATTAGTCGACTGTCATGAGTCAATCAGTCGATGACTGACATGATGAAAATAGTTCAAATGACTATTGTGTCAATATTTTAGCTAATATCATCATGGATCCTTTTCCAATGGATCTCCAATCTTTTGGGCTATATATATTGACTTCAGAGGGTGTCAAATCAACAAGAAAATATCCTATTTGTCTCTGAATCTTAAAAAGTCAATTTCTTGCCAATTATTTGCTTCTAGAGTGATTATCACTTATATACTTATTTTGTTTTAGAGAGTTTTTCATATTCTTCTCAATCTTTCATCTATATTGATCAAGGAAGGGTTCCTTGAGGTAGTGATTGAGAGCTATAGTGTGAGGGGGAGAGACACCCTTAGGAAACAAAAATCTCTACTGTAGTGGCTCACAAGTGGCCTTCTTTTACAAACTTGTGGTTATTAGTTAAAATCTCAACAAGCTGTATTAAGGACTGGATGTAGGCTTGTTTTAAGTTGAACCTATATAAACACCTATGTTAAATTACTCTTACTCTTATCTCTTTAATTGTCTAGTGCTTTACTTTTGATTCTCTGTATTCTCTCTTATTCATCATGCTTTTGCTTAGTTATTTTTTTCCCTGTCTGAAATATTTTGGCTATGGTTTTAAAAAATCTTAAACTTCCAACAAGTTTTCAAGATATTTTTTATTAACCCAATTCACCCCCTCTTGGGAATTAGCTGGCAAAGGGCATTTTTAAATTCATTCTGATCCCTATCTTAGTCCTATTACCAATTTAATATTGAAATTCTCTAATTTCATTGTATTTTTGGATTTATTGGGTGTAAATTAATTATATAATTAATATGCTTCAATTCTATAGTTTTATCCTAAAGAATTCAATTGTGCATTTTTGTAGAGAATTAATTAGAGAATTTTATGATGATGTGGCAATGATTGTGTGCTGACATGGCGCCACCTAGATGCTGACTTAGCATTGACCATGCTGACTGTATCGATGGGGTCTATATTTCTACACTGTTCAACAAATTTGAAGCATATTAGAAAATATTTATTTTCCTATAGCAAAAATAGGAACAAAATCAGCAAACAAACAACATAAATAAAAGTCAGAAATAATAGCAAATATTGTTAGCAAAAATAGCAAGTGGAACACACAATCATCTGAATTCTTGTAGCCAAAATAGAAGTCTAAATCTGAAGCATAAAACATCATTTTAAAGTTTGATTCATTGCATGTGCAGCAATTACAAGTCAGAAATAGCGGCAATAACTAGCAGTAGAAAACCAGTGAAAAATAGTAGCTATAAATGTCAAAGATGGACAACACACAAGTTGGCCAAATTGCAATTTCTCCTTCTCTTTCCAACTATTTTAAAAAGGCACTTCAAATCCATTTGAAGTTTGTTGGAGATCACCTTCCACCAATTTCGTAGCTTATTTTTCACATAGTAATTTTCCTTCTTTGTATTTTTATTTTTTTATCTCCATGGAGTGTTAGAGTTTGTGTAATCAGTCCATGGATGAAATGGAGTTTTTAGTTTAAATCTTCATGTTCAAATAAGTATTCTGGTTCTTAAAACTATTTCATTTTTTGTTCTACGCTCTTGCTTCTGTTCTTGAGTTTAACTTGCGCTAGTTGGTTTGTTGGTTTTATATGATGTTTAAACTTGTTGTATATACATGAACACGGTTGTTGTGTATGTGTAGTTAGTAGAAAAGAAATTGGCATGTTAGTATGCGATTGCAGGGCATGATTTGTGTGAGGGCTTAATCAGATCACACGTTAGTTAGATATTAATGAAGATTTTCTTAATTCTGATTTATATGTAATCTAGTTCTTGGAGATCCCTAGAAATTTTAGTTTGATAATCTAATGGTAGAATTGAATTAGAAATTAATTGAGGGTAAGATTATGATAGCTATAATTCTGGTGAAGCCACAGATTGATTGCATTAGTGGTTTGTGTTATTATTCTATTAGCATTAGTGTTCATATTTTAGTTCTACATTTTTATCTTGTCATCAACCCCGCTTTGTAATCAACAGGTAATTAGTGTAATTAGTGTTTGACCAATTAATTAGTGAATTAGAAGCAAGGCTCCAAGAGTGAGAACGACCTGGGGAGATCATTATACTGCAAATTGCCATTGAGAACGACCTGGGGAGATCATTATACTACAAATTGCCATGAATTCAATTCTGGGCGATTCGACAATCATAATAGCATGAGCTAGAATTTTGGCACCATTGAAGAATGGCTCTCCTTTCTCCTAAAAAATAGAGCACTTGCACATGGTTCCATTTTTATGTCATTCTCCCTAGGTTAGATGAGGCTTGCTCTTAAGTCTAGCTCAGTGTCTTGTCTTTTATGGGTGGTAATCCTGTGGATTGTCTTCTAGAATTACAATTAGAAAGGCTGGTAAAAAAGTGGAATCACATTTGGTGAGTAATGATCTAGTTCCCAGTTTGTCCTTGTTGCATTCACTAAGTGGCAATGGCGCTAACTTTTTTTTTTTTACTCCATCTTTTCAAAGGAGTATGTTTTTGTATGATCGTTGTATTGGACACAACAATCAATTTGCCAAGACTTTTCCAATGGAAGATGACCAACATCCACCAAAACCACGCCCCACTGAATGTCGTCTTGATAACTTTTGCCAATTGTAAATGTGACTAAGCAACACTTGGACATTTGGGTCTCATTTTCCTTGTTGCTAAAGATACCAACGACTTAGTTATTGGTTTACCATTATCATCTTTTGTTGGCGCTACATGCATGCTTTGGTGAACCATCAATGCCTCACTATGGTCTGTTGGCATGACTTCACTATCATTCACTAATTTTGCTGGACATTATTGTTATACACTGGCTCTGCAGGAATGACATAAATGTCATATACTGGCTCTGTTGGCGTAAGATCAATATCATGCATTGGCTCTGGAAGTGTGAATTCACTATAAAAAACTGGCTTTAGCAACATGAATTCATTGTCAAAAATTGGCTTTAGCAACGTGAATTCACTGTCAAAAACTGGCTTTAGCAATGTGAATTCATTGTCAAAAACTGGCTCTTACTTATACCTGAATATTTGCTTAACCTCATTAGGTTGGAGTTTCCCTTCGAAATTGGGAATTTCCATTCTAATGTTGGTGGTACAAGTGCTTTGACTCTGTGGGAAATAATTGTAAGTTGATGACGAATCATGGCTATAAAATTCTTTGTTTCTACGCTCTCTTTGTGCCTCAAATTGTGCTTGTTTGGCATTCATGATCTCCATCAATTGTTGAAGTTGATACTTCAACTCATTCAATTCAATTTTTTGTGTGGATTGATGTCTTAATGGCATTTTGTAAGCTAAGGAAGGAAAAAGCTTGAGGGTTGGCTAAGGAAAGTTAAGGAATGATGAGTAATTTAAGGAAATTGATGGATTGGACTGAATTTTTTTAGTAGAGGTTCAAGGATTTGAGTGTAATTCAGGAGAATTCAAAGGTTGGATTGTGAATTTTGGAAATTTAAGGAGGTTGAATTGAAATTTTGGAAAACATTTAGGCACGGATGTGTGATTTCTAAAAATATTGAGGCAAATTTGGAATTTCAGAAAGATCTGGGGTGAATCCAAAAATTTTGAAAATGTTGGGGCAAAAATGCAAAATTTAAAAAGTTTTGGGGCAAATACGTAAATTTAGAAACTTTTTGGCAAAAGAGTAATTTCCAAAATTTTTTTGGCAAAAATGTAATTTTTGAAAGTTTTGAGGCAAAAATGACAATTCTATAAGTTTTGGGGTGATTTTGTGAATTTGAAAAGTCAGGATGACGAGGTGACACATGGTGAATGGTGAGTGGATGACAGAATGATGCATCGGTGATGTATAAGGTGATGTGTAAAGATGATGTGGACAGTGTGACACATGGCACAACCTGATTGGATGAGTTAACATAGTGCTGGCGTGGAAACTCAAACATGTGGTTGTCTCTGAGTGGCTAAAGTGTCGCTGATTGGATACTATAGGTGACGTGGCAGTGGATGTGGTCTTCTTCAACCTTCAGATGGCACGTGTAGCACGTGGACTTTACATCAATGGTGCGTGTGGGCTCGTAATAGTTCCAATGGCGTTGAAACTCTCCAGTCCTAGGTTTTGTAGCCTTTTGGACACGATGGCGGCATCAGGTTTCCCGGAAAACGAATTGATATAGGACTTCTGGTGATGGGTGGAATGGACATCACTAGAAAATCGACATTTGGCTCAGTTTCAAGCATTCCCTTGTCTCTGGAACCTTGCTCTGATACCAAATATGGCTCAGGAAATAGGGGGCAGAGAAAATGGGAGAAAAGAAACTCTAAGTTTAATAACTCAGATAAAAACTGATATATTTCTCAATTTTTTGAATCATTATTATACTGGAGGTTGCTACCTATTTATACTAATTCTAGGAGGGGCAGTGCAGTTATATTACAGCTATACATGGCAAGTAGAGGAAGGTATATGTTGGGAGGTGGTAGGTGCATGCTAGGGAGGTTGGAGAAGTCATAATTTGCTGCATGGGGAAGTCTACAATAGCTGCTGAGAAGTGGAAAAATAGAGCACTTGCACATAGTTCCTTTTCTGTGTCATTAAACCATGCCCCATTGAATATCGTCTTGATAACTTCTGCCAATTGTAAATGTGACCAAGCAATACTTGGACATTTGGGTCTCATTTTCCATGTTGACTAAAGATACTAATGACTTAGTTGTTGGTTTGCCATTATCATCTTTTGTTGGCGCTATATGCATGCTTTGGCGAACCATCGATGCCTCATTATGATCTGTTGGCGTGACTTCACTATCATTCACTGATTTTGCCGCAATGACATCATTGCCATACACTAGATCTGTAGGAATGACATAAATGTCATATACTAGCTCTATTGGCGTAAGATCAATATCATACATTGGCTTTGGTAGAGTGAATTCACTATAAAAAACTGGGGGCATAAAAAAAATATGCTTTCTTTTTCATATCTAGTTGTTTGTGATTGTGAGAAAATTTTTGTGAATTAACTGTTGAAATGGTGAGTGAGAAGGAGACTACTATTTCTTGAAGTCAAGAGAAAATTATTTAAAAAAAAGCAATTTTGCTGTATTATTTTGTAGATTTCGAATATAGAAATCGGTGGGTCCCTGTTGTGGCAAAGTGTAACAATCTGAAAAATAATACAACAAATTTTAGAAAGTGGGGTGTTATCAAAGTGTAGAAAGAGCCATCCACCTTCCACTGATGTAGCCGGCTAACACTCACTAATTGAGAGAAGAAGAAGTCAAAATATGAGTGTTATCACATGTAAAGTTGAAGACGTGCCAAGTTTGGTGAAGTCATGAATAAATAAAGCTTTAGGAGATTGTAAGAGATTGCAGGCCATTGTTTCACAATTTGGATCTATCCTCCTCTCTAATTATTTTATTTTATTTTATTTTACTTTACTTTGTTTTTCTCCTTTAAAATTTTGATTTATTTTACTTTATTTTTTCCTTTAAAATTTTGATTTATTTTATCTTATTTTATTTTTACTTTACTTTATTTTACTTTACTTTTTTTTGATATTTTGATTTATTTTACTTTATTTAATTTAATTTCACTTTATTTATTTTATTTTTTCCTTCGAAAATTTGGTTTTTCTAGTTAATATTTGGTAACTTTTTATTCGAGGTAAAACTTGCTCTAGTTGACTTGATTTTTGGTAATCTGTTAAATTCGGGCCTTCTGAGCAAATAGTCTTACACTCTTTTTGTCTTTTTTTCAATTTATTGTGATTTTTTGCATGATTTTGGTAGATCTTATTTTTTAGCTCTGTTTACTGTTTTTTGTGCCTCTAACTTGTGAAGATTTTTTCCAAAAATAATTATAATTTTATGAGATATTTGATTTTTGGATATTTTTCATAGGTTGGGCATAGAAAAAATAGTAGAAGTCTCGTTTTTGTGTTTTCTTTGTACATTTTGCCTTTTCTAGTCTAGAATCAGAGTTTAATTCTTGTTTTAGGGATTGCTTTTAGTGAGTCAGATTAGGACCTTACCCATGGATCTCTATAGCATTGAAAATATATTAGAAGACATAGTATCCATGTTAAGGTACCGATATTTAGCCAAGAATAAGAGCCACCACCCCGTATCCCTCCTTCATCTATAAGTGGCTTAGATTCCTTCACCACATATAGGACTGACCAATATCCACAATTCCAAGTCCTATGTTGGAATCTTTCCTGGCCAAATGCAGTTTCAACAAGATCCTCAACAGTATGACTTTTGTCCCATCACAAACAATCCTGAATACGATCTAAGGTATGAGAGCTCATTTCATTCACTATATGATCGAGGACTTCATGCCCTATATCTTAGTGATGAACCCCCTCTAGCCACCCTTACTAAATCTGAGCAAGATTTAGAACACTTGGCCACATATATCCTGCTGTTCCAACAGTGAACTGAGCTGAGCCTTTAGAGTTTGGAAACTCAAATAGGCCAATTAGCTAGCACTATTGATGAGCTGATCAATCAAGGGTCTAATAGTAGTTTACCTTCTCCATCTATGACCAATCTAGGAGATGATGATAGTGTCATTTTTCTGGAGAATGACACATCTATAAATGGTTTGGTCACCCAACCTGAGGTCATTGAGCTTGTCTTGGAAAAAGAAATAGAGACCTTACGATAAGAAGAGGTAGAAATAAAAATGTTAGAGAATGAGTCTGTGGAAGATTTTATTTGTGACTGTCAAACTTGCCATGTATCCATTGAGAAAGACAAAGCTTTGAATTTTGGCAATTGTGATTTTGTTGAATCTGGATTGATTGCATCTGATTTTGCAAAGCTTTGAATTTTGGCAATTGTGATTTTGTTGAACCTGAATTGCTTGCATTTGATTGCATTTGAATCTGAATGTGCATTTGAATCTGAATCTGATTCCTATTCTTCCTATGTTTCTATTGAAAATTTTGATTCTAGTTTTGTCATTTTTAATTTGGTTGTAGATGATAGAGTTAAATTAGATTATGTTTTAGATCATTTTAGTAAGAGTTTTGATTTTAATTCTGTTTTAGATAGTAGTTCTCTTTTTGCTTTAAATTGTAATTTAGTTAATCGTTCTTCTTTCATTTCTTTTAGTTTTCCTTTTCATTCTAAACCCTCTGTGGCAAGCAGAGGTTCTTTTGTTTTTCTTCAGGTTGGTGACAATAAATTAATTCTTTCCATATTACAACCTACTGCTGAGAAAAAACCTCCGGAAGAAGCCAGTGCCACGTAATTGGAAGACGCAGAAAAAGCATGCTAAACTACTAAGGCTATTTCTATTTTCCTTTTCTCTCTTTTATTTTCATGTCCTCTGTGTATATTAGATAATATGTGTTGATAATTGTTCGAATTGAGCATAATGCAAAATTTAAGTGTGAGGGGAGGGGGGAGAACAAAATAGTCTTGGTTTTTAGATGTCATGCAATTTTTAAATTTTTCCATTATGTTTTTATGCTTTCAATAAAGTTTTCCTGTGAATTTTCTTGATGAAAAGTTTGGAAAAATTTAGCATGATGAGAATTTGACTTTGTTTTTCTAGCATTTAAGTTAAATGGCAATAAATTTGATTTTAATGAGTTCTAGTAATAGTCTTTTTAACTGTGAGGAAATTTGACCTTGATTGCAAAATGCTATTCTTTCTTGTTGAGTGCATTTCCTATCATGAATTTTTATTCTAGAACTTGTCTTGAAACTTTATTGAGACTACATTATATATATATGCTTGGAGATGATTTAGGCATTTCTTTGTATAATTGTTTTAGCCAAATAGACTTCCATATGTTGTTTCCATTGTATGCCAAACCCATTTTCTTTTCTTGTGTTTATCCACCACATTTTTCTTCCTTAAACAAAATTTTTGCTTTCAACTTAGGATATGAGGAGTATTTTAAATTCTTTTGAGAGATTGATGAATTGAAAAGTCTTGTGAATTTTGGGGTATTTTGAAATGAAATATTCTTCTACTTCCCCTCAAGCAAAAAAAAAAAAGGCTAATCAAAAGAAAAGAAAGAAGAAAAATTTTGATGTCAAAAAGAAATCAAAAGAAAAAGAAAAGAAAAGAATATATAAAAAAATGATGAAAAAGAAGGGCAGGTAGAACTTTGAGACCTAAAATTAGTTTTTATTCAATCTCTTATATATTCACTTGTAAATGCTCTTCATTCTCCAAGTTGTTGCCATATTTTGTTTCATTGTTCTTTCTTTCCACCTTTCTGTTGTTTCCCATTGTTTATCCCACCTACATTACAACCCTTGTAAAGTCATTTTGATTCAAGCATGCATATGGATTTAAGTAGTGGAGATTTAGATAATTGACTAGCTTATGGTAGTGAATTTTATGATAGGATGAGCATTGAGTGATTTACCCTAAACATGTGAGAGAAAAAAAAACATATACACTTCCCTTGTGAGGAGATTATTACTTTAATTCATTCTTGTCAAATAAACTTGTAATATCCCACATTTGGTTTAAATTATAGTTTGGGTTTTGAAATTTTAATGGTGTAAAGTATACTGATTTTAGAAAGAAAGGAAAGATGAAATGAAATTTAATGTTTATTTATTCTTGACTTTTGTTTAAAAGGAGATTCAGTTGCAAGAGTATGAATTAGTAACTTAAAACTCAAAGCTAAGTATGATCTTGTACTCTTGAAACCAAAGGAAATGAAAGGGAGGCAAAAAACAGGGCTGGGAACATTCTGCAAAATTTTTCTGCTTGTCATTTGCTAATGTGAACGGTTTGGATTTTTTGAAGAATGAAATGAAATCCAATGGTCATGAGAGCATGCCTAAATTATTTCAAAATTTTCTGGGCTGATTTGGTACCCTAAAAGTCCTTAGAACAACAACTGAAATTTGTAAAAAAACAGAATAGGACTAATCTATCATGCTTCTGGTTTTATGTGTTTCGGATGACCAAATGAACTCCTATATTTATGAAACTTCGTGCGGAGATTCTTTATAGCGTGATAATTGGATTTGAAAAGTTTCATGATATTTTGAGAAGGTTAACTTGGTAAACTATCTATAAACATAATCCGAACTCTCTGTAGAAACAAATCTGGGCAGCTTAAGAAACTGATTCACCTCATTTTGATCTAAATTTTTTATGGCACTTAGTTAAGACATGAAAATAATGGATTGCTAAGTTTCATTGTATTTGGACATGGTTAGGCAGGTCTGTCAAGCATAAAATAGTACTTATAGCAGAATTAGGCAATTCTGGTACAGGCTCACTAATGAGGTCTATGGAGGGGCTAAATGAAAGATTTTTAATCTGAAAATTTTCTCATAGTATATTAACATATAAAGAAGGCTCTGTGCCAAGTTTCATGAATTTTGGAGCTATAATTCAATACCAGAAATTTTGTAAATTTGGCTTCAAAACTAGCAAAAAAACAAAAAAATGTTGGATGCTTGGTAATCTAAGTTCTAAATTGGTGTTATTTCCTTCTTGGCTTATTTTCTAGGCCTCCTATGAGTTCTTTGGTACCTTCCTTCGGTTTATAGTGTGAGAGCCTTCCTCGAATTTGGGGTGGGTGGGTTAACACTTCCTGTGGTTAAATTTCTTTTGTATGATTTCTTGCGTCATAATGAAAACATGTAGAGTATCCTAATGTGAAGGGAATTTAGTTAAATTATTTATTAATAGTTATTATGCATTGTAAGTTTAACAAGCGACAAGCTAGAAACGAGTTGGAAGTTAAAATTGGAGATAATGTTGTATCACAAGTGTCAAAGTTTAGGTATCTGGGATCTGTTATATAAGATGACAGTGAAATTATTGGTAATGAGGCACATAGGATACAAGCTGGGTGGTTAAAGTGGAGAATGGCATCAGGAGTTGTTTGTGATCAGAAAGTACCGGATAAGCTCAAAGCAAAGTTTTATCGTACTGCTATAAGACCTGCGATTTTATATGGGAGCGAATGTTTGGCGATGAAAGGACAACAAGAGCATAAAATTGGAGTAGCGGAGATGAGGATGTTTGTGTTGGATGTGTGGGCATACAAGAAGAGATATGATTCGTAATAATCGTATACGAGGGAGAATTGGAGTGGCACCTATTGAGGAAAAAATGACTGAAAACCATTTAAGGTGGTTTGGACATGTTCAAAGAAGACCATTAGAAGCGCCAGTAAGGAGAGTTGAGCAAATGGTTTGGAGCCCTGTGAAAAAAGGTCGAGAAAGACCAAGAAGGACACTTAAAGAGGTTATTGAGAGGGATCTTCTGGTAAATGAGATCCCTAAAGAGTTAGTCATTGATAGAGTTCAATGGTGTCGGGCGATCCATGTAGCCAACCCCACCTAGTGGGATAAGGCTGTTGTTGTTGTTGTTGTATTTATTAATAGTTATTATGATTGAGATTCACTTGTATAAGCTATACCCATGCTCGAATGTGTGAATTGCAATATGTGTGGAAGAGTATATGTTTATGTTTGATAATATCACATTTGGGAAAGTATAAATATGTTCATGCCTTCACCATTGCTATAACTATTAGGAAGTGTGCATGTGTGGACATGCCTTTTTATTGCTTAGGTTGTAAATGAAGAAATGGACACATACTTACATATATATATATATATATATGTATATATCTACATAAAGTTATACTCTTATACATAGTACTATGAATCAATTCAAACCTTATATATGTAAGTATGTAAATGTGTCAATCCTAGATTAATTGTAGAAGAACAAGTATGTACATTCATGCACACTTTCTAGGATTAAGGAATTATGCTCTCAAATAATTTGGCATGGACATATCTATACATAAATATCATCATGAGAATATTGAATGGATGATGTACAAATACTATTGTGGATAATTAGTAAATACAAATGAGATTCTATGTTGAGATATAATTTGGAGTATAAATTTATGTATAGTGGATGATTGAGTAGATGTTGATAAATTTGTGTTTTAAGTATGGAAAGTGATAAGAGTTATGTTGTGGTTTGACTTGTAAATGATTATGAATTATGTATATGATTGTGATTGTGTATGTGATTGAAATAAATGGAAAGGCATGGCAGTGCATCCCATGGGAAAATTCTACAAGGAGCCATAAGGGTAGAGATTTATAAATGGAGCAATATGGGTGGATGCGGTGGGGGCAACGGGCAATGATCCAATAGTATCCTGGACGACCCAGTTGGTACGGAAAATTTGTGCAATTGATTGAATTAATTATTGTTTTGGATTATGTGATATTAAAATGTGATTGAATTATTTGCATGCTACTGAGAACTGTTTTGGAGTATATAGTATTGTGTTGATATTTGGTTTATAAATGATCGACGCATGTTATCATTATGATACTTTGTAACTGTTTTTCGTCGTAGAGTAGTATTGTCCCCTCACGGGGCAAGTGGTTCACTCATACCCCTCTTATTAACATTTTTTAGAGATGGCAATTGAAGAAAATCTTCATGCGGTTGGTGATGGACTTCTTTTAGTTCAAGACCCTATTTGAATCCGGGTTTTTTTTTAAAAATTTTTATTCTTGTATCTTTTCTTTTCTATTCTAGAGTCGCTCCGTGATTGCATAGGTAGCCTAGGATTCGAGTTCCTATTTTTGTAAGTTAAGAAATGTTGTATACGAATGAACTGTATTAAAGAATTAATTATAAATATTTTATTGAATTGATTTATTAGAATATAATGTATAGAATATATTCATGGTAAAATGATTATTTATATTTAACTACTCATGAATTAGTAAAGAAAGTTTCTCTCAGCTAAAGTCCATTTTTATTTATCTATTTTGAAATTCTATGCATGTCGAGTCATTAGAATGAGCTAGGTTTCGAGGTGAGTTCAGGCACACTCTCGTGCCGGTCATATGTCCTAGGTGGGACATGACAAAACTGCCATGAAGCTTGAGTTTTAGAAATTTAAGATTAATTTTCTATAAATTCTAAATCTTTTTGAATTATTTCATTTTGCATATTTTGACACATCTATTTCTAATAAAACTTGGTGTTTGGATTTGATTTTGCCCAGGAGTGCAAAAGGTTAAGTGTGGGGGAATTGACAAAAGGAATTTTTCCATTCATTCTAGTCCCTATCTTAGTCCTATTTCCAATTTAATATTGCAAATTCTCTAATTTCATTGTATTTTTAGATTTATTGGGTGTAAATTAATTATATAATTAATATGCTTCAATTTCATAATTTTATCCCAATTAATTCAATTGTGTATTCTTGTAGAGAATTAATTAGAGAATTTTATGATGATGTGGCGATGACAGTACCCTGACATGGTGCCACCTAGATGCTGACTGGGCATTAACCATGTTGACTGTATAAGTGGGGTCTATATTTCTTAACTATTTAGCAAATTTGAAGAACATCAAAAAATATTTGTTTTCCTACAGCAAAAACAAACGAAATTAGCAAAAACCAACAAAAATAAAAGTAAAAAATAATAGCAAATATTGTTAGTAAAAATAGCAAGTGGATCACACAATCATCTAAATTCTTGTAGCGAAAATAAAAGTCCAAATCAAAAGCATAAAACATCAATTTGAAGTTTGATTCATTGCATGGGCAGCAATTACAAGTCAGAAATAGCAGCAACAACCAGCAACAGAAAACTAGTGAAAAACAATAGCAATAAATGTCAAAGATGGACAGCACACAAGTTGGCCAAATTGCAATTTCTCCTTCTCTTCCCAGTTGTTTTAGAAAGGGCACTTTAGATCCATTTGAAATATGCTAGAGATCACCTTCCACCAATTTTGTAGCTTAGTTTTTACATAGTATTTTTCCTTCTTCATATATTTTTTTTATCTCCATGGAGTGTTAGATTCTATGTAATCAGTCCATGGATGAAATAGAGTTTGTAGCTTGAATCATTATGTTCAGATAAGTATTTTGGTTCTTAAATCTATTTCATTTTCTATTATGTACTCTTGCCTCTATTCTTGAGTTTAACTTGCATTGGTTAGACTAGTATGAATTAAAGTTCTGGTTTGTTAGTCTTATATGAGGATTAAACTTGTTGTAGGTACATAAATGCAGTTGCTGTATATGTGTAGTGAATAGAACATAAATTGGCATGTCAGTATGCGATTACAGGGCATGATTTGGATGAGGGCTTAATCAGATTGCACATTGGTTAGATATTAATGAATATTTTCTTAATTCTGATGGCAGAATTAAGGGTAAGGTTGATAATCTAATGGTAGAATTGAATTAGAAATTAATTGAGGGTAAGATTGTGATAGCTATAATTCCAGTGAAGCCATGGACTGATTGCATTAGTGTTCTGTGTTATTATTCTGTTAGCATTAGTGTTCACGTTTTAATTCTACATTTTTCTTCTGTTATCAACCCCTTTTTGTGATCAGTAGGTAATTAGTGTTTGAACAGTTAATTAGTGAATTAGAAGCAAGGCTCTAAGAGTGAGAATGACCTAGGGAGATCATTATACTGCAAATTACCATGAATTCAATTCTGGGCGATTTAATAGTCATAATGACATGAACCATTAGCCATTTATATCACATGCAACAAATCCACCAAGTTCAGGTTTGTTTTGAGGTGGATTTATCCTGTAAGCTCCCACCTCAAATTTCGATCAATAAGCGTCTTTTCCAAGTATTGTTTGAGAACACACATATTTTCACCCCTTTGCTCTCACATTGTCATCGTTCTTTTATTAATATCGTTTCTGAACGACAATGGGTTTAGTCGCCAAAAAATATTTTAAGCAGCCATGTTTCTTCAAAGTCAAAATTTGATGGCGCCAAGGAATTTGACAAATTTTTAATAGAAAAAATTTAGTTAGTGCTGCTAATTCTATATACATGCCATATTTGCAAAATTTAATACCCACAACTGCCCAAGCTTTTAACACTTCCAACTCAAACCATGACCTACTACCCACAACAATAGATTCATTACCAAATCGAGCACCTGTAGTTTTGCAGATCATCAAGCTTTTCTTCCACTTGTATGAGTGATAATAACAACTCTTCTATGGAACTTGAAGCAAACATGAATTTATTATAACACCCATCATATCCACCATTAAACCCAACAATAGAACAAATTAATCTTAATACCCCAAAAAATGTAACTCCACACTCCACAAACCCTTCACCCACTGCTACTCCTTATAAAACTCATCCTTATGACTTAGATTCTGGACTACGGATAGTCCTTTGTCTAAATCAGACTGAAGAAGAATCACAATATCAGCTTCTTCAACTAGACCCATCTTCACCCTCCAAATCTATGGTAGCCCTTACCTCTAAATTTATTGAACTCACCGCAAACTGCAGTCCCCCACTCCTAGTAATAATTTTTCACCACCTCCCCAACCGTTACAAGACTTCCTTGACACACTCAGACGATAAGTCTTGAACTACTCTAAATTAGACAATCCTTCGGAGGGGACTTCAAATCTGCCCCTTATGCCCCCCAACATGGGATCATCTTTTGAACATTGTCCTAACCAACCACATTCAAAGTAATAGGATGAAAGCTCCAAGGACCCTTCAAAGACAACAAAGCACCCTTGTCCTACCATTATTGAGAATACTAGACCAGACCTAGCCTCACATTTGATTTCCTCTAATCCTAATGAACCAATAAAATTGCTTGAGAGCTATTTATCTAGTCCTGAATCATGCTCAAATAGAAATAGTACCCTTAGAAACAATTGTTTAATTGAGAAGGGACCAATTCTTTACAACAACCTTAGCCCCACACTTTCTGCTTGATCTCATGGTCGCACTCATAACCTATATCCTAAACCTAGGAACAGGCAGCCTTGACTATTAGCAATCTTTTGCCTATTTTCTTTCTTGTAGCCTGCAACTCCTTTTATGCCAATCCCTATCTTCACCCTTCCCATATGAACATCCTCAGTGGAATGTTAGAGGTATAGCTAGCACCGATTTTAAAAGAGAATTTAGGGATTTGGTTACCTCCTATAAGCCCCGATATAGTTGTTTTGACTGAAACTCAAGTTAGTAGAGATCGTGCTAACTTTATTATCAATAGCCTAGATTTTGAAAGATTCATAAAAGTAGATGCCACGAGATTCTCTGGTGGAATTTGGGTTCTGTGGAACCAACAATATATTACTATAGAGCCAATAGCATATGATTTTCATGAACTTTTGTTTAAAGTCTAGGTCAGTATCCATACATTTGTACTCACTGCCTTATATGCTAGTCCAAAATTTTCTATTAGAAAATTACAATGGGAGAGATTAGCTAACATTTCTTTCTATATAAATCTTCACTGGCTTTTAATGGTATATTTTAATGATATATCTAGCCAAAATAAAAAATTTGGTGGAAGGCCCCCTTATAGATACAAAATGCAACCTTTTCTAGATTTCCTTGACAAAGCAAAACTTTTAGACTTAGGCTTCAAGGGACCTAGACTCACTTGGACAAACTGTAGGAATTTTGGCTCAACTATTAGAACTAGAATTGACAGAGCACACTCAAATGTTGCTTGGCTTAATCTTTTCCCTGAAACCCAAGTCATCCATCTCCCTAGGCTAACTTCATATCATTGCCCAATCTTGCTCCAAACTAAACAAACCCTCCCTTCTGGAGAAAAAACCTTTTAGATTTGAACCTTTTTGGATGAAACATCACACTTTCAAAGACTTCACGACTAGAATATAGAGCTCCCATCTTTTTGACCTTGATCACACAATTTCTGTTTACCAAACCAAACTAAGAAAGTGGAATAGAGAAAACTTTATAAATATATTCAGTGAATTAAAAAGAACTAAGGCTAGGCTTCATAGGTTGCAAAAATACATATGGTATAAAGATGATTCACAACTTTTGTTATCAGAATACAACCTTCGAGATAAGATAAAAGAACTATAGGCATATAAAGAAAGCATATGGCATATGAAATCTAGAATTAATTAGCTCACTCTTGGAGATAGAAACACTTCTTTCTTTCACACTTCAACCGTCATGAAAAGAAGAAGTAACAAAATTCTAAAATTGATGAAGCTCGACCAAACTTGGCTCTTTGACCAAAATGATATCCAAACTGAAATGCTAAATCATCTTTAAAACATATTCGCATATCCATCTAATAATCATGTCCCTACAAATATGGAATTATCTAGCTCCAATTTCCCAATGTTCAACTCTGCTTTTATTCACCATCTCACCTCTGTATCGGATGAATTTAAAATTAAAGAATCTGTAGATATCATTAGCCCTTTAAAGAGCCAAAGGGAAGATGGCCTGCATGCTATCTTTTAGTAATAGAATTGGGAGATTGTCAAACATAAACTAATCCCTGAAATCCAAAATATTTTCTCAACATCTAACATTTCAAGTGACTAGGGTAAAACTTTTCTCTATTTAATACCAAAACTCCAAACGACCATGTTCCATGCCACTTTAGGCCTCCATGCCTTTACAACACTCATTACAAAATATTATCTAAGATCTTAGTAAACATAATCAAACCCCCCTTCCTACCATTATTTCTCTATATCAGGGTGCTTTCACAAAAGGAACAAAAATCTCTAATCTCTTCCTTGTAGCAGAGGAAACTCTACATTCAATGAGCCACTCCAAAAGTAAAGATAGATGGCTAATTTTCAAAATTGACATTGAAAAAGCTTTTCACACCATCTCTTGAGTCTTTATAGAAAATATTCTTAAACTTTATCAATTTTCCCCTAGCTTCTACAATCTAATACTCTCCTGCCTTCGAAATGTACAATACATACCCATCATTAATGGAAGGAAATCTTCATCCTTTGATGCTACTAGGAAGATCTGTCAAGGTGACCCCCTGTCACCTTATATGCTATTTATGGCTATAGAGTACTTATCAAAGTTGATTCTTGAGAAAATCCAAGATAAAAGTTAGACCCTTTTCTCCTTCAAAACAAGAAGTACTTGTATTTCTCACTTCTATTTGTTGACGACATCCTTCTTTTCAGTAAAGCTTCTCTTGCAAACATATAAGCTATTAGGGATGTCATCACACAAGTTATGACTCTATTCTATAACACCTTTGATGTAAGAACTTCTTCCAATCTAGGTTCTTACCTGGGTCTACCTCTCAGAAATAAATATAGTAAAAATGACTTCAACTTTATCCTTGATAAACTTAATAAGAAACTCCAAGGCTGGAAAACTCACATTCTCTCAAAAATTGGAAGAACTCAACTTATTAACTCGCTCTCTCTAACATCTTAAACCACACCATGAGCTCCTTCCTACTACCTAAACACATCCTCAACAAAATAGACACTAAATGTAGAAACTTTTTCTGGGGCCATGATGTGAATAGGAAACAAAATCATACTATTAATTGGAACAAGATAGCTCGACCAAGAAACATGGGTGGCCTCGGCATTAAAAAAAGCTGAATTACAAAATAAAACAATTCAACTTCATTTAATTTGGTGACCAAAACATAGTCAAGAAAACCTTTGTTCCAAAACTCTTGCTGCAAAATATGGTCCTGATCCTTCTAAGCAAAAAAATCTCTAAACCTTTTCCTTTAGAGGAATACAAAAAACCTGGCCACTTTACCAATCCTTCACCAAAAATATTGTCAGGGATGGGGCCAATAATAATTTTTGGCATGATTTGTGGCTTGGCCAACCTTTGAGAAGCAGTATTGTTGGTCTTCTCCCCAAATATGAGGATAAAAAACTTGTTAAAAGCATCATTTCACAAATCCTAGATGGTTTTTACTAGCACTATGACACCCTTCCCTTTGTACTCCCACAAGAGATGATGTTGGAAATAATGGACATCCCTTATCACAAAGCTCAAACCCTCCAAGGGATAACATCATTTGGAACCTTACTACAAATGGCCTTTTTTCTTCAAAAATTACCTACCTCTGGTGCCTTAAACACTCCTCAAATACTCTAGGTAACATCCCTTAATCTGAAAACAAAAGCTTTGCCAGGATTTGGTAAGTGCCTTGTCACCCTCGTGAACAACTTTTCCTTTGGCAAGCATACCTTAAAGGGCTCCCTACAAACACCACTCTTTTCCCAACTAATTGTATTCCTACCGACATATGCCCTTTATGCTAGCTTCATTCCAAGACACATCTTCAAGATCTGAGAGATTGTTTCATATACAATCTCCATGGCAATCCCTTCATCCCCTTCAAAACTTCTTCAACCTAGACTATGAGGATCGACTTAAAACTAATTCAAAAATCACTTATCCAAATGTTTAAAGAATTCCTTGGATAACCATCTGTAATACTTGTGATTTTTGGATATTATGGAGGAAATTTTTCATTGCGTAGATAGGAAAAATATGAGGCTTAGAAGTGGTAAGGTTGTGGAATATTGAGTGGTAGAGAGTCGAGGAATGTATTAGTAGAACCAAGAGCATCAGGGTAGTTAGGAGACAGGTTGGATACAAAGAGGGACTAAAGTAAAATAAGGATAACTGTAGGGCACCTAGGATTTAGAAACACTTGAGGTAGGATATTACAGATTTCCTTTTACCAGTCTTGACTAAGGGTTAATTGGAGGGCAACGTAGTAATTTCACCCTGGTTGAGTATATATAGGTGGCCCTGCCCCTTTTTCCTCATTTCCTCCCTCTCTCTCTTCACCTTTTCTCTCATCTCTTTCTTTCTTCCTTTTCTTTACTCTTTCTCTGCACTTCAAATCCTTTAACCAAGCTTCAAGGGATGGATCTCGGGTGATGAGCAGAGCCTCTAAGAGCCTAGCAATGTAGGGAAAGCAAGGAATCGAGGTAAGAATTCCTATTTCCTAAGGTTTTCCCTATTTTCTAGTTTTAAGGGTATTTAGGATAAAATTGAGATTCCAGCCTCATTTCTTGATTAAAATTAGGGCTTTTGGTGTCTAAATGCTCCTTAGACATCAAGGATGAGATTCTATGGAAGAAATTATAGAAAACGATGGAGATTTGACCAGATCTTGGCCAAAACTAAGGAAGAGTCGTGGGTACAAAGCCGTGGCACCCCAAGCAAGACATGGCGCCTTAGACACTAAGGCTGGTGTGGCGCCCCAGGTGCCAGCCATTCCAAAGAACCTTGGATATTCTTCAATCAGCCATAACTCTTTCATCCAGACTCCATTTTAGGCAAACTTTATATCGTTGGAAAGCTCTTTAAGTCTAGTTTGCAAGGTATAATTTTTATGTTTCCAGTTGAGAGTTATGATTGAAGAAGTGGGTAAAGGTCGGGAATAGTATTAAGGAAATTTTATTCTGTAACCCTGATGTTTTTTACATGGTTACTTAATAGGAATGGTCGAGGAGCAAGGTGGCTATTGAGAGAGCATGGAATCCATGTGAGGGATCTATTTAGCTCTCCTTTACGTGGATATATACATATATGTATGTATGTATGTATATATATATATATATTTATATTTTAGGGGTTATTCTCCTAAATTGTTTTATATATATTTAATTGTTAAATGTATTCTATATGTAGGATATGTAATGGGAATTATTTGGGCTATGTGGATTGGTTGTTGTGTGGTGATAGTGTGGATGTATTGCATATATTCATTTGCATATTTATATTTTGGAAGGTGTGGAAATAGAGTGGGAAGCTATCCATTGAGTAATACTGCTGAGTGATGTCAATGGGTATGCATACACATTGAGGGTTGGTCTTCAATATGGTGTAGAAAGAGCAAGATAAACATTGCATTTCATTCATTTACATTATATATATTTTTAAGTATGGTTGTGCTATGATGTGTGTGGAATATATGTTTTGGTTGGGGATATAATCCAAGAAACCTAATGCATGTTTTGGTTGAGGAATAACTCGAGAAGCCAGACACATGTCATGGTATGGATATGACCCAATAGGTTAGATACATAATGGGATTTCTTGAGTGATAATCTGTGGGAATGTAAACCCATGTTGATTAAACTCTTGAGATGTGGTATGTGAGTGAAGACCCTTAAATAGGGTTACATACATTTAATACATATTGTATGTGTTTGTTTGGGGAAGGATGTATTGGGACGTGACACTGTATGCATGCCCACAAGCAGCTTGGTGTCATGCGGGATGAATTCTTGATTAGGTATATATATATTCTGTATATCTGTATAGTGTAGGGCTAACATTGGTGAGTCTGTGGTTTAGACTCACCTTTTCACAGATACAGGTATGCAGGAGCAGTTAGGTCGAGGGCTCGAAGGTCGAGGATGCCTGCCCATTTTTTAAGGCAAGGTAATATATTTTTATTATAGTTCTCTAGTGTACTTAATAATCATATGGGCCACCACCTATGATCCTACAGTAGAAATTTAGGCTTGTGGCAGTGTTGGTAACACAATGTTTGCATCAGTCACAAGTTAGGGTTCGGGTCGTGACACCATCTTTGTCTACTCTTTTAAAAAATTGGGCTTTTGAGAAATAAAATTTCTTCCAAAATATCACTCTTCCTTTTGTAACTTCAAAAAACCACATCATTTCTAAAGTTGTAGAATTCTGGTCTTCTTTACAGCCAAAAGAAACAATAACCACCACCTAAACCTCTCCCACTTCCTCTAATCCTATTTGGAAAAAACCAAAATTTGGATGGTGTAAGGTTAATATGGATGGATCTACCAGGGAAAAGCACATGGCTTCTGGTGGTATCAATAGATCAAATAACGGTGAATGGATTTTGGGTTTCACCAAGTATGTTGGTCTAGGTTACCCTCTCTTAATTGAAGCGTGAGGGCATTTTACAAGACTACAACTGGCTGTAAATTTAAGAATTCAAAAGCTAGAAGTTGAAGCTGACAGCCAAGATCTCTACAATCTCACCACAAAGGATTTCTCTAACAACCATCCCCTTTTTGTCATCATTTCAAACTATAGGCTTCTCATTTCCAAGTTTGAAGATGTTCAGATTAGGAGAATCTCCAAAAATCAAAACTCATGTGCTGATAGACTAGCAAGCAAGCAATAATTGGAAGACTGCCAATTAGAACATATGCTGCCCCCTCCATTGGTCAGCTAGTAATACTCATGATCTTTGTTATTAATAGATTTGCTTGGCATATTTTATTTCCAACCCCTCTGTATTGTTTCGCTGTGAATGGGGTTTTTTTCTTTATCTTATAGCTTTCACATTTATGTTCTTCTGTATGACAGACTTTTCATCTTTTTAATTTAAGTTTTCCCTTTCTACCAAAAACAAAATATTTAGTGTTAGTTGGAACTAACGCTGAATTATGACAAAATATATAAATTTTACTTTTATTGTTTCAATTTATTTTATTATTTTTTATTACTAGTTAATGTTAGTTCTAACTGACTCCAAATATTGTTGGAACTAATGTTATTACTAGGCATTCAATGTTTTATTTTATTTTATTTATTTTATTTTTTTACATTAGTTGTACCTGAGGCTAAACTTAACATCAATCTTAACTAATGCTGAGATTAAGCTCTTGTATCCCTGTCTATTTGATTTTCCATTTTTTTCATTATACAATGGCCTAAATTGCAGTATTGATACACAATTAGTAAATTATCAAGGAATAAGTCTCAAACAGGTCTATAATTGATAGTAAGACTATCATATAAAATATCTAAGATGAAACTTATACTATTAAACAGTCTTAGCAAGTGTGACATACTGTTTAATAGGACAATAGAAATGAAGTATATAAAATCCATGCTTGATTAATGTAGATCCTTTCTTAAGCTATTAGAAAAATTAAATGATTGAAAAGTTTCAAACTTGGATATCTCATTCTAAAACTTATGAAATGAAAAATTTATAAAATTAATTTTCCATTACAATGCCATATTGTTCCTTATGAAAAATAACTGGTATATGCTAAAAGATATGCAATGTACGTAGCCACCAAGCATGACCAGGATATTTCTTTGATTTATTTACATTGAAAGTAATATTATTTAAAATATCATAAATCAATTAATACACGTTGCATTAGTTAGGGGTGGAAAATTCTAGTTCTAGCCATAATAATAACAATAGTAAGTGAAATCTCTAATACATAAGTTTGGTTTAAGATTGAATCCCTATTGATAAAACTTTAATTAAAAATTAAAATATAAAATTATTTTATTTTTATTATAAAACGAAATCAAGTTGGCCCAGTCACGAAAGTTGGAATGAAACTCGACTATAATCAAGTTCGTTCTACTTATTACACTAATTGGTCATAACAAACGTTCATCTCAAATTAAGCATTAAAATCAGAAATTATGTCTACACAAGCCATACCAAAACAAGCATAAACATAATACAAAGAGGCAAGTGAAGAACAGAAAATGAAATGGGAAATGGATCAAAATACTTATCTGATTAAGCTCCATGATTCAAAATACACATTCCAGTTCATGAATGACTAATTACATGAAGAGTTTTAGCCCTCCGTAGGGACTAAAATGAAATTACACAAAAAAAATCAACAAAAAACCTAAGCTACGATTTTTTTCTAGAAAATGGAAGAAGGAGAAGGTCTTCAACAAGAGAAAAATGGAATATGATGTGTTCTTAAACTTCAGCAAAGGAGGAGGACAAAAATGCAAACTGATGTGGGTCTTTTCACTCTGAATTTTGGCCATAAAATGCCGCATTGATGTGTAGAAAATTACATAGAAAAAATGTTGCAGAATTCCTCTTCTCTAGTGAAGAAAACAACTTGTCACTCTTGTATAAAATCTGGACATCATGCATGCAAAAGTGCATACTACTTTAAAAAAGGGGCCTACATAGTCAACAAAGTTGTTCAACATCCAAGGTGGCAAAAAGCATCCATATAAGCAGCCATGTCATCAACCATGTCCATGTCATTACTTAATCTTCCAATAATTTAAATATGAAATCAAGAATGGAATTAAATTAGGCCATAAATCAACTAAGTCCTAAATTTATAAAATTAAAGCATATTCAATTTATAATTATTTTGAAACAAATAAATTTCAAAACATAATAAAATTGGAGAGTTTGTAAGATTGAAGTAGTAATGGGACTAAGTTACAGACTAAAATGCATATAAAAATGCTCAATATCTAATCCCCCATCACTTAGCCTTTTGCACTCTTAGGTAAAATCAAATTCAGAACACCAAAAGAAAAATGTGGAAAATATGCAAGGATGGAACAATTCAAATTTGAAAAGATTTAGCACTTAAAGAAAATAAATCTTAAATTTCTAAAAATTAAGAATAATGGCAATTTATTTGACAAGAATGATTTCAAGCAATAATCTACTCACAAGGGGAGGTGTTTACTCTATAATCTCTCAAGTGTTTAAGGTAATTCTCTCTAAATTTAACCTATCATAATATCACTACCACATGCTTGTCAAGAATCTAAATCTCCACTACTTATATTCAAATGCGTGCTTGAATCAAAAGGACTTTACAAGGTTGTAATGTTGGTAGGAAAAACACTTGGAAACAATAAAAATTGGAAAGAAAGAACATGAAACAAAGTGGAGAACAACTTAAGTGAAGAGCATTAACCAATAAACACACAAGAGATTGAATAAAAACTAATTTTGGGTATAAATAGTCTATCTACTCCTCTTTCCTTTCTTTCTTTTGTTCTCCTTTCTTTTCTTTTTCATTTTCTTTTTTTTTTTGACGTCATCATTTTTTTTCAATCAATTTTCTTTTTCATATTTTCTTCTTGAATGGCTAATTTTTTTCTTGCTTGGAATTAGAAAGATTAAATTATAAATATCCCCAAAATTCACGTCTTTTCCCACACAACAATCTCTCTAAAAGAATTTAAAAGCTCTTCACATCTCAAGTTTGGAAAGGAAAATTCTGGTTTGAAAGGAAAGAGTGGTGAAAAATGCAAGAAAGAAAGTGGAAAAAAGCCATAAATTGGCACACAATGGAAACAATTACAAAGGATGGCTATTTGGCCAAAAATAAGTCACAAAGATCCAAGACAAGTTCTACAGTGAAAATCAAAATAGGGAATACACATAAGAAGAAAGAATAACATGTTGCAAACATATTCAATTAGGCTTAAATCTTCACGGTTAAAAGACTATTACTAAAACTCATTGAAATCAAATTCATTGCCATTTTAGCTTGACCTCTAGAAAAACAAGATTAAATTCTAATCATGCTAAATGAATCCAAATCTCAACTATCCCATCATGCATAATTTCACACCAAAACCTCTGCAAAATCCAAAATAAAGGACTAAAAACTAACATAAAAGCATACTAAAATTTTGCAACAAAGCTTATGCTAAAAAGCCCAAAAAGTGCAGAAACAAGACTAAAACATAACAAAAACACATAAAAACACCACAAAAAAATTTTAAAAAGCTCATGAAAATTCAAGACTATTTCATAATCCCCCTCCCTCAACACTTAAATTTTGCATTGTGGTTCATGCTGCTACAATGCTGAATTGTCTAAAATTAAATTTGTGGCAATCTTGCAATATATTAATCCCTAGGTCGTATTCTCTCAAGGAGCTTTGCTTCTAATCACTAATTAATTATTCTAACACTAATCTAGACTAATTACACTAATTAAAATCTAATTAACATGGGGGTGTTGACAAAATTAAAACATAAAATAGAGATTAAATCAACAACACAATATAACAGAGCAAATTTGCAACAGAAACAGAATAGAACAAACAACAACAATAGGATAGAATATGCAATCAATCCTTGATTTCCCTAGAAGTGTAATCATCCTCATTCCATTCTCTAAATTAATTCCAATTCAATCTATTATTTCGGTTGTTAACTAATATTTCCAGAAAAATCTCCTAGAACTAGATTACACTAAGATTATAGTTAAGAAAACCTTCGCTAATCACAACCTAATGTATCCCGATTAAACCCTAACTGAAATCTTGCCTCACTATCGCATATTGACAATCCATTATTGTCTAACTTACTAATCTTGCACAGTAACCATATATATACAAGTCTAGCAAGATTTATCCTCTAATAAAACTATTAAA
The DNA here is from genome assembly GCA_037074585.1 of Biancaea sappan. Classification (NCBI taxonomy): domain Eukaryota; kingdom Viridiplantae; phylum Streptophyta; class Magnoliopsida; order Fabales; family Fabaceae; genus Biancaea; species Biancaea sappan. The sequence continues at coordinate 71,356,857 of CM073492.1, read as the reverse complement.
AACAGAAATCAAATCCATACGTTCTTTCCAACCAAAAAAATATATAGAAATGAAAACAAGTGGCAAAATAGGGACCAAAACGAAAAAGATTGAATTCGATATACTTATCTGACCAAGAAATTCAAATTACATATTCTAGTTCCACCATTAATTGGTTACAAAAGGTGTTTTAGCCCTCCATAAAAACTGAAACGAAAATATATAGAAGAGAAAAAAATGCAAAGAACCATAAGCTACAGAAGAAGTGAGGAAAAAGAAGGTCCTAACACCTGAAAATGAAGTTTGAATACATGTTGTTTCAAGTGAAAAACAATGGGATCCACATCCAATCATCACTCAATCAACATCCTAGGTGGCAAAAAAGCCTATGTAAGTGGCCACATTAGCGTTTAGGTGGTGCCATGTCAGCAAATTACTTTTCAATTATTTATCTACAAAATAAGCACAAGGATTAATTGGGATAAAATTATGAAATTGAAGCATGTTAATCCTCTAATTAATTTACACCCAATAAGTCCAAAATATAATAAAATTAAAGAGTTGGCAATATTAAAATAACAATAAGACTAAGATAGGGACTAAATTGCATATAAAAATGCTCGATATCACATTGTCCTCAATGCAAACAACAATTATCATCAAAGCGCAATAGAAGACATGAGAATAAAAGAGAGAAGGGATTAGAAATAGACTGATGTTAGCGAAGCACACCACTTCCACTTCTTCCAATCTTATGGCACCAACTGCCAGAAGTTTTCTTAAGAGCACGTGGTTGGATGTTACAAAAAATTAATTGTTGAAGGCCAACCTGCTTAAAAATTGAAAAAGTTCCTCTTGCCAATGAGGGATCAAAGCAAAAAATGAAAAGAAGGAAATAAGAAATAAGAATCTATCTAAATTGGAATTTAAAATAAAAAGAGAACTACTTTTTAAAACATAATTAAAATTAAAACTCCTATCTAAAACAAAATTGTCTAAAATGAAACTATTATCTATAACAGAATCTACACTACAACTATCATCTACAAGAGCATCAAAAGTAAAAACAGAAACAAAAAGTGAATGAAAATCAGAAAAATAGAAACATAATCAAAATCTACACTAGAAACAAAAGCATAATTAGAAATAGATGAAAGATAAGAATCTAGTTGGTCACAAACGGATTTTTTAACATTAGACTTGCCAAGACTTAAAACTTTTTCAATTTCCATACATGCTTGGGACAAATTAGAACCAGACCTATCACATGAAAAATCATCCACAATCTCAAGAAAATCAGATACCATCTTATGCTCAAAGTTAACACATACATCTACATCATCCACCAATGTCTTAATAAAGCTCATAGAATGCACAGTTGAAGAGGACTCTTCCATGGATTGCTCTAATACATTGAAATGAATTTTATTGCCAACAAACTCCATGGAAAGAGTACCATCATGCACATTGATAATGGCTTTTGATGTTTTCAAAAATGGTCTACCCAGTATCAGTGGTGCATGGCCATGAGTGTTAAAATTGTCTAACATATAAAAATCTACAAGAAAGATAAAATCTTTTACCTTCACCAAAACATCTTCTACCACTCCAGATGGGTAAGCTATAATTCCATTAGCTAATTCTACAACTACTCCCGTAGAAGAAAGGGTCCTTATTTCTAAAATTTGGTATAATGTCTTACGCACGACATTGATTGAGGCACCTAAGTCCAGCAAGGCATTGGGGAACTCCTTATTTCCAATGGTACAAGGAATGATAAATGTGCCCGGATCTTTGCACTTGGACACTACTGGTGGTTCGATCAAGGATGATGTATTTTGGCTCAATTTAATTTTCTCATTTCCCCTAAGATGCCTCTTGTAGGTACATAACTCCTTAAGATATTGGCATACTTAGGGATTTGTATAATGGCCTCTAACAATGGTATGTTCACCTCAACCTTCCTAAAAGTCTTCGTAATTTCTTTTTCTATATCAAGCTCAGAGACTCTAGATTCGGTCGACCTCCTAGGGAAAGGTAGTGCGCTATGGATCACCTCATCATCCTTCTCTTTCTGTTCAGAGCTGCCTAAGGATGAAGGAGACTCTCTCTACCTATCTAATTTTTCTAACTTAGTGGAAGTGAAAGGGTTGGATCTACTACTTCTTTGCCACTTATCAAGGAAATGGCACTTATATTATCTCTTGGATTGACCATAGGTTGGGAAGACTATAACCTTGGTTCTTAAGCTGATTTATGGTGCTAGCTAATTGGCCTACTTGAGTCTCCAAATTTTGTATACTAGATTCAGTTCTTTGCTGGAATTGGATAATGTTAGTGGCTAATTGGTTAATCATATCCTTTGAGCTAGGTTATGGTTTCCTAGGGAGTGGAGGAAGAGGGACATTGCTTGGGCTAGGAGCACTATACCTATTTTGAAAAAGGTTAATTTAAAGTACTCCCATACCTCATATTTGGATGGTCTTTCCACCCAGGATTGTATGTGGAAGAGAAAGCGTCATACTTTGACTGATGGGAATATTGTGGTTATGAGGGGCCAGGAAAAATGCCAGCGCAAGACTTAGTATTGTCTGGCAATTAAGGACATTAGTGTGCGCTATGAGTGGCCATAGAGTAAATGCCATAAACTGAAGGAGGGAGGGAGGGTGGCTGTCTTTGCATGAGTACTATTTGCCTTACCATGGATACTAATTCCTCTATCGTATTCTCTATTCTTTGTTGGTCCAGGGGAGTCCTAATCTTATTAACACTGGTGGGTGAGGGTACATTCATCCTAGTTCCAAATTGTTAGGCATTTTGTGCCAACTTGGCAAGCAAATCTCTAGCCATAGTTGGCGTCTTATCTACAAATGTCCCACCAGAAGCTGATCTACCATACATGTCTCTATAGTTATCAATCCCTCATAGAAATATTGCATCAGGAGTTAGTCACTAATCTAATGATGAGGATAACTAGCACATAATTTTTTGAACCTCTCCCAATACTCATGTAAGCTCTCACCTCTTAATTGCATAATCCCATAAATCTCCTTCCTAATGGCAGCGGTTCCTGAAGTTGGGAAGAATTTCTCCAAAAACATTATCTTAATTATTCCTATCTAGTAATGGTTGTAGGGGGTAGGTAATAGAGCCAATCCTTGGCAGCTCCACCTATGGAAAAATGGAAAGCTCCCAATTTTATTATTCTTCTTCTACCCCTTGAGGTCTCATAGTTGAACAAAGTACATGAAACTCTTAAATTCTTATGAGGATCCTCTCCTACTAAACCATGAAACTTAGGAAGGAGGTGGATAAGCCAGATTTTTGCTTAAAGGTGGCATCTAAGTTAAGGTAATTAATGCACAAAGGTTGATAAAGCACATCTGATGTAGCTAGCTCCTTAATGGTCTTATCAGCCCTATGTTCATCTCTAATTTCAGCCCTAATTTTAGCTCTATTTGTATTCTAGTTATCCATGGCATTTTGGTTGTTTTTATCTCTCTAATCCTACCAGAATCAAAGCCACTCAGGTTAACTAGAAAATCAGATTCAGTGTCTGACTCAGAATCTATTTCTACACTATCTATTATGCCACTAATGAAATCAGACAACAAGTCACTAACTATACTACTCTTAACACTATTATTACTAAATAGCCCATGAAAGGTCTTCTCAATTTCAAGATCAAAACTAGCTAATTATTCTTGAACATACCTTGGTATAAACTAGGAAGGGGAAACACACAAGAAATCACAAAAAACAGTGCTTCTACTATTGTTTCTTTGCCCATCCTATGTAAAATAGCCAAAATTTGATCAGCTCAAAATTAAATGATTTTTCTTTGAAAACTCCTTTAGAAGTTGGAGACATAAAAAAAAATAGAACTCAAAAATAAAATCTACAAAAATCAAACCAAAATCACAAGAAATTATAAAAATCAAGAAAAACATTGTAAAATGGAAAAAAAGAGTCTAAACGTTGGAATCGCTAGGAGCCTTCCTCAGAACGTTGACATTTAGTGGACTACTAGCTTTTAGGTCAATCGGAATTAGTTTGAGAAAAATGAATAGTAACCAAATAGTAACTGGAAATCCCAAAAAATCGAAAAACTTGCAAATCACTTCAGCTAATACCAAATGTCACGACCCTCTTTTGGGTATATGACTGAAGCAGATGGTGTCCTAGCCTACACCGCCATAAGCCTGACCTTTTCTTAACCCATATTCTTTCATTGGCTAGATTACCTTTATTTTTAAGCAATATAGACTTAATTCTTGCCACACATATGGTTATCGAAAAGAAAATAACATTTCTTCATTGACCATAAATGAAAATACTAGAAAATACTGTCTTAGAATTATACGTACACATTTCCAAGAGTTCTCATTCATAATTACTCAAAAATAAGTTAATTACACAACATAGCATAGCCTACCCAATTACAGTGCCTTTCTAGAATCTCCTACCTATATAAATATATAAATATAACTACTATGGTGTTACTGTACCCTGAACAAAGGGGGAGGTCCTCTGAATATGCACGTCTCCTAGATGTAGGGTTCTTCGTACAGGAAACTATGAGGGGGGTGAGCCCAAACCATGAGACTCACCCAACAATAGCCCTACCTGACCACACACGACTACGCATGCAACAATATCAATTATAAAAATATTTACTCTTTATACATAATTATAATATCATATTTTATAATTTATGACATGCTATATTCGATGATTCTCACACATATAGGATCCTAAAATAACATAGGGCATTCATAATCACAACTTAATACACTTAAACATAATACATACATCATGATCATAACAATGCATACACATTCACATCTTAACACATAAATATTTATAAGTCTACCATCCTCCTCGTTCTTTCCTCACCTCCACATCACATTATACCCCCTTATTTCCTCGCACGTTTCCACCAAATACATCTACACATGGGACACAAATCTCTTGCTATACATAGTATTTTCCCACCCTTATTTCCTTGCACATGGTAAACCATGAATTTTACATGTAATAGTGCCTTTTGACAATGTGCCTGCCGACACATGTCGCTTTGGCACAAATTCATCTTGGACATTCCTCTCTTGATTGCTACAATTATTACATGAGCTTCCTTATTACATATTGTCTCCACACATAGTAAGGGTTGAAGTTTCCTAAATTGATTTAAAGTTTCACCACGATGGTAAGCAATGCTTCAACCCCTTAGCAAGAAATAAACTCCTCATGTATTACCAAGTCTCATAAATCATATGTAATTACATGAGAATGTGCTCTTTGGGTAATCAAAAGAAAAATATGGAAATTCATTTATTAGCCCAAAGGCCACGTACTTTCCCGAAGGCCACATACGCTATTACAAGCATAACACATTATTTCTCATCACATTACATACTTAAGACATGTATACAAGGCTTAACGTACACTCATGACAATATTTTAAATTTGGAATCATTACATATCCTTTGAAGCAAATTATGCTTGAACATTTATGTTCTTTCACATACACAACCCATTCACAATTGGCCTTAAATTTTCTCTACAATTCACGCTTTGTATATAATTTCATAACATTAAAATTCAAACTTATGAATTTCAATAATGCTAACTTCCACAAGCATTATGTATGATCATATGGTGAATATGCAAGGCTTCATCATAAAATTTAGCATACACATAATTCTTTTCTTGACTTAATTCTAGAGACAACTTAATGATTTAAATAACTGAACCAAGGTAAAGATATCCCTCACCTTTGCTTAGTCTTTCCTTACTACTTTACTTCTTTAAGGTGGATATATAAGCTCCAAAATGCCCTAAGAAGATACAAGAAATCAACCAAAACCTAGGGGCCAAGACAACATGAAAAAAAGGGGTCAAAATCCAACACTTGGAGAAGCTTTAGGGGGTGGGGCTTGGGCGCCCATGGCTCCACACAAGAAAATTGGTTCTGTCAAGTGGCGATAGGGCACCCATGGTGCCACTTCTCAGTGCTGGGCCCTCTTGGCTACCTAGATCATGGCACTTGGGTGCCTAAGTATGGGCAACCATGGATGAAGCTTTGAAAATGCTCCATCCAAGGCCAATCTTTCTTTCCTTGGTTCCAACACCTCATGGGTTTATCTTGAATACATTTAGGCAATATAAAGACACTTAAAACAACCCTTAAAACTCTGAAATTGAAGCTATATTCAAGGAGAAAATATTTCAAGCAATTCTTCCTAAACTCATTCTTTCAAAAACTTAAATTTCCTTCCAATGTTCCAGCTACATTTAGCAAAAGTTTTCATCCATCAAAAATTGTGTTGGCTCTCGCACTACACGACCATCTTAGCCATGAGTACTAGTTTTGTAACATACATACTTTTATACACAGGTTAGATGAGTAGAAGACACTTAACACATTTACTTAGTTCATAGATGTACTTCCTCATAGATCATTAGCCCACTGGATACACCCAGGGGTGGTTCAATCCTAACCACTTAATATACACATTAATATACAGATACATTATTCTCATTTATATATATATATATATATATACATATATCATACACATACAGACAAGGCACATATTATGCATTTATGATCAATAAACATACACAGATTATCAAAGGCGTACATGATGGAAGTACCTAAGCTCTCTTAACGTAGTTTTTGGACCTCTTAAGTATAGTGCATACATCAGGTCTGTCCTCGTCTTGTCATATTTTTACCTCTTCTTCCTTGACCATTATAAACCTCTTAGTTAGACCCTCCTATATCATAAAGTATAGAGGAAATCCTGCTCATACTCGATAATAATTGGGGACACTTTCTTTTAATGTGGCTCACTTGTCCACATCTGTTACACATGACCTTTGGCAAAATAACACGCCCCTCGATGAAATTTTCCATACATAATGCACTTGGGCTTACCATATCTGGATCTAGAAAGATTGTGGGGGACTGAAATTTGTTAGGTCTCACCATCTAAATGAATTCTGTGGTATTACCTATAAGCTAGACCGATGGCTCCTCCATGAGCCTACTATGATGATTGCCCTTTATATCGTTTCCATGCTTACACCTCTTTGACAATGTTTCCATTGATACATGTCCCTTCAACATAAATTCATCTCGGACATTCCTCTCTTGATTGCTACAATTATTACATGAGCTTTTTGTTAGATATTGTTTCCATACATGCTAAGGGTTGAGGTTTCTTAAATTAATTTAAAGTTTCCCCATAATGGAAAGTAATGCCTCAACCCCTTAGCAAGCAATGGACTCCTCATGCATTACCAAGTCTCATAAATCATAGGTAATTACATGAGAATGTGCTCCTTGGGCAATTAAAAGATAAATGTGAAAATTCAGTTATTAGCCCAAATGCCATGTACTTGCCCAAAGGCCACATACACAATTACAAGCACAGCACAATATTTCTCGTCACATTACATGCTCAAGACATATATATGAGGCTTAACGTACATTCATGACAATATTTTAAATTTGGAATCATTAAAATATCCTTTGAAGCAAATTACATTAGACCATTTATGTTCCTTCACATACACAACCCATTCATAATTGGCATTAAAGTTTCTTTACAATTCATGCTAGTATATAATTTTATAACATTAAAATTCACACTTATGATTTTCAATGATGCTAACATCCACAAGCATTATGCATGATCAAATCGTGAGTATGCTTGGTACTATTCATTGAAAAACTCTCGGAAAGTGTACTAAGTCAACAAGTAATATAGAAGTAAGTAGAGTATCGATCCCACGAGGATTACAGGAGTTAAATACCAATTTCGCTATTCCTAACTATCTAGACGATCAATTTTTAATGTGTGAGATTAAACTAAACTAAATTAAATAGTTGACAACTACCTAAATTACTTATGATTGGCAAAAGTTAACACAAATAAAACTAAGGAAAGTATTAAGAATTTGAAAATTATCAAAGTGTTAGGGATATGATTTCACTAGCCTATCCAACTACAGTCTGAATTTCTATTTTAATCTAAGTTCTTAATTTCTACATTGATGGTTAAAGTCTCAATTCTAGTTAAAACCCAACCCCTTAGCGAATTAACTCTCTTATCCTAATCAAATATCCTAATTCCTTAGACCAATTTAATCAAGAAAAGGCAATAAGAGCAAATGAATTTAGTCACAATCACACAAATAATTTATCTATCCCTAGGTCAAATTAATTTGTGGAAATTATTTCAATAGGCATGTTCATGTATGAATTTTTCAATTCTCTACATAAACCCTAATTCAGTTCTCAAGTGGCCAAATTTGAGGAAACAGTAGGCACAAAAATAATTGCTCAATAAAAAAATAAACTTAGATTATCATAATTAAATTCAAAATATAGAATTCAAGAGAAGCTACATCTTCTCCCTAACAAAGAGAATTTAGCTACTCATGATATATAAAACATCCATAATAACATAATGCATGAGTTTTGCCATTAAAACTAAAAAAGAATGAAGAAAATATGAAGAAGCAAGAAGAAGATATGAATAAAAAAGTCCAGGAGCTTTCCAACGTATATTCCATGTCTTACTCCCTTTCTTTCTCCAGTGTCTCTCTTTTTTCTTCTTCCATAAAAGATATATAAAAATCATTAAAAGATATATAAAAATCACTTTGACAAATATTAATCTTAAATTAAATCCTAAAAGAAAACTAACCAAAATAAATTTTAATATAATTTAAATGATAAATCCTAAACTAAACTAAAAAAAATAAATTATAAATCCTAAGGTAAATCCTAAAGAAAAAATTATTCTCTATAAAATTAAACTAAACAATTAAAAAGACTAAATAAAATTAGAAAAAGACTTGAAATCATTTAATTTACTCAATTTATTAATTAAAAATATAGGTTAAATAAATCTATAAAATAGAGTTATCACACCCCAAACTTAATATTTTGCTCGCCCTCGAGCAAAAGTAAAGCTCCACAAGAATGCCAGTTGATCACCCCATGTAATTCATCTTGAAAGATAAACACTAATCCTCAATAATTGCATAGAATAAGATGGTAAACAAAAAAGTAAAGCAATTCTAACAATGTTTAAGTTTGAAAGATAATAATCCGTTTTCTCATACTCTTGAAGTGTATGTGTGAGTAGCCAACAATATTTTTATGCAAATATTAGAATCAATTATATATTTACCAAACTATACAACAAAACCTCAAATATAGACTTCATATGCTTAATCTTTTATCCTCTCTCCACTAAAGTAAGCAACACATAAATAAAGATTAATAGGTTTTTCTCAACTTGTAATAGGACCAATGGTTAGGGGTAAAAAAAGAAAAGGAACAAGTGAATCACAAAATACAAGAGAATAAATAATGCATAGTATAAACACAAATCTCTAAACTTTTATACTATTCAATTTAACCTTCCTTTTTCTTTTTTTTTTCTTCAGTGTCAACTCCCCTAAACTTGGATCATTTCAATCCACTTTTTTCTTTTTCATTTTTCTTTTTCTGAGGGGTTGAACACTTTTGGCTTCATTCATCTTTATTTTCATGTATACTTTTTTTTCTCTCATTCCAACCTCCCTTCCTTCAGGATTTTATTATGCACCACTTACTCTCTTAAAAGGGTAGATAACTTTTTTTTTTGCCAAAGAAAAATTAATTTCCAATTATTTCCACAATAAAAAGGCTCAAAGTGGGTACTAGTGGTAAATACCTAAAAATAATAATAATAACTCCAAGGCTCAAAATTAATCAAACAATGCCTAAATCATTTCTCTATTCACATGCTACTTAGAATTTCGCCTCTGAAGAATATGGCACCAAGTTCTAGAGTCCTAAAATTAAGATAAAGCATATATTTCAATAAACATAAAAATTTCATCTAGAAATTTACACTTTAAATCTTGACTGGCTAAAGTGCTCAATAATTTTTTAAGAGTTAAGAAAATAAAACCACTATTAATTAATCTTTTCCATTGCTAAAATTATCTTTAATTTCTAGTAAAGCATCTTTCCTATGGCAATTAATTTTCATCATAGGCACTTGACTTTTCATAGGATAAAACTACAAAAGCAATTAATAATTTTTAGATATTTTCAAATGAATATTCAAGGCAAGTAAAATTTAAGTTCTTCCATTTTAAAACACAAATTGAATGACCAAAAGATTCTCCAATCTAAAACCAAATTCGCCAATCAATTTGCAGAAAAAATTAAAAATTTTGGTAAATTTTAAAGTAATATTTTCGTACCCCCAAACTTAAAATGAAGCATTGTCCTCGATGCTTTAAAACATGTTTTTCAAAAGTTAAGGGGACTAGGAGCTAAGAACCTATTATTCAATCACAATTGAGTAAATCAAGGATATTCCATCAACAAATGTACTGAAACAAGGCATAGAGGAGTTAATTGCCAAATGTTCATACTACTCATTCTCAACCAAATATTAATAACAGTTCAGGCTAAATGATTTAACAATCCATATTTTTAGCAATTCAACAGTATATCAAAATAATATCACTAGCATAACAACATAGGTACCAATTCACTCAGCAAAATCATATCATCACCCACACTTCTTCAATTCAACAGTAGTTCAAACAACAAGTCATCAGCAATCATAGTAATTCAAGCCAACAAAACTTCTAAAATTTAAAACCACAATTTCATATAATCAACTTTCAAATTCTTTCAATAAACAATGCTTAGTACAAAACATGTGATTTTAAATCATAGGATATTAAGTTCTAAAATTCACAGTTTTAAACATTTAATTTTTAGTTTTGAGAATACCTAAGTTTCCCAGTCAAGTTACATGCTCTTATCGTAATGTTTAGTACAGAATAGGCCAATTTTAGTACACAGCAAGGCAAGTTATAATGTAAGTAAAACTACTAGCAAGTTAATATTAATATTAATGGAAGGAAAAAGTTACCAACCTTGATTCTTGGTACCCAAAGTGATAAATTGATAACATGCATTTTTCATTTATTTTACTCCTTATTTTAGTCCTTTTTGCCTCTTTAATTTTTCCAATTCTCTAATTTTATTATATTTTAAAATTTATTGGGTGTAAATTAATTATGGAGCTAATATTTTTGAATTTTATAATTTTAAGAGATTAATTGAGAAAGACCCAATTTAATTCATTTTTTATCTTGCAGAAAAATAAATATTAGAGAATTCAAATGCTGACTAGGATGCCACCTAAGCACTGATGTGGAATAAATTGATGACGTGGCACAATTTGATGATTGGGCTTTGAATATTGATTGTTGACCAGTGGGCCCCTTATAGCAATTATTTCCCCACTTGTATTGTGTATTTCTTCTTTCCACCAAGCAAAATAATAAGGAAAGAGGATATGATGCCTACTACAACTTAGGCAACAAAGAAAGCTAGTAGAAGACAAGTGGTCGAAACATCAATTTGAAGTTGAGGTCCTCACATGTGCAAAAAGCAAAAGGTCATTTGAAGATTGATTTACAATATTCCACCAACCAAGCTCCATTACGCCAAAATTGAAGAAAACAAATGAAGAAATTACCTACAAAACTCTCTCACCTAATTGACTGGAATTCTTGCTATCATGTGTTCTAGGCTATAAATAGATGAGTCAATCAAATAAAAATAGAGATCATACATATCTGGACCTCATGACTGCAACTGAGAAGGCATCTTCTAGAGCATTCTTGGAGCTTTGCTAGAGGGAAAGGAAGCCTTCCCACTTGAGAATGGCTCTCATTCTCCCATTTTCTTCCTTTTTTTCATGTTTTCTTAGTTTTTGTTATATTTTCTATTTTTTTGTTTTATTTAATTTTTTGTATTTTTTTCGATTGATGTAGTTTGATTTATGAAGTTTTGTTGTTTAATATATTTAATTTTAAAGCAATTTCATTTTAAAGGAGTGATTTTACCAATTAAATTTCTTTTTGGATGCGTGATTATCATTCAACGATGTTTGATATTTTTATCTATTTTAGATCTAGGTAGATATTAATCAAGACATTGTAATTCCACCATAAATCAGATTATCTAAATTTAAATAATTTTATTTATGCAGCTTGAATGATTTTCTTTAGCTTAATTATTTAATTAAATTGTTTATCTAAGATTTTAGTCAATTAATTTGATTATGTCAGATTGTTCTTCAAGATTCTAAACTAACTCATAACATGCAAGAGTATAGATATATACATATGTGTGTGTATATGTGTATATGTGTAACTCCCCAGCTCCTTGGGTGTTACTGTCGATGGTATATCTCTGTGAATGCAAAAATATGCAAAAAAAAAATTTCATTTGCTTAAAAGGGAAATGTTGTATAGTAATGTGGTACCTTGGGAAATTCGACAAGCGGAAGGAACGAGAAAGGGTTAAGGAAAGGGAGAATAAGGGAGATCTAGATTATTTAAAAACTTTTATATAGAGAATGAAGAGTGAATGTTAGGGTCGTCTGGCACTTTTGAAAATGTAGTAAATTATCTGAGTTTAGGAAATTACAATTTTACCCTTTTTATAATTTAAAACGCACAGGCAAACTAAGGGCATTTTTGTAATTTTCTACTTGTGTGGCTATATATACACCTCGCACATCTTCAACTCATTCTCTCCTCTTATTCTCTCAAATTCTCTTCTTTCTTTCTCTATCCCTCTCCCTCTCATTTGGCCACTATCGACTCTAAAGGTCCGACGCCTGATGCCTCCGACCAATAACCTCCAACATATAAGTGATCCTTTTAGCGACCATGATTCACTGTAGAAGCTCAAATGAAGTAAGATTTCCCATACTTCTCCTTTTCCCCTCCCATTTTTAGACTCAAGGGTTCTTTAGGGGATTTGAGGTCCAAATAGGAAGATTTAAGTGTGGGTATTATTTTAAAACATCCTTGCATGTTTGGCAATGCTAATGAAACAATAAATTTGGAGAAATCTAAGAAGAATTTCTAGTTTTGGGCCTAAAAAGAGTACATTCAAAAATGTGGAAAACCTAGGTTTTGAGAGGAAATAAAATAGATCAATCTTGATTTTTGTTGGAATCTATTTCTTGAGAATTGCTACTAGTGATTAGGAGTGTGAGTTAGAACTAGAAATTCAGGGGGAATGATCAAGTGTTGAATGGATTGAGGATTGTAAAGGGTTAAATTTTTTTATTTCTATATTTTTTGCATCTGTTGGGTGACTGATCGATTGTAGAGTACTCAATAGTCAATCGGTTGCCTCTGGTGCACTCTGACCAAATCTGACCAAGATGCACTAGTTGACTAGTAAGGTAACATTGGTTGACCGGTAGCTTCTAGGTTGAAGTGACAATCTCGGAAGAGGTCTATCAGTCGACTGGTAAGTCATCATCAGTTAACCAGTTGTTCCTGGGGGAGGATAGTATTTTGGACAGAGATGCATCAGTCAATTGGTAAAGTGATATCAGTCGACTGATTACTCTTAGGTTAGAAATGATAGATTCAAGCCAGTCAACCGCCAGTGGTAGGTCAGTCGACCGATTTCTATAAGACAGCATTTGATATTTCTTTTGCTTTCTTTCTTATGTGTATTCTATTCCGATTGGTTAAGAGGCTCCTCCAAAGGATCCTAGCAAGGATTTCCCTCAAAGCATTAGGGATTGGGATGGATTGTATAGCTTAGAATTAAGGTAAGGGATTTCTCTACCTTGCTTTTGTTTGTTTCTTCACTTATTGCTTTCCTAATAAGATTGGTGATTGAAATGAATTGTCTTGTTATGATTGTGTGAATATGGAATACATCTGTGAGATTAAACTCTTCACCAATGAGGACCTTTTTAGGTAACCCCAATGTGGGTATGAAATTTTATAAAAGGAATGTAGAAGAAATAACATGTTCAGGGGTTGTTATTAAAATGGTCTTTATATGAAAATACCTTGAATTCTTTGTTCCTGTGTAGTCGAGGATATTATGGTTGTGTGATGAATATATGTTCATTAGTTAAGTGTGTTTAGAATTAAGGCTATGGCCCAAGTTGATGTGTGTTATTGTGCTATAGCACCATATTGTTGATTGTGTACGGGATACATACAAACCTTATTTTACTAATGTGAAATTGCCTTGTAAGTGTGTGAATACTATTACAGAGCCATTTTTACCCGTTAAGGAGAGATTGAGGTAATACCTACATATATGCCTTCACACATAAGTGTCATTTTACCTTTTTTACGAAGTGTTAAAATGGAAAAGGACACGTGTAGACATATATAAGGTCTAGCCAACCTATAACATTATGGTCACACATATCCACATACCTACTTGTTTGGAAAGGGATTTGTACACTTTCTTGCATACATCACTACTCTACCCTTGTCAAGGGTTAGGAAAAATATGTCCATAGGTAAACTAGAGATTAATATTGTGGATATGGATTGTGCCTTAGTGATACCTCCCAAAGACCGTGAATTAGGAATGCCGAAAAAGGTACAAACCAAGGTCAAGGGAAGGAGGTAAGCACAAGAGAAAGTCAGATGTTGTTTTTATATGATCATGTTATAGACTTGTATTTCACTATGTGGTGAATAATATTGAAACCATGTGGATGGTTATGTTAATGTATTTGTGTTTCATTATGAGATGAATTATATGGAATCTTGATTATGATTGTGATTGTGGAAGAGGCTTGATGATACACTTCTGAAGGTCGGTAGATAGAGAACACTGGGTACGGGCATGAGCCATGGCCTAGGGAACAAAGTGTTCACCGGTAGAAGCCAAGATTTGGATGTGTGAATAATTCAGGGTCCCTAGGATAAAATCCTGGTGATGATAGTCGATAAATGCCTGGAAGTGGCACGAGCTAAAATCCGGGAATGGTATGTAATATGGGACTAGTAGCTTATGATTGCTTGGATTAGCTATGTGATGTGTAGTGGATTTATCATGGTTAATATTAAATTATTGTGAAATGGAATTCTTTATGGAAAGAGAGGTACATCCTCTAGTCTTGTGAAGGATTGGGTTGAAATAATCTCGGATGCCTTAAGTACGAGAAAATATTATGAGAGGTGTATGTGAGTGTGGTTATGACCTTATATTGATGTGAATCTTAATGTAAATAATAATTAGCTCTAATTGGTTGGGATATTGTGGAATACCATTGTTTAGCTCAAAATTTTGCTAAGTGTTGGGATTATTAACCTTTGGGAGACGTTGACCATAGGGGACAAGGAGGGAATTAATAGAATTCTTTTTATCTAAACTAAAAGCCCCATGTTGCTTCATTCATCCTATTCACATTCCCTCCAACACACTCAAATACTCTCTTCATCTCTCTCTCTCCTAGCGACCAACCTTATTCCCTTCCATCTTGCTCTCATTTCTCCCCTAAAGCTTCACTTGGGTGTTGATCATCCTTATTTGGTGGTTCTCTCTAAAGCTTTTAAGTATATTTCTGCTCTTCATCTCCATTTTCGCATATTGGTGAACCCTAGGAGTAGGTAGGGTTGATTTTCGATTTTGAGAGCTTGGGTATAGTCTTAAATTGTTTTTGCTGTCATTTATAAGGTTAAAGCTGGGTTATTCAATGTTTTAAACTTGGTAGTGGTTGGAATGGAGTAAAGAAGGCAATGGAGGTAGTTGGACAATTATTTTCAAAGTCTTTTAGGCAACTAGTTGACTATCGTGTAGAGACCAATCGATTGGCTGCCCTAGTGCTCTCTACCCAGATTGGATAGAGGAGCACCCGTCGAACGGTACTTAGATATCAATCGACAGGTTATTCCTGAATGATATTGGCAATCTAGAAAAAGGGAACCGGTCGACTGGTATCTCACTATTAGTTGACTGGTTGTCCCTAGGTGAGATTGGTAATCTAAACAAAGAAGCACTAGTCGACCGATAAGTTGTTATCAGTCGAGTGGTTGTTTCTAGTTAAGAATATCAATTTTGGGCAGATATATACCAGTCGACTGGCTTCTCTTTGTTTAGGGCTGGTAATTTCTAGCCAATCGACTGCTAGAATGAGGGTAGTCAACTAGTAGCCTTCTGACAACATTGTAGAGTTCTAATTAATTTCTCTTTTCTCTTGCGCTTAATTAATAGTGTACAACTATAATACTTTAGGGATTTTTCTTCTATCTAAGTTATCACCTTGTACGGCAAAGACTAATTCTTTTTCCTTAGGCTTGTTTAATATGTATTTACTTTATGAACACCATAATCACTTGTGAATAAGCCTTGCATGGTACTATTGATTTATGAATGCTAATCTTATTTCTTCAAATGATAAATTGGAACACTCTTACATTTGGGAGTCTAGAACCATGAGTTGTTTGAGAAATAAACTATGTGGAAGTTAACAATGAGAGGGATAAATCCCATTAAATAAGTAAATGTAGTGATAGTTTAAAGGACTTGGAGTCCTCTCGCACTATGAATAACGATGCTATAGGAAGCTTGTGTAGCTCTCCTAAAATTCCTTTAAGGAAATAAACGAGAAGCTTGTGTGGCCTTCTCGATGGTATGGTCTTGAGCAGATTGACAGAAGGCCAAGAGACATTCCATAAAGGTGTACATCTAAACTAATTCAAGAAGCCTATGTCGCCATCTTAAGTTAGTGATGTTAAGGATACAAGGGAAGCCCATGTGGCCCTACCCCTCACACTATTGTGATCCCTCATTTATTCAAAGAAATGAATCATGTTCCTAAAATTGATGTGTGTTGAATTTAGTAGCTGTGGGAGTGATGTTGTGATTGGATACAATCATATATTGTTGTAAATCATAAATGGTACTCTATAAGTGGATGTTTGTTTGTTTACTTTCCCTTACTAAGTAAGTTATATTCACTCCCCACTTGTGTGTACCTATATAGATTCCAAGTTTATTAGTAAGTCTCCGCATGGAGAGTAGCGAAGCCTTTGTCTCCAATCCTACTTACTCAAGGGTTAGTACAGTAGCCTCTTTTGGAATATTTTAGGGTTGATGTCTAGCTCTATAGTTAAATAGATCATTAAGGATTTGGTTGTATTTGGATCTTATGGTGGAATATTATAAGTCATTCTTTTGTGAATTTTGGATATTCCATGTTTTGTTATGTTCCTCTTAATATCATACTTTATTTTGGGAAAAAGTAAGGTTTGGAAACATGGATGTATCTTAATGAATGATTATATTTATTTATATTTGAATAAATCGAAAGAACATATTTCAGAACTCCTCTTATGCTTCAATTAAATATCAATTTATGTCTTTACACGAGTGGTCTAAGAGAAGGCTTACGGCTGTGGTGTAGGGTCCACCCCGTGCTAGTCATGACCCCAAATCGGGGCGTGACAATGAATGAAAAGAAAAAATCTCTACAGTTCTTCACACTCTTCATTGATAAAGAAAAAAACTTAAAGCATCATAGACTATTAATTAATTACAGTTTGTCTCTTTTTTTTTCGGTGAATAATTATTGTAATACCTAAGGTATTACATAGCTAATAAGATAGGGTAATTTTGCACATGTGGAAATTTTTCGTGATGGAATAAGTATTTAAGTAAAAAGCTTGAGTGGCAAGAAAGGGACCAAAGTGAAAGGAAAGGAAAATAATAAGTAATTCCATGGGATTTGTCTTTAAAGAGGTGATGTTGAGGAGTCGATGCCACAAGGATGGTGGAAATGGAGGCTCGACAATGTATGGGACACTGAGAAGAACCAAAGTGAACAAAATATAAATTTTCATATTTTTCACAAAATGTGTTGTGCAATGGAAATTTGGTGAATAAGTATAGTGTTTTACTGAGGTGTAGTCTACTAAATGATTTAAACGAATTTCTAAAATCCTTTTTGAGGCCCTAATGGAACTTACTTCATTTAGGGATCAAATTGAAAGGAAAGTAGGCCCCACCCCTATTAAAACACACACATCATCCAAGCATACACACACATATATACATTTTTCGTCTCTCTCTCATGACCCCTCTCTCATTTTCTCCTCCTTTATTCTCCCTCCTCCTCATCGCTAATAACCTACAAGAGTGCTTCCACCACCATCTCCTGTGAGCTCCCATCTCTAGCGGGCTCTCCCCTCATTGGGTTTCCTTCCCCAAGGTAAGAACCAAATCCTCATCTCTTCTTTTGAATTCTTGCAAGAAACCTTAGGTTTGTTTCCTCTTGCTTTTTAATAAACTTAGAACCCAAAAATTTAAAGAAATCATGGTTGAAAACATGTGTTGAGGAAGAACTAGATTTGAGGATTTAAGAAGAAGACATAGATGAATCTTGAGTAAAGTGGCTTCAAACCTTTGATTTAATTTTGATTTAATTATTGTTGGATGTTAAAACTGTCTTTAGAGGTTGTTTTTAAGTATTTTGCAACCCAAGCTAAGTGGCCAAAGCAAGGAAATTGAAAGAAGGTTGAGTAGGTGCTTCATGGGGAAGCAAAAAGGACTCTAGGCCATGGCTGCTAGCCATGGGCACCCAATTGCCCGGCCTGGGACCAGACACCCTAGCCTAGTCTAGGTAGCCCATGCTTTTCCTCTTTTTCTTGTGATTTTCAAGCCATATCTTGCACCTTTCATTTATCTTCGGTCCCCTAAGCTTGAGCAACAATTCTATGGACTTTTTGCACTACCCTCACTTTACCTAAACTTTTATGAATCAAGGATAAATTTTCGGAATTAATCCTAATTAACACTAGATGATGTGTAGGCCTCAAATAAGCATTAAAGGAGCAATTCTTGGGCTTGAAAACTTCCCAACTTAAGCTTAAAGGTAAGGTAGGTAGTTAGTTCTATCTTGGTAAAGGAGAATTAGTTGGTGATAATTATTAAATGCCTAGTGATTCTTGAATTCTCTTATATTATCAATCCTAAATTTTGAGAATTTGTAAAACTAGGTGAAGCACGAAGGTAAACAATGGAGAAGGCATAAGTATAATAAATTGTCCATGTGCCTATTGAAAGTAAAAACCTAAATATGTATATGCATATATATATATATATATATATATGCACACACTTGCATGATACCACCTCAATCAACCTAGGACTAAAATCCATGAAATGTGTTACCTTGTAGTGAAGCTTGAATGTTGATATGAACCTTGATGCAATGACAAGACCCAATAAACAACCTAGAAAGTCTAAATTTAGATTCAAAAGACCTCGACCCAATACTTTACTAAAGTACAAACCTTGGTATAAGAAAGGAAGTTGGACACCATATTCAAGAAAAGGGAAGAAAGTGAATGATAAGTCTTAATTAAACACTACAAGACTAGTCTTGATAAGTTCACAAGTTCTCAGAAGAACCAAAAAGTGAATTGTCACAAAATAAAATTCAGAATTCATGTGTATCTTTCACCATGCGCCATACAAAGTATTTATAGGCAAAAATAAAATCCTAATTCTCATATGCAAAGGGATCAATCTAAATTAAAAAAAAAAGCAAAATAAAAACTTTCCTAATAAGTAACTTGATTGATTTAGGCAATCTGATTATAAGAGATATAACTGAATAAATTAACAAAAGTTTCCTAAAACAAGATAAGCAATCTGATTTGAAAACTTTCCTAAATAAAATATTAAATGCTCCTTCCTAAACTTTCCTAAATCTAATTTGAAAACTTGACTCCAATTAGGCGCCTCCCCCCTTTAGTGCTTCATGACCCAACATGCTGAATTAGGTTAAGAACACTAGTATGTTTGATTAACTCTAATTCATTATGGGCTGTAGTAAGTATAGTCCAAATGTCTTGAATAATTTCATTTAGTGCTTCTTTTATTCTCTTGGCTCTAGCACTTGTGATTAGGCCTCCCTTGATGAATAATGGATCCTTTGGGTTTGGAACTTGGACTTTTTGACTTGGGCTACTACTTTGCTCCTTAGGCTTTGGATTTGCATCATTTCCTCTCTCCTCAAAAGGATTTGTCCTCAAATCAGAATCTGTATCAAAAGCAATTAAGTCAGCAATATTAAAAGTAGCACTTATATTGTACTCACCGAGTAGGTCAAAGTTTATAGGCGTTGTCATTGACCCTTTCAATTACTTTAAAAGGACCATTTCCCCTTGGGAGTAACTTAGAATGCCTTTGATCTAGAAACTTCTCTTTGCACATATGAACCTAAACCTAATCACCAAGCTGTAACATCACTTTCTTTCTCCCTTTGTTAGCTTGAGTAACATATTGCTCCATCCTTTTCTCAATGTTCAATAGTACCTTATCATGCAATTGCTTCACAATTTAGCCTTCTTTGCACCATCTAAGTTAATATGCTCATGTATAGGCAAAGGAGATAGATCCAATGGAATTAAAGCATTAAAACCATAAACAATCTCAAAAGGTGAATACTTAGCAGAATGCATACTTCTATTATAAGTAAACATTCTTCCTATGTTTTCAAGTTTTTCTTAATAATAGCATGCAATAAAGTAGATAAAGTTCTATTTGCTACTTTTGTTTGACCAACGGTTTGTGGATGACAAGTAGTAGAAAACAAAAGTTTAGTACCTAATTTACAAAATAAGGTCTTCCAAAAGTAAATTAAGAACTTGGCATTTCTATCACTAACAATAGTACAAGGCTTGCCATGTAAACGCACCATTTCCTTGAAAAACAAATTAGCAATATGTGATGCATCATTGGTTTTATGAGATGGAATAAATGAGCTATCTTTGAAAACTTATCAACAACCACATATATGGAATCCTTACCACTCCTAGACCTAAGTAATCCGAGCACAAAGTCAATGGAAATATCAATCCAAGGTGCATTAGGAATAGATAATGGCATGTACAATCCATAAGGCTTAACCTTAGATTTGGCTTGTTTGTATGTAACATATCTATCACATATACATATAACATCATGTTTTATATGAGGCCAAAAGAAGTGTTCATGTAAAACATCCAAAGTCTTAACAATGCCAAAATGCCCATTAATCTGCCCCCATGAGCTTCTTATACAAGTAGCTCACACAAAGAACACATAGGCACACATGAACATTTTTCCTTAAACAAGTATCCATCATGCCTAAAAAATTTACCAAATGCAATCTCCTCACAAGCATTAAAAACATTGCAAAAGTCAGAATCATTTGCATACAAATCCTTAATATGCTAAAATCCTAACAAATTCTAAAGTAGAAAGAAGTGCACACTTTCAAGATAATGTATTCACAATAGCATTATCTTTACCTTGCTTGTATTTGATAACATAAGCAAAAAACTCAATGAACACACTCCACCTTGCATGTTACATATTCAGTTTGTTTTGTCCTTCCAAATGCTTCAAAGATTCATAATCAGTGTGGATCTCAATTTCCTTAGGCCAAAGATAGTGTTGCCAAGTTTCCAATGCATAAACCAATACATACATCTCCTTGTCATATGTTGGGTATTTTAAGGCTTCCCCATTCAATTTCTCACTATAATAAGCAATTGGGCAACCTTCCTACATCAATACAACTCTAATGCCTAAAGCGTCACACTCAACTTTGAAAGTTTTAGCAAAGTTAGTAAAATAAGCATAGGGCCTAAAATTAACTTTCCTTTAAGCTCATTAAAAGCCTTTTCTTGTTCATCACCCTACTTGAAGGCTACAGCTTTCTTAATTACTTCCATTAAAGGCATGGCTAAGCTACTATAGTCCTTTACAAATCTCCTATAAAACCATGGTCTTGCAAACTAGACTGGACTGGCTAATCAAACTAAAAAACTAGTGAATAGGTCGATCATCCATTAAACCAATATTGAACCAATCAAACCGGACTTGAACTGTCTGAACCAGTGAAAACCAGACTCAAACCATCCAAACTGATGAAAACTAGACAATTCACTAGTTCCCCCTATCCATTTTTTTTCTCATCCAAGCATCCTCTCGTAAACTCCATCTCAGTTGTTGTCAGCCACTATCAAGAAGAAGAAGAAGAAAGAAAAAAGAAGAACAAGAAAAAGAAGTTGCCAGATGATGACAATGAAGATTGATGGAAGCGACCATAATGAAGATGACTCTAAATCTAATGGCAGCGACTATGATGAAGAGAGAATGAAGACTAAAGCAACGAGATGATGAAGAATGGTTTAAAAGAAAAAGAAAAAGAGAAATCAAAGAAGGAAAGAGGAGAAGATTGCATGTATCACTTAAAAATGAAAGAAATGGACAAGTGAAATGAAATGATAAGAGGGCTATAGGCTACTTCTGAAAAGTAAAATGCAATATGATGGTAATTGAGAAGGGAGCCTACACTTTTTCTAAAAATTGTAGGGAATTGGGAAATGAGATTAGAGAAGAGTTAGGAATTGAGAAGCATGTGATGAGCGGGTGGAATGAGAATGTACTTTTAAAAAAAAATTTTAAAAATTTAAGATATTGAGAGAAGATTTAAGTCTAGTATAAATATATATATATATATATAATATTTTGAATATTTAATATCATATATTTTAATATTTTAAATATATGAAACATATATATCAATTATATATTTTAATATTTTAATATATTTTAAATACCACCGGTTCGATTGCAGTTCAACCACGGTCTGACCATTGACCCTTGAACCGGTGCTTCGACCAGTTCAACGACTAGTCTGATTTTCTAAACCTTGGTAGAAACTAGCTAAGCCATGAAAACTCCTCACATCCCCAACACAAGTAGGTGACGGCCACTCCTTAATGGCCTTGATCTTTTCTTCATCAACCTCAATTCCATTAACAGTCACAACAAAACCTAAAAAGGTAAGTTTATCAATGCAAAAAGAACACTTTTTTAGTTTGACTTACAAAGATTTTGTGCACTAAACTTCCAGTACCATGTGCACATGCTCTAAATGTTTATCCAAATTATGACTATAAACAAGTATATCATCAAAGTAAACAACTACAAACTTACCTATAAAGGCATGAAAAACATGATTCATAAGCCTTATAAAAGTGCTAGGGACATTAGTTGATCCAAAAGGCATAACTAACCACTTATACAATCTATGTTTTTTTTTAAATGCAGTTTTCCACCCATCGCCCTCTTTCATGCAAATTTGATGATAACCACTTTTTAAGTCAATTTTAGAAAACACACAAGCACCATACAATTCATCAAGCATATTATCTAACCTAGGAATGGGATGTCTATACTTTAGTGATTTTATTGACAGCACATCAATCAATGCACATTCTCCATGATCTGTCCTTCTTAGGTACAAGTAGAACAAGAACTGTACACGGGCTCATACTTTCTCTAATCAATCCTTTGGACATAAATTATTCAACTTGCATTTAAAGCTCCTTAGTCTCCTCGGGATTACTTCTATAAGCACGTCAATTAGGAATTGAAGATCCTAGAACAAAGTCAATTTGATGTTCAATTCCCCTTATTGGTGGTAGGCCATGTGGAATCACCTTGGGAAATAGCTCATCAAACTCCTGTAACAAAGACACAAAAATACTAGGCAAAGAAGAGATAAGTTCATTAGCATTGAAATAAGCCTCCTTGTATGTAAGTACAAATACAGGCCAGTTGGAAATGAATGCTCTCTTCACATCACTTTCTTTTGCATAAAAGCTTTCTCTCCTTTTTTTTTCTCCTGTTGCCCTTCCTCACCTTTTTCCTTTTCTCTTATGCTCAAACCCTCTTTATTTTTTTTTTTCTTTTTGTGCACTATCACTCATTTGTTTGGCATTGCTCTTCTTTTTCATGTGCATTTGATCTTCATACACCTTTCTAGGTGTCATTGGTACAAGTGTAATAGATTTGTCATTCATTACAAAAGAATATTTGTTGGAGAACCTATCATGAGTGACTTTCTTATCAGATTGCCATAGACGACCTAAAAGGCACTACATTACACAACACTTCATCCTTATACCTACTAATAAAGGAAGACATCAGCACTTGTTTAGCAATCTTAATTTCTCCACAATTATTTAGCCATTGGAGCTTATAAGGCCTAGGATGCTTAAAAATGGGTAAACTTAATTTTTCAACAAGTTCAATACTAGCAACATTGGTACAACTACCTCCATCAATTATCATGCTACATACATTGTTGTTAACTGGGCATCTAGTATGAAATATGTAATCTCGCTGGACCTCCTCCTCTTTTGCTTGCAAATTCAATGAATGCCTTGCTACCAACATGTTGCCATGCTCGCCATATTCTTGGTTACTTACATCTTGTAATGGTAGCATCTCTTCATCATCTTCACTCTCAGATTTAATTTCACCATCATTCTTCAAATTCATTGTTCTCTTGTTTGGACATTGAAACGTAATGTGTCCTATTCCTAAATACTTAAAACACTTGGTGTCTCTTGTTTTAGATGCTTGAGGATTAGGTTTTCCTTGAGTTCTATTGTTGCTCTCCACCTTGTGATCCTTGAAACTCTTAAATTTAGGCTTAGAAGTAGCCTTGCCATCCCTCTTCCAATTTGACTTCCATGCAGAAGTTAAAGTCGAATTAGATTTAGCTCCTCTAGTCTTCAATTGTTTTTCAACTTTTATGGCCATGTGCATCATGTCTTCAATCTCCACATAATGTTAAAGCTCCACCACACTAGCTATATCACGGTTTAGACTATGCAAAAAACCTTACTATTGTCGCTTCAAGATCTTCTTCCACATTTTCTCTAATCATCGTGATCTCCATCTTCTTATGGTATTCCTCTATACTCTTAGAGCCTTGCGTAGGACATTGTAAACTATTATACAATTCTCTATAAAAAATGTTGAGGAATAAATCATTTCCTTATGACGGCCTTCATCTCTTCCCAAGTTAAAATTGGCCTTTCGCAATTCCTCTTCCTACTCATGACAAGTTGATCCACCAAATAATAGCATAGTTAGTAAATTCAATGACAGCAAGTTTTACTTTTTTTCTCCTCAGAGTAGTTATAGAAATAAAACAAAAGCTCTACCTTCTTCTCCCACTCATGGTAAACTTCAGGATCGTTCTTTTTTTATGTTTCCTAAATTACTATCTATCTATATCATGTGTACACCTCAGCCTCCCATGGTTTTGATTGAAACGCCTAGGCTGCCCTCTCTGGGAATTGGACTCTACACACTCTAGCTTTCATCCATGTTATCAAACCTTAGATTAAGTCTTTCTAAGGTCCCTAGAATGGTCTTTATATAAAGTTTTATGTCCTTCCCTCTTGGTTCCTCATACATCAAGCCTTTGTCTCTGCTTTAAGATATGTTTCCAATCTGCAAAACAAATGTAAGAATAAAACCTTATGCAACAAGACCCAACTTATGGAAGAGAAAAAAAACCTGAAAATTCTAAATTCAAATTCAAAAGACCTCGACCCAATACTTTACTAGAAGTACAAACCTTGGTATAAGAAATGAAGTTGGACACCACATTCAAGAAAAGGGAAGAAAGTGAGTGAGAAGTCTTAATTGAACGCCACAAGACAAGTCTTGATAAGTTCACAAATTTTCAAAAGAACCAAGAAGTGAATTGCTCTCAATTAAATGACTAAATCAATCAATAAAAATTTCCTAAAATAAGATAAGCAATCTAATTTGAAAACTTTCCTAAATCAAACAATTAAATGCTCCTTTCTAAACTTTCCTAAATCTGATTGGAAAACTTGACTCCAATTAGGCACCTCCTTCCTTTAATGCTTCATGGCCCAACATGCTAAATTAGGTTAATAACACTAGTATGTTTGATTAACTCTAATTCATTATGGGCTATGGGCTATAGTAAGCATGATCCAAATGTCTTGAATAAGTCCATTTAATGCTTCCTTCATTCTCTTAGCTCTAGCCCTTATGATTTTTCCTCCTTTGATGACAATTCTTTGGGTTTGGAACTTGAAAATCTTGACTTGGGCTGTTACTTTTCTCCTTAGACTTTGGATTTGCATCAAATGTAACATGGAATCAAATGGGAACCCAAAATTCTTAGGTTGTTGCTTATAGGAGAATTCATGTATTTAGTTTTAATGACAATTGACCATACGTATGAGTGATGTAAATATGTACATATTGGCAAAAAATGGTTACTCTAAAGTATGTGATACTCATGAATACCAAAGCTTTTCCCTTGTAAAATGTGAAGGAATTCCCATCTCTATCTTGTCTTTCCCTTATGTATGATTTAGTGATATATATATACATACATATATATATATATATATATATATATATATATATTGCTTATGTATACACCAATGAGTATTATGGTATGCTTGACCTCATCTTAATTTAGTAAGAAATTTTATTATGTCTTCCATTTGTGAAATGAATAATAGCAGATGGTAAGATGTATACCATATAAGTCGGATTAGATGTGAATGTAAGGGAAATTATGTCACGACCCAAATTCCGGGCACGTGACCGGTACAGTGTCACGAATCCCGTGTCACCGCAAGCCTAATTAACATATCAATTTTTACCCCTTTTTGTTTATTTATGAATATTTATAACATACATCGTTCTCTTTTTATTTATTAAATAACATAGCTTTTGTAAGTATTTAGAATTTAGCAAACAGGTGATCTAAATCAAGCAAGCAAGACAACTTTGTTTTAAATAATTTAAATAGTCTCAAATATTTAAATTTTAAAGACAATTAAGACTTTGAAATATATATATATATATATATATATATATGATAAAATAAAGATTAAAATTAGAAAATATTAATTAAGTATAAATAAGATTAATTAAAACAAATATTAATCTATAACTAAATACTAATTAAAATAAATATAAATAAACATCAAATACTTATTAAAATAATTATTAATTTGCAATATAACTTATTATAACCGTATATCATATACACATAAAGGGAGATGAAAACTTACCTAAATTCCTTGTAATCTCCTATATTACAATTTTAATATTTAATATAAAATAATCGAAACTTCATTCATTCACAAAAATCACATCAACTTAAATAAATTCTTAATTGAAATCTCAACTTCTATCATAATCCATATCACAAATTGTCAAAATAAATCGTCGAATTTGAATTAAATTAAATACAATAACTAAAGTAGTTTAACTACCCAAGAACCTCCTAGATGTCTTAGTTGACCACAGAGCTTCTTAAACTTAACAAAAATAAAATACTAACAATATGGGACCCACCCAACAATGGGATAGTCCAATGGCAACTACTCCTCTAACGGGAGATTCTCCTCCACTATCTGATCTGAAAAGGAAAAATCAACGAGTATGAGATAATAATCTCAGTAAGCAAGCTAATCCCCGTCCTAATAAAATCTGCTATGCAAAAGCAATAAAATAAAAGGCATAGGTAAAAATTACAAATCATAAGAAAGGGTACCTACTAGAGAATTTGTAATTCAATCAAACAATTCATACCAATGGAACTAGTACTCATAAATGGCAAAAACACCCGGAAGCACCCGTAGGCCTGCTCAACCAATCTCATCAAAACATGCCATGACGCACAACCTCATCAGCAATGGTCAGAGTATCTCACGGATTAAATCCGGGCTCATCTCCCTACCAAAGGAATCATTGTCTCTACTCTCAGAGGTCAAGTCATCCTATCACCTGGATTTCCCGCTTGACATGAGAAAGGGTACTATCCCACCCAAACACAAACAATATTCACACAATATAATAAAATACAACATCATAAATCATCAAGTATAAATGTCTAGGTAATCTCAATTATCTCAAATTTCAACCATCTCATAAATCACATGTTCATCCTTTTTCCTAACCAAATAATAATAATAATTATTATTATCATCAATCATATTTCCACAAGAAAATTTTAATTATCTCAATCTTAATATTCACGCCTATCACATATCCATCCTTTTTCCCCTAACGTATTTCGTTAGTAATTTCATCAATAATTTAACCACACAAAACTCTCAAACCCGAATCCTTTAATCGGATTCTCTCTTTTCCACCATGGCTATTACCTATCTTTATACCTTATTTCTTTAACACTTAAGATAATATTAAAGAAGGGTTAGTTCACTCACCTAGATTCCAATGAATCCTACCAATCAAACTGATCAAGACCTCCTTGATATGAAAAATGATTTGTGTAGTATAAATATTATAATTTTTGAAAAGGAAAGGAAAAGAGAAAATTTTAAATTAGAATTCATGTTTCTTGTTAGTTAAATTTTTAGAAATTAAAGTTTTAGAATTTAAAAGATATAAAAGATATATATATATATATATATATATATATATATATATATATATATATATATATATAAATTTACAATTTGAAACTTACCTTAATTAAATGAAGAAGTGGCGTTGGAGATTATATTGATGTATGTATGAAGCTTTGGAAGCATGTGTTAGGTTACTTTTGTGTGTGCTTGATGAATACAATGGCCGAATAGTTGGAAAGGGAGGGAAAGAGAGTGTACGGCGGCTAGGTGGTTTAGGTTCTAGGTTTTAAGTTAATTGATTTGGTTTAGATACATGTACCCTCTTTAAATTTGAAGAAAACTATTTTATATTCGAAGACTAGATTTGATTGGGTGTTTATTTATTTAGGATTAAACTGAACTGAAAGTGCAGGAGATATTTGTTTTAATATATTGTCATTTATATTGTTGTCATATTTATCTAAATATTTTCGAAAAAACTATATTTTTAGACTAGGATATTTAGTTTAATATACCATCAATAATTTACTATGACTTATGCATACTATAAAATTCTTCCTAAAAGAGTTTTCGAAAATAACACTATGATGGTCCAGTAAGTGAAATTGAATTTAAAACTAGATTTTGAAAACAAACATAAACCAATATAGTTTAATTGTTTAAACTCAAAAAGTTTGTTTTATAAATTTTTTATTATCTTAAGTAAATATAATGTATTTAAATCACATTTCTAAAGAAAATCTTCAGATTTAATAAAATAAATCATTATCCTCAATTTTACATTGGATTAGGTTAACTGGATTGATAACAAATTCATTATTTAATCTTTTTGCATTATCAACACCTAGCATTACTATTTTTATTTAATTATATAATTTGCTCAATTTCCAAAAACTGTACATGAACTGTTCATGCACTGTGTCAAGACTGTTCACGTATCTTTATTTTAAACTTTCTTTTATTCCTATAAATTATTTAATAAATTTATCATACTCCTTATTTCAAAAATTAATATCTTGAGATTTAAAAAATATTTTTCATTTCCTATTTCACATCAAGGTTCCCTATAATTTTCTTCATCTACTTCTATCCTTGTACACATTTTCACTATACCCCACAAGATCCCAAAATCTTTCATTTTAGTCCCTAAAATTTTTACTTTACTCCTTATATGATCTAGCATCTCACATTGCTAGTCTATAGCACAAAATCTTATACTAAAGTATTACCGCATCACAATACAACATCATAAACACATTGCACACAATTTGCAAACCAATATTTGTGAAATAATAATTAATTAATTAATTTTTTTTTGAAAAATTAAATGGCGGGTATTACAAATTCTTACCCTATCTTGGTTGTTTCCCTTAAGATAATTAATGATAGTACAAAGCATGCACACTTACATAGATTTCAAAATGTGAGTAAGATACTTCATGAAAATCATAGTTTAGCCAAGTTAGGAAGATCAATGCTACTCCATAGGAATTGAAGAACAAGTAATCTATAAAGGATGGCTGCCCTTAGAAAATTATAAGGTAGATGAAAGCAAGCATAACTAAGAACCGAAGAAGTGTTGCATAACATAAAATTAGAAAGAAATTATGTAGTAGTAATAAGAATAAGTGAGTGGCTAACACTACTCAAGTTTAATACTTAATGTTTAAGCGAACCTCACAACAAATGAGACTTAGGAGCTGAACTAAGAAAAAGCCATGTGTAAGATATGATGACACATTTGAGTATTTGGATGAATGATGAGTCTTAGTTTTGTATGAACCAATAACTTACGTCAAGTCTTGTTGGCCCATGTCAATGTAAAGATAGATGCCCAAAATTATCTCATTGTGTATGAGCAATAGGTTGCCACGAATTACATGATAGGCATCACTTGAGTTATGCGAAATCTATTTGTATTACATTTATCTACGTGTATGACTAAGTAGGAATGTGTTGTGAATGATTGTACTTGTGTATGATATGAAAGGCTAGGTTGAGTAAGACTTACAGTGACCCCGGTAGTAAAAGGGCATGGTGGACCATTGATTTACATCAACCTCATAGCGAAAGGGTTTGGTAGGTCAGAATTCCCTAATACTCGATGGATGATGAGGGCCTAGGTCACATAGGACTCACAGCGACCCTCAGTAATGAAAGGCCTTGGTGGGCCAGGAGCTCATAGTGACCCTTGTAGCAAAAGGGCTTGGTGGGTTAACCTTCCCTAGAGACCATATGGATAGCAAGGGCCTAGGTCAAGTAAGACTCGTAGAAACCTAGTAGCAAAAGGGCTTGATAAGCCATAAGCACATAGCAACCCCTATAGCGAAAGGGCTTGATGGGTCAACCCTCCCAAGAGACCCGATGGATGATGAGGGCCTCGGTCAAGTGATTCTCTTAGGTGACTCGATGAACTATGTATGTATACTTTCACGTTATATAAGATTCATTTATTCTTAATTATGAGAAGTGATTCTAATTAGTGCCACAAGTTAAATGTATATTAGTGCATGTTATGTAGAGAAATAATCTATCTTAGCTTATGTGTATGCAAGAATATTATTTTGCATTTATAAATATTTGCAGAGGACTACGTTGCTCTAGTACCTAGATCCAATAAAGTAAGGTACATACACATCCTGTGTAGTGCTGAGAAAGGATACGTTACCTATGACCTGAAGGATTATGTCTTACGTTTATGAGGTTCTAAACAGAGCCAGGTAATTACAAGTCTCAGCATATCTGTGTATGAGCCTAGTGTTATGTGCTTATATGTAAATTTTCTAATATGAGCTAATAAGTATACATGGGAAAATAATCTCATGTATATACTATTTTTCGCTAGGATTACAAGTTTACTGAGTTTCTTCGACTCACTTTGTAGTTTTCACCTTTCAGATGCAGCCTAACGAAGGAGTACCTTTTCATAGGATGATGGGTTCGTCGTGACCAAGTCTTTGGTGAGTTCCTAGTTCTTTGATAAGTAAGTTTATTGTGCTTTGTAGCTACATAGGTCACCTAGGTCCTAGAATTAACATGTTTATTTACAGTATTATGATGTCTATGTTAGAAATTAAGGTAAATTGTTGTAAATGTGATGTAGGTTTACAGTCTAGGGATGGCTTGTCCCTAGTTACCTACCAATCACGTGTCTTGTCACCACAAAAAAAATTGACTTTCAGTGGTTACTTTTTGGTGGCGACTATATTAACATGTTTATTTACAGTATTATGATGTTTATGTTAGAAATTAAGGTAAATTGTTGTAAATGTGATGTACAGTCTAGGGATGGCTTGTCCCTAGTTACCTACCAATCACGTGTTCTGTCACTATAAAAAAATTGACTTTTAGTGGCGACTTTTTGGTGGCAACTTTTTAATCGCCATCAAAAGTTAATTTAATTTTAAAAAATTAAACTTTTGGTGGCGACTCTCAAAAGTCGGCACCAAAAGTCAATTTATTTTTAAATAAAATTAAAAAAAGTTACCACCAAAAGTCACATTGGCAACTTTAAAAGTCGCCACCAAAATATCAATGGTAGCGACTAAAAGTTGCCACCAAAACACCTTTGGTGGCGACTTTGAAAGTGGACACCATAAGTGAGCAAAGGTAATTTTTTTGCACTTTTTTTTTCTTCGCAAAAAATGAATTTTGGTGGCGAATTTGAAAGTTACATCAAAAGTCATTTTTTAGCTTTTTTTTTTTGGTAAAAAATGACTTTTGGTGATAGTCGCCAATAAAGATGACTTTTGGTGGCGATTCTCACTCTAATTTTTTTTTAATTTTATTTAAAAATAAATTGACTTTTGGTAGCGACTTTTGAGAGTCGCTACCAAAATAACATTAGTGGCGACAGTCG
Source organism: Biancaea sappan (assembly GCA_037074585.1). Classification (NCBI taxonomy): domain Eukaryota; kingdom Viridiplantae; phylum Streptophyta; class Magnoliopsida; order Fabales; family Fabaceae; genus Biancaea; species Biancaea sappan. The sequence goes on along the minus strand of CM073492.1, from coordinate 71,324,921 downwards.
CCACCCAAACACCTTTGGTGGCGACTTTGAAGGTTGCCACCAAAGGTGACCAAATGTCATTTTTTGGCATTTTTTGTTTTGCAAAAAATGACTTTCGGTGGCCACTATAGTTATCACTAAAGGTGACCTTTGGTGGTGACTATGAGAGTGTCGCCACCAAAGCTCTAATTTTTTTAATTTTATTTAAAAATAAATTGACTTTTGGTGGCGACTTTTGAGAGTCGCCACTAAAAGTGGGGCTTTTAGTGGCAACTCTCAGTTGCCACCAAAAGTCAATTTTTTTTAATTTATATATAATTATATTTTTATCTCTTAATCTATTAATAATAATATATTTCTTTTTGTTAAGTTAGATATTGTTTCATTTTATTTTATGATGTTTTTCGATTAAAATAATTTTAATAGATTATATATATAATATTTTGCCCTTACATAGCACAAATAAAGTGATAGCATAATGGTAAGAGACACATGGTTACAAGCAAGGGACCCAAGTTTGAATCTCAGGTATACATATGTTTCGTTTAATTTCAAATAAACTCTAATATTGTACAAAAAAAAATTAAGTCATCCCGAAGCAGCTAATTAGTGAACCAGCCAAGACCCACATAGGTCAACTGGGTCTCGGCTCGACCTGTCGGACCAATCCAAGTCTAAAAAATTGTTGTTGACTTTTGGTACCAAAGGTATTTTGGTGGCGACTTTCAAATTTGCTACCAAAGGTATTTTGATGGCAACTAAAAGTCGCCATTAATGGTCTTTTGGTGGTGAGTTTCAAAGTCAGCACTAAAAGTTACTCTTGGTGGCGACTTTTAGTTGCCACCAAAGGTGTTTTAGTGGCGACTTTCAAAGTCACCACTAAGGTGACCAAAAGTCATTTTTTAGCATGAATTTTTTTTTAGGCAAAAAAAATGACTTTTGATAACGATTATAATCGCCACTAAATGGTGACTTTTAGTGTCGACTCCTTTAGTCACCACAAAAACCCTTTCAACCGCAAACTTTTTGGCAGTAACTTTGTCGCCACTAAAAGTTGTCACCAAAGGTCTTTTGGTGGCGACTTTTAGAGTCACCACCAAAAGTCTTTTTTTTGTAGTGTGTTTTGGGATCGTGATAATTACAATATGACTTCTTTCTCTTTCTTCAGGGATACTGTTTCAGTTTGTTTACTTTATTAGGAAATCTAAAGTTTGGATTGTTGATTTGGTCTATTTGAATTACAAAAAATGGTTGAAACTAATATTGCAAATAGAAAGAAATTGGTAACTCTATATACAAGAGGTTCTAAAAGCAATGCTAGGAAGCATTGTGAGATGGTAAGAGACGACATTAATGTCTTAAACAATTAAACGATTTAAAAATAACAATATCCATCTAATCAATGTTAGGCAACAATGACTATAAGGCCTGAAAGTGATGTTTCTTTGTACATTGAGACTCATAAGAGGACTTACAGATCATACATCAATGATCCAGGATTATTAGTGTAAGTTTGAAATGTTAATATTAACTTAATTCATTAACTTATTTTTATGAAATTAATAACTTAGTTATCTTGCTTGTAGGAAAAAATTTTGGAAGTTGAGTCTCAATAGGGTTCTTCCTCAACTGTCAGCCATCAAGATTCTCTGGCACAAGTGTTAGGTGTGGATCACCTAGGCAGAGTTAGAGGATTACGGTTTGGCCCTACCCCATCTCAAGTCCTTGGTTCTCATGGAATTAATAACTTAGTTCTACTGTTGATGTGCAAAATATGCATGAAGAATTTTAGTCTATGCTGCAATCTAAGGATGAGCACATACATAATTTACAGAATACGATGCAATGCATCATGAAAGACTTTTACAGTAATCAACCACTACTGCCCGAGGCTGCACCACTAGTAAATGATGAGGTAAATTCTTAATAACTATTTAACATTAGTAAGTCTTTATTAATATATTCATATTGTAACTTAACAACAACAACAACAACATTGCCTTATCCCACTAAGTGGGGTCGGCTACATGGATCGCACGACGCCATTGAGCTCTATCAATGACCAACTCTTTAGATATCTCATTTACTAAAAGGTCTCGTTCAATAATTTCTCTAAGTGTCTTTTTTGGTCTTCCTCTACCTTTTTTCACAGGCTCCAAACCATCTGCTCAACTTCCTAACTGGTGCTTCCAACGGTCTTTTTTGCACATGTCCAAACCATCTTAAATGGTTTTCAAGCATTTTTTCCTCAATAGGTGCCACCCCAACTCTACCTCGTATATGATCATTACGAATCCTATCTCTTCTTGTATGACCACACATCCAACATATTGTAACTTAAAATTAAGTAAAATATTTTTTTCAATGAGATGTACATCCATCATTATCATCAAGCTATGCTCTTCCAGATGGTCAAAGAAGTAGTCAGGACTTTTGCTGAGCAACATTTTATATAAAACGTATTCAGTTTGTATAACTTTCAAAATATGTAAGACTTTTTGTTTCACTTTATGTTGGTTACATGACTAATATGACTTCTATTTTAGTAATTATATTAAAGGCAAAAATATATTTCATGTTTCTAACATTTATACCAAGTTTCATTTACGTTCCTAACATTTTTTTATCAAATATGTCTCACATGTTTTTTTTTCAATATGTTCTTTTCACTAACACCATTAAAGATATTAATGGAAAATGCTTACTGGGCAGTCCACATGGCATATATCACCCACCACGTCATTTGCCATGTGGACTTATATGCCAAAATTCTAAAAATACCCTACATCTCTCTCTCTCTCTCTCCCCGAATTATACGTCCTAATTGAAGAGGGGATGCCTGAGTTTCTCATCCTGTGATGCTAGGACACCATCTTCATGTGCTCACCATGAATCCCATATGGTAAAAGAACCACGTTTGAATAAATTGTGTCAATAACAAATCCTTCTTTCTCTATTTGATCCACAATTCTCTTCAAATCTTCAATAATCCTAATCTTCCATAGCCACACATAATAGACCTCAATTCAAATGCTAAATGTTTAACCCCTTTGATTCTAATATCTTTAACTGAATCCTCGGCCTCACCAAGATTGTACATAAACCACTAACCATATATTCATAAACTCCTACGTTTCACATACATAAACAGAGGATGAAGCATTCAAAAGCTAGATAAGGTAAGAGTAAGCTATCTCAAACCCTCTTTGTGAACATTGGTTGGAGTGAGATTTTAATAATTTACAATAGAAAAGAGCTAGATCTCGTAAGCAACACCCTAATTTTGAAGTGGCTTTAAAAAATTAGAGTTTTTGATTCTTCACATCATCCTTGTTCATCCAACAAAACTGCTAGCTTTACCACAATATTAGGGTTCCAACTGCACCATGGTGCTTCAGTGAACACAGAGAGAGACAGACAGACAGACAGAGAAGAGAGAGATGCGGAGGGAGTGTGAGGAGAGAGAGATAGAGATTGAGGGTATTTTTGTAATTTTGAGATATGGGTCTATGTGGCAAATGATGTAGAGGGTGATATATGTTACATGGACTCTCCAGTCTACGTTTTTCTTTAGAATCTTTAATGGTATTAGTGAAAAAAGCATATTTGAAAAAAAATATATATAACATGTAAGACATATTTGACCAAAAAAAAATTAAAGTTATGAATAAAATTTGGTGTAAACATTAAGGACATGAAGTATATTTTTGCCTATATTAAATATAATATTTGCACATTCTACTTATGATTGTAATAATTTAAGTAAATATATTAATAATATTTAGAAATAGTACAAATTAAATCATTTTAATTTTTTATAAAACAAAAATTTTACATTGGCAGCATTTGAGGGCCACTAAATGATAGACCAAAAATTAACTGCTAATAAAAACAAAACAAGACAATTTAGTGGTGGTTAAAGCACAGCCACAAAATTGAAAATTAGCAGCAGTTAAAAATGCTGCTAGCTTGACATTTAGTGTGGTAGAACTACCACTAAATACTAAATTGTAAACAACTTGCTTTTACAAAAACCATTGCATAATGCAAATCAAATTGTTGCTATTTGTTATCCAGTGATTAGACCTGCTGTGAAAAATAACCGTTGGTAAATGTATGCTGATGCATGCATCAATGGCAATTTTTGAGCTACCATTTGGTGAATTTGGCAGTGATTTTAACTATCGGTAAATGCCAAAAAAAAAGCCACCAAATGCATTTTTTTTGGGTATCATATTAAGAAGAATGAAAGTTTGGGGGATAAAGTTAAACTTGTACGTGAATAAGATAAAGTTCACCTCTTACTTGTGATGCATAAGCAATCTTTTAACCAACTCAACGTGAAATCTATCATGTTGTGAAAAAAATATACATGAAACGTTTTAAAATAATATATAAAATTAAAAACGTATCAAATGAGTTCTGTATGTTAGGAAAAATAAGCCATAAATTCAATTGATTTCCGTTCAGAAATCCTTTTATAATATTCAAAAATATGAGCTAAAAAAAACCAATGTTATTGAAATCGACCCGATCATTGACTGGAGGCTAGCTTCCGAGTTATCGGATTATTGGTTCAACCGTTAGGTCACTGGGTCAAATGCTGACATGGGTAAATAAATGAAAGGAATTAAAAATTATATATATACCTATATATTTTTCAAATAAATTAAAAAACAAGTAAGATAAATAATTTAAATACAAATTTCACACATTAAAGCCAGAAACATCCATAATAATTCATAAACATTCATAATAATTGAAAAATAAAGTCAAAAAATATTCATAATAATTCATAATTTCAAATAAATTTAAAACTAACAAAAAAATAAGATTATGAAAAAACGAACTAGTAATTGAAACGGTATAAATACAATTTCAAAAGTCAACGATCAAAATGCAATAGAACTGATAATACTTTAAAAATATTAAAAATAAAATAAATAATTAAAATATTACATAATTACAAATATTATATATATATATATATATATTTATGAAAGTGCCCATTAATTTTTCTGTAGTCTAGTCTACAAGAAATCAGAAACTAGAGCTAGAGTAGGATACAGAAGAACTGAAAAAGTAGTGCACACCTTGTCTTGTCCTCGTTGCTTTCCTCCTTTTTCAATTTTCATATTCATCTTTCCTCTTTCTTCATATTCCTTTGCAATTCGCGTCCAGATTTGCTGCTGAGCGACGTGAAAAGTAGCATCTGTTGAGCATCACAGGAGCTGTCCGATTTGCCCATTCGACTGTTCGCATTCGCCCCATGCTTCTTTTCGTGACTGTTGGATCAAATAGATCCAACGGTCACAAACACTTTAGTGAAACACACCATTTCATTAAAGCTTTTTTTTTAAAAAAAATTTGTTAATTACCGGAAGCCAACCATCATGCGCCACGTGTCCCATCCATGACCCATCAGCTGACCCACGAACACAACACTCTGACCATGCCGCTGGTGACTTTGCTTCGACGTCAAGTAACTGGGACTGATACTGCCATCGTCACAATTCATCAGCGCCTCCACATTTTTTCTCGCCTTTTTCCCCACTGCGTCGCACCTTCTCCTTTGTCTTTGGTCATCGTCGGTCTTGTGCATCATCACTAGTATTCTGGTTTGCTAACATCGGAGGCCCTCTAGTTCACTTTTGTCATCTCTGGTTTGCTGGTGTGGTCTTGTCTTCTCCGGTTTGCTGCTCTGTTCTCGTTTTCTCCGATGTGCTTGTTTGCTCTCATCGTCTCCGGTGTGCTAGTTTACATTGCACCAGTGACTTTTGTTTGGCTGATTTCGGAGGTTTTCTGGTTTCCTCTCATCGTCATTTTCATTCACCATTGACTCACCCATTTGGTTTGCTGATTTTTTAGGTTTGCTGGTTTGCTTTCCCGCCATTTACTCTGTATTCTGGTTTGCTGGTTTGCTGTTGATTTTTTTTTATATATTGATGTTGTCGAATAGGATTCAATGTAAAGAGATTCAATGCTGAAAAGGAATGGTGATATATCATTTGGTAAACATGAAAATCAATGTAATAGAACCTACATTAATCAATGGAACAGAACCTACATTTTAATTTAAACAGGATCTATTACCTATTACATATTTAATAAAGCAAAACTATTTATTATTACTTATTACATATTTAATACGAATCTTAGGTAAAACAATATTTATGGTGCGTATGTCTGTCTCTACAGGTGGCAGCAATAGCAAGGCAGTTTGCTGTCTTACACAACTTCTTAAAATTTGAAGCTCTTCACCTACTTAGTGCCATTCTTTCTTCAAAAGATTCAGTAAGTGTCATAGTCTGTTGCTTTCATATATGATTTTTATTATGTAACAGATATTTTAATTCACATTGTTGAATAAAGGAAAAAAAAAGCTCTTAAAATTCAACTAAGCCACTGATACTTGGAATATTTTAGGTTGATGTTTAATCAATAATATTGACTTAGTCACTGTTGGATACGGGATTAGAAAATTAATCTTTGCCATATTTGTTATTTGAACTATCTCTTTTACAATCCAGGTTTAGGAGAAGTGCTTGTTATATATATATATATATATATATATATATTCCATATCAAGGCTTCATGTATATCTGATTGTTTGTATTATATGTGAGTTCAGCTTTTATATTCTGCCACATGGAAAACACATGAACTAAACTAATTGGATTTTAGATTTGGCCTTATTATGTTCAATATCATGAAACTTGACACTTCTATTTTTATGTACGTACGTGTGGCTTCATTTGACTTGGGATTGGCTAAAATTTCTTGGCATTTTTAGGTACCACTTTTTGATGCCTCCATTTGCTTCGTAATGATAGCTGGTCACATAATCTTCGCATTGGTATAGTGGCTATTTTGCAAAATCGCGTTGGTATGTTGAGTAGTAACTTTACTTAATACTATGTGCTATTTTAGTTTACCCTTTACCATCTATTTTTATCTCTATGTTTCTCATTAGGATCTTTAGGTTATATTAGTTTTAGTAAACAATTCTGACTAATAAATAGTTTTCTAGTAAACAATTCTGAAACTGTAATTTCTCTAGCTTCCTTGACAATTTAATGAAGCAACGTTCTCAAGGGTCAGCTTTGATATCATTCTTTCACTGTTACATGCTTTTGTCGTTAGACTTTTTTCCTCTCATTATATATTAAATGTATGTTTCTTTGCATTTTAGACAACATGTTGAGAACAATAATGGAGGAAAAAATGATGCCAAAAATTGGAATGGAATTCGATAACTTAGATGATGCATGGAGTTTTTGGGTGGAATATGGTGGGAGATCAGGATTTAGTGTGATGAAAGATACATGTACTAGAAGCAGAAAAGACAAGATAATTATCACATCATATAAATATGTATGTTCTAAAGAGGGTTCTCGTGAAGAAAAAAAAGGTTCAAATACTAAGAATCCTTGCCCAGAGACTAGAACTAGATGTATGGCTAGAATGGCAGTGAAGCGGGAAGGTGAGAAGCATAAAGTTTATCAGTTTATAGAAGATCACAATCTTGTCCTGCACAACAAAGATATGAGTCATATGCTTCTCTCCCAAAGAAAAATTACTGAAGCACAAGTATACGAGATTAGGTTGGCGGAGGACGCTGGCCTTAGGCAAAAAGCATATTTTGATTTGATGAGTATACAAGCGGGTGGAAGAGCTAGCGTTGGATACACACGAGAAGAAGTAAAGAATTATTTACGAGCTAGAAGACAGCGAAATATGGAGTATGGGGATGTCGGTGTGCTCTTCCAATATTTTCAGAAGCGACTTTCTGAGAATCTATCCTTCTTCCATGCGTCTCAGATGGACTCAAAGGAACAAATTACAAATGTATTATGGGCCGATGCAAGGATGCTCATTGACTATGGTTTGTTTGGAGATGTGGTCACACTTGACACCACATTTGGCACCAATAAGAAGGGTCGGCCTCTTGCTGTGTTCTGTGGTTTTAATCACTATAAAGGAATGGTGATCTTTGGGGTGGTGCTATTATATGATGAGACAGTTGAGTCCTTTAAATGATGAGAGGAGATGCCCAACACTGTGCATGGATTATGCATGTGGCACTTGATGTGAAATGCCACCAAACATTTGGCTCACTTGCCTAAGGAAGGATTGAATATTTTAGCGAATCTATCATGGTGTATGTACGAAGCCCTCGATGAAGATGAGTTTAAGGACGCATGGAGGAAAATGTTACTAGATTATAATGTCCAAGATAATTCATGGTTATCATGGACATATGAGATAAGAGAAAAATGGGGTGCATGTTTCATGAAAAAGACTTTGACACTTCGGATGTGAAGTACGCAACTTTCTGAAAGTTTGAATTCGGACTTGAAAGATCTCTTCAACCCAAAAGTAGATCTTGTTAAATTCTTTAATCACTTTGAAAGAATAGTCGAGGAAAAAAGATACAATGAAGTGAAGGCTGACTTTGAGTCTAGAGAGAAAGTTCCATGAGTGAGAAACTTGTCGTCACACACATTAAGGCAACTTTCACAGATTTATACGTTACCTATTTTTGACTTGTTCCATTGAGAATATGATCGGAAGTCTGACACATGGGTAAAAGTAAGGGATGAAAGTCATCTTGTCCGAAGATATGTCATTTGTTTTGTTAACAAGTCATGAGAATACATGGTATCGTTTGACCCGTCGGATAATATAATCACATGTACTTGCCATAAATTTGAAAGCTTCGATATGTTGTGTTGTCATGCATTGAAGGTCTACGATCTAAATGATGTCAAGCTACTCCCCAAGAAGTACATTATACGTCATTGGACAAAAGAGGCAAGGGCGGGTGTGATATCCAATTCGAGAGGAAAGGAGATAGTGGATGAGCCTAAGCTAGAAATAACACATCGATTTAGGGATATGAACCAAGAATTTATATGTATTGCGGCTGAAGCCTGTAGGTCAACAAAAGAGACATTGGTGGTGTGTACCTTGATGGACGATATGAGGCAGAAAGTTAGTAGTGTACTTTGTTTGACTGAAACTGATCTCAACACTGTTGTTATCTCCACACCTCAGTGCACATCACAGGTAGCTGGTTTTAAGGAGAAAAACGGTTCGAGAAATAAAAGACGCTATAGAAGTTGCATTGAGGTTCAATGAAAGAAAAAGACAAGAAAACCAACAATTAAATTGACTAGAGTAATCACATTGTGTTTTATATGTCTTTGTTTTGTAACCCTTTTGGTTATATGATCTAACCTTTGGTATACATATTTGGCATAGATAAATGAAGCACAATGTGGAGTATCATGCTCGGCACCTCCCGCACCCCAGGCGCATTTTTCTGAATGAGTTTTATTAATATGCTCATGATTATATTCTTTCGTGATCCAATGACATTTTTTTTCATTTTTCATAATATTTATATTAACTTGTTTTATTTCTTAACGTAGGTGCTTATTGATCATTCAATGCCATCACTTGAAGCGTTGCAATTCAGTCCATATTTACCGCATACCGAGTGTTAAGTTAGTTTTGGAGTTGTAAAAATACTAGGTGAGCTCTTATTTTTTTGTTTTTTGACTAAATACTGGATGCTTCTCTGTTGCTTATGGAACAAGTGTGAGTGAAATTATTCTTATTCCCAGCAGTTTGTTTTTGCTGCAAGTCATCTTTGTGTTTATTGAATGTCAACTGGGTGGTCTTGGATGCTCATCTGTTTTTGTTGTTTATTCTAGATATTACAGTGAAATTTTCACATGATGTATAATATTTGCATGGTTTAAACTAGCAGATACAGAAGAAAAAGAGATAAGTTGGTGGAGGTTCATAATATTTGCATGGTTACCTATCATGTCTGGATGGGATTGAGCATATTGCCATGATTAAAGTAAGCAGTTCACTTTATGTTAGGAGAATTAATTCAGTATTTGGTGTTCCAATTTATTTTGGGGCTATAAACCTTATCATTTAATTGACAACATACTGCAATCTACTACAGATACCAAGAAATCATTAACTTCATACAATGAGGTTAATGACAAACAATCCTGCTGACTACGTTGGGCTCCCAGGTTATGGCCTACAAATTACTAAGAAAGTCCCTCTTTTGACACCACTTATTAGAGAGAACATGAAACACTTGGAAACTAGATATCCATTTTACTGTAAATGTTTGCTTCCTGAATTGCGAGAAAGTCCCTCTTTTAAATTTTGTCAAGTAAATTAATTTCATAATTGTATACTCAAAATGATAGTTTTTTTATCAGAAGAATATTAAGTTATATATGTGTACTGTCTATTAGTTCATAAATTAAAAAAAAATCATCAAAATACAAAGATTGATGAAATTTGGATAAAGCACTTTTGTTAATGAAAATGTGTTGTTCATTTATTATAAAATGCACTAGGCGTCCAGAAAAGAGCCAAAGCAAGAATCCATGTCAGACTCACCTTTTCTTCTCCACCGTCGTCTTCCCTGTTGGATCCATACCAGATTCGAAAATTCAAGCTCAAGAAATCTCACCTGCTGGCAATAGGCATATAATTGCATCGCCTCCTCCATCAAAGCATTCGAAATACAATCCCGCTCTCTGTATAATATAGACGAAGAAAGCTCGCAGTCGTCGCCGCAAATGGTGGAAAATTCCATGCTCTGTTTTGAGGTTTCCCGAGCTCAAGGAAGACGACGACGCTGCTGTTCATCCGGGTCAGAGTGCTGTGTTCGCGAGCCAGTTGATGGGTCATGGGTGGGACATGTGGCGCACGATGGTTGGCTTCCGGCAATTAACAAAATTAAAAAAAAAGCTTTAGTGAAACGGTGCGTTTCACTGAAGCGTTTGTGACCGTTGGATCTATTTGATCCAACGGTCACGAAAAGAAGCATGGGGGCGAATGCGAACTGTCGAATGGATAGATCGGACGGCTCCTGTGATGCTCAGCAAATGCTGCTTTTCACGCCGCTCAGCAGCAAATCTGGACGCCTGCAATTCTGCATAGAGTAAACATTAGAAAAGAATGGGAAGTTTCGAAGCCAGAGGTGAAGGTGAAGTTGGTGGCAGATGGCGGTTGAACAATGGGCGAAGGTGAAGACCGAAGGCCAAACCCGAAGGCACTACTGCTATTGCACTTCTGCTTCACCAAAATAGCCATTAACATTGAAACACTCTTCTGCTACATGGTTGGAGATTGCAATTGCAGAGCAGAAGCAAGAAGGACTATGACAATCTTTCCTTTGAACTACTATTAGTTCTTGTTTTTTCATTATTTATTGTTTCCTTCTCTTTCAAGTTTATTTGTTGGGGATGTATTTATTTATTTATTGATCTGTAGTTTGTACTCAATTTCTTATTGTGATCTTATCAGGAGAGGAGAGGGGACTCTGCGTATTTTTTTTTTAAGGAAAGCTGAGTCATCCGAGTTGATGGGTCACCCGGGTTGTCCAAGACCTAACCGGGTCAACATAGTCTTGACCAATTTGATTATTACTTGGTTTGATAAATCGACCTGGACCAATCTCAAATCTCGACCCTTGGTTGCCGAGTTGACTTGCGGATTAATCCAAATCCAATAACACTAAAAAAAAGTTAATAAAACTAACTATGTGTCCTCAGTGATTTAATTTATATTTTGAAAACTGACTCTAGAGGTACTAGGACTCACGACCACAACAGAAACATTGGCACGGAGATGTCAGTGGTTTGAATATGCATATATAGATTGTCGTTGGAACAGCCCTTTAGTGTTTGGGAGTATGAGTTTCTAACCGGTGTTTAAAAAATATATGTAGTAATAGTATACACAACTATATGTATATGTCACAATCACAATAATAATCTTTTTTATTGATATCACAATAATTAGGATTTCATGCCGACCGTATATCGTTGCAAACATAACAGGAATTAAAGGTCTAAATCAGCTGGACTACTTTTTTATCATTTGAAAATGATAAAAGGAAAACTGAAGGAAACTGGTTAATGTTTCCCACGTGATTCCGACTTCTCTCATTTTGTTTGAAGTTTGAACACAGTTCGTTATACATATTCAAAATCCTGCATTAAGTAGTACGACCTTGTTTGTGAAATGACGAAGTCCAAATGGTCATAGACAAAATACTGAGAGAGAGTTGACATCCTCAAATATTAATTTCCATTATACAGAATCAAATATGTATTCAAAGCATACACAATCCCAAGTGATCGACGTAAGGCAGCCCAAGAAAAACAAAGCATTCGGTCCCTAAAGCAATAAAATGGGGTGAGAATTTAAAAAAAAAAAAGAAAGACTAATTTCTAGTACAATTCAATTAGTGTTTCTAAAGAGGCTCCACTATGAGAGGAAGTCCATAAGCTGGCCTTCGAGAGAGCATGATGGAAGGTGAATGATGGTAACCTGGGGAAAGTTCAAACCTAAACCTAGAGAGGAGAAGGGTTAACACAATCTTGTACTCCATGAAGGTCAAGTTTCTCCCAACACACATCCTCCCTCCGAACCCAAAAGGCAAGTAGCCCATCTTGTGGCTGCACCCACCATTCACGTCGTCCTTGAACCTCTCTGGTCTGAACTCATTCACGTCTTTACCCCACAGCGTCGACTTTGATGTCTTCTCTTGCTTGCCTTTGCACATTTGGGGCCGGTGGGTATAGCCTAAGAACTTCATTCATCACCCACTTCATCTGCAAATGTATGGTCAACACAACACATTAATTCTATATAAATCTTAATGAAGGGTATATAAAACAGTTGACTTTGAATGTCACAAATTTTCAGCTTCGTTTTATATGAATTCTCCGTACAATTTTAATCAATTTCAAACATCTTGCACGCACGGCTTTTTTTTTTTAAATGTTCTGCGTGTTTATATTTACTCGGTACGTACCAATACATATCTAAACATGGAATAGAAATTCAAAGTCAATCCACAGACCCAGCTAGAGCTAAATTTTAGAGGACCCACGTGACTTAAAAGTGACACTTTTCTTTTAATATAATAAGAATCTTTTCTTTTCTTTTTTTTTTATATATTTTTCTCCTCTCTAATTATATGGTCGGACAGGAATCCTATTGGACCTCTAACTTGGCTTTTAGTGAGAATTACGACTGCGCATTGAAAAGGGTGCGAACTCGAAAGTAAATACGGATACCTACGGTCTAATGGCCAAAAAAAAAAAACCGAAGTACGGCTTTGGATCTCAGTTTTAAAAAAAAAATAGAAATATTTTATGGTGATTTTTTTAAAATTGAATTTTTCTATGATTAGATGATTTCAAAATGTTTTTTATTTGATAATAAAAGATACTTTCGACAAATTTCGACTGATCTAACAAAAAAACAAAAAAATCAATATCAAGATTAAACTGTCCATAATTTTTTTTCAAATTAATATGGTACAGAAAAATAAAAAGAGAAAGTGCTCCATACACCATTTCTCTATAGATATATATAATATTTGTATTTCTTTTTCTATTTCACTTTCTGTGCAGCAGTAATGACAAATGGTGATAAAGTTAAAGCATAGTATTTGGCCTATTTAGATTATTAATTTTTATAACTAATAATTAAATTTTATGATGTTATTTTTATTTTATTTTTTAGTAAAATATTACAAAATATTAATTATTGATTATGAAAACTAACAATTCAAATAGGTCAAATACTTTGCTAAGTACAATTCGGATCTCTCAGATTTTTTTGAATAAAAAATAATAGAAGTTTATGATGGCTTTTTTTAATTGAATTTTTTATTGGTAGATTATCACAAAATTTATTCGTATGATAATAAAAAATACTTTAGACAAATTTCGAACAGATTTAACAATTAAAATAAAATTAACATCAAGATTAAATTTTTCATAAACTTTTTTCAAATCAATATGGTATAAAAATATAAAAAAGGGAAAGTATAGGCTCCATACACCATTTCTCTATAGATATATATAATATTTTTATTCCTTTTTCTCTTTCTCTCTCTATACAAGAGTATTTACAAATGATGATAGGATCATCTACTTCAAAGATAAGCAAAGTGTTTGACCTATCTGATTTACAACAAATGGCTCAAACTTTGGGACGTTATTTTTTTTATTTTAAAGAAAAGAATCATAAAATATGTATTATTGATTGTAAAAATCAACGATTCAGATAGATTAAATACTTTGTTTAGCATTCAAAGTTAAGCAGAGGATCATCCCTTACAAATGATCTAATCCTAAAAAACAACCTACACACCCAAGATGTACAAAAACGGATCTAATACTTGTCTTATAAAAATAAATATTATATTTATCCTTATCTGATACAACAATTCAAATTTCAAATAATAATTTTAATAATTTTTTTAAAAATAATATATTAAAATTTGGACTATTGAACCAAATAGAAAATCTTAAAATCTAAACCATAAACCTCAAAATCATGTACGCCGCCGATTAGTATTCTCCTTAACCCAACCCAAACTAAAGGACTGGAGCACTCAGACTTTAGCGTCAACGCCACCAAAAGAATTAAAAAGGAATTGAGCTCCTCCGCGTTTTCCCCAAAAACAAAAAAAAAAAAAAGGAAAAAGTCAACCATTGTTCTTCATGTGTGATACGTAGAATTATTATACATAATCTATTCATTCTAACCTTTAATTTCAATTATAATTTTTTACAATGAAATAAATTTTCAACTGATCTCTTGACGAATTCTTTATAATTAATGCTATAAATTAATCAACAATAAATTGACAGGTCATACAACATTTATATATAATAGTAAATTTCTGTAATTTAGTTCTTATTAGATGAAATTAGACGATTTCTAATTAAAGGTATTAGTTGAATTCAAAATTTATTTATTCATTTATAACTGTTTCAATTAAATCGTACTAACTGTATATTTAAAACATAGTTTTAATATTCATCTAGGTCATTAACCCATGTTAATTTTTAGGTCATCGAGTCATTGCTCAATCCATCAAGTAATCAGATCAATTGTTGAACTGAAGAATATAAATATATATACACGCTCATAAATAAATATTAAAATAAATAAAAAAATAAATTATATACAAATTTCACAATCAAAATATTCTAAAAAATGTATCTTAAAGTAAATTTAGCATACAAATATTATATTTAATAAATAAATAAATATGCTTTATAATTATATTAATAAATTGTAAAAATAAATTAGAATTCATTTATTTTTTAATATCTAATATTTTTAATTAATTTTAAGTCTATATGATATTATAAAATTTGTTACTAATATTGTTCAACTTTTAACTAACATTTTATCAGGTGATGAAATAACTTGATCACCACTAGGGCACCTGAATATACTCTCTAAAATACTCATCATCTCCTTCCATTTATTCCTTCCTTTCCACTTTTAGTCCTTACATATTATTCTTACACTCACTACTTATGCTCCCTTTTCTGGTGTAATTTCACTGACCAAGTGTAAGTCTCAGTGCTTATTAATCTTTAAGAACCTTCGCTCCTCTAATAGGGACTGCTTAATTTGAAAAAGAATTTTCACCCCCATAATTGAGTACCTTTAATTACACAATAATACTTATGGTATTACAAAATCATTCCGTTGTGTAGTTGGATAGGGATAGATCATGTAAGAAATTTAATTTTCAATTTTCTTTTTAAACTTCATTCTTTTATGTGGATATAATGGTATTTCCTAGATTAAAAAACCCTCCCATCTTATGAATTGGGAAATCTAGAATCTTTTATTTAAGGGAATGGAGATTTCAAGGGAATGAGAATCTAGTTAACTAAACATTCATTTTGACTATTTTTTTCTTCCGCTTATATTTTATCAAATCAAACGGGATATAACATCATATAAATGTGCCAATATATATATATATATATATAAAAGAATAATAACAGTACTTTGAAATTCGCTATCTTAAAATTCACTCATTTTCCCTTCTCCATCTATTTTTCCTCTTCTCCCTCACGGTATCTCTCTTTGCTCTCAGCAGTCATGCGCCTTCTTCATCTATCCAAGCTCCCAGTCGCTTATCATTGGCAAGAGGATGGACCTTCTGTGAGCCACCGCATTGGAGAAGCAAGGAGAGTAAGGTGAGTTTCTCTCCTTCTCTTTTCTCCATGGAACTTTCAAATTTATAGCATAGGAGGTGGGAATTAAGTTGTTAATGAGATTTGAGACTATTAACCTCTTAATACGCTTTTATGATGATTAATAATGAATTTGGAATTAGAAATTCATGTATGAGGCAAGGTTAAGAATGGTTTTCAAAGTTTAGAGGAGAAAGAAAGAAAGTTAGGGTTCTAAATTACAAATTCATGATTCAAGTCTCTAATCTTGGTTTTGGTTTGAAATCCTTGTGCCAAACTCATGCTAGAACTTTAAGAATGAAAACCCATGAAGAAATTTTGAGAGAAAATGGTAGCTTTTGGGCTGAAGAATGTGGGATCGCGTCTAATTTTCAAAGTTCTTAGCTTGGCACCCCAAGCGCCAAAGCCACCAAGAGTTTATGGGCTGGCGAACAAGGCACCACCCTCTTGACCTGTGATAAAAGTGGGTTTTTGACCCTTTTCTCATGTATTCTTGGTCCTTATTAGATGTTGGGTGATGTTTTGGAGACTTCTTAAGGCACTTTGGAGCTTGTAAAGCCGCCCTTAAAAGAGGAGAATCCAATTGAGTAGCTTGATCAAAGGTGAGAGAACCCTACCTTACATGTTAGATTTTTCTTCGAGTTTTATTCATGGAAGTGTACTGAATGTAACTATGTGAGAATTACGAGAATGTGTAACATGTTAAAGTTTTATATGTTTCCCTTCAAACAAGGCAGTATATATGTGCTTAAACAAGATAAGTGTATGAAGGAATAAGAAGCTTTGAGGATTTACATGAGTAAAAAGGAAGTGATTTTATATAAAATAAACTTTAAAGTGTCATATGGCATAAGAAAATAAAATGTTTGCTTGCATAATAGATTCATAAGGGAATATTTTTCCTACCTTAGTTGATTTATTGTATAGATATGTACAGTAAAGACATGTATAATGTTGTTGAAACTTCTCAATGATCATTTGAAATTGGATGAGCTGATGAAAGAGTAATCTAGTGATATGACTGCACATAGTAAGAAAGAGGTCAATCAAACATGAAATTGGTTAGAACTTTTATGAGTGCAATATGTCCCATAGAAATTGAATGCCTAACCATTTACACACGTGTGAGTAGTTGTAGTTATTTGCATAGAAATGAGTATGTTAGCTTATGAGCTAAAAGAACTAATTGTTCCTTTATATCTAGAATTATGTGTATTCTTTCCAGTGTTTCCAAGGCATGTGAAAATTATTATGTTTCCCCTTAGGGAAGCTTTGTATGCGAACATAGATGGGACACATTTAGTCTCATGAGATACTTATGAGCTATCTAAGGAAAAGAGTATGGGTCCGATTCTCTGCTCAGAATTTTTTTACTTGGAGTTTTAGCAACGGTTTTAACTGTTGCTAAAACTTTCAGCAACAAATTAAAAAAAACTGTTGCTGAAAGTTTTAGCAACAGTTAAAACTGTTGCTAAAACTCTAAGCAGGTGTCTACTTGTTTTATTCTGAGCAGAGGATCCGCAAGCAAAGAATATAGATGTTGCTTTTACTTGACTATTGACATGAAATGTAATGTTTGTGATTGATTGAAAGTATAAAGGTAGAACTATTGATTTAAGAAATAATGTCGAGGAAGTATGTTAATGATTATGAATGTGTGTGTGTATATATATATTGTGTGATGTTACGCACGACAATGCTGCTGAGTTTTCATGTGCAGTTAATTCATTTCCCGCAAATTTCATTGCCTTGATGGGGTGAAGGGCTAGGTTGATAAAGGCTCACAGTGATCTCAGTAGCAAAAGGAACTTGATAGGCCCTAGGCCACCAATGTTCTCAGTAGTGAAGGGGCTTGGTGGGATGACTTCCCTAGTGACTTGAAGTTTCTCGAGCAGGCTTGGTGGGTTACTGGAGCCAGTGATGACAATGGCCTATAGCGACTAATTGATTGAGCATGTTTGATGATTGTGCGATATGATTATGAGTATGTATCTATAAGAATTGTATGCATGTATGTGCAGTAGGCTTGCTATTTCCTATTTCATGTGTATTAAGTTTCTATATGCTTGACAGTGTGTGTATATATATATATATATATGTCCGGAAGAGCTTCAGATATTCATGGTCATCTATGAATTACTCATATCATTTTGTCTTTTTGTTTTTTGCTGCCTGCATGGCAATATATATATATATATATATATATATATATATATATATATATATATATATATATATATCCTGGTATGTAAGTGTTGCATTAGGGTTGTTTTCGATGAGTTAAGTGGTTAGACTCACCCTCTCACAGTTTTAGGTACAGGAGACTTCTTAGTTGACGACATCCAAGCCAAGGATACCACCCCATTGTTCGGCGTAAGGTAAGCTACTTTCCAATTATGTTTAGTTAGGTGATCCTAGTTATGCTCTATAATTGGGTAGGACATGTTACGAAGTGCACTCATGTAAAAGATAGTAGAAACTAGCACAAAAACTATAAAATGTAACAAAATACATGTTTAGCTAAGTGTAATGATATTACTTGATTGAATGTTTCGCTAGTTCATGAATGTAAAGGAAATTTTCTTAATTTCGATTTTATTTGAATCTAAAGGTAGTTAAGTCAATGAAAAGTTTAAGGGTTCTATGTAAAGATTAGGCTTGTGGTAGTGTGGGCTAGGCACCGTCTGCACCAATCATGTGCCCGGTTTTGGGTCATAATAGCTTTTCTCATCCCTTAAAATATCTCACCAAATTATATTTTAGACCATAGGATCAATTTTATCAAAAGTTATACCCATTCCAATTCGAAAGCTTATTGGCTCCAATACATTATTGCATGGGAGCCTTTAGCACATGATCCTAGTTGTTGGATTATATGCATCCAATGATTAAGATCTCTTATTTATTTATTTATTTTACTTTTTTAATTTTAAAACTACATTGGTCATTAGAATTGGAGATATTAGGATCAGATCCAATGGTTAGTAGAATTTTTTAAAAAATAATAAAACACAATAGAAATAATAAAGAAGAGATCACAGCCGTTGTGTCTTTATAATTCAATATACAAATAAAATTAGCAAATCAACTCTTCATTAATATAAGAATTTCAATGTCAACATTCAAGAGAATAATATATACCTTAAGTCTTAACAATACTAGATTGTGTTATTAAAATTGCTTTAATAACACAAATTTCCAATTTCCCTTAATTCTAAACCCTAATCATCCCACCTGTGACCTCACTCTCTCAATTTCTCCAGTCACGTTGCCACTACTAAGTCTCCGTCGTGGTTCTTACTGTTCCTCCATCAGTACACTCGTCCTTTGTTTGTTCTTTCTCTAGACGAAACATTTCTTACCCAGTCGTTCTTCCTCTGTTGGACTATTCCTTCTCCGATGGTACCTCAATCAATCCTCTTCTCGAGTTTCACCCATTTCTATACCATGGTCTTTCTTCCTCCAATATTGGACCAAATGAGGAAGAGAATATTTTAAACTTGTGATGAAAGCAACAATATTAATAGTAATATCAATACTTTGAGTCTTGAAACATTAAAATATTTCAAGTTATTTAATACTTTGATCACTTAGCTTAATGTATTTTTCCTCGTTTGATTAATTAAATACATGTCTCAATTATAAAATCATATAAATTTAACTAATTGTAATATTTTTCATCTAAAATTTAGATGCTTATAATATATCTAGATATATAGCTTATACTTTAACAGAACAAATGACCAAAATTTAGATAATTTAATAGGAAATTAAATAGGATAAAGAATAAATACAATGGCGTTTGTTGGTAGAAATGCCACAAAGTTGTGGCGTTTTGATAGGAAACGCCATAGTGTTATGGCGTTTTCTATCAAAACGTCGCTAAGTTAGTGGCGTGTGACTCCCTAAACGCCATAATATGATTTTAAATCCCTAATCAGTTTCCTCCACCCTCCCTAAATTTTGACTCCTTCCTCCCTAAATTTTGGCTGCCCCCTTCCCCAAAAAAAAAATTTGCCAGATGCTTCTCCACCATTGGACGCCCCTTCGCCATCATCCAGCTCTCTCCGTCGTGCCCCCGTCCAGCTCAGCAGCCCCGTTGCCACCATTCAATATTGTCTCTTCCTATTTCGAGTTCGACAACCCTTCATCGCCTGTCCGTCGTGCCTATACATGCCGCCGTCATCATCGCCTCTGCTTCTGCTCGTCGCCTCCACCTCCCGTCCGTAGCTCTCTTCCCATTTCAATTTTCGACGAGGCAGACCCACAAAACCCATTGAAGAGATTTGAAGTCAACAACCTTTCTTTCTAATTTTTTATTGGACTAATTTTTTGGATTTTTTTTGGATCATTTTAGCATATTTTCATCTTATTTTAGAGATAAAAAAAATTAGAGTAGCATCAATGGGTTTGGATGACTTCAATAGTCTTTTGGTCTTGGATCATACACGTTTCATGTCATTTGCATTCATCATCGTATTTGAATTCACGTGATTAATCAATCAAGCTTTCAGTCACTGGCTATGCAGTCGTATACTAGTTTATAAATATGTAAATAACTTGGTGCATATGCAAATAATTTTAAATATTCATGTAAACAATTTGTATATTAAATCAGTAAGTACTATAATATTTTCAAGGCACTAAACTGATGTCTTTAGTATGACTTTCAAGAATTCTTCTTAGTATACTAGATGAAGGACATTATTCAACGGGTGTTAAATTATTGATGATTATAAAAGTAACTACATTTATAGTAACTTATAATCTTCTTTTCTTTTCTTTTCTTTTTTACCTAGAGACATAGTGAATATCTGTGGCCTATGTAATTCATGAATGCAAGTTGAGTTCCTCATTTTCTTTTTGCATTTTAGTGTTTCATTCTATTTCTTAGTCCATGAGATTGAAGATTTGACTTCGTCCTGGTTAGAATATTTAATTTTTTAGTCTTTTTTCATCAATTGGTTGCGAAGGGATTGTCAATTAAATTTAATATGTGACATACCTATATGATAATTAAATACGTAAAACATAACTATGAAATGGTGACGCTAGATAAAGCTGCTTAATTTAGCTGAATGCTTATGCTTGTGACATACCTATGATAATTGTGATTTATTTTTATTTTTTTTATCTTATGCTTGTGACATACCTATGATAAGTATAGTTAGTTATAAAATGTATAGTTAATAAAAAATATTGTTTTGATTGGTTACAGAATATAATGGATAAATCCTAGATTACTAGATCCCGAAACACTCTTGAATATGTAGAAGGACTTAATAGATTTTTAGATTTTGCATTTACAAGTAATGGTGTTGAAAGTAATATTATATGTCTATGTGCCAAACGCAAATTCAAAAAGTGGCAAGTTAAAGAAGTTGTACGCGAACATTTAAATAAGTAACCATTTCCACAAGGTTACATGTTTTGGTCCCGACATGGGGAAACACTTATGGCAGAGCCCATTAGAGAAGCTGCATCAAGGCCACATATGGTAGGAGATAAAATTAACTTAAATAATCCTATGCATGACATGGTCGAGATGCATTTGGTGTCCACGCTAAAAATGAGAGAGTAGATATTGGTGAGACTTTTGTTCTGTCAAATCAAATGAATAATGAAACTAAAGAGTTTTATGAGTTGCTTGAAGATGGATGACAATGTTTGTACAAAGGATGTGAGAAATTTACAAAATTAGCACTTTTGATAAGACTGTACCATATCAAGTGTATGTGTGGGAGAACTGACAAGGCAATGTCAATGATATTAGAGTTATTGGCAGATGCATTTGGACATGCCAAAACTCCAGCATCCTTCTATGAGGCCAAAAAAATATCAATAAATTGGGACTTAGTTACACTAAAATTCGCACATGTCCAAATGACTGCATGTCATACTGGAGGAATTATGAAAACAGAGATGACTGAGAAAATGCAATGTATGTAGATGGAAACCTAAGGGTAAATATATGTCAAGTGAGAGTGGAAAGTGGAAAAAATGACCTGCCAAAATACTTAGATATTTTCCATTAAAACCTAGATTACAAAGGTTGTTTTTGTCATCTAAGACCGCTAAACACATAAGATAGCATGTTGAGGATAGGAGTAACGATGGATTGCTCAAACATCCAAGAGACTTGAAAGCTTAAAAAATGTTTGACTTGACAAATTATCAATTTGCTTAAGATCCTCATAATGTTCATTTTAGGTTAGCAACTGATGGTTTTCATCCATTCGGGAATTTAAGTACAAGTTATAGCATTTGGCCCGTGGTTCTAATACCTTACAATCTCCCTCCATGGACATGCATGAAATAGAGTTCTCTCATTTTGTCAATGATTATTTCAGGGAAGGGAGCCTTGGATAATGATATTGATGTTTATTTGCAGCCATTGACAGATGAGTTGAAAGATTTGTGGATGATCGGTGTTGAAACATGTGATGCTTATGTGAAATAAATGTTTACAATGTGTGCAGCTATTATGTGGACTATCAGTGATTTTCCAAGTCTCGGAACTTTATCTGGATAGAATACTCATATCGAGTTAGCTTGTCCATTATCCAATTTCAACTCTACTCCTTGTCGACTTCCACATAGTCAAAAGTGGTCTTTTATGGGGCATCCTCGATTTTTAGATTATGGACATAAATTTAAACTAGCTTGGAGTCAATTTGATGGTACATTAGAGAAGAGAGGTCCACCTACGAAAATGACTGGATCTGACATTTTTAGTCAGCTTTTTGCTATTAATGTGGAGTTTGGGAAAGATGTGGATAGTGAGGGACATAAGAAAAGAACAAAAGAGGTTAATGATGCAAATGCAAGCCCTCAACAATGACTTAAGAAAAGCGTATTCTTTGAACTTCCCTATTGGGTAAATAACTTGTTACGTCAAAACCTGAATGTCATGCACATAGAGAAAAATGTTTGTGATAATATTGTTTTCACACTGCTTAATGAGCCTCGAAAGTGGTAGATATTCTCCAGCGGTTTTCACCATGAATGATGCAGAAAAAGATTTGTTCTTGAAGATAGTGAAAAATACTACTATTCCTGATGGTTATTCCAGCAATATCTCTAGATATGTTGATTTGAGGTAGCAAAAAATTTTTGGATTGAAGAGTCATGATTCTCATATTCTCATGGAGCAATTTCTGCCATTAGCTCTGAGAAAGACACTACCGAAGCAAATTACTGCAGTTATTATTGACTTGTGTTCATTCTTTAAGCAATTGTATAATAAAGTTCTAAATGTTAATGATTTGAACAAGCTCCAAGACAAAATAGTATTGACATTGTGCAATATGAAAATGTTATTTCTGCCTTCATTCTTTACGATTATGGTACATCTCATGGTTCATTTGGTTGATAAAGTAAAAATAGGCGGACCAGTTCAATATCAATTGATGTACCAATTAATGCATGTAAGTAGCTAATAAAAGCTTAAAAGTGACACTTTTCTTTTAATATAATAAGAACCATTTTTTTTTTCTCCTCTCTAGTTATATGGTCGGACAGGAATCCTATTGGACCTCTAACATGGCTTTTAGTGAGAATTACGACTGCGCATTCAAAAGGGTGCGAACTCGAAAATAAATACGGATACCTACGGTCTAATGGCCAAAAAAAAAAACGAAGTACGGCTTTGAATCTCAATTTTTTTAAACAAATAGAAATATTTTATAATGACTTTTTTAAAATTGAATTTTTCTATTATTAGATGATTTCAAAACGTTTTTTAATTGATAATAAAAGATACTTTCGACAAATTTCGACTGATCTAACAAAAAAACAAAAAAATCAACATCAAGATTAAACTCTCCATAATTTTTTTTTCAAATTAATATGGTACAGAAAAATAAAAAGAGAAAGTATAGGCTTCATACGCCATTTCTCTATAGATATATATATATATAATATTTGTATTTCTTTTTCTATTTCACTTTCTGTGCAGCAGTAATTACAAATGATGATATAGTTAGGCATAGTATTTGACCTATTTAGATTGCTAGTTTTCACAACTAAAAACTTATATTTTAGGATGTTGTTTTTATTTTATTTTTTAGTAAAAAATTACAAAATATGATTTATTGATTGTGGAAATTAATAATTTAAATAGGTTAAATATTCTGTTTGCTTTCAAAGCTAAGTAAGGCTCGGATCTCTCAGTTTTTTTGACTAAAAAAATAATAGCAATTTATGATGGCTTTTTTTAATTGAATTTTTTATTGTTAGATTATGAAAAAATTTATTCGTATGATAATAAAAGATACTTTAGACAAATTTCGAACAGATTTAACAATTTAAAAAAAAAATCAACATCAAGATTAAATTTTCCGTAAACTTTTTTTCAAATCAATATGGTATAAAAATATAAAAAGGGAAAGAATAGGCTCTATACACCATTTCTCTATAGATATATATATATATATATATATATATATATATATATATAATATTTTTATTCCTTTTTCTCTTTCTCTTTCTATGCAAAAGTATTTACAAATGATGATAGGATCCTCTAATTCAAATATAAGTAAAGTGCTTGACTTATCTGAATTGTTATTTTTTATAACAAAAGGCTCAAATTTTGGGATATTATTTTTTTATTTTAAAGAAAAGAATCATAAAATATGTACTATTGATTATAAAAATCAACAACTCAAATAGGCTAAATACTATGTCTAGCATTCAAAGTTAAGCAGAGAATCATTTCTTACAAATGATCTAATCCTAAAAAACAACCTACACACCCAAGATGTACAAAAACGTATCTAATACTTGTCTTATAAAAATAAGTATTATATTTGTCCTTATCTGATACAACAATTTAAATTATAAATAATAATTTTAATAATTTTTTAAAAAATAATATATTAAAATTTGAACTATTGAACCAAATAAAAAATCCTAAAATCTAAACCATAAACCTCAAAGTCATGTACGCCACCGATTAGTATTCTCCTTAACCCAAACTAAAGGACTAGAGCACTCAGACTTAAGCGTCAACGCCACCAAAAGAATTAAAAAGGAATTGAGCTCCTCCGCGTTTTCCCCAAAAACAGAAAAAAAAAAAAAAAAGAAGGAAAAAGTCAACCATTGTTCTTCATGTGTGATACGTAGAATTATTATACATAATCTATTCATTCTAACCTTTAATTTCAATTATAATTTTTTACAATGAAATAAATTTTCAACTGATCTCTTGACGAATTCTTTATAATTAATGCTATAAATTAATCAACGATGAATTGACAGGTCATACAACATTTATATATAACAATAAATTTATGTAATTTACTTTTTATTAGATGAAATTACATGATTTCTAATTAAAGGTATTAGTTGAATTCAAAATTCATTTATTCATTTATAACTGTTTCAATAAATCGTACTAACTGTATATTTGAAACATAATTTTAATAATCGGTCCGGTCATTAACTCGGGTTAATTTTCGGGCCACCGAGTCATTGGTCAATTTATCAGGTGACCAGGTCAATTATTGAATTGGAGAATATATATATATATATATATATATATGCTCACAAATAAATATTAAAATAAGTAAAACAATTAAATTATATACAAATTTCATAATCAAAATATTCTAAAAAATATATCTTAAAGTAAATTTAGCACACAAATATTATATTTAATAAATAAATAAATATTATTTTATAATTATATTAATAAATTGTAAAAATAAAATTAAAAGTCATTTATTTTTTAATATCTAATCTTTTTAATTAATTTTAAGTCTATATGATATTATAAAATTTGTTACTAATATTGTTCAACTTTTAACTAGCATTTTATCAGGTGATGAAATAACTTGATCACCACTAGGGCACCCGAACATACTCTATAAAATATTCATCATCCCTTTCCATTTACTCCTTCCTTTCCACTTTTAGTCCTTACATATTATTCTTACACTCACTATTTATGCTCCCTTTTCTGGTGTAATTTCATTGACGAAGAGCAAGTCTTAGTGCTTATTAATCTTTAAAAACCTTCGCTCCTCTAATAGGGACTGCTTAATTTGAAAAAGAATTTTCACCCCCATAATTGAGTACTCGTAATTACACAGTAATACTTGGGGTATTACAAAAACATTCTGCTATGTAGTTGGATAGGAATAGATCATGTAAGAAATTTAATTTTCAATTTTCTTTTTAAACTTCATTCTTTTATGTGGATATAATGGTATTTCCTAGAATAAAAAACCCTCCCATCTTATGAATTAGGAAATCTAGAATCTTTTATTTAAGGGAATGGAGATTTCAAGGGAATGAGAATCTAGTTAACTAAACATTCATTTTGACTTTTTTTCTGCCCTTTCTATTTTATCAAATCAAGCAGGATATAATATCATATAAATGTGCCAATATATATGTAAGAATAATAATAGTACTTTGAAATTAACTATCTTAAAATTCACTCATTTTCCCTTCTCCATCTATTTTTCCTCTTCTCCCTCACAGTATCTCTCTCTGCTCTCAACAGCCATGCGCCTTCTTCATCTATCCAAGCTCCCAGTCGCTTATTGTCGGCAAGAGGACAAACCACCGGCGAGCCACTGCATTGGAGAAGCAAGGAGAGTAAGGTGAGTTTCTCTCCTTCTCTTTTCTCCATGGAACTTTCAAATTAATAGCATAGGAGGTAAGAATTAATTTGTTAATGAGATTTAAGACTTGATTAACCTCTTAAAACGCTTTTATGATGATTAATAATGAATTTGGAATCAGAAATTCATGTATAAGGCAAGGTTAAAAATGGCTTTCAAAGTTTAGAGGAGAAAGAAAGAAAGTTAGGGTTCTAAATTACAAATTTATGATTCAAGTCTCTATTCTTGGTTTTGGTTTAAAATCCTTGTGCCAAACTCATGCTAGAACTTTAGGAATGAAAACCCATGAAGAAATTTGAGAGAAAATGGTAGCTTTTGGGCTGAAGAACGTGGGATTGTGACTGATTTTCAAAGTTTTGTAGCTTGGCACCTAAAGCGCCAAAGCCACCAAGAGTTTATGGGCTAGTGGCCAAGGCACCACCCTCCTGACCTGTGATAAAAGTGGGTTTTTGACCCTTTTCTCATATATTCTTGGTCCTCATTAGATGTTAGGTGATGTTTTGGAGACTTCTTGGAGCACTTTGGAGCTTGCAAAGCCACCCTTAGAAGAGGAAAATCCAATTGAGTAGCTTGATCAAAGGTGAGGAAACCCTACCTTACATGTTAGATTTTTCTTTAGGTTTTATTCATGGAAGTGTAGTGAATGTAACTATGTGAGAATTACGAGAATGTGTAACATGTTAAAGTTTTATATGTTTCCATTCAAGCAAGGCAATATACATGTGCTTAAACAAGATAAGTGTATAAAGGAATAAGAAGTTTTGAGGATTTGCATAAGTAAAAAGGAAGTGATTTTATATAAAATAAACTTTAAAGTGTCGTATGGCATAAGAGAATAAAATGTTTGCTTGCATAATAGATTCATAAGGGAATATTTTTCCTACCTTAGTTGATTTATTGTATAGATATGTATAATAAAGACATGTATAATGTTGTTGAAACTTGTCAATGATCATTTGAAATTGGATGAGATGATGAAAGAGTAATCTAGTGATATGACTGCACATAGTAAGAAAGAGGTTAATCAAACATGAAATTTGTTAGAACTTTTATGAGTGCAATATGTCCTATATAAATTGAATGCCTAACCATTTACATACATGTGAGTAGTTGTAGTTATTTGCATAGAAATGAGTATGTTAGCTTGTGAGCTAAAAGCACTAATTGTTCCTTTATATGTTGAATTATGTGTATTCCTTCCAATGTTTCCAAGGCATGTGAAAATTATTATGTTTCCCATTAGTGAAGCTTTGTATGAGAACATAGATGGGGCACATTTAGTCTCATGAGATACTTATGAGTTATCTAAGGAAAAGAATATAGATGTTGCTTTTACTTGACTATTGACATGAAATGTAATGTTTTTGATTGAATGGAAGTATAAAGGTGGAACTATTGATTTAAGAAATAATGCCAAGTAAGTATGTTAATGATTGAGTGTGTGTATATATATATTGTGTGATGTTACACACAAAAAGTGTTGCTGAGTTTTCATGTGCAGTTAATTCATTTCCCACAAATTTCATGGCCATGGTGGGGTGAGGGGCTAGGTTGATAAGGGCTCACAGTGATCTCAGTAGCAAAAGGAACTTGATAGGCTCTAGGCCACCAATGTTCTCAGTAGTGAAAGGGCTTGGTGGGATGACTTCTATAGTGACTCAAAGTTTCTCGAGTAGGCTTGGTGGGTTACCGGAGCTGATGATGGCAATGGCCCATAGCGACCCAATCGAGTGAGCATGTTTGATGATTATGCGATATGTTTATGAGTATGTATCTATAAGAATTGTATGCATGTATGTTCAGTGAGCTTGTTGTTTCCTATTTCATGTGTATTAAGTTTCTATATGCTTGACAAGTGTGTATATATATATATATAAGTCCGAAAGAGCTTCAGATATTCATGGTCATCTATGAATTACTCATATCATTTCGTCTTTTTGTTTTTTGCTACATGCATGGCAATATATATATATATATATATATATATATATATATATATATATATATATATATATATCCTTGTATGTAAGTGCTGCATTAGGGTTGTTTTCAGTGAGTTAAGTGGTTGGACTCACCTTCTCACAGTTTTAGGTACAGAAGACTTCTTAGTTGATGACATCCAAGCCAAGGATACCACCCCATTGTTCAGGGTAAGGTAAGCTACTTTCTAGTTATGTTTAGTTAAGTGATCCTAGTTATTCTCTATAATCGGGTAGGACACATTACGAAGTGCACTCATGTAAAAGATAGTAGGAACTAGCACAAAAACTATAAAATGTAACAAAATACATGTTTAACTAAGTGTAATGAAATTACTTAATTGAATGTTTTGAACGCTAGTTCAAGAATGTAAAGGAAATTTTCTTAATTCCGATTTTATTTGAATCTAAAGGTAGTTAAGTCAATGAAAAGTTTAAGGATTCTATGTAAAGGTTAGGCTTGTGGCGATGTGGGCTAGGCACCATCCGCACCAATCATGTGCCCAGTTTAAGTCATAACAGCTTTTCTCATCCCTTAAAATATCTCACCAAATATGATTTTAGACCATAGGATCAATTTTGTCAAAAGTTATACCCATTCCAATTCGAAAGCGTATTGGCTCTAGTACATTATTGCATGGGAGCCTTTAGCACATGATCCTTGTTGTTGGATTATATGCATCAAATGACTAGGATCTCTTATTTATTTATTTATTTATTTTGCTTTTTTAATTTTAAAATTACATTGGTCATTAGAATTGGAAATATTTGGATCAGATCTAACGGTTAGTAGAATTTTTTAAAAAATTAAAAAAAACAATAGAAATGATAAAGAAGATATCACAGCCGTTGTGTCATTATAATTCAATATACAAATAAAATTAGCAAATCAGCTCTTCATTAATATAAGAATTTCAATGTCAACATTCAAGAGAATAATATATACCTAAAGTCTTAACAATACTAGATTGTGTTATTAAAATTGCTTTAATAACACAAATTTCCAATTTCCCTTAATTCTAAACCTTAATCATCCCACCTGTGACCTCACTCTCTCAGTTTCACCAATCACGCTACCACTACTGAGTCTCCGTTATGGTTCTTACTGTTCCTCCATCAGTGCAATTGTCCTTTTTTATTCTTTCTCTAGACGAAGCATTCCTTACCAGTCGCTCTTCCTCTGTTGGACCATTCCTCCTCCGATGGTTTCTTTATCAATCCTTTTCTCGAGTTTCACCCATTTCTATACCATCGTCTTTCTTCTTTCAATATTGGACCAAATGAGGAAGAAAATATTTTAAGCTTAGTGATGAAAGTAACAATATCAATAGTAATATCAATGCTTTGAGACTTGAAACATTAAAATATTTCAAGTTATTTGATACTTTGATCACTTAGCTTAATGTATTTTTCCTCGTTTGATTAATTAAGTACATGTGTCAATTATGAAATTATATAAATTTAACTAATTGTAATATTTTTCATTTAAAATTTAGATGCATATAATATATCTAGATATATAGCTTATACTTTAACAGAACAAATGACCACAATTTAGATAATTGAATAGTAAATTAAATAGGATAAAGAATAAATACAGTCGCATTTATTGGTAGAAATGCACCACAACTTTGTGGCATTTATTTCGCCACAACTTTGTGGCGTTTTGATAGGAAAAGCCATAGTGTTGTGGCGTTTTCTATCAAAACGTCACTAAGTTAGTGGCGTGAGACTCCCTAAACGCCACAATATGACTTTAAATCCCTAATCAGTTTCCTCCACACCCTCCCCCCCAAATTTCGACTTCCCCTCCCCAAATTTTGGCAGCCCTCCTTCCCCAAAAAAAAAATTTTCCAGATGCCTCTCTGCCACTGGACGCCCCTTCGCCATCATCCAGCTCTCTCCGTCATGCCCCAATCCGTAGCTCTCTCTGTTAATAGCCCTATTGCCACTGGTCGATATTGTCTCTTCCTATTTCGAGTTCGACAGCCTTTCATCGCCCGTCCGTCGTGCCTATACCTACCGCCATAGTCGTCGCCTCTGCCTCCCAATTGTAGCTCTCTTCCCATTTTAATTTCCGACGAGGCAGCCCCACAAAACCCATTGATGGGATTCAAAGTCGGTAACCTTTCTTTCTAATTTTTTATTTATTGGACTGCCTTTTTGGATTTTTTTGGATCATTTTAGTATATTTTCATCTTATTTTAGAGATAAAAAAATTAGAGTAGCATCAATGGGTTTGGATGACTTCAATAGAGTCTTTTGGTCTTGGATCATACACGTTTCATGTCATTTGCATTCATCATCGTATTTGAATTCACATGATTAATCAATCAAGCTTTCAGTCACTGGCTATGCAGCCGTATACTAGTTTATAAATATGTAAATAACTTGGTGTATATGCAAATAATTTTAAATATTCATATAAACAACTTTGTATATTAAATTAGTAAAGACTTTAATATTTTCAAGGCACTAAACTGATGTCTTTAGTATGACTTTCAAGAATTCTTCTTAGTGTACAAGATGAAGGACATTATTCAATGGGTATTAAATTATTAATGATTATAAAAGTAGCTACATTTATAGCAACTTATAATCTTCTTTTCTTTTCTTTTCTTTTTTTCCTGGAGACATATTGAATATTTGTGGCCTATGTAATTAATGGATGCAAGTTGAGTTCCTCATTTTCTTTTTGCATTTTAGTGTTTCATTCTGTTTCTTAGTCCATGAGATTGAAGATTTGACTTCATCCTGGTTAGAATATTTAATTTTTTGGTTTTTTTCATTAATTGCTTGCGAAGGGATTGCCAATTAAATTTAATATGTGACATACCTATATGATAATTAAATACGTAAAACATAACTATGAAATGGTGACGCTAGATAAAGTTGCTTAATCTAGTTGAATGCTTATGCTTGTGACATACCTACGATAATTGTGATTTTTTTAATTTTTTTTATCTTATGCTTGTGACATACCTATGATAAGTATGGTTAGTTATAAAATTTATAGTTAATAAAAAGTATTGTTTTGATTGGTTACAAAACATAATGGATAAATCCTAGATTACTAGACCCCGAAACACTCCTGAATATGTAGAAGGACTTAATTGATTTTTAGATTTTGCATTTATAAATAATGGTGTTGAAAGTAATATTATATCTCCATGTCCCAAATGTAAATTCAAAAAGTGGCAAGTTAGAGAAGTTGTACACGAATATTTAATTCTTAAAACATTTCCACAAGGTTATATGTTTTGGTCCCGACATGGGGAGACACTTATGGTAGAGCCCATTGGAGAAGCTGCATCAAGGCCACATATAGTAGGAGATAGAATTAACTTGAATAATCCTATGCATGACATGGTCCACGATGCATTTGGCGTCCACGCTGAAAAAGAAAGGGTAAACGTTGGTGAGACTTTTGTTCCGTCAAATCAAATGAATAATGAAACTAAAGAGTTTTATGAGTTGCTTAAAGATGGACGACAGCGTTTGTACGAAGGATGTGAGAAATTTACAAAATTATCACTTTTGATAAGAATGTACCATATCAAGTGTATGTGTGGAAGAACTAACAAGGCAATGTCAATGATATTAGAGTTATTGGCAGATGCATTTGGACATGCCAAAATTCAAGCATCCTTCTATGAGGCCAAAAAAACTATCAATAAATTGGGACTCAATTATACTACAATTCACACATATCTGAATGACTGCGTGTCATACTGGAGGAATGATGAAAACAGAGATGATTGAAAAAATGCTATGTATCTAGATGGAAACCAAGGGTAAATGTATATCAAGTGAGAGTGGAAAGTGGAAAAAATGACCTGCCAAAATACTTAGATATTTTCCATTAAAGCCTAGATTACAAAGGTTGTTTTGGTCATCTAAGACCGCTAAACACATAAGATGGCATGTTGAGGATAGGAATAACGATGGGTTGCTCAGACATCCAAGAGACTCGAAAGCTTGAAAAATGTTTGGCTTGACAAATTATCAATTTGCTTCAGATCCTCGTAATATTCATTTTGGGTTAGAAACTGATGGTTTTAATCCATTCGGGAATTTAAGTACAAGTTACAGCATTTGGCCCGTGGTTCTAATACCTTGCAAACTGCCTCCATAGACGTTCATGAAACAGGGTTCTCTCATTTTGTTAATTATTATTCCAGGGAAGGGAGCCCTAGGTAATGATATTGATGTTTATTTGCAGCCGTTGATAGATGAGTTGAAAGATTTGTGGACGGTCAGTTTTGAAACATATGATGCTTATGCGAAGAAAATGTTTACAATGTGTACAGCTATTATGTGGACTATCAGTGATTTTCCAAGTCTCGGGACTTTGTATGGATGGAATACTCATATCGGGTTAACTTGTCCAGTATGCAATTTTGACTCTACTCCTTGTCAACTTCCACATAGTCGAAAGTGGTATTTTATGGGGCATCGTCGCTTTTTAGATTATGGATATAAATTTAAACTATATTTTATGGGGCATCGTCACTTTTTAGATTTTGGATATAGATTTAAACTATCTTAGAGTCAATTTGATGGTACATTAAAGAAGAGAGGTCCACCTACGAAACTGACTGGATCTAACATTTTTAGTCAACTTTCTACTATTAATGTGGAGTTTGGGAAATATGTGGATAGTGAGGGATAGAGGAAAAGAACAAGAGTGGCTAGTGATACAAATGCAAGCCCTCAACAATGACTTAAGAAGAGCATATTCTTTGAACTTCCCTATTGGGTAAATAACTTGTTACGTCACAACCTGGATGTCATGTGCATAGAGAAAAATGTTTGTGATAATGTTGTTTTCACACTGCTTAATGAGCCTCGGAAGTCTAAAGATCACTTAAATGCAAGGAAAGATTTACAAGAAATAAAAACTAGATCTGATCTTTGGCCTAACGGAACTAGTAGATATCCTCAGTGGTTTTCACCATGAATGATGCATAAAAAGATTTGTTCTTAAAGACAGTGAAAAATATTACTGTTCCTGATGGTTATTCCAGCAATATCTCTAAACGTGTGGATTTGAGGTAGCAGAAAATTTTTGGATTGAAGAGTCATGATTCTCATATTCTCATGGAGCAATTTCTGCCATTAGCTCTGAGAAAGACATTGCCGAAGCAAGTTACTGTAGTTATTATTGA
Source organism: Biancaea sappan (assembly GCA_037074585.1). Taxonomy (NCBI): domain Eukaryota; kingdom Viridiplantae; phylum Streptophyta; class Magnoliopsida; order Fabales; family Fabaceae; genus Biancaea; species Biancaea sappan. Next base: position 71,291,100 of record CM073492.1, on the reverse strand, counting down.
CTTGTGTTCATTCTTTAAGCAATTGTGCAATAAGGTTCTAAATGTTAATGATTTGAACAAGCTCCAAGACAAAATAGTGTTGACATTGTGCAATATGGAGATGTTATTCCTACCTTCATTCTTTACGGTTATGGTACATTTCATGGTTCATTTGGTTGATGAAGCAAAAATGGGCAGACTAGTGCAATATCGATAGATGTACCCTATAGAGAGGTAATTTAATTCCATGCGAAATTTTGTAATAAGTTCTTAATTTATAAAGATGTCAATTACAATACGTCAATTCGATCTTCTATAGATATCTTGGAAAATTGAAATCGTATGTACGGAATAGAGGTCAACCAGAAGGTTCTACAGCGGAAGGTTACATGGTACAAGGAGTTTTAACTTTTTGTTCAAGATATTTAGATGGTGTTAAGACATTGTTCAATCGATTAGGATGTGTTGATGATGAACCAGAGGTTGGATCATCTAAGAGTAATAAAATGTTTCCTATAATTGGAAGGCCTGTGGAGGGTTCTGAGTGATATACCTTATCTTCGATGGAGTAGTTGCAAGCTCATCGACATGTCTTGACCAATTGTAAAGAATTTTATCCATTTATTCGGTAAGTATAAGCAGATTGTCAATACTCTCATTGTAACTTTAGTTGAAACAATGAATTTTTATGTTTTTTTTCTGGGTACAGGGAGTTTAGGGAGATTACTAAGAGACATTTGAGAGGTCGTACACGTTCTCTAGCTGAAATAGATAGAATAGTCCATCAGGAATTTGCTGAATGGTTTTCTTAGCATGTAAGTGACTTTTTTTTTTGTATCTATAATATTCCATAATTTTTTTTATTTAATTCGATTTTTTCCCTTTAGATTATGAAAGATCCTAGATCACATTTTATAGATCTTCAATTGCTTACACAAGGCCCCCTTGATAAAGTAAGGCAGTTTACTGCATATAATGTCAACGGATTTAAATTCCAAGTTGTTGAACGTGATGAAGGTTTAAAAACTCAGAATAGTGAAGTTTTTGATACATTTGGAACTAGAAGTTATGGGAGCAGTAGTGATGACCGTATGCAATTTGGAGGTGTGCCTTACTATAGTCAAGTTGTTGATATAATTGAGCTAAACTACCATGGAAGATTTATGATAACGCTTTTTAAATGCAAATGGGCAAATACTACTAATCCCATGGGCATTATTGATGATGAGTTTGGCTTTACTTCCATAAATTTTTCACGGTTGATCTACATTGTGATTATGAAGACGATGAACCATATATACAAGCTTAAGAAGCTCAGTTGATTTATTATGTGGATGATGAGTCAAACAAGAATTGGAAGATAATTGTTCATCTAAAACTAAGGGATTTGTATGATATGGGAGATGATGAAGAAGAGTTGATATACGAGAATGAACCGAATCATCCCCAACCATTGGAGTCTTTGTTCCCTGATGGTAAAGCTAATCTACCACTAGCTAGGGAATTCCTTGACAATGCAGATTGATAACTGTATTAAAATATTTTTCATGATGATTTATTTTTCATTTAATTTATTATTATTTTTTCATTTAGCTGAATATATGCTTTTTTCCTATTATTTAAGATATAAGGATGAAGCAATTATTTACAAAGAAAAGTAGTAGTAGTTCTCTACTGACTCCACTAAGTAGTTGTGGTGCAGAGCCACAGATTATGGAGTCAATCATTTCACCTGAGATTCAGACCACTCCACATACGTCATCAGCATCACATCTTCCTTCCGGTTCTGGTTATGTTTAGCCTGATACACTATCAAGACAACTCGAGACTCCACCTCCTGTAACTTTTTTCACACAGCGTTCCCACCAGGGTGGTTATTGGATGGTGGAGACGATTGGTAAGTTAATTAAATTTTATGTCATTGTTTAATTTTAATATTATTTATATAAGCTAATGCATTTTAAATTCTTACAGATGAAAATGGAGTTGAGCGTACTGAGCGAATATCTCTGCATGATTTATAGGCAACCTAAAGAAAAGTTAAAATATAATGGAATGATATTGTGCAGCCTATTAAAGAAGCTGGAGGCCTCCTATCATCATTCTTGGGCTATGTAGGAAGTAATTTCATTGTGCTACCTCTATCTTACCCATAGTGGAAGAAAGTTCCACGCGAGTATAAGGAATTAGTATTTGCAAACGATATAGAGGTAATAATTTATTGATATTAATTTATTATTTTTATATTATATACATAGTAATTATTTTTTTTGTTTTCCTGACCAGATTCGTCATTAATAATGTCGAAGAGAAAAAAAATTTATTATAAAAAAAGTTGGTCGCAAACGGGCGCTCGGATCTCTATAAGGCTCGTGACAACGGTATAAGAACATAAGATGAAATAGCAGCAAATGTTCTTGAAGGAGTTTCACAGGAAGATTGAGCATAATTTGTTAGGCATTGAAATAACCCACGGCATCTGGTAATGATACTTTAAAACATTGTTGTTTACATTACATATTATCAATATAATAATATTATGTTTTATCAAATTGTTAGGATAAAGTTGCAAAAAATAAGGCAATCAGACAACGTCATACGCTAAATCATACTGGGGGCACTAAGAGTTTGACTTGAAAAGGAGTCGAGATGGTAAGCATATTTTCAAGTCAATCTGTTCGGGAATTACAAGCCGAGATTGCAACTCCCCGGTCTCAAGTAAAGGAGATGTTTAGTCTCAAGTCACAAATGGCGGACATAACTAGGCAACATAATGAGATGATGCAACTCTTCTAGAGCCTTCAAAGTTAGCTCTCTCCTCAGCATGTTACGCGAAGGGTAAGTACGCTACCAAAATTGTATTACTTATTTATTTGTTTCAGACTGATAATTTATTTACAAATTCTTATAATTAATGCAGCTTTTTGATCAAGGGAGTGGGGATGGGTCCACACCAGTGGACAACTCTCCATTATCTTGTAATCAAGCAAATGAAAATCTAAAGAAGATGATGGAGATGATGAAGATGATGAAGATGATTTGCTTTAGGATTTTATCATTTATGTATAAATGTTTAACAATCAAGTCTTATTTTGATTGGATTTTGACTATATTGACTGAACAAATTTATATGATATTATGTTTTTTGTTGAATGTATTTTTAATGTTTGCCAAATTGTATTGTACTAGGCTGCTGCTATAAATTTGTATCCAAGTTTAGGGAACAAATTTAGAATGCATTTTGGTTTAGACACATTGAATAATAGTGGCGTTTGTATAGGAAACGCCACTAAATTGTTAAATACAATGGCGTTTTAGAGCCATAAATGTCACTAAATTAACATACATAGTGGCATTTACAGCTGTAAAATGCCACTAAATATAGTGGCGTTTCGGCCTCCAAAATGCCACTATTTCAATATTTTGCCGATCATTTTCATAACTTACTAGCCTTTATAAACGCCACCAAATGAATTAGTGGCTTTAATTCCTACATTTGAAAATAAACGCCACTAAATTACTTGTGACGCTAGATCTAAAAATGTTAGTGGCATTTATAAAGGCCACGAAATGACTATTTTAAACGCCACTAAATTCTATTTTTTTGTTGTGAATTGTAATAAATTTATCAGCCGTCTAAAAAAATAACTAGTACAATTGAGTGTCTAACTTACCCTTCGTGCAAGATATTGAGGAGGAAGTTGATTCTGGAGGCTATGGAAGAGCTGCATCATTTGTTTATGTTTTCTAGTCATCTCCTCACTTGAGACCTGAGACTTGCTATCTCCTCCACTTGAGACCTGAGACTCACAACCTTTGTCTTTAATTCATGAACAAACTGACCCGAAGATGACTTGCCTGCAAAGCGTGAAGTGTGCCCAAACACTTGAGTAGGGCATGGTCCAAATCTCAAGCCATACACTTGTATATGATGATCTTGGCTTCCTAAAGCTATAGCCAATGTGTCCTGAGACAAGACTCCAATGGATGCAGTCCCTTACGACTCAATCACATAGTATCAAAAAGACTATCAACCAAAGAGTCAATTATTCCCATTATGTAGAAACCAAAGAACGTAATACCAGCTCCGTGGAAATTAAAGTTCAGAACCACAAAAATCTTCTTCATCCAGAAATGAATAAGTTTTTAATTTAAAACCGAACCTAGTTCTAATTTTACATTCCCAATACGCAGCCCCAGACATACATAACCATCATCACAATTTAACAAATAAAATATATGGTTATTCAATTTTTTTTTGGTATAAAAAAATTGTAACCAAAGTGCACAAATAAGATATATTGCCAATGAATAAGTAGAATCGTGATTGACAAAAATAGTGGGGTAAGGGAGGAAGCGGGGAGACCAGTACACAAGCTCGAGTGTATGTGTGTGTTTTTTTGTTGAAATTGTAGAAGTAAGATTCAATTTTGGGAATAGGGTTTTTAAAGAATTTAGTGGCATTTGTCTTCAAAGCGGCACTATCATTTTGCTATATAGTGGCGTTTCCTTTAGTGGCATTTTGAAGACAAAGGCCATTATATTATAAAATTTAACCTAACTAAATTTACTCTTTAATTTATATTTTTGCTTATTTTTTCAGTAGAAGTAGGCTATATATCTAGATATGTCATGTGAATCTGAGCTTTTGGATGAAAAGTGTTGTAATCAGTTGATCAATTTATATGATTTTGTAATTAAGGCATAAACTTAATTGCTTAAATGATGAAGAGCATAAGCTAAGGGATCGAAGTGCCAATACCAAGACCTTAAAGCCTTGCGACACAAAATTAGATAAGTTCTAGCGATTTTGAAGTTCTGTAATGTATATAAGAGAAATAAGTAAGACAGCACGCGAAGCATGAAGCTTATGGCTGGTACTATTCTACTAATATATTCAATTCACATGCATCTAGTGACCAACGAGGAAAGGAAACTCATTGGCAAGAGAATGGTGCCAATCAACTAAAGGAATGGATATAGTGGCAGCAAAAACAGAAAAAAGACACAATCATCAATGGTAGAGGGAAGGAGTAAAAGAAATTATAGATAACATTTATAACTCAGTGGCCATTTTTAGGTAAAATGCCATTATATAGTGGCATGTTGACAAAACAAACGCCACTTAGTGATGGCGTTTTAAGGAAAACGCCACTACATAGTGACGTTTTCGTTAAATAGTGGCATTTATTACAAAAAAACACTACAATATAGTGACGTTTTACCTACAAGTGGTGTTTGTCACAAAAACGCCACTATGTTGTGGCATTTTACCTACAAACGTCACTATACAAAGGTGAAAGCTTCAATCGTCACAATTTTATATTTAGTCTCGGTTGTTTTAAAGTGCCATTAAACAACAATAGAAAAAGAAATTATATTGCATTTAAAAACAATAAAAATCATGGCCACGAAATAATACCAAACACAAAGATGCATAATCACTATAAATAGCAACAGAAAAAGAAAATTAACCTTCATGTGCACACTTGCACAATAAAATCTCGTGAGGTATTATACCAGATCTCATAAGCAACACCCTAATTTCGAAGTGGCTTCAAAAATCAGAGTTTTTTATGCTTCACATCGTCCCTATTCATCCAACATAGCTGCCAACTTTGCCACAATATTAGGGTTCCAACTAAACCATGGTGCTTCGACGACCAAAGAAAGAGAGAGATGCAGAGAGATAGAGGAGAGAGAGAGAGAGACAAAGAGAGAGTGTAAGGAAAGAGAGAGAGAGAGAGAGAGAGAGAGATAGATAGATAGATAGGTAGATAGAAATGAAGGGTACTTTTATAATTTTAGGATAGGGGTCCACATGACAAATGACGTGGAGGGCGATATATGCCACTTAGACTGCCCACTCAGCGTTTTCCATTAGAATCTTTAACGGTGTTAGTGAAAATGACATATTTGAAGAAAAATAAAAAAATAAAATATGTGAGAGTATTTAACCAAAAAAAAAAAGGTTATGGATGTAAATGAAATTTGATGTAAACGTTAGGGACATGAAGTATTTTTTTTTCTATTTTAAATATAATATTTACACTTTCTACTTATGATTGTGACAATTTAAGTAAGTATATTAATAATATTTAGAAATAATATAAATTAATTTTTTTTAATTTTTTTAAAAAAAACAAAAAGTTTACATTGGCAACTGTTAAGTAACCGCTGCTAAATCATAGACTAAAATTTCTGAACTGTCAAGAACAAACAGCAGTTAAAAAATGCCGCTAGCTTGACATTTAGAGTGGAAGAACTGCTGCTAAATACTAAATTGTAAACAACTTGTTTTACAAAAACCGTAGCATAATGCAAATAAAACCACCGCAATTTGTTATCCGGCAATTATACCCATGGTGAAAAATAAATACCTATAAATGCATGCCAACACACGCATCAACGGTAGATTTTGAACCGTCATTTGGTGAATTTGACGATGGTTTTAACCGTTGGTTAATGTTAAAAAAAAAATACTGACGCAAATTTTTTTTTGGTATCAATTTAAGAAGAATGAAAGTTTAGGGGATTAAGTTAAACTTGTACGTGAATAAGATAAAGTTCACCTCTTATTTATCATACATAAGCAATCTTTTAGCCAACTCAATGTGAAATCTATGATATTGTTAAAAAAATGAAATGTTTAAAAATAATATGTAAAATTAAAAACTTATCAAATGAGTTCTGTATGTTGGGAAAAATAAGCCGGAAATTCAATTGATTTTTGTTCAGAAATCCTTTTATACACTACAAAAAACTTGACTTTCAGTAGTTACAAAAGTTGTCACTGAAGGTCAAAAAGTCATCATTGAAAGTTTTCAATATGCATATATAGATTGTCGTTGGAAGGTGTGAGAAGAGCACGTTTGCTGTTTGAAAGAAAAGAAAAGGAAAAGAAAGATGAAAAGGGAAAACAAAAAAAGATGAAAAAATGTATTTGATATATAATAGAAAAAAATTAAAAAGAAAAAAAAAGATATGTTTGGTATGAAAATATTTTTAAAAAAATAAGAAAAATATTGAAAAATTACCGAAATATCCCTCCTTCTATCAAGCTTTCATATCGTTCTGCGCATCTACCTTCTTCGTGTCCAGTAGATCTCCCAAAGCTAAGTATTTTTATCTCTTGCTTTCAATCTAGCTTTTCCCAATCGCTCGCTTTCAAAAAAAAAAAGTAGGGAAAGTATTTTTATCTCTCGCTTTCAATCTATCAGATCTCTTGGAGATGGGTTTTGGGCTTGTTAACATAAGTTGATCGGTTTTGATTTGTGTCGTGAGAGAATAAGGCTTCTGTAAATCATTCCAATTATGTCGGAACTTCTATATATGATCTACGCCAACCTCATTCGTCGAATTCGTCTGATGCACTCAATATGGACTAGAACAGAGACAATCGGCGGACGGACGGCGCACCAGCACGATGAGGCTTCACCCAACGAACACAACAAAGCATGGAGGGCATTTTGGAATTCAACAAAAAAACATGAGGATATTTTTGACCTTGCACACAGTTTTTCAAATGAAAAACCGCTTTTCCTGGAATCTTTTCAAGGAAAAAGACTCAATAAAAGAATACACAATTCATGACCGGTATTTTGAAGTTTTTTGTTTTCTCGTACTTAGGATGCCATACTAAACAGAAGAAAAGGGAAAAGATGATGGAATTCCATTTGCCTTTTCCAATTCCAATGCTACCAAACGTGTACTTAGTGTTTGCAAGCAGGAGTTTCTAAATGATGTTTAAAAGATATATATAATTATATATAGTAAATGAAATGGAGAATGGAATCAGGGGTTGTTTGTGATCAGAAAGTACCTGATAAGTTTAAAGAAAAGTTTTATCATAGTGCTATAAGACCAGCAATTTTATATGGGAGTGAATGTTGGGCAATGAAAGGACAAAAAAAACATAAAATTGGAGTGACGGAGATGAGGATGTTACGTTGGATGTGTGGTCATACAAGAAGATATAGGATCCGTAATGATCATATACGAGGCAGAGTTGGAGTGGCACCTATTGAGGAAAAAATGGTTGAAAACCGTTTAAGGTGGTTTGGGCATGTGCAAAGAAGATCGTTGGAAGCGCCAGTTAGGAGAGTTGAGTAGATGGCTTTGGAGCCCTGTGAAAAAAGGTCGAGGAAGACCAAAAATGACACTTAGAGAAATTATTGAACGGGACCTTCTAGTAAATGAGATATCTAAAGAGTTGGTCATTGATAGAGCTCAATGGCGTCGTGCGATCCATGTAGCCGACCCCACTTAGTGGGATAAGGCTATGTTGTTGTTGTTGTTGTTGATAGTAATAGTATACACAACTATATATGTGTGACAGTCACAATAATATTCTTTTTTATTGATATCATAATAATTAGGATTTCATACCGGCCGTATAATTAGAATTGGAATCTTTTTTTGGTCTCAAGTTTATTTGAGACGTTAGGATTAGAGATGGAAAAAAATTTGTCTCTAAATCCGCTTCTGATCAATTAAAAAAAATTTTTACTTAATCAAAGATTGATTTCCGTCTCTAATCTCTAATTTTTTTTTTGTAGTGAAACTTATCAAATGAGCTTTGTATGTTGGAAAAAATAAGCGGGAAATTCAATTGATTTCGGTTCAGAAATTCTTTTATAATATTCAAACATATGAGCAAACAATAAATAAATAAACTATGTGTCCTCCGTGATTTAATTTGTATTTTGAAGACTGACTCTGGACGTACTAGTACTCACGACCACAACAGAAACATTGGTACGGAGACGTCAATGGTTTGAATATGCTATATATTGTCGCTGGAACAGCCCTTTAGTGCTAGTATGAGTTTCTAACCGGCGTTTAAAAAATATATAGTAATAATATACACAACTATATGTATATGTAACAATCACAATAATATTGTTTTTTATTGATATCACAATAATTAGGATTTCATGCCGGCCGTATATCGTTGCAAACATAACAGGAATTAATCGTCTAAATCAGCTGGGCTATTTTTTTATCATTTGAAAATGATAAAAGGAAAACTGAAGGAAACTGGTTAATGTTTCCCACGTGATTCCGACTTCTCTCATTTTGTTTGAAGTTTGAACACAGTTCGTTATATATATTCAAAATCCTGCATTAAGTAGTACGACCTTGTTTGTGAAGTGACGAAGTCCAAATGGTCATAGACAAAATATTGAGAGAGAGTTGACATCCTCAATTATAAATTTCCATTATACAGAATCAAATATGTATTCAAAGCATACACAATCCCAAGTGATCGACGTAAGGCAGCCCAAGAAAAACAAAGCATTTGGTCCCTAAAGCAATAAAATGGGGTGAGAATTGAAAAAAAAAAAATAGAAAGACTAATTACTAGTACAATTCAATTAGTGTTTCTAAAGAGGCTCAACTATGAGAGGAAGTCCATAAGCTGGTCTTAGAGAGAGCATGATGGAAGGTGAATGATGGTAACCTGGGGAAAGTTTAAACCTAAACCTAGAGAGGAGAAGGGTTAACACAATCTTGTACTCCATGAAGGTCAAGTTTCTCCCAACACACATCCTCCCTCCGAACCCAAAAGGCAAGTAGCCCATCTTGTGGCTGCACCCACCATTCACGTCGTCCTTGAATCTCTCTGGTCTGAACTCATTCACGTCTTTACCCCACAGCGCTGGGTCGTGGTGCATCGCCACCACGTCGATCCACATGTTGGTTCCATTGGGCACAGTCAAACCGTCGACTTTGATGTCTTCTCTTGCTTGCCTTTGCACATTTGGGGCCGGTGGGTATAGCCTAAGAACTTCATTCATCACCCACTTCATCTGCAAATGTATGGTCAACACAACACATTAATTCTATATAAATCTTAATGAAGGGTATATAAAACAGTTGACTTTGAATTTCACAAATTCTCAGCTTCGTTTTATATGAATTCTCCGTACAATTTTAATCAATTTCAAACATCTTGCACTCGCCGTTTTTTTTTTTAATGTTCTACGTGTTTATATTTAGTCGGTACGTACCAATACATACCTAAAAATGGAATAGAAATTCAAAGTCAATCCACAGACCCAGCTAAAGCTAAATTTTAGAGGACCCACGTGCATGTACGTAGCTAATAAAAGCTTAAAAGTGACACCTTTGTTTTCTGCAATTTATTTTCCTTTACAATTTAAAAGTGTTGTCGCTGCAGACGCGCTCTCTCGCGTGGGCTACCCAATTTTTTCAATTATAATTTGATTGGTAACTTTAAGTTTTTCTCTGGTTTTTTCCTGTGGACCGCAGGCCAACACTGCTTGAGAATCCATCCCTTAGTCTCAACTCTGACCACCTAAATATTGTATTTCCCTTAGTCCTTACTATATTTAGTTATTTACAGTAAAACATAATTCCAAATTCTTCTTAGACTAGTATAATTGGCAAAGAAAACATTAAACCTCAGAATTAATTGACTACAAAAAACAAAAATTATCCGTAAGTAATATGAAAAAACATTTTTGTTTGGTAAATTATTCAACACGTTAATTATGTTAAGAAATCTACTAGAGATCAAAGTGAAAGCAATCTGGTCATACCTTCCTTAGACCAGCAAGGACGTTGACATCAACCTCATTATCTCCCGGTCCCACTACTTCTCTGATCTCATCTCTCAGCTGATCTTGCCAATCTTGATGCGTGGCCAGAAGCAGCAAAGTCCAAGTGATAGCAAGTGCAGTAGTCTCATGGCCTCCAAAGAAGAAGGTTTTGCACTCATCAACAAGCTCTCTCATAGTTAATGTCTTCCCTGATCGCCCCTCCACCTCTTTATTATTTTCTTGCAGCAAAAGCCCCAATAGGTCTTTCTGTGGTTGTCTCTCCTCTTTCGACTTTTTTCGAGACTCTATGATCGACAACACCAGACCGTCGATCTCTTTCCCGAGTTTCTTGGCCTCCAGGGCTTTCTCGACGTTGAGATAGCTGCCGTAGGGGACCCCCACGTATCGGTTAGTCTTGAAGAGAGTCATTTGAAGGGCTCTTAGTTTGTCGAACACCTCCCTTGCATTCTCATGATCTCTCACGCCGAAGCTTGTCCTCGCTATGATTTCCCCCGCCGTTGCTATAACCTCTCTCTCTACGTCTATTTCAGGCTTCCCTGAATCTATTTGGGAACTCCACCTTTCTATCATTTGCTTTGTGGACTCCACCATCATGTTTGCCACAGCCTGTTTTCCAATATTCCAAAAATTAACTCACTAACTACAATTTATATAACCTTTCATTAAAAAGGGAATTTGAACTTCTTACGTGTACGTCCATAAGATAATAATAATAATGCGAAGAAAACTTATATAAACTTTTTTACATTTTTACTATTAGATTCTCTATTAAAAATAAAATATGTAAAAAGTTACTTAAAAGATTAGTCATGCAATAGTAAATTTTTTTAAAAACTACACATTTATCATATTATAATTAGAGATTTATAGCTAAGATATAAAAAACTATACTTAAATTTTTTTCAAACAATAAAAACAGGAATTAATTGTCGTAATTAACATTCTAATCTTCCCTATAAGATAGTGTTGCTACTTAATTTGGTTCATTTTTTTTTTCTTTTTTACCGTATGGTAGGGTGCACATGTTTTTCCTTAAAAGCCACAATAAATAGGGTAGGATTCCCTCCTATGCATGAAAATGATCAGGATCCGCTATAGGTACTTAGAGGCTCAAACTCTTTGTTGGCCACGATTTTGTTTATTTAGCTACAATTAAAACCATGGCTAAATGTAAATTTTAGCCACAGTTTGATTCAACTATGGTTAAAACCGTGGTTAAAAAAGAACTTGAGCCTCCAAGTACCTGTAACGGATCCTAATTCGCTTGAAAAACATAAGAGGCTCGTATTCCAATGTGTACAGTTGGATATACATTTAACGGTCCATGTTTTTTTTTTATTTTTTATTTTTTTAATTTTTAACATTATATTGAACATTAATCAATTTGATGATCATTTTTCAAGATCGAATGGTCAGTGAATTTTAAAAAAAAACAAAAAAATAAAAAAATAGACCATTAAATATGACGCATCAAACGATTCACATTGAAATAGGATCTTCTTATACTTTTCAAATATAGAAGGTAACCCACTTCAAAATAAATGATAAAGTTGACAACTAAAGCTAGCGGTGAAAAAAACCTAGGTTTAAAATTGAGATGGAAAATTGTGTTGGCAAATGGGATTGTGTGAGTAGTAAGAGAGGGAAAGAGAGAGGGAGTAATTAGGGATAGGGACCTTCAAGTTAAGAGGGGAGAATGCAGGGGCAACAATGTGACGGTGGCGAACCCAGTCGTTTCCTTCGACCATAAGAAGGCCACTCCCAAACATGGCGTCTCTGTCGTTTCTGAACACACTGGGCTTTCCCCATCTCTTCGCCAACACCTCTGACGACATTTTCTTCAAGAACTCTGGGTCTGCTATGTACAAGAATGGCTCTGTCCCTAGCCAGTACACGAACACCTTCCCTGCAGCCAAATGCATTAATTAATTTCTCAATCTTAAGTAACATATGATCATAATCTTGACCATTTAATGTTGGGTTTAGATTCTATATATATATTAGAAAAAGCCTCACCATGAGAATCCTGCCATCGAGAAAAGTAAGGGAAAACGGTACGGTGTATGTCATGTGAGGGGTTTGAGGAAACAAGGGATGAAGAAGAATCAGTAGTGGTATTGCTATTATTCTTCTTTTTCATTTCTTTAATGTTTCCAAGTGGAAAACTTGGGGCTGGCCCTCCGAACCCACACCTCTTAAGCTTTCGATGTGTTAGGATAGGCGAAACCCACCAAGAAAATGCAAGTTTCACAACGGAACAGATCAGAGCTAAAAAGGCAAGAGCCGCAGCCAATAACCCTAAGAACTCCATATATAGCTCTCTCTCTCTCTCTCTCCTGAGTATGAGTTTCTCTCTGCCTCTCTCTCTCTCTGGTCTCTTTGGATTTCAGCAATTAAGAGGCTGGATTTCAGAATTTCAATGTGTTGGTGGTGATAAGCAAAGTGTTCGAAAGTGGTATTTATAGAAGAATGGTGGGGTAGGAGAATGCGTGGCCTTTGACTCTGGAAACGACGCTATAGCTAATCGGTTTGAACGATTAGGATTAAGCGATACCCCTTTTAGACCCACATTTTGTTTCTGATTCTTTCTTTTCTTTTAATATGACAAGAATTTTTAAAAAAAAAATTTCCCCTCTCTAATTATATGGTCGGACAGGAATTATATCTGAGGAGGTCGCTTTCGTTAATCCTATTGGACTTCTAACTTGGCTTTTAGTGAGAATTACGACTGCGCATTGAAAAGAGTGTGAATTCGAAAATAAATGCGGATACCCACGGCCTAATGATCAAAAAAAAAAGAAAAACGAAATACGGCTTTGGATCTCAGGTTTTTTTGAAAAAAGATAGAAATATTTTATGATGACTTTTTTTTTTCTAAAATTGAATTTTTCAATGTAGAATTTATTTATTTGATAATAAAAGATACTTTAGACAAAATTTTGAACTGATCTAACAATAAAAAGAAAGTCAACATCAAGATTAAACTCACCATAAATTTTTGTTTTCAAATTAATATGGTACAGAAAAAAAAAGAGAAAGTATAGGCTCCATACACCATTTCTCTATAGATATATATAATATTTATATTTCTTTTTCTATTTCCCTTTCTGTGCAGCAGTAATTATAAATGATGATAGGATTATTTTGTTTGAAAGTCAAGCAGAGTGTTTGGTTTATATAGATAGTCAGTTTTCACAATTAACGATTTAGATTTTTATTTTCTTTAAAAAAGAATTACAAAAACATGAACTATTAATTATGAAAATTAACAATTCAAATAGGTCAAATACTTTATTTGGCTTTTAAAACTAAACAGAAGATCATCTCTCACGAATGATCTGTCCCTAAAAAAAAATATATAACCATGATGTATGGAAATGGATCCAGTGTTTGTCTTATAAGAATAAACAATATTCTTGTCCTTATCTGGATGATTGAATTTCAGATTTACTGATTCAAATTTCAAATAATATTTTTAATAATTTTTTTTTAAAAAATACATTAAAATTTGAATGGCTTAACCTAGATAAAGTGTCATTATCCCTTTAGCTAGCCGAACACCACCAGATAGTATTCTCCGTATCCCAAACTAAAGGGCTAGAGCACTCAGACTTTAGCGTCAACGCCTCCATTAAGAAATGAAAAGTAATTGAGTTCCTCCGCGTTTTCCCCAAAAACAGAGAAAAAAACAAAAAGGGACAAAGGAAAAAAGAAAAAGTCAGTCTTGTTCTTCATATGTGATATGTAGAATATACATCATCCATTCATTCTAACCTTTAATTTCAATTATAATTTTTTACAATGAAATAATTTTTTAACTAATCTCTTGATTAATTCTTTTATAATTAATGTTATAAATTAATCAACGATGAATTGACAAGTCATACAACATTTATATATAATAATAAATTTATGTAATTTAGTTCTTATTAGATGAAATTAGATTATTTCTAATTAAAGGAATTAGTTTAATTCAAAATCTATTTATTTATTTATAACTGTTTGAATTAAATCGTACTAAATGTATATTTAGAATATAGTTTTAGGAACTTGTCCAATTTTTTATCCAGCTTGATTTTCAGGTTATCGAGTCACTGATTCAATTACCGGATCACCAAGTCAATTACTAGACCGAGCGAATATATATATATATATACTCATAAATAAATATCAAAATAAGTGAAACATATAATTTATATGCAAATTTCACAATCAAAATATCCTAAAAATATATCTTAAAATAAATTTAATTTAGCACGCAAATATCATATTTAATAAATTAATTAATAAATATGCTTTTATAATTATATTAATGAATTGTAAAAATAAAATTAAAAGTCATATATTTTTTAACATTTAATGGTTTTTTAGTTCATTTTAAGTCTATATAATATTATAAGATTTGTTACTAATATTGTTTAATTTTTATGATTTAAAATTATTTTAGATAATATATTGGTATATATATATATATATAATAACATTTTATGCTTCAAAGTACTATTATTATTCCTATATATATATATATATATATATTGGCTCATTTATATGATATTATATCCCGTTTGATTTGATAAAATAGAAGGGTAAGCAAAAAAAAATAGTCAAACTGAATGTTTAGTTAACCAGATTCTCATTCCCTTATTATCTCCATTCCCTTTAATAAAATAATCTAGATTTCACAATTCATAAGGCGGAAGGGCTTTTCATTCTAGGAAATACCATTATATGCACATAAAAGAATGAAGTTTAAAAAGAAATTAGATGTCAACTGAAAATTAAATTTCTTACATGATCTATCCCAACCCATTTTCATAATGGAATGCTTTTATCATTCCGTAAGATATCTCACCAAATAAGATTTTAGACCATAGGATCAACTCTATCAAAAGTTCCTATGGATGAAAAGTTAATAAATTAAGGTAAAACTTGTACTTGAGAAATCAGAGTGATTAAAATTTCCCTTATTATCTATACTAAGTCTAACCACACTTAACCGTTAATTGGAGTGTGTGAAATCTGGGATAGATTGTCTTCACTTGGATCTCCAATTTATCAACTCACCGGTGGATATATTAATTTCAAAAGCTTAGTTTTGTTACTAACAAATATTGTGTTTAGAAGAAAGAGTTAATAAATTGTCTTCACTTGGATCTCCAATTTATCATTCACCGGTGGATATCTCAATTTCAAAATCTTAGTTTTGCTGTAACAAGGATTGTGTTTAGCATAAAAAGTTAATATTAATTCAATTTTTTTTACTAAAAGAGGTGTCTATTTTAAATACATGATATTAGTTCAAGTAAGATTACCTAATGGAAGATTCTTCTAGAAAACTAAGACATCTTAAAATTTTGTTGGAGCATGACGGATAGGCTTTTTTTTTTTTTTTTACTTATTACTGCATTTCTTTACATGAGTGTGAATGCTTTTATTTTATATATAATCATTACATAATTGAAATATAGGGCTTGGTGAAAAAACTCCTCGAACTTAATTTCCCCTCTTCTCCGATTTCAATGGAAAACCAATAATAGTTACCATATAAGGTAATAAAAAATAAAAAAGCTATATAGTTATAAATTAACGAGAGCCAAAAAAAAAAGTTTGGAAGTATATATATCCGTTTCTCAATGCGATTACTTACCAGTTAGTTGATACTATCAATATTAAATTGGCGTAACGGGAAAAATTGTTGGAGTATTTATGAAAAAGAAAGGGAGAATTAATTAGTTTATTATTAATTTATATCCATTAGTGGGAATTGAATGGGATATTTATCTGACTTACGTTTTACTTTAAATGTATATAGTTTTTTTATATTAGTTTTAATTAATATGTAATATTATCAATTTTTGTCATTGTTTAGAAAGGTAACGTGTTATGTTTTTATGGATCTTATTGTCAAAAATTGTAATAAGGATACAATTCGAGAAAGTTTTGTGTATAATTCAAAAAAAAAAAGTTGTGTAGTTTTCAAAAAATTTTAGAATATAAATCAATAGGCCAAATCAAATTTATAATAATGAATTAATGACTTTAATTTTGCATTACGCTGGATTGATGCAAATTAATCATAACAAGGTAATGTTATCTAACTAATTTTGCATTAGTATAATTTTCAATATCAACTAAGACCATTAATTTGTGAGTTAATAATGATTATTTACTCTTCTCATTAGATTGGACATATATATATATATACAAAAGTTTAAATATACTTGCAGTCTCTATAGTTTCAATAAAAAATGATTTTAGTCCCTATAATTTGAATTTAGTACCTGTAGTTTTCAAAACTATGAATTAGGTCCTCGAAGTTAGTTTCTGACTAATCAATCATTAGTCAATACTGACTATAATGCTGATGTTAGTGTTAAAATTCATGTCAGCGCTGATTATGGGCAACTTATACTGACGTGTACTAGCTATGTGAACTCCCTAAAAAAAGTTTTAGTTGATTCACTTAGGTCTTTGGTCAAAATTTTCTTTTTGTCTAATTTTTAATATAAACTAATCATCTACTTTGTATACGCCCCTAGTTCAAGAATATATATTTTTCTTTGTCAAAATATCTTCTACAAACTTTTCATTTTGTTGACTTTAGTCCCTGTTTTTCAATTTCATGCTTTTTTTCTCACGGTTTGGTCCTCCAAATCATATCATGATAAAAACAAAATTATGGACGCATTTGGAGGAAAAAACCGTGAGAAAAAAGCATGAAAGTGAAGAATAAGGACTAAATTGAATAAACTAAAAAGTTTGTAGAAGATATTTTGACAAAGAAAAATATATATTCTTGAACTAGGGGCGTATACAAAGTAGATGATTAGTTTATATTAAAAATTAGACAAAAAGAAAATTTTGACCAAAGACCTAAGTGAATAAAAGGTAAACTTTGAAACTTGAATTTTAATTCATATCTTGTATTGTTTTTGGATAAAAAATGATAGATTAAATCATATCATGACTAAAAATAAAATTATAAATTTATTTGGCTGACATGGATTTTAATACTAATATTAATATCACAGTTAGCATTGACTAACGGTTAACTAATCAAAAACTAATTTCAGGGACCTATTTCATGGTTTTGAAAATTATAGGGATTAAATTTATTGTTTTTAAATTATAGGGACTAAAATCATTTTACAATAAAACTATAGAGACTTCAAATATATATATATATATATATATATATATATATAGAGAGAGAGAGAGAGAGAGAGAGAATTTACAACATTTTTTCTAAGAAATTGGCAATCGAATTTCAAACTTGTCATAATGCATTTCATCAAACGTCACATATCACTGAGCTATACCCTTCGAATAAGATAGATCCTCAGTTATTATTGGTAAAAATTAACTTAGGAGATATTAGACAAAAATAGTTAATAAGTTAACTAAAAGTTAAAAAAAAAGTTAAAAGTTAACTTATTGAATTAGAAGTATTTATTAAAAGGTTAAAATATAATTCAGGTCTTCATAGTTTTACGTAATGGAGGATTTAGTTCCTATACTTTAAAAACAGATGATTTGGTCCCTGTAGTTTTCAAAACTCTAAAAAATGGTCCCCAATATTAGTTAACAGTCAGTTAACAGTTAGTTTGAGACACATGACGTGGACTAAGATGTTTATATCAGTATTAAGTGCCACATCAGCGTCACACATGACAAATTTAAATATATAATATACAAAATATACAAAATAAATAAATATAAATCTATATAAATATTCGCATGATAGTTTAAATAACTAATTTAAACAAAATAAATTAATTTTTATTTTGATATATTCATATAAAATTAAATTCTAATTTGGTCCCTTTTTATACGGTCTATAAATTCAGTTAAAACTGGATTTTATCTAAAATTTTATTTTTTTTGTAAAAAAACTTTTCTATTTATTCACTTAGGTCCCTAACTAATATTTTTCCTTTGTCATTCACATGATTTAAGATCATATTTAGTTTCATTTAGGTCCCTAGTCCTAGAATATAATTTTTTATGAAATTAAGTCAACCTCTTTAAATTTTTCATTTCTTTCACTTTAGTCCCTGTCATGCATTTTACATACTTTTCTCATGAGTTTGATTTCCAAAGCTGCCCAAAATTTCTTCTTAGGTGTTTCTAGAACCTAAACACCCGAAAAACCACTGCTATAAAGGACTCATTGTTTGGATTACTCAACTCACTTTCTCTCTCGGTTTTGTATAGTAGAAAAGGGGATGCTCACGGGTTGCTGCAGAAAAATATGACAATATAGTAGGGGCTTTTGGAATGTTTAGGAGTCCTTTACAATAGCAACAAAGAGAACACAAAGTGCAGAAAAATAAGCTAGCAATTCGGATAAGTATTGGAACTAAACTTTTGATTCTTAAAAGTCTCTTTTTGGCTTAGTTTTTGGGTGGAAATGATCAAATAGGTTCTAAAAACATCTAAGGAGAAATTCCGGGCAGGTTTGGAAATCAAACTCATGAGAAAAGTATGTAAAATGCATGATAGGGACTAAAGTGATATAAATGAAAAGTTTAAAGAAATTGATTTAATTTCATAAAAAATTATATTCTAGGACTAAAGACCTAGATAAAGCTAATATAATCTTAAATCATGCAAAGGACAAAGGAAAAATATTAATTAGGAACATAAGTGAATAAACAAAAAAGTTTTTTTAAAAAAATGAAATTTTAGATAAAATCTAGTTTTAACTAAAATTACAAACTTATAAAAAGTGAGTAAACTATAATTTAATTTTATATGAATATATCAAATAAAATTAATTTATTTTGTTTAAATTACTTATTTAAATTATCATGTGAATATTTATATAGATTTTATCTATTTTGTATATTTCTATATTATATATTTAAATTTGCCATGTGTGACATTGGTGTGACATTTAATACTGATATAAGCATCCCAATCAGTATCACGTGTTCTAGACTAATCGTTGACTTACTATTGACTAACACTGGGAAGTATTTTTTTTGGAGTTCTAGAACCTACAGGGACCAAATTCTTTGTTTTTAAAGTGTAGGGACTAAATTCTCCATTGAATGAAACTATAGGAACCTAAGTTATATTTTAACCTTATTAAAATTAACTATTGAAGTAGTTGATAAATGTAAATAACATAAAAGGACATATATGATATTTTATACAATTTTTATTTTTAGACAAAAATATATTTTTTATATTATTTTTAAACTATTAAAATTATTACAATTTAATTTTGTACTAAAAATCATTTAAATTCACATTTTAAAAATTGGCATGCATTTTACTAGTAATTTTGAGCAAGTTTTTTTGGTGTTCTTTTTATTATTATTTATTAATTTTGAACAAATTATGCGCACCTCGTTGAAGTTTACAATAATAAAACATGGACTCAAGTGACGGGTAGGGGACGAAATCATGACAATCGAACGAGTAGACGAGATACGAAGGATAAGGGTAGTTTTGAAATTTTAATAAAATAATAAAAATAATATAAAATAATATAAATTATAAATTATAAATTATAAACTACTCAAAATACTATTTTAAAAGAAATTATAAGTTACTTAAATAAATTTATTTATCAAATACTCCTAATAAATTTATAAATTAATTAAATAAATAATACATTACTTAGCTACTTAAAATGGATGTCACAGTCTTAATTCCCTTGAGAGAGGACAAACTTTACGAAGTGAAAAGCATCACGCACGCACGCACGCACAAGCGTAATACTAAGTCAAAATTCAACGGTCAACAATAGGGACCAAAACCATTTCTCTATCAATAAAATTTTACTATTGACCTTATAGCTAGAGGCTAATTAAGTACAGGCTCCTTTCCTAAAGTTATGGCTATTAGGTTTCTCTTATGTAAGTTTCAAAATTATATATACTTTTTATTTTTCAAATATATGCTTTTCTTTTTTATAATTAGAATATATATATTCTATTTTCATTTATTTTTATATTTTCTCTTTAGATAGATTCGTTACAGTATCTTTTTTTATATTTAGAAATTTAATATCATATATTTTTTTATGAAAATATCTTTTTTACCTAAAGTATCAATTTTCACATATTATAATAATATTTTTCCTGTTAATTTAAAATAAAATGTCATATGTATTCTATTTTTTAATACAAAAAAGCTCTCAATGTGTACTTAGGTTGCTTAATAGCATTTTAATTGAAACACTATGGTATTCAATTAACAAAATTCAAAAACAATGGCTTTGACAACTTTTTTCTAAATAAAACATATAAAACTAGAATACGGTATAACAATTTTATAATTAAAAAAGGAGTTTAATTTACTCACTTATAAAATGTGAGGCGCATTTACATCCAATGTGCAAACTGTTGTGAGTTCAGGCTCCGTAAAGAAGAAGAAAGTAAACTTAACGTTAACCTGAAACCGCCCTAGGCCTAGCCAGAATAACCCTAAGACTTCACTCCATCCTCTTCAAAAGGTCTTGTGTTTTTATTAATTTAATGAGCACGCTTTTCATGCGAGAGAGGATAAATATTGTATTTTGGATTAATTAATTGATTGCCGGGAGATTTACATTTATAAAATTTTATATTAATTAAATTTATATAAAATTTAAGTAAAATTGGAAAAAGTCAAAACTATAAAATCTTGAATTTTCCAAATGCATTCAAAAATAAACATATTATAAAGTTTTTAATATAATTCACAAATATTAATATATATATATATATATATATATATATATATATATATACAGAGAGAGAGATAGAGAGAGAGAGAGAGAGAGAGAAACATAGATGCTAAAGAATATTAATAAATGAAATATATTATTATGACAAACAGATAGTTCAAAAATCAAGACCACACTAATTAAGGGTGTGTTTGGAAAATTAGTATATAAACGTGATTTGGGTAAACTTAGATTTAGATAAACGTAGTTTGGATGAAGGTAATTTATGTTTAGAAAACAGTTAGGCAAATGTCATTTGGGGTAGACTATAATATTTGGATATTGGTTTGTAAACGTGATGTCGAATGAGTAATTACCAAAAATGACATATTTTATATTTTATATTTTAATGTACCATTATTATTTATTGTTATTTATTTAAATTTAACTTAATGAATTATAATTAATATTTTAATAAAGTGCACTAATTTTTTTTCTTGGTTTACTTGTCCAATATTACTAATTATTCATTAATTACTAATTAGAATTTTTTTAACTTAAATAATTTGAACTAAGTATAATTATAATTATAAAATAAAATAAGTGCACCATAAAGAAATTCAAAATTTTCAATAAGGAAAAATAAAATGAAAAATGAGTGAAAAAATATATATGTCAAAATCTATAATAATAATAATAATAATAATAATATCTATATTTTTTAAAAAAATAAATATAAAGATGAAATATAAAATAAGGAAAATTATAAAATATAAAAGTAAAAAAGAATCATAAAAATAAAAAATAACGAAAAATCAACAAAAATATAAATAATAATACAAAAAAATAAGATTCAGGGACCTTTTTGAAGGAAAACTACTTTTGAGGAATCAAATTAAAATTCAAGAGATTTGAGAGGGACTCCACTGCAACAAGCTTTTAAGATATTGGGTCCAAACATAATAAAGGCCAACTCTTCCTTTATCTTGTTTTCATTTCTCGACTTTCGTCTCAGACGTTGATTCTTCCATAGGTGTTGGACTCAGCCCATGGATGACACTGTCAACCCTCCACCACCCTCACTAACGCCTTCATCGACGATGTCATCAATTGTTCACCGACAACCGTCGTGGTTCCCCCATATCTACATTCTCGCACATCTGTTTTAGAAACCAAAAACAGAGTCCCATAAAACATGGGTATGAAATCTTATGAAAGTGGATGAAATGTGAGACACAGAGACAGACTCACACAAGGGCAACATACGAAAATACGGTAATTCACAACATGTTGGATGAAACATGTGGAAGAAGCTCACCCATGCCGCAATGGATGAAAAATGGGTTAAATGAGGAAACGTGAGTTGAAGCCATTGTCCAACGCGTAGCTAAACATGTCCGACATCCTCTAAAACGTGGTTGAGCTGCTTTAAACATGGGTCCACTCACTGCCAATGTGATACCAAACACAAACTAAGAGAGAAATATATAGGCCCTCTTCCTCAACTAGAAGAATGTAAAACAATAAGCTTTATTATAAGCCCATGTGCTAATCATTTTTCCCTATACCAAAATATTTACTTCTTAAAACAAATGCCTATTAATTCATCACAGGCTTGAACAAACTAAGGACACCTTTTGTTGGTCAAGAGCAAAAAAATGACATATTCACAATAAATTCATCCTATCAAACATTAGTGCAACAAGTACATCACCATTAGTGAACATCCCCCCACATCTACAAACAATACTACTGTAACATTCAGGTTCTAGGGGTTTGTGATTTTCGTGTGTACCTTTGTGTGATAATTGTGGTGTTTAAATTAATTAATTTTTGTTGTTAAATTTTGATGTATGCCTGAATGTCTGGTATCTGGAAATATTGTGATATGTGGTGTTTTAATCCAAATGTGGCTAAATGTTGAGATGGTTGACTTTTGGGAAGGAAAGGTCAAGGGACATGGGGGGAATTATCTTTATTATTGCTTCTAAAAAATCCTCTCTTGAAGCATTTCTCATTCATATTCAATCCCTCCATTCTATTCTCCTCCTCCATTGTGATCAGTGCCCTCTCTCTCCTAGAGCTCTCCATCTCTTTACCTCTTCTAAGCTTCTTGGTGGTGGCATTTTCTCCCTTCTTGAGTGAAGCTTCGAGATTGGTAAGTGTTCTTCTCCATACTTCCCTCTCATTTTCTCAACTCAAGAACTCTAGGTAGGAAATGTGAATTTTTTGAAAAAGTGGGTTTAAGTATGGTTTTAGACTTTCGCTTGGTTGTTATGTGAACCTTAAGGAATGAATTTTTGGTGTGATTTGTTGTAGAATTGTGTTATGGGTGGACTTTTCTTTAAATCAGAAAATTTGGGAATGTTTAGGAAATTCTTGGCTATTAACTCTTGTGTGGTGGTTCTCGTAGCTTTGAGTATGTATTTCCAGTTGTTTGAGTTAAGTATACATCATTTGGAGTTGGGAATTGAGTTGGAATGATTTGGGATGGGATTGAAGAGTTTGAGTAATCTAATTTTCGAAACCTGTTAGCAACCAATTGACCATCATGGGGAAACTAGTCAACTAGCTGCCTCTAGTGCATTATCTAGGTTTGGTAGAGATGCATTGGTCGACCGGTAGGTTACTATCAATCGACCAGTTACTCTTTGGTTGCACTAGAATTTCTAGGTGGAGGTAACAGTCGACTAGTAAAGTGCCACCAGTCGACCGGTTGCTCTTGGGTTTGGCTTATTAATTTTTGGTAAGACTATACTGGTCTACTAGTAGATGACCACCAATCAGTCAGCTGCTCACTGTCATGATTGGCTAAGTTAAGCTAGTTGACTGTTAGGACCAGATAGAAGGCAGTCAACCAGTTGTTATTAGACAACCTTTTTAGAGTTCTAATTTGATTCTCCTCTTCCATGCATCTGATTATAGGGAATCAACTCTAGAACCTTAGGACTTCCTTATCTTCCAAGTTATTGCATTATACGATAAAGTATAGTTTGAAAACGAGGTGAGTGGAACAACCTTATTTCTTTAATAAATGTACACCTCGAATATAAGAGATTAAGAACATTATCTATTAAGAGATTCATAAGACTATTTAACCAATGAGCTGGTAAGTTCATTACTCTAACTAATTATGTTCTTAGTGGAAACATGGGTTTAAGTATGCATTGTGAAGTTTGCTTAATTTGGAATATAGTTGCCCTTGTAACTCATTAGATGATTGTGATTGTGTTATGCCGAGATGTGGCATTCACCGTATTCTCTTGTACCAAGTTGTGGTACATACTAATATAGTGCCATGATGTGGCACTTGATATGATTACTTTGTGTCGTGGTGGGGCATTTGACTGGTTGTATTAATTTCCCTCGTGTTATGAGTGAATGGCTTATGATTATTGAGTATGTGGGAGTTATCCCGAGTTGTTCCTTATGCTCATTTATTCATTTATATATGTTGTTTGCTCACGGAGTATTGAATTACTCACACTTTTTCACTCTTAAATCATTTTAAAGTCTATAGCCGAAGCAGGTGACGCGTTTAAAGGGTAGCGAGCCCCCGAGATCACAACCCTCCTTTGAATCCTTGGGTTGGTCCTAGCTTTTGGGTCTTGATATTTTACTTGGATCTCTAGGTGTCACTCTATGACTATGTAGGTTACCTGGGACTTTTTGTATGTATTTTGGAATGTAATACAAAGTTATGGATATTCTTTTGGAAATGATTGATGGGATGCCACCTATTCTTTTGTATAACTATATGATGAAATGAATGAAGTGATAAATTATTTACTCTTCATTGAGTTGTGCAAGAAAAGATTGATTTCCTTATGTATATTCAAAAAGTTTGTTGTGACTATTTTTTGCTTGTTAGGTTATGTTGTTAGGCTTATGGTTAGGGGTGATAATAGGGCCTCGAATTCAAGGATACCTGCATTTGGAGACCCATTGGCGAAGATTTCCACCCGCGAGGATAGGGACAAAGGGAAATTCCCCTGAAAGCTAAACAGGGATAGAACGGGGATCACACTCCCTGCCAGCAGGGTCCACGTCCATGGAGGGCATTTAGTAATTTTACAAAAATTACTAAAATGCCCTTAATATATATATATATATATATATATATATATTAAGTATAGATCTTAAGGGTAATTTAGTAAGTTTGCAACTAAAATAAAAAAAAATTTAATAAAAAAATTTTGACCTAATTCTCAAATCTGAAAATCTAAAACCTCTAGCCTTCTTACCTTCTTCCTATTTCGAGTGACCTAATTCCCAAATCTGAAACCTCTCACAAATGCCTCTGATCCTTCATCCTCTATTCCTCCTGCCACCGTCGTGTGTCTGAAACCTTTCTCTATGTCTCTGTCTCTACCCTCAGCATCTGCCTCTCCTTCTCCGCCCTCATGTTGCTATCTCTTCCTCCGTCCTCCCTTGGCGTCTTTTCCCTTGATGTCGATGTCTCTACCTTTGTCCTCCTTCAATGTCTTTGCCTTTGTCCTCTTTCAATGTTGTTGTCTTTGACTGGGTTCTCCATTCTCGTCCATCGCCGTCTTAGGTACTAGGCATTATCCATTTTTGTTTCTCTTATTTGATTCAATTTGTTGGGTTTTCTACTTTTCTTTGCATTATGTTCTATAGTATAGTAGATTTAGTCATCTATTACCATGCATTTTGCATTTTGCATTTTGCATTCTGTTCTGTAGTAGAGTAGATATACTCATCAGTGATAGTGAGACCATTCTGGAAAATGAGACTTCGAAAAAATGTAGAAAGAAATGATGAACATCATTGACTTCTTCTTTTTTCACATTTTTTATTTTTTTTATATAATCTCGCAGGAAATGGGGATGGGGAGAAAATTTTCTCCCCGGCATCCCTACTTACGGTGTAAGGGTAGCCTTACTACTATGCCAGTCACATGCAGTGTTTTGTAGATGTGACAACTACTCGCAAAAACTATGCTTGGATTTGGTAAACTCTCTACCACCCCTGTGAACAAATCTTTCTTTGGCAAACATTCATGAAAATCAACCACAAAACACCAATTTAAAATTGTTGCAAAATCAGCCTAATCTGTCCCATTTGTAAAAAACACTACTTGAATCTCACATACATGCTCTAAGAGACTGCAAATGGGCCAAAGAATTTTGGTACTCCTTAAATTCTCCCAGTGGGTTCTTCAATGGAAACCTTAAAGAATGGATAAAATCCAATCGTGAAAACCAAACAAACATTACCCTATAAACAACCCCTAGCAAACTATCTTTTATACTCACTAAGAACCATCTGGCCAAGCAGGAAAAAAACAATTCATCTTTGAAAATCATACACCTCTACCCCTAAGCTATTAAAAAAGTAGCCCTTTTGAAAGTGGCATAATTCTAGTCTTCTTCACCCACCCAAAATAAAACCTATCCAACCCTGGATACCTCTCAAATTGCATCCTTGAGAATTGGACTAGGCTGCAATTTGGATGGCTCAAACTAAAAGCAGATGGATCATAGAACCAACTTGATTAGAGCAAGGGGCATCATAAGATCATATATCCAGGGAAGTGGGTAGTTGATTACGTGAAATTTATCGGCTCTAGAATTGCAGATTTAGATGAAGCATGGTCACTATATCTAGGATTAAAAATTGCAGAAACTCTCAAAATAAAAAAATAAATAGAAATGAACTGCCAACAAATTCTAAACCTAATTTCTGAAGGAGAAATCCCGACTCATCCACTTCATTCTTTAATATCAAATTGCAGGCACCTTCTTTCTACTTTTAAAGAATACAGACTTACAATAGATCACTAGACAGTAGAACGCATGTGCTGATATTTTGGCTAAAGAGGGAAGGAAAAGATGGTGCCCACTAAGAACATTCTTTAAACCTCCAACAAATTCTAAAAATTGTATTGTTTCTTTAGTTAATTAACTACTCAACCACTTTACCAACCAAAATAAAAAAGAGAAATATATTATTATGACGTGGCGGGAAGTATAGCTTTTGGCAAGGGGAAATCTATCCTCACACTTGTCCCTACAAGAGAAATTTTCATATCCCTACCTTCTGTCCTTTTAAGGATATTCGGTAAAATTAGAACGATATGTCCCTACCTCCTATGCAACAAAATTTTTGCGTAGATCTCTTGATCCAGAAGAATTATTTATCATTCATATTTTGAAGTTTGAACTGTTATTTTAGGAAGGATACTACGTGTATTAAAAAAATGTTTGTATATCCACTTTTATGATTTTAAATATTCACAATTATTTACAACAATAGTTATCAAATATTAATTAAAATGTAGTTGACAAAAAAAATTGTATCAATTATTTGCCATGTTATTGAACAACAAGTAGTATTTAAACATAAGTATCAAGTGTTTTTTTTTCCTTTGTAATAAATATTTTCTATTAAAAGCAATCCCTGCTCAAGATATTATTGGACATTAATTGTCTCATAACAGGAATACAAATTTCAATTTGTCACCTTGTAAGAGATAAGTTCCTTTTGCTAAATCCAACCACCATTGATAGTATCAAGTAATTTTCATATACATAGTGTAATACCCGTTAATTTCAGAATATAATTCGCTTAAGAGTATTTTAGAATTTTACAACGTTACTTTAGTTATTTATTTTGGTCATATTTAATTTTCATATTTAATTGTTCTCTTTGAATATTATTTATGAAAATTGAGTTAAATGACTGGACTAAATATTTGCACAATGTGGGATATATTCTAAGAATGGTGAAATTCATGGAAAAGTTGTTGCAGAATGGTCAATTAGTCCATTTATTGTAAATTGACTGGATGGGTTTGGATGTTGGGTTATGGATACCCATGGGTTATTGAATAACCCATTAGAAATATTTAATATAAAGTTTCAATAGTACCCCCCTTATTTTTTCTCACGATCGAAGCAGCTGAAGTGAATAGTAAATTCACTTTCTCTCGTTTCTTCACCCTCTTCTCAAATCCTTTCCTTGATCTTCAGAATTTCGATTATCTGTTCAGTTCAAAAGCTTTGTAAGGATTAAAGGTAAGCTTTAATCTCATTATTTTCCTTAAATTTCAGTTTATGTAGAAGATCAGAGGAGGTTTTGTTCTTGAAGATTTTGATGATAATTCATGAATCTCAGTAGTTTTAGAAGTTATATTTGAGTTATAATCGGTTAAAAGAGTTGAAATTCTGGTTTTAAAACAAGAAAGGAAAGGATGAATTTTTGAAAGATTTTTCTGCAAAAATTCGAGTTATTATAGCGACCAGAGATTTTGGAAAAATTCTGGAAAATTTTCTTCGAGTACTGTAGCAGTACTGTAGTGTCGGCAGTCAACGGTACTGTAGCAGTCAACGTATTGTAGCGAACCGACACTGTAGCAATCAGAAAATTTTGCGTATTTTCGTGATTTTGTTTCCTTTCTTATGTTTCCTTGACTGTAGCAAACCGTTACTGTAACAAACCGTACTGTAGCAAATCGTCACTGTAGCAATCAGAAAATTTTGCGTATTTTCGTGATTTTGTTTCCTTTCTTATGTTTCCTTGTAATATATTTTACTAGGAAATTTTCCTACACAAATTCTAGTGTGGAACAAGGTAAACTTGGACAAACATCAAGGTGAGTGAATAACCTTACTAAGCTAATTTGATATTACTAGTCAAAGTACAATATAAGTCCCATTTACAATATTATTGGGATAATAAGCAATCAATTTTTCATATGGGAGTATAAGATGATCGGTAGAAATAAGAGTATGTAGAAATTATTTTATTTCATGGAAATTGTACTATGTGATAAATTCTCTCTATCTTATTAATGAGTAAAGATCTACGGGATCTAATACATGAGTTTGAAAGGGTTAAAGTCCCATACTACTCAGTGTATATCTATGAAACCTATACCCGAGTTGAAGGGGTTAGAGTCCCATACTACTCGGCGTATATCTAAGAAATCTTATTCACGAGTTTGAAAGGGTTAGAGTCCCATACTACTCGGTGTATATCTATGAAATCTTATTCATGCGTTTGAAAGGGTTAGAGTCCCATACTACTCGATGTATAAGACAATTAATTATATGAGTAAATGTGGTATTTGTACTTTTGATATTTTATATAGTACAGTTATTTACTTACTGAGTTTTTAAATAAACTCACACTCCCTATGATTATTTTTTTCAGATACAGAAAACAAAGAAGAAGAGAATCCGTTTGAAGATTAGAAGCCCCTTGGGATTATTCTCTATTTCTGTTTGGTGGGACACCAGTACTTATTAATGTGAATACTAGAAACGCTCTGTACTTTCTATAGGTCTCCTAGGCTTGTGATGAGATAGAAATATCAGACTATGTATGTCTATATTTGCTTATCAGATGAATATAATTCTGTAGTGTGGAATGAATTATTAAGGTTGAATGTAAAACCTTATAGAATATATGTAAATGACGTATGTTTGAGAATTTTATTTAATGAGTAGTATCTTTTCACATGTTCAATTTTTGGGACGTGACAAATTTGGTATCAGAGCATAGGTTTTATAGGTCCCCTATAGAGTACAGAGCAAAGTGATCTTTGTGGGCCCTTCCCTATTGTCATGAGCCGCGGCATGACCATAGGATTAGGTTCCATAAAAGACCTTATAGAGTATAACGTCATTTTATAGATAACTTCTCAGTGGGGCTAGTAAGTGATATTTTGTTTATGTCTGAAAATTGTTTGTTATGTGTGTAGATCTGTGACAGATCAATGTCAGAAGGATCTTCTAATAATAATGAGCATATGGGTCCAACGAGGGCCATAAATCCACCAGTACATGTGCAAGATGATCCTAACCGTGGTGATAGTTTACATGCTCAAAGTACTGAGGGCGCAACTAGTGAGCAAGCAAGAAGAGTCGAACCTGATGCTCACGTTGGTAATGCAACTATTGCACATGTGATTAATTTGATGAATGAACGATTTGACTGATTTGAGGCTGAAATGAGAGGTCGAGCTGCACAAGCTAACCTGCCAGTGGATCCTCCTATTGTTGAAGCTGAAATTGTACCACCAGCTCCGTTAGCGGGAGGAGTTAATGTAAGAGAGGTAAGAATGTCTGAATTCCAGAAAATGAGGCCTCCTACTTTTTCAGGGGAAGATCCCAAAGAGGACCCACAATGTTTCCTTGAAGATTGTGAAGCAATATGTGATGCTATAGGGTGTTCTCCTACTCAAAAGGTAGAATTCACTTCCTTTCAGTTAAAGGGTAGGGCTGGTAAATGGTGGAGGAACTGGAAAAAAGCTAGAATTCAAGGCTCACCGCCAGTTATGTGGACAGAATTTTACAGATTGGTTATGGATGAATTTCTTCCGGCAAGTGAACGATCATCTAGGGCCAGGGATTTTCTGTATCTACGATAGGGAACCATGACTGTTGATGAATATTCAGCTCAGTTTGTTAAATTATCTGAATATGCCCCTGAAATCATTCCTTCTGAAAGGAAGAAAATAGAAAAGTTTGTGGAAGGGCTTCGTGATGCCTTATATGATCAAGTGGGTTCTAATATGAATGATTACTCTTCGTACTCAGAAGCTGTTGATGTGGCCCGAAGAATGGAAAGGAGGTCAAAGAATAAAGAACAATATCGTCAAAAGAAGAAGGCCAGATATAAGAGATCTTTTGATCAAGGGGAAGACTCAGGGACTTTTACTGCATCACAACATGCTCCAGCCACTCCTACTAAGTCATCTTATTCTACAGCCAGTGTGGCTAAGCCTCGTTCAGAGAACAGGGGTGGTTTTAGCTCTTCTAGTAGAGGAGGTACTCAAGGTAGAAGGGAAAAACCTCAATGTCCTGAATGTGGAAAGTTTCACTTTGGAGAATGCAGGTTAAACACTGTTGGTACAGGCTGTTTTCACTGTTGACAAAAAGGACATTTTATAAGGGAGTTCCCTCAGCTCATGACAAGACCAGGTCAAGGGTCTACTTTGCCACCTCGACCACAGTCTATTTCTGCTTCTATTACTCGAACACCAACCTCTTCAATAGGGGGTAGTATGGGAAGAGGTTCTGGAAGAGGCCAAGGTGACCGTGGAAAACAAGCTGCTGGCAGAGGAAATGCAAGAGTATATGCTTTAACCCGACAGGATGCTCAAACATCCAATGCTGTAGTTACAGGTATATTATCTGTTAATACTTTTGCTACACGTATTTTGTTTGACCCCAGTTCTACTCACTCATATGTGTCACCCCTATTTGCCAAGAGATTTGCAATTGATTCGATTATTCTTAAAGAACCATTCTTTGTTTCCACACCGATGAGAGAGACTTTGATGGTTAAAACATGTTATCGTTCTTGTAAAATAATCGTTGGAGGCATGGAAACTGAGATAGATCTTATGATTCTCAATATGTTAGATTTTGATGTGATTTTAGGAATGGACTGGCTATCTTCTTGTCATGCTACTATAAATTGTCGTGATAAAGTTATTTCCTTTAATATGCCGGGGAGGAGTAATTTTGTGTTTCAAGGAGATCGAAGTAATGTACCTTGTAACATGATATCTATGTTAAGTGCCCGGCGTATGTTGCGAAAGGGATGTCAGGGATTTCTAGCTTTTATCAAAGATTTAGAAAAGAAAGAACAGAAGTTAGAAGACATACATATGGTTAATGAATTTCCAGATGTGTTTCCAGAAGATTTACCTGGATTACCGCCAGAAAGAGATATTGAGTTCAGTATTGATTTGGTCCCAAACACACGACCAATTTCTATTCCACCTTATCGTATGGCTCCTGTTGAGCTAAAAGAACTCAAAGAACAATTGGAAGATTTGTTAAACAAAGGGTTCATTCGCCCAAGTTTTTCACCTTGGGGTGCTCCTGTTCTTTTTGTGAAAAAGAAAGATGGTTCTATGAGATTATGTATAGATTATCGTCAGCTGAATAAAGTCACAGTGAAGAATAAGTATCCTTTACCAAGGATAGATGATTTGTTTGATCAGCTTCAAGGAGCAAAATACTTCTCAAAGATTGATCTAAGGTCTGGATATCATCAGTTACGAATTAAGAGTGATGATATACCTAAGACTGCTTTTCGTACACGGTATGGACATTATGAGTTTCTTGTGATGTCTTTTGGGTTGACAAATGCACCAGCAGCATTTATGGATTTAATGAACAAAGTGTTCAAATCATTCCTTGATAAGTTTGTAATTGTATTTATTGATGATATTTTGGTGTATTCAAAGAGTCATGAAGAACATACTGAACATTTGAGAATAGTGCTTCAGACCTTGAGAGAGCATCAGTTGTACGCAAAGCTCTCAAAATGTGAATTCTGGATGAGTCATGTAACATTTTTGGGACATGTTATTTCCCAAGAAAGTATTCATGTAGATCCAAGTAAAATTGAAGCAGTAAAACAATGGCCTAGACCAACAACTGTGTCTGAAGTACGTAGTTTTCTTGGCTTAGCAGGGTATTACCGTCGCTTTGTCAAAGATTTCTCTAAGACAGCTCTCTCATTAAATAAGTTAACCCGAAAGAATGTTAAATACATTTGGGATGATTCATGTGAGCAAAGTTTCACCCAATTGAAAGAGTGTTTAACTTCTGCACCAGTCTTAATCCTACCATCAGGACCAGGGGGTTACTCTGTATTCTGTGATGCCTCAAAGATAGGCTTAGGATGTGTGTTGATGCAACATGGTAAAGTCATAGCTTATGGCTCACGTCAGCTTAAAAAGCATGAATTGAATTACCCCACTCATGATTTGGAAATGGCAGCTGTAGTGTTTGCCCTAAAGATTTGGAGACATTACTTATATGGGGAGACTTGTCAAATTTTTACAGATCACAAAAGCCTTAAGTACATTTTTGAGCAGAGAGATCTCAATCTAAGGCAACGAAGGTGGATGGAACTTCTGAAAGATTATGATTGTACCATCCTTTACCATCCAGGTAAAGCAAATGTAGTGGCTGATGCTCTAAGTCGAAAGTCTATGGGAAGTTTAGCTCACATTGCCATTATAAGGAGGTCTCTAATACATGAACTACAAGAATTGGAAGCTGATGGAGTATTCTTCGAGATCACTGAGTCAGGTACATTTCTGGCTCATTTAACAGTAAGATCATCCCTTGTTGAAAAAGTAAAAGCAACTTTAGAAAATGACATTGATATGGTCAAAATCAGAGATAAGGCAAGGCAAGGTCTAGCACCAAGTTTCTTGGTAGATAAAGAAGAAGTCTTATGGTTTAATGGGAGACTTTGTGTCCCCAACATTGAATCTTTGAAACATGAAATCTTAATGGAAGCTCATGGTTCACCCTACGTTGTACATCCTGGTGCTGTGAAAATGTATCAGGACTTGAAACAAGTTTACTGGTGGGAGGGCATGAAGCGAGATGTGACTGACTTTGTAGCTCGATGTTTGACTTGTCAGCAAGTTAAAGCTGAACATCGACGACCACCTGGTTTGATGCAAAAATTAGATATTCCCGAGTGGAAGTGGGAAAGGATCACTATGGATTTTGTAGTAGGTTTACCTCGGTCAACAAAAGGAAATGACTCAATATGGGTCATAGTGGATCGACTTACTAAGTCAGCACATTTTCTTCCTGTTCATACCACTTTCAGTGTAGCAAAACTTGCTCGACTTTATGTTAAAGAAATAGTGAAACTTCATGGTGTACCAATATCCATTATATCAGACCGAGGACCTCAGTTTACTTCTCGGTTCTGGAAAGTCTTTCAAGAGGCTTTGGGTACCAAAGTGAATCTTAGCACAGCATTCCATCCTCAGACTGATGGACAGTCCGAAAGGACAATTCAGACTTTAGAGGATATGCTAAGAGCTTGTGTGATGGATTTCAGTGGAAGTTGGGAAGATCATTTGTCTCTTATTGAATTTGCTTATAACAACAGTTACCAAGCCAGTATTCAAATGGCACCTTTTGAGGCTTTATATGGGAGACGGTGTCGATCTCCTATAGGTTGGTTTGAACTTGGTGAAACCAAAATATTTGGACCTGAGATGATACAGGAAGATATAAATAAAGTTAAACTGATCAGAGAGAAGTTGTTAACTGCTCAGAGTAGACAGAAGTCTTATGCGAACAACCGACGACGTGACCTTGAATTTGCAATAGGTGATATGGTTTTCTTACGAATCTCACCTATGAAGGGAGTAATGAGATTCGGGAAGAAAGGCAAGCTTAGTCCGAGGTATGTTGGCCCATATGAGGTTGTAGACAGAGTGGGTAATGTGGCATATCGCCTAGACCTACCTTCCAACCTAGAGGGAGTTCATCCAATATTTCATGTGTCTATGCTACGGAAGTATCTTCCTGATCCTTCTCATGTCATTCAACCCCAAGAAGTTCATTTTGATGAAACTCTCACATACGAAGAGGTACCAGTAGCTATCCTTGATAGAAAAGTCAAGAAATTGCGTACCAAAGAAATTCCTACTGTCAAGGTTCTTTGGAGAAATCATTCTCGCGAGGAAGCTACGTGGGAGGCAGAAGATGAGATGTGGAAAAACTATCCACATTTATTTGAAACTTGAGGTAAGATTTTAATTCGGAGGATCGAATTCTTTTAAGGGGGGTAGACTGTAATACCCGTTAATTTCAGAATATAATTCGCTTAAAAGTATTTTAGAATTTTACAACGTTACTTTAGTTATTTATTTTGGTCATATTTAATTTTCATATTTAATTGTTCTCTTTGAATATTATTTATAAAAATTGAGTTAAATGACTGGACTAAATATTTGCACAATGTGGGATATATTCTAAGAATGGTGAAATTCATGGAAAAGTTGTTGCAGAATGGTCAATTAGTCCATTTATTGTAAATTGACTGGATGGGTTTGGATGTTGGGTTATGGATACCCATGGGTTATTGAATAACCCATTAGAAATATTTAATATAAAGTTTCAATAGTACCCCCCTTATTTTTTCTCACGATCGAAGCAGCTGAAGTGAATAGTAAATTCACTTTCTCTCGTTTCTTCACCCTCTTCTCAAATCCTTTCCTTGATCTTCAGAATTTCGATTATCTGTTCAGTTCAAAAGCTTTGTAAGGATTAAAGGTAAGCTTTAATCTCATTATTTTCCTTAAATTTCAGTTTATGTAGAAGATCAGAGGAGGTTTTGTTCTTGAAGATTTTGATGATAATTCATGAATCTCAGTAGTTTTAGAAGTTATATTTGAGTTATAATCGGTTAAAAGAGTTGAAATTCTGGTTTTGAAACAAGAAAGGAAAGGATGAATTTTTGAAAGATTTTTCTGCAAAAATTCGAGTTATTGTAGCGACCAGAGATTTTGGAAAAATTCTGGAAAATTTTCTTCGAGTACTGTAGCAGTACTGTAGTGTCGGCAGTCAACGGTACTGTAGCAGTCAACGTTACTGTAGCGAACCGACACTGTAGCGAACCGGCACTGTAGTGAACCGTTACTGTAACAAACCGTACTGTAGCAAACAGTCACTGTAGCAATCAGAAAATTTTGCGTATTTTCGTGATTTTGTTTCCTTTCTTATGTTTCCTTGTAATATATTTTACTAGGAAATTTTCCTACACAAATTCTAGTGTGGAACAAGGTAAACTTAGACAAACATCAAGGTAAGTGAATAACCTTACTAAGCTAATTTGATATTAATAGTCAAAGTACAATATAAGTCCCATTTACAATATTATTGGGATAATAAGCAATCAATTTTTCATATGGGAGTATAAGATGATCGGTAGAAATAAGAGTATGTAGAAATTATTTTATTTCATGGCAATTGTACTATGTGATAAATTCTCTCTATCTTATTAATGAGTAAAGATCTACGGGATCTAATACATGAGTTTGAAAGGGTTAAAGTCCCATACTACTCAGTGTATATCTATGAAACCTATACCCGAGTTGAAGGGGTTAGAGTCCCATACTAATCGGCGTATATCTAAGAAATCTTATTCACGAGTTTGAAAGGGTTAGAGTCCCATACTACTCGGTGTATATCTATGAAATCTTATTCATGAGTTTGAAAGGGTTAGAGTCTCATACTACTCGATGTATAAGACAATTAATTATATGAGTAAATGTGGTATTTGTACTTTTGATATTTTATATAGTACAGTTATTTACTTACTGAGTTTTTAAATAAACTCACACTCCCTATGATTATTTTTTTCAAATACAGAAAACAAAGAAGAAGAGAATCCGTTTGAAGATTAGAAGCCCCTTGGGATTATTCTCTATTTCTGTCTGGTGGGACACCAGTACTTATTAATGTGAATACTAGAAACGCTCTGTACTTTCTATAGGTCTCCTAGGCTTGTGATGAGATAGAAATATCAGACTATGTATGTCTATATTTGCTTATCAGATGAATATAATTCTGTAGTGTGGAATGAATTATTAAGGTTGAATGTAAAACCTTACAGAATATATGTAAATGACGTATGTTTGAGAATTTTATTTAATGAGTAGTATCTTTTCACATGTTCAATTTTTGGGACGTGACACATAGGATCTATACACTCTCCCCTTTTCCTCACTCCCTAATCTAGGGCCTCTTTTGTGACAAAAATAAATGTATTATTTTGGATGATCAAACAATATTTATTTTCCCTTGGCAAAAAGAAAAAAAAAACCATTTTCTTAATTGCACACAGCTATTTTACCATACAAGGTAATTTTTAAAATTCAGAATATTTTCAAGCAACACCCTAATGTTTGTCCGCTCTCTAAGTTATATAAATGAAGCCAAGTCAGATATTGCAACGAAAGAAGCCTTGGTTGGGGTTTTGAGATTTTAGCCGATATTTAACATTTAAGCGATGTTTAAATTCAATGTCTTTGATCTTTTAAGTCAATATCCAACACATGATATAATTAATCCTGTTGGATAAATTGCTTCCACTTTTGAAATATTCAAATTGCACAGTCCTTCTTAATTATACCCTTTATCCTGAAACCAAAAGATGCACTGCTTCTACACATATTTTTATCAGAATAATTTTTTATTCATTATTTATATAATATAAGCAGCATTACATATGTATTTGAACAGTACAGAATAGTCACTTTATAAAATTATCTGATGAAAATATGTATCTATTAAAAGCAAAGAACACATTCATTATTCACAAAATATTTTTTTTGGCATAAAAAACCAATTAAATAGTTAAATATTTAATTTCATTCAATATATCTTTATAGACATAGCACTCTCATAAATTAATATTTTTAATAAGCGATATTGTTAATAAAAAATCAATAATAGCCTTGACGATATTTAAATTATTTTTTAATTTTAAGAATATATATAATAAAAAAAGTAGTGCAATTTGACTGTTTATTAAGCGAGGAGAAAGTAATTCTGCCGTAATCTGGTTTCAACTGATTTGGTGAAGAATTATTCTAATATGAAATAGGCTATATATATATATATATTGTTTTTAAATGGAAGTCAGGCCGGCTCAGATTTTACCTTTTTTAAAAAAAAAGATGCAAAATATGTATTTATGAAGTACACCAATTTTTACTTTCTAAAATGAGAATTTACAAATTTTACAAAGGGAGAAAATTGTTTATCTAGCCAAATTAAGTGACAAGTGACAACGTTTAATCGAAAAGTTAAGTTATTATAAATACGAATTCTACCTCCCTTTTTTTTTTTCGATGGAATGGAAAACTCGTCTAACAGAAACCTTATGTCCAAAAGTTCATTTTCGACACTTTGTGGCAAAGTAGTCTTTTTTGATGCAATGAAACGTGGGCTTTTGGAGTTTTATATATATATATATATATATATATTCTTTTAAATTATGAAAATCTTAATTATCCCTAAAAGAATTACTTATATAACCAAATATAAAAATAATAGTATTAACGCTTATTTATTTTATTATTATTTTTTATCGTTACGGGATTACAGTACGTACACACTTTTCATATTTGACTACTTAGTGCATGAGGGTGGTGAAAATGAGCAAGCCAAGTTTATATGCAAGCATTAGGAAAAGTTGATTATAAAAATTTGATTAAAACACTTGGCCATAACAAAAAGATGTTTACATGGCTTCATCTAAGGAGGAAAAATTTGGATGCATGCATGTGAACCGATGAGATTTTAGCTTTATATATGCGGGACCCATGGGAGACTTATTTTGAAAGTTGGGATTTCAGCAATCTATGACGCCTGGACCACGTATGCATCCGAGCATTGTTTTTTTTATCATTTCTAGTAAATAAACTTTATTCATACTTTTTCCCGTTCCTTCACAGGTTTTTTTTTTTTTTTTAATTTGATCTTTCACAAGTCCGAACGTTTTCAATTTAATTTTTCTATGTTGCTTTCAATTTCATTTTTAGTTTCATTGGATCCCTTTAACACTGCACATCATTTTAGCACAAAAAAAAAATTATATAGCGTTCACATCAATAAGTTAACTGTCAAATCAATATCTCTATTAAATTATTTAATAGCGGTTGCATGGAGTGATCAAATTAAAAACATTTGAATTTTTTTATGGACCAAATTGAGAATGTTTGTGTATGAGGGACCAAATTGAAAGTAAAACTTTATGAGGGACTAAATTGAAAAAAATGACATCTTGGAGGGGCCAAAATTAGGTTTTAGTCTATCTAAATATAGTGCCTTTTAGTTTGAGCAATTGTTATGCAATTTGTGTAAAAGTGCAAGTGGCAATTGATAATGGGTTGGGTCAGTCTCCTCGTTACCATATCTCCCAAGAGATCGTTTTGAATGGAAGTTCTCCCACATATGTGTATTACACTTGACAAACATTACAAACGTGCATCTCCTTCTGCTTAACACGGCATAGAAAAAAGCTCCATCAAACTTTTCTGCTATACAAGTTCATCTTCTCTGAAATGGTGCCTAAAATATATATACACTCACTTTTGACTCCGTCACCTGATCTCAATCTATTGTCTCGCATGCGTGTGTAGACCCAGATCATATAAATATTTTATATCTTCCATTCCATTTTTTTGAAAGAATTTTTAGTCATGTTTTTTGAATTATGTGTGCATAATACATTACTATTCTATATTAATTTATGTCTATTCAAATTATAATTATCATGGATATAGAATATGTTTGCACAAAGGCACCGCATGGTTTCATTGGTAAAGACCAAAATTGTTGGTCGTTGCATTCGGCTAGTATTATAAGCTAGCTTATAGCTTATTTGATTAGTTTATAGCTTATTTGACTAGTTTATAAATTCGTTAGAAGTGTTTGGTAAACAAGCTTATTTTAGTAAGTTATAACTTATTTTGAAATACTATTTTGAATAGCTTATAGCTTCTGATATTTTGTTCCTATTTTACCCTTATGACTTTTTTCAAAATATCCACTGTACCCTTATGTCATATAATAATAATAATAATAATAATAATAATAATAATAATAATACAATATATATAATATAAATATTTTTAATTAATTTTATATATATAATAATTTAAATTTATTTAATTAAAAATAAAAAATGTTTATTTGTATTATTTTGAAATTATAAAATATATACCCTTTTATGTCATTTTATAATTTTCAACTACTTCAATAGTTATTTTTGTCGAATACTTCGAATTAAGTAAGCTAACTTATAAGCTTTCAGCTTTCAATTATGAGCTATCAGCTAAAAATTAACTTATAAGCTTTCAGCTAACTTATCAGCTAATTATGCTGAACAGAGCCATTGTTGTTAGGTAAAAAGATATTGTCAAAATATATGTAAGTAACTAAACTTACAAAACACTTGTATAAATTTATATAAAAGAAACCGTGTTTGGACAAACTTATTTAGGGGAGGAGCTTCCACTTTATCAAACGGCCAGATAATTGAACTAATTAAGCATCAAGCTCCACACTTTACACATTTAAAAGACCATCAAAAGCTCTCTTGAATTACTCGATATATCGATAGAGATATTTGTAGCTATAGTAAAATAGAAAATTTACATGCATGCACCTTGAAAAGGTGATACCTAATCGCTTCCTAGGAATTGGGATCTCACACTTTATCACACTGAGATTTAAAAATGATCTTCTGATTAAATTTCAATTACTCAAATATCTTCTTAAATTGTACAAGTAATTAAAATTATTTTAAACATGTTTTATACATTTAAAAGACCATAAAGTACTATCCGGAAATATTAGATATATTGATCGAGATATTTATAGCTATAATAAAATTGAAAATTTACATGCATGCACCTTAAAAAGGTTACACCTAATCACTTCGCAGGAATTTGGACCTCACGCATTCTCTATCATATTGAGATTTCAAAGTGATCATCTGATTATATTGTTCGATACTCAAAATATATTTTTAAATTGTTACAAGGAATTAAATGTCACACCTTGTCACAAGTATGATCGACAGGACTGTGTCTTGGGTAAGGCAATTAAGGCAGTTGCCTTAGGCCCCCTTGCTGCTTTAGGCCCTCAATTAGCTTCTGCTTTAATTTAATGCCTAACGGTGCATTAAAAAATTTAAAAATAAAAAAAAAGTGAATAGACTTAACAGCTAGCATGTGACTTTGAAAGTTATGATGCCAACTAATAAGAATCATCACGATTTAAAAAAGTGCATAAGTAATAAGTATTAGCAAGCTTTGTCAAAAGAATTAAAACATAGAAATATAAAAAAATAATTTCTCCACTCGCACAACCACATATATCATATCAGTATATCACATATCGTCTCTATCTCTCGTCTTATAAATATATCACTAGCTCTTTTTCGTCTTCTTCTTCTTCTTGCCTTCTTAAATTTTTTTCTCCGTCAACTACACTTCTTCCTCCTCTTTTTTTTTTCTTCTTCATTTTTTGACTGAATCCTCAAAGGAGATTGGCAAATAGCTTACTTGAATTGTTAAAGTATAATACATAATATCAACGTGCAATTCTCTGTCTTTAGATTTTATCATTCTATTACTTTTTTATTTACTTTGCACAATCTATTTTATTTATATTTTTATTGTTTCTTTTTAGTGTTAATGATGAGATTACACATTCAGCTAAAGATTCTTTTCATATTGAATATTTTCTATACATATTAGATCAATCTATTTCTTCTATTGAGATTCGATTTGAACAATTTTTACACGATGAAACTATTTTTGATTTTTTATTTGAATCAAAAAAATTTAAAACTTTAGATGAGGATGAATTACAAAAAAATTGTATTAACCTTGAAAATTTTTTTAAATTTAGCGAACATTCTGATATTGATGGTTTTGATTTATTTTTAGAATTAAAAGTATTGAGAGAAGTGTTAACAAAAGAAATTAATACTCCAATAGAAATATTAAGTTATATCAAAAGATTAGATTCTTTTTCAAATATATGCATTGCTTATAAAATATTATTAACAATACCTGTAACAGTTGCTATTGCTGAAAGAAGTTTTTCAAAATTGAAATTGCTTAAATCATATCTTAGATCAACAATGTTACAAGATATATTGAATGGGTTAGCCATATTATCTATTGAGAGTGAAATGCTAGAATTACTTGATTATAAAACTTTGATAAATGATTTCACAGCTAAAAAGGCTAGAAAAATAATATAAAGATTATTTATTTATATTATATTAAGTTTTTCGAATTGTTTTGCCTTAGGCCCTGAATTCTCTAGGCACAGCCCTGATGATCAGCATAGCATAGGCTGTCCTATAGTGAAAGCTTGAGAATCTAAGAACTGCTCTTGCTT
The DNA here is from genome assembly GCA_037074585.1 of Biancaea sappan. Lineage (NCBI taxonomy): Eukaryota > Viridiplantae > Streptophyta > Magnoliopsida > Fabales > Fabaceae > Biancaea > Biancaea sappan. The sequence goes on along the minus strand of CM073492.1, from coordinate 71,249,155 downwards.
AAACTTATATGATCTCTATATATACTCTTAAACTTGCTTACTAAGCCTTTACTTATATAGAATAACTTAATCTTGTTAACATATTGGAATCCAAACACAAAATGATCTCACATAGAAAGAAAAACATAATCCTTAATTCCAATATTATCCGACCTGGCCCGACTATTGATTTGGGCAGGCCTTTGGGTCATCGGATCACTAATTCAACTACCAAGTCACCGGGTTAATTGCTAACTCCGGTAATAAATTAAAAAATTAAAAAGTATATATATATATATATATATATATCTATCTATCTATCTATCTTTATATATATATATATATATATATATATATATATCTATCTATCTATCTTTACAAATAAATTAAAAAAAAGTAAAATAAATAATTTATATGCAAATTTCACATTTTAAAGTCATAAACATCCATAATAATTTATAAATATCTATAATAATTCAAACATAAAGTCATAAATATTTATAATAATTCATAAAATCATAAATAATATCATCTAAACATAATAATTCATACATTAAAGTCTTAAACATCCATAATAATTTATGAAGTCCTTAAAATGTAGATATTCATAAAATCATCAATCAACTTAGAAATTCCAAGCTTATGGATTGTCTATTTCTCAAGTACAAGGCATGTCCCATAAGTCAACTAGTCGTTTGTTACACTCTATGTTAACAGCTCTCTCAATATTTTCACCACCACTACCACCATCATCATCATCATGAATAATCTCATCCAAATTCAATTCTATAGAAAATAACTTAGATAAATAAAAAAGTTGAAATGACATCACAAAATAATATATCAAAATTATCAAACACAAACCGTAATCAGCGTCATCCTTCTCAATAGTACAAGCTACAAATTCACGATTAAGAACTTCTAATTCATCAACAGTCAAGTTTGGTAGTTCTTCTTCCAATATCCAATCATTATTTTCTTCAAATGATTCAAAGCTGATCGGATCATAATTCTTCTTCAATTATTTCCTGTATATTTTTATTTAAACATAAAAATATAATTGAATCTTTATATGTTTAAACATTGCAAACAATGTTACGAAGAGAAATATACCTCTTTTGTAGCTGCAAGTTGCAATGAACTTAAACAAGATCATTAAGCCTTTGATGCTCTAATCTATTTCTCTTCTTTGAATGAATATGTTCAAACACACTCAAATTTCTCTCATAACCTGAAGAATTGCATGTTTGGCTTAAAACTTAAATTGCAAGCTTCTGTAAATTTGGAGTACTTGATCCATAGCACTGCCACCACTCATCTAATGACATTACACAAAACAAATAAATGAAATAATACTAAGACAACATTTAACAATCATTTAACTTAAACCTCAAAAAATTTTAACTTGAACTTCAGCATTCAGAGTTCAGCCAGCATTCAACAATCAAAAAAATTTAACTTGAACCTCAGCATTCAAAGTTTAGCCAGCATTCAACAATCAAAAAAATTTAACTTGAACCTTAGCATTCAGAGTTCAGCCAACATTCAACAATTAAAAAATTTTAACTCGAACATCAAAAAAATTTGCATTTATAGTGGAAGAAGCTCTCGATGGTTGTGGAACTAAGATGAACTCAGACAACAGTACAGCATCAGAGAGAGAGAGAGAGAGCAACTCAGACCTCTTGGTGGTCATCGGACTTGTCTGCAATGCCGCTAGAAGTGGTCGTGGCACGGTTTGAAGTGGTCATGTGTGGTGTAGCTACAGGTTTGAAGTGGCTAAGGTGTGTTGAAGAAGTTGAAGCAAGGATGGGATTCAGTAAATGAGTAAAGTAGAAAAGCATTTTGTTTAATATATATATATATATATATATATATATATATATAGAAACCGAGTCACCAATTCAATCGAGTCTTGATTGGGTCGTTCACAACACAGTTTGAAAGCATGATCCGGCTCGATCCCAGCCTTAGGTTGCCATGTCTCAGGTCGACCCGCCGAAGTGGACCGAGTCTGATAATAATGCTTAATTCTATTTATAACAACATTTGTCTGTTATACATATAAGAATTTCAAAGATTTACAAAAATCAAGCTTTTCAACTTAACATCTATGCTCAACTATACACAAAACTATAACTCAGGTTAACTAGATCCTGCCTATATGATTATAGAGCTTTATCTAGAATTTTTAAATATACAACAAAGATATCAAGATAAAGAACTTGCCCTCGACACAATCTGGGCTTAAAAAGGGCAGCTACTAGCCAAGCTTACTTCGCCGAAGAAAACTCTGAAAAAAACTTGCTATTTGTGTGTCACACCCCTCCCCTGGGTATGTGACAGGTGCAGACGATAAACCCACCTCCTCACCGCAAGCCAAACCAAACCATATTCCTAGCACATTCATATGTACACATCTCTTATTTTATGTGAAAAATATATATATATATATATGTATACCAAATTTATATTAGAAGAGAGAAAAATGACATTTCATTGCTCTTTAAAAAGAATCATAAATATTGTTCATTTGTCTCATACATGAATAAGTTCACACTTAACAACTATTCTCAATAGCATCCACAACATACTATAAACATGCTTCCAAACATTTCCCCACTATTGCCTGCCTGATTATAGAGCTGTTTAGAATGAATACAAATAAGAAATAACCAATATCGTACATGAACAATGGGAGGTGACCTTGGCACACAAATCTTTAATCTATATCATCTTCTGCACTTGTAGGGTAATATGAGGGTCAGTCTACCGACTCAGTGAGGAAACCCTAACCTACTACAACCACACTATACTTATACACACGTATGTATGGTCAGCATAATAATTGTGATAGTGCAATAAAGTGTATGCATAACAAGGAAACACATTCACATTATACAATGCATATTCATTTAACGTATAATCATCCTCATCAACAATGCATACACATGCACACGTCAATCATCACAAGGTTGATTTTTGCATAGTCAATCATATAACATACATTATCAATCCCAACTCCCATCATCATACCTCACACATCACCTCATACGACCTCCACCATCACATTGTCCACCCTTATTTCCTTGCACACCCTCACATGTACGTCTACATAAAGGGTCGAATTATTGTATTATATCGCTTGGCCATCATGAGCCATATTTGTTCCCCCTTATTTCCTCACACGTGACAACCTACAAATTTCTTAGTATCTCTCCATTGCATCCATGTGTTCGTCAACACATGTCGTTTCCATGGCTTATACTATTTCTAGCGTTACCCATGCTCTATACCCCCATACAAGTACTAAGCCCTTAGGGTAATCACCCTCATGATTGCTATCTTCTAAGGTCTTAGCCCATAATAAATTCTGTCATACTATAAGTACATGTATGAGCACTTTCCCAAAAGACATTTTAATTCAAAGTTAACATTCATATCTCATACACCTACATGTGCCCTTACACGTAAAGTGGTGCAACATTTCATGCACATACATCATTTATTCATTCCTTAGGATGGCAATCATGAGGCCATTATCCATGATTTATCCATTAATAGCAATCACACACACAATCACATTACATATTACACATTACACATTAGTCATTAGCAACAATCCATAACTTCAAGTGCTCATGGACATAATTTCATCAAATCCATGCATCATGAAATTCACATACAAACATAGTCATCCATATGCAATAAGGAATGTATGTGTTGAAAAAATGAATACCATTTCCCATTTCCAACACAACACATAGCCAATCTTATACAATCATGTGTGTCCATCTTATAGCAATTCCATGGCATACATCAACATACAAACATGAAGAAAATTATTCTTGTTATTTTATACATCACATTAAGGTGGCTAGAAGTGCTCCTCATACACACTTGTACATTTGATTTAATGACATGATTGCATACAATAACACATCACATGTTTGCATAGGCATAATCCCACATCTTCACTTGAAAATTTAATGCACTTCTAGCAATTTAATCATCAAATAATTTTATTTTAATTTATGGGAATCTAACTTGGCTTATTTGGTAAAGTGTATATATATATATATATATGTATAAAGGTTATACAATTAACATACACACAAGGGAACAAACATGTAGGATAGAAGTCCCCTCACCTCTACTTCGAGCTACGCAAACTACCTCAAATCTTGGTGATTTGTTGAGAAAAGTATGTTTGAATCCTCTAGGGAGATATCCTAAACATTTAGAATAGAAAACATATGAGAAAAGAGGAAGTGGAGCTTGATGGTTTGGGAGGTGAGTGACAAGAGAGGAGAAAGCTAGGGCGTGAGGAAAGAGAAAGCATAAAAGATGGAGAGAATGGTGAGCTGAGTCGCGTGAACAACATATATCAATTGAGGTGAGAAATTACAAAAATGCTTTTGGGTCAATTCAAGATCAAACCTTTAGTGAAGGTAAAATTGAAATTTCCCCTAATTAACTCTGGTGTTTTCCACATTTTCAAAGCACCACACATATCCACCATTCACCTCTCATCTTAGCACATAAGGTCTTTCCAATCTACAATTTTCTCCCTTTTTCACTGAAGTGTACCATGTAATAATTCTATTTTTAGTTTAGTCCCTCCATGGACTTATGGCTCACCTCATCATCCTCATGCCACAATTACTCCATCATCCCTTACCACTTATCGAATTTCGAAAGGTATTGTACCCCTTCATGCTATTTTTCCCCATCACTAAAACGAAAAAAAAAAAATTCCCCCATAATAACATACACACGCCATGGTACAACAATATTAACACCTATAGACCTCGGGTGTTACAGTGCTCAAAGGCCTCATTACTTCCCCAAACTCCTCCTCTACCTACCTAAACCTTTCAGCATGAAATTCTCAACTTTCCCACATTAAATTCAGCCCATAAAACTCTACTAAATCCCTCAAACATCCTTTGAAAAGATTGAATCAAAATTATGAATTTAAGGTGTCGTACATTTGTTTGCATAAATGAAGAAGCTTGGTACCCAAACTTAAATCATTTCAAAGTCACCCAAACCACTTCAATAACTCAACAATAAGTAAGAAGGGAAGTTTGGGAAAATTCTAGGGCCTCATTCAACACCAATATACTCAAGATTTTGGGCTAAGGCTCTCTAAACCAAAAAAATGAGAAAAGTTTTCAAAACCCTAATTTCCCTTACCTTTAATCTGATGTTCTTGGCCAAATGAGATTGCCGAAGGAAATCCAATGGAAGCTTGAGGAATCCATGGTAGTAGGGTTTTGGTGAAGAAACAGTGTAGGAGTAGCGTGAAGGGGATGAATCACAAGTGAGAAAGATGAAGTGGCGAAAGTGTATGTGCTGAAGAATGGTTTGGTTAGAATAAGTGTGATCTTTTTTCCACTTTTTCCCTCATGGTTCAACATAGAATCCCATGGACTTAAGTGCACTTTGGAAAATCCTTGAAATGCAATTTATTTGAACACCACTCTCACACCATAACAAGCCCATCACACCATAACAAGCCCATCACACTGTTTCATCATAACTCTCCCCACTTATCCCGCCTTAATATAAAACCCAAAACATGATATTTATTTGTTTGAGTCCCTTTTGAAGATTCCTGCTCCCCAACAAGCACCCATTGATACTTCAAGGCAACAAATCCATATATAAACAGGCCCAGCACACATACTATACAGGTACACATCCAAATTCAATAAATAGCCAACAAACAACATTTTCATTGATTCACAACTTAGTCCATACATACATACAGGGATTTTTGGGCGTACACTTAAGTGTTTGAAACCTCAAACTTTCTCAGAGGCTCACATACATAAAAGAAAAGTTTCCACATATGTAAAGATAATCCTTTTACGCCAGCTATATAAAACCTTGGGTGTTACATCACTTCCCTCTTTTGGAAATTTGGTCTTTGAATTTCAACAAACCACTAAACTGTCTCACATGGGTCATTTAGTTCCATGCTAACTTCTTTCATATTCTAACCTCCACCTCTAGAGATCTCATCATGTACGGATGTTGTTGAACGACAACCACAATCTAGAGATAGGGTGGTTGGGGTACATCCTACCCAACTTTGGTGTTGGTCTACCAAAACCCTGCCCTTACAAGGGTCACCTACAGCTCAGCTTGCCTGGACCCAACTTATCCTTCCTATCTGGGTCTTTAACTCCTTCTAAGGTGACACATTCATGCCTTGTGTCAAAAACTCTGACCTCAAGGTTGCACTGCCTAACGTACGTCGACATATGTCTCAATTTGCTTAGATTCGGATCTCCTATTATTCCTCATATGCCACATCAAACACTAGCACTTTGGTACTTCTAGCACATCGTTCAAATTGGAGTTCTATACTGTCTCTTCTTCAAGGCCTCTAAAAGTACCCTCCGAGCCTTGCTCGTCCACTAGTACTATTGGCAATATGCCACACATGCCTATGTTCACCTCTCCTCACTTCAACTCAGGGAGTTCTAAATAGAAAAGTTGACAAGTTGTCTTACTTATATCCTTACTAGTTCTTATACACTGGCATGGCTCATATATAGCTCTCATGAGGACATCCCCCTTTAGGAATCAACCCCCAGTGTGCATCATAAGTTCTTAAATCACATCACACATGTTCCTTGTAGCCACGTGGGCTCACAACACCCCATGGGCTTGCATAGTTCTATAAGCACAATAACGCCAAGTAGTATTTCCCTTGCCACTTAGGCGGCACGCATAGCCTTTCAGGAAGATTCTTACCCTTACACTTTGCCATCACTTCTAAGCGTGGGTAGGCATTTATTCATGCTCCTCATATGGCTCTCATGCTTTAGTCATTCTAGCGAAGCAATCTCTATTGTACGATGGCAGCCCAATTGCTTTTAATATGGATACATGTATACACATTACACGTAGGGAGTCTTTCATGGTGTTTTGTTATCACGGGCCTAGCTCTCAATCATCTTTAGGGTCTTGCCCGCAACTAATATATGGTCCCATAGGTCATGTCTCATTCCCCGCTCAGGGATGTACCACCTTGGTGTCTCATCTCTCAGCACATTGCATGCGCATCCACAATATACATAATGCCAACATCATTTCATAATTACTCAACTATGCTGGTTTACAAATACTTAGTGTCTTGATCTCTTCACCCTTTAAATTTCCTAGACCCCTATGAGTCGTCGCGCTCTCTTGGTCTCTACAATTCATTGAGCCTCAACTATTTAGTAGTTTGGGCCTCTACGAATCATGAAGCCCATGGGCCTCTGTGATTCACCGAACCACGACCGTTGACTCCTTTAGGCCTCTATGATCTTCGAGCCATCTAGGCTTCTTAGGTCATTGAACCTCAATCTTTTACTCATCTCTGGGTCTCTATGATCACCAAGCTTTCTAAGCTTTTGGATCATCAAGCCACATCCATCTTTCCTTCCTAAGCCTCTATGAACTATCGACTATGGTCATCTAAGGTTCACCAAACCTCTCAGGACTCTTGAGTTATACTTATACATATATATACATATTTCTACTACGTCAAAAGTCAAAGGCGTACAACATCCCATACATTAAGAATAAGGCATGAGGAATTCCTGCCTCCAGCATTAGATGCTCATGTGTCACAACTGGTAGGGCATATGCTCATGTAGTCCCTCAGTTTGATGGTTGCCCCTACTATTCAGGCCTGTCTTAGTAATTCTTTTCATAGTGCCTTTTCTAGTAGATGAGGATAGTGCATTATTACCTGGGACTAGCTCAAACTGAATCATGAGATAGGTTGGGGGGAGAACTATTGATTGGATCTAGCAATCACGTGGCCCACTTGGCCTTAGTATTTGCATGTGGTAATTCTCCCACGACAACTCCTATGTAGTGCCTCTACACTCAACACATTTCAGCTTATCTCCAGTTGAAGACTGGCCTTTCTTTCTCTCCATCTCATGCTCATCACGATCACCCCTCTCCAAGGGATCCCCCAACTCATATGTGTGCATATTTCTTTCTTGGATCTCATGGGCATCTACGATCATCGAGGCTATCGACCTCTTAAGAGAGTAAACAAGAGTAAGAAATCTCTTAGAGTATTTTCCTTCCAAAAGAGAGGTGTGCTCTATTTTAGAAAGAAAAACAACTTTATGTTGAGTTTGAAATTATAAAAACTCACAAGTGCCTAATTAAACCTGCAGCATTAGTGAAAAATCCTGAATGATTGCTTGGAGACATGATGTAGGTTTGGATTGGAGATCTTGGAGTTTGCTTTCTCTTTTCTTACACTATTTATATTTCAAGTTGATTATTTGATGCTATATTTTTAGTTTGATATTCTATCTCAAGTATTGATCGTTTTTGTCTAATCCACTTCCATAAATTTATTTCAAGTAAATTAATTATTATTTGTTCTATCTTCCTTTGAAATTATCTCCATTTTAAAGGTAAAACGGCCAATTCTCATCCCTTCTTTTTGGGTGTTACTTGACTCTGAGGAACAAAATGAGCCTTGGTCGTTCTATCTCGGATCTGCGCTCTTCTCTGTTTGTCTCACTCCCTCTTTCTCATTGTCATCGTCTCTTTATCACTATCATCCCCTCTCGTTCTCTCTCTCTCTCTCTCTAGCTAGCAAGAGGACACGTAAGGGTGGAGCAGACCGGTGGTTACTGGGTGGCCGAATGCATGGAGCAACATGCTGCGCAACGTCATACAAGAGAGGAAGCTTAATATATTTCCTTTTCACCAAAAAAAAAAAGAGGAAGCAAATGGATGGGTCTCAGTTTTTTTTTCCAATTAATATAAAACGTTCAGAGAATGAGGGGCAGCAACCGTTTAGTAAAACGACCCCCCTTTTCCCCATATCTTTTTTAGGTCAAAAGGATTTATTTTAGTTTTTGGCCACTGTAGACTTTTCACTTCAAATACGTCCCTGTAAAATTCTTAAGATATTTCACAGGAGGGCCCAATTTTCAAATTAGATCATTTTGGTCCAAATTCCAAAACTTAGACTATTTGAATTTAAATATTAACCCCAAGACTTTGAAAATTTCAAATTTGCCCCTTTTGCAAATTCGAACCAACATTTTTGGAGATTTCAAATCAATTATTTTTCAAACATTAACCCTAAAAATTTGGGAATTTTCACAATGGTCGCTTTTCAAAAATAAAACCCCCAAAATTTTGAGATTTGCAAATTAATCTTTTTTTTTCAAAAATAACTCCAAAACTTTGAGATATTGTGTAAATTAATCTTGTTTTTTCAAAAATAACCTCACAACTTTGAGATTTTAAAATAAGTCCTTTTTGCAGTATCATCCCTAAAGCCTTTGAAAATTTTCCAATAAGTACTTTTTCATGTTTAATCCTCAAAACTTTGGAGCTCAATAAGTCCTTTTTTGAAAAACTACCCCAAAGCTTTTTGACATTTTCAAATTATTCCTTTTTCATGTTTAATCCTCAAAACTTTGGAGTTTTTGCAAATTGGTCCTTTTTGAAAATTAATACCAAAACATTTAAGATTATTCAAATTCATCCTTTTTGCAATTCAACCCTTAAAACTTTTAAAGCTTTCCAAAATGGGCCTTCCTTGCAAATTTAAGTATCCCCCACAAAATCTTGATAGTTTCAAATTGATCCCTTTTGAAAGCAATTATCGCTTCGGCTTGAGACCTTTAAAATTTCTCAAAAGAGTGGCTACTTTTCTATTGTTATTTTTTATTTTTTACTTTTATGTTATTTAAAAAATTGTGTGAAATAAATTTAGTTCACCCAATATTAAATCGACAAAAACTGATTATTGATCTGATACTGTTTGAATCTTGGAGTCCTGAGTCCTGACTGTTGAAATGAACACCAATTACAAGGCAGGGAATCTAGTTTCTGTCAACCTCAGCAATCCAAACATGTAGGAACTTCATAATAAACGGTGTGAGATCTCAGTTCTCAGCCCCAATTTATTGGTTATGTTCGACGTACATAATGATGATCACCACTATAATTTGAGTATTGAAAAGCAAATCTCTGTACCTAATTTCAACCATTATATTTGTCGCTATTAGTTTCGCCCATTAATTCCATGCACATGTCGCGTGCATGGTTTTTTAAATTTTTTCATTGTATTTATGGGACAAAAACATTACGTGTATGGTGGAACGCTATTTATACACGGTTTTGATTGGGTTTGCTTATGGTTTGGTGAATAAGTAACGTACGCGTTCTTTGGCAAATACTTTAAAGCAAAAATTTATTCTATTCCATTCCAGTAAAGTATAGAATGGCTTTAACATCCCTCTGAGTTTGATTCATGAGTTAAATGAGAAACATAGAAATTAAATTACTTTGATCGCTGTAATAAGAATCCAACTCAACTTTCACATGGTAATCATTGGATATATAATATAATTTTTCTTGCCGAAAATTATTATACAATTTGTATAGGTAGAATTTATTATTGATACAATATTCAATATGTTAAGTAAATCAATTAGCTCATTTGGCTTATAGAAATTAAGTTCGAATAAGAAGTAAAAACATGCTTGCAAATCTAATAATAATAATAATTACAACAACAACAGATTTGAAGATCAAAAACTTTATTTCTTGTTGCTCAAAGGCTCAAGAATCAAAATATAGAGTATAATATAATATTCACCAAAAAGTGTATAATAATTCCGTATGAAGTGGTCAAACTAAGACAAGAAAATAAATAAAAGAAAAAGGGCAACCAAGTTGCTGGATAATGGTTTAGATTTACAGTGCAAACAGCAGAAGCTTAAAGCGCGTGGTGTTGCAGTGGCACTTAATCGTTGTCGTTATCAACGGTGAGTCGGATGACATGGCAACTATCGAGAGTGACATTGACTAATCAGCCATGATTACACTTGGCATCCAATCATTGGTCGGTATTCTATATTTAAAAAAGGACAAATAATAATGTTGCTTCCCATAATTTTCTTTTAATTATAAATTAGTTTCGATTTTATTTTATAATAAATTAGTCCGTATAATTTTTTATTACAATGAAAAAAGTCCCTGCATTTAAAAAAGATAAGTTGTCATTAAAAGATATTTCCATGACAGCTAATGAGGCCTTCATTTGCACAAGTCACACCATTTCTTTTATTTAAGTTAAAAGGATATTATATGTCTTTAACGTTTACTCTGTTTTTTATTTATGTTCCTGAGCTTTTTTTTTGTTTGATTATGTCCCTAATCTTTCATTTTTTATTAGATATACCCAAAAACACCGAAAATACCCTATATCCCTCTCTCTTCTCACTTAGACATAGATCGGTGATGGAGAAGCAAAAATCTATGATGGAGCACAGAGAATTGGTTTGTGCCACTATGACTGTCGAATCGCTTAGAATTAGATTCATAATAACTTGGAGTATAGCGATCGTCTCAGGTCGTTCTCACTCGTGAAGCCTTACTTCTAATTGTCTAATTAATTGTCCTAACCACTAATTACACTACTAATTACAACCTACTGATTACTTAGGAGGGGGTGATTGCATAATTAAACATAAAACATAACAGTAAACCTAACAAAATAGAAATCAAAATTACACTAACACAAAATAGAGTTGCAATCAATCTATGGTTTCACTGGAATTGTAACTATCATAATCCTACCCTGAATTAATTTCTAATTCAACTCTACTATTAGGTTATCAAATCAAAATTTCCTAGAGATCTCCAAGAACTAGATTACACATAAATCAGACTTAGGAAAACCTTCACTAATACTTAACTACATGCAATCTAATTAAGCGCTAACCTAAATCATGCCCCGCAACCGCATATTGACATGCCATTTTCGTCTTAACTTACTACACATACACAGCAACCGCATACATGCATTCACAGCAAGTTCATTCCTCAAATAACACATCAAGAATAGATTCATGCTCAAATAATTCATACTAGAACAAAAATGAACACAAAATAGAGAGGCTCAACAAGGATGAAAATGAAATAGAATTTTATAAATCAAAAAACTTATTGTACATGAGGATTCAAGCTACAAAGCTAGCTCCTTCCATGGATTACTTATAGCACAAAGTTTAGCCATCTATGGAGGCCAAAACACACAAAAATAAAGAAAAAAACTAGGGGGAAACATACGAAAATCTAAGGAAAATGGAAGAAGAAGAGTTCTTCAACAATGGAAAACTAGGTTTGAAGGTGATTTGCTATAGCCCTAGGGATGAAAATGTAATTTGGGGATTTTGCTTATGTGCTGTCCCTTTCCTCTATTTTTGTTGTGCAACTTTGCTGGTTTTTTGCTTTTGCATGCATGTTGTTTCTGTTGTTGTTGTGCTGCTGTTGCTATGTAGAAAAAGAAACCAGAATAGTGTAGAAATGTGAGGCCCAGCATCCAGTCAGCTTAGTCAACACCCAATCAGTGCCACGTCATCAAATGCATCCATGTCAACACTTAGGTGGCATTCAAATTAGTACATTATCTCTCTAATAATTAAATCTGTAATTAAACACAAGGATTAATGGGTCTAATCAATTAAGCTCATAAAAATATGGAATTAAAACATAATAGTTATATAATTATTTTAGACCTAATAATTACCATGTTATAATTAGAGAGTTCACAAGATTTAAGATGCAAAAAGGACTAAGATAGGACTAAATTACATATAAAAATGTTCGATATCAAATCCCCCACACTTAGCCTTTTGCACTCCTAGGCAAAATCAAACTCAAAACACCAAAAGACACTAAAGGAAAGTGTGGAAAACATGCATGAAAGGAAGCACTTAGAGAAAATAAATCTTACTTCTCTAAACTCAAGCATCATGGCAATTTATTTAACAAAAATGAATTCAAGTAATTAGCCTTCTCACAAGAAATGTGTTTAATCTCTATTCTTCAAGTGTTTAAGGTAATTCTCTCTAAATTTAACTTATCACAACATCACTACCATAAGCTTGTCAAGTATCTAAATCTCCACTACTTATATCCACATACATGCTTGAATCAAAAGGACTTTACAAGGTTTTAATGTTGGGTGAAAAGACTATGAAAAGAAGGGGATAAAGCGCAAGAACAAAGTGTGGAACAACTAGAGAAAATGAAAGGAGACAATTTAAAAACATGAAGAGCATTGACTATGACAATGCAAGAGATTGATTATAAATGAATTTTGGGTGCAAAAATTTCTATCTACTCCTCTTTTCATTGTTTCTATTCTTTTCTTTTCTTTTCTTCTTTCTTGTGTTTTTCCTCTTTTACTTTCTTTTGACGTCAACGTCATTTTCTTTTCTTCTCATCATTATTTTCCATTTTTTGTACAACATATATTTCCCTTTCTTTTCTTGAATGGCCATTTTTTTCCTTTCACTCGGGAGTAGAGAGAATTATTCATTTCAAAGCATCCCAAAATTCACAGCATTTCCAGCACAATAATCTCTTTAAAAAAATTTTAAAACTCTTCACATCTCAAGTTGGGAAAGAAAAATTCTAGTTTGAGAGGAAAAAGTGGTGAAAAATGCAAGAAAGAAAGTGGAAACAAGGCACAAAATGGCACACAATGGAAACAACACATGTGGGATGGTTATTTGGCTAAATGGGTTACAAGAAACAAATGCCTAAATCATCTCCAAGCATGCACATGTAAATGTAGTCATAACAAGATTGAAGACAAGTTCTAGAGTGAAAATTATAATAGTTGATCACACACAAGAAGAAAAAATAACATATTGCAATTAAGGCTTAAATCCTCATGGTTTAAAAGCTATTACTAAAATTCATTAAAGCCAAATTCATTAAAGCCATTAAGTTTAAACTCTAGAAAAGCAAGACTAAAATTCTAATCATGCTAAAACAATTCAAATCTTAACTATTCTAGCAAGCATATTTCTACACCAAAAAACTTCTTCAAAAAACCAAAAAGATAACACTAAAAAATTAAACATAAAAAATGCCAAAAATTCTTGTCACGACCCTCATACTGGGTACTTGACCAGTGCGATAGTGCCTTAAACACATCCCCACAAGCCTAACACTCTACAATTCAAAACTCCTTTATTTGCTTAATAATTCATGTCTATTATAATGTTCTCAAATAAAACCAATTCATAAATATTTCACAACAATTCATTTATACAACGTGGGGTGACCTACCCAATTACAGAGCCTTTCTAGAGATTTCTAACTACTAACATAAAATAAATAAATAAATAACTACCTAAGATGATACCATACCCCGAACAAAGGGAAGGTCTTCAAGCATACGCGCCTCCATATAGCGAAAACCACCAAACTTGAAACTATGAGGGGGTGAGTCCAAACTGCAAGACTCACCATAAACCCTACCTATTTACAACACAAGTCATGTATACTGCAATACAAAAGAAAATGATAGACATAAAATATAATTTCAGGAAAACAAGTTCAATATATAATAGACTCTTACCACTACAAAAAAAAGTAATTTAGTGGCATTTTTTTAGTGGTGTTTAAAAATAAATGCCACTAAATTCAATTATTGTAGCATTTATAACAAACACTATTATATAGTGGGGTTTATGGTCTAAATGCCCACTAATTAGTGATGTTTTTACTCTAAACGCCACTAGATAGTGGTGTTTAGTTTTGAAACGCCACAATATAGTGGCGTTTACTTTGAAAATGCCACTATATGTGGTGTTTGGTCAATTAAAACGCCACTATGCTAAATGAATTCTATTTTTTTTATTCTTCCTCTTTGCTATAAGATTATGTCATTTTTTTTGTTTTTGCTATCTCATCCATTCACTCGGTTGCTAGGCATTATCTCACCATTGAGTTTCCTTTTCTCGCTAGTCACGTGCTGTTATACTTCTTTTTGATATATATTAGAACTTCGAAATCATTAGTTAAATGTTGCATTGGAAGACTTCAAGGTTGGTTAAGTCATTCAATCGTCTTATATCAACAATTCTCTCTCTTCACCATCTATTTTTCAAACTAAATTTATTTATATTTTCCTTTGCTAACCCATCATTATATATTGCTCATCTCATTCAATAATTTATTGAGTTTTAATTTCTTTGTACTTATTGATACATGATAGTTCATTGCTTAAGATGTAATTTATATATATATATATACCAAGTAACATGAATTGATGACAGAGGTGAGGAGAATCAAAAAATTAATAATTACACTTGAGTAAACATTTTTCATAGATTAAAATTAAAATATAGTGGCGTTTGGGCGCCAAAACGCCACTACACAGTGGCATTTGGAAACCTAAATGCCACTATGGTGTTTTAAAACCCTTCCTAATCTCTTTTTCCCTAAATCCGCGCCTCTGTAAGTAGACTTGCTATCCGCCTCTCATTCTATTCCCAATCTTTCATTTCTGTCATTGACTCGTCGTCTGCCTCTCTCGTGTTTGTCATCTCCCTCTCTCATCTTTGCCATCTGCCTCTCTTGTCTTCTCTGTCTCTAAACTCATCTTTGTCTTGCCTGTTTTCCCCATCCCAGAACTCATCTTCGCCATCATGAGCTCTTTTTCATTGTGTCAGTTGCCGTTCGTATTCATCTCACCATTCGCCGATGATGTGCGTCACTCATCCCCAGGTATTTTCTGCCCCTCTCTTGTCTTCGCCATTTAATAAATTTGGTGCGATTTGGAGCTCTTTGTGCAGAAAATTCCTAAAGTTAGGTGTTCTAAGTAAAAAATTCCTAAGCCAAATGGTCCCCCTTTCTTCTTTGCAATTCAAAATTGAATTTTTCTCTAAAAGTCACTCTTTTCCATCGTCTTCACCATTATTGCTAATGACTTTGGCTTTATATCCATAAATTTTTCACGGTCGATCCACGTTGGTAATTATGAAGATGGTGAACCATATATCAAGCTTTAGAAGCTCAGTTGGTTTATTATATGTATGATGAGCCAGACAGAAATTGGAAGATAGCTATTCATCTAAAACCAAGGGATGTATATGATATAAGAGATGATAAAGAGGAGTTGATATACGAGAATGAACCATATCAACTCCAACCATTGGAGTCTTTGTTCCGTTATGGTGAAGCTAATCTACCACCAGCCAGGGAGTTCCTTAACAATGTAGATTGAGATTTGTATTCAAGTATTTTTCACTTGTGTTAAATTTTTTTATTATGATTTGTTTTTATTTAATTTATTATTTTTTCTGTTTAGCTGAATATGTGATTTTTTCTATTAGTTAAAGATATAAGAATGAAGCAATTATTTAAGAAGACAAGCATATTAGGCCCTACTATTAGACAGGATGCATCTACTAGTAGTAATCCTCTCTTGACTCCACCGACTAGTTGTAGTGCAGAGCTACAGATTATGGAATCAGTCATTCCACCAAAGATTCAGACCACTCCACATATGTCATTAGCATCACATCTTCCTTCCAGTTCTAGTTCTATATAGCATAAGACACCATCAGGATAGCCCGAGACTCCACCTCCTGCGACTTCTTCCACGCAGCGCTACCACCACTACCACCAGGGTGGTTATTGGATGGTAGAGATCATTTGTAACTTAATTAAATTTTATGTCATTGTTTAATTTTAATATTATTTATGTAAGCTAATAAATTTTCAATTTTTATAGATGAAAATAGAGTTGAGCGTACTGAGTGAATATTGGTACATGAATTATGGGCAATCCAAAGAAAAGTTTAAATACAATGGAATGATATTGTGTAGCCCATTGGAGAAGCTACAGGCCTCCTATCATTATGTGGGCGACATAAGAAGTAATTTCATTGTGTTAGCCCTATCTTACCCGGAGTGGAAGAAAGTTCCACGTGAGTATAAGGAATTAGTATTTGCAAATGATATAGCGGTAATAATTTGTAAATATTAATTTATTATTTTTATTATATATATATATATATATATATATATCTTAATTATTATTTTTTTCAAACCAGATTCATTATTAATAGTGTCAAAGAGAAAAAATTTATTATAAGAAAAGTTGGTCGCAATTGGAAGAACGGGCGTTTGGATCTTTATAAGACTCGTAACAACAGTATAAGAACACAAGATGGAATAGCAGCAAATGTTCTGAAAGGAGTTTCATGGAAAATTGGGCATCGTTTGTTAGGCATCGAAATGACCCACATTATATAGTAAAGACACTTTGAAACATTGTTGTTTACATTACAAATTATCAACATAATAATAATATGTTTTATCAAATTGTTAGGATAAAGCTGTAAAAAATAAGGCAATCAGACATCGTTAGACACTAAATCATACTGGAGTCACTAAAAGTTTGGCTCAAAAAAAAGCCGAGATGGTAAACATATTTTCAAATCAAAATATATCATTTTATTTCATAATTAATTGATGTTAATTCTATAGGCTCTTGAGATTGGAAGGCCCGCCAGTAAAGCAAAACTGTGGATTGCAACACACAAGAGAAAAGATGGCTCAATCATCAGCGATGAAGTCAGAGCTATTAGTGTAAGTTGTTTTCCATTTAAATTTTTGAATTAAGAGCTAATTAATTTCAATTAAATCAGATTGTTGATATTGTTTTTATTGCGTAGGATAAAATTTCTAAAATTGAGTCACAGGGGACCGCATCTATTGGGATATCAACACAGGACTCGTTGGTTATGGCTTTAGGAAGCCAGGAGTATCTTGGACGAATTCTTGGATTGGGTTTCAGACCATGCCTTACTCAGGTGTTCAGGCACACTCCATGCTTTGTAGGCAAGTCTTTTAGTCAATCTATTCGAAAATTATAGATCGAGGTTGCAAATCTCCGGTCTCAAGTCGAGGAAATGTCTAGCCTCAAGTCACAAATGGCAGACATGACTAAGCAATATAATGAAATGATGTAGCTCTTCCAGAGCCTTCAGAGTCAGCTCCCTCCTCAGCATCTTGTGTGAAGGGTAAGTATGCCATCAAAATTATATTACTTATTTATTTGTTTCAGACTGATAATTTTTTTACAAATTCTTAAAATAAATGTATCTTTTTTATCAAGGGAGTGGAGATGGTTTCGCATCAATGAACAACTCTCCATTGTCTTGTAATCAAGCGAATAAAGATGTTGAAGAAGACGATGAAGATTATGAATATAATGAAGAAGACTATTTGCCTTAAGATTTTATTAATTTGTATAATATGTTTAACAATCAACTCTTATTTTAACTAAATTTTGACTATATTGACTGAACGAATTTATGTCATCTCATGTTTTTTGTTGAATGTCCTTTAAAGTTTGTCAAATTGTATTGTATTGGGCTACTGTGAATTGTATCCAGGTTTTTAGGATAAATTGAGAATTGCATGTTGGTTTAGAAACATTGAATAATAGTGGTTTTTTTTTTGAAAAATGCCACTAAATTGTCCTATATAGTGGCGTTTGTAAGTGGACAAATGCCACTGAATTTCCATGTGTAGTAGCGTTTAGAGCCTCCAAACACCACTATAGTCATTATTTTCTTAACTTATTTTACAACTTTGTGATCTTTCTAAACACCACATCAAACGTCCCTAAGTGAATTAGTGGTATTTATGCTTGTGTTTGGGAATAAATGCCACTAAGTTGCTTGTGACGCTAAATATAGTAGCGTTTTCCACAAACACCACTAAAAGTGTTAGTGGCATTTAGAAACGCCACTAAATGGCTGTTTTAAACACCACTAAATGTTGGTTTTTTTGTAGTGTACTAAGCTATATACATTAATTCCATACTTATGTTATCCATTTATATTATTTAATTTTATCCATGTCTTGTCATTTAACAATCGGGAATAATTGTCATATATAAGAATACAATCACACAATCCATTAACACATGTTCACACACGGGTTAGTAGCCAATTGAATTCTCAACAACTCAACGATCACAACGCACAGGCCATGTGCGTGTAACAACGTGAGACCAAGGACATAGAAGCCCAACCATCTCACAATCACATCGAGGTCGAAAGCCAATCAATTCCTTAGCAACTTAACGACCACAACGGACTGGCCCTATTCGTGCAGTAACGTGAGACCAAGGATATGGAAGCCTAACCATATACACATGCACATAAAACACAATGCACAACATACACCTTCACATGACATAATACATAATCATAGTTCATACTATCCATGTAATTCCTTCATACTCATTTGCATAGTTTGATACCAATACAACATTACACATAGAAACATATGATGAAATAAACATAGTTACAATTCACAATATCATTAAACGTGGAACTCAGCCATAAAGAATATATTTTATATTCTACACTTTGTCCTCACATAGATCATAAATTCATAATTCATACTTTTGTGAGAACATCTCGGTAATTTACTTTGCAAGGACAAATTTGTTACCTCTTTTAAATAACCAACTAGCTATCTCTATTTAACCTTACACATTTAAGCCAATTCATGAGGATATATGGTCATTTCATTTGACAATAAAGCAAACAATTGTCATTTATATAAACTTTACATTACATGAATGAGCTTATACAAGTCTTTGCAAAATCCTCCTTCAACATAATCATATAACCAATACAATGGGGTTACTCTAATCATCCCTACATCAATCAACATTAAATGTTAACACATATATACCTAGCCCAACATACATACCTCAAGGATTCTTAACACTTGTAAGAGATATATTCAAGCAAATATAATAACATTTATGCAACAAACTTACGAGATAGGAGGAAGGTTATCTCACGGGCCTATCCATGTGGGCATACACCTATACTTTCATACAACATGGCTTATCACTTATTTTCATCACATAGAATCATTTACTTTACTTATGCAATACTCATGGTTTCAATTCTCTCTTATACTTATTATTTGAAATCCATATGATACTTTACTTAAGTGAATACAAGTAAACTTCTAGCATGTCATACATCATTTGCATTCTTACATAGATGTAACTATTCAACTCTAAGAATATAATCATAGAAAACAAGATATGAAGAGGTAAGGTTCCCTCTCCTTTACCCATGTTCTCTTACTAAATCCCTCTTTTAAAGATGACTTTGCAAGCTTGAGATGTCCAAAGAACCATCAAATTATCTCCCAACATCTAAAGACCAAGAAAACATGAGAAAAGGAATCAAAATTACATACTTTATCACATACCAGGCGCCAGCCCTTCATCTATCAACCATCTCTCAGAGGCTTGGCACCCTACAGAATTTCAAGCATAAGATCGACTCCAATGTTTCCAGCCCCAAAATGAACCATTTTTCAACATTTTTCATAATTCCTACAATGGGGTTCCTATACTAATGTTCTAACATCATTATAGCATTAGAACCCCAAGAAAACTTCATGCTTCTAAGTTTAAATCCTCAATTTTGCACTCAAAACCCTTACTTTGTTCTTATGCCATCATTCCCTTGAAATCTCTTCTTAGCCATACCACATTCATGAATTTATGGTCTCAAGTTCATCATTAATCATCCTAGAGATTCTCAAAACATTGAAAGTAATGGTTGGAACCCAAGAGGGGGGGTGAATTGGGTTTTATAAATTTTTTACAAGAATTAATTGGAAGTTAAAATGATTTTCTATAAAAGTACAATGCTTAGGATAATAAATACAATACAGAAAATCAATGTGCTGTCAAGATAAATAATTATAAAGATCAAGGAATTAAAGAATAGATATCAATATGCACAAATTAAAGAGTAAGGGATAGAGAAAGCAAACTCGGAGATTTATACTGGTTCGACTAATCCAAGCCTACATCCAGTCCTCAAGAGACCACTTGAGTATTTCCACTATAATTGCAAGTTTAATCCGGGTACTTGCAAACCACTACAACCACGCAAATTCGATCCGGGTATTTGCGAAACCACAATGGAGAATTTATGAATCCGGGCTCCTCCTCAACCCAAAGCAAGTTCTTCCAACACCGGTACTTGCGAACCTCAACTCAGAATAATATATGTGTTGATCAAAATCAACAATACAAAGAAACTCTCTCTAAAGAGTAGATGAAAACAAATGAAGCTCTAATAACTCTAATGATAGAGAATATGCAAGATTTGGCTCAAGAATGCTTTCCTTTCTCTCAAAGATGATAGAAGAAGTTAATATCACATTGTAGGACTTTGTTCTTACTCAAAATCGTGTATCTAAGGTCATATATATAAGATTTTACAAAACTAGCCGTTATATAGCCGTTATATAGCCGTTACAGCACTTATAGTGCAGTCCAGATTTTGAGCTTTCTTTAAAAATTCATAACTCCCTCATTTGAACTCCGTTTTAAACAAATAATATACCGTTGGAAAGCTCTTGGAGTCTAGTTTCAAATGAGCCAAGTTTTACTCAAAAATTATTTTTCTTTTAAAAGATATAGTCAAAATACTGACTATAGGTCAGAACAGAATAATCAACTTTCAATTTTTCAAACTATATTTTAAATAGTCATATATTTCTCATTTGGACTCCGTTTTCAATAAATAATATACCTTTGGAAAGATCTTTGAGTCTAATATCAAATGAGATTAAGATACTTGAAAAAATGATTTTTCGTTTATGAGATATGATATAAAGAGTGACCAAAGGTCAAAAACTAACTTTTGTAAAATTTCATATCTCACTATCTTTTTGTTCAAAATAATTGAGCCAATGTATGCAAATCTAAATCATTGAGTTGGACAAATATACTAGCATATATAAAATATACCTAATGTAAACATATAGGCTATCTTGATGCATTCAAGCTTCCAAGACTTCAAATCTTCTAATTCTTCATTTGTTGGAGCTTCATCCTTGCATGTTGTTTTCCTTGAGTGAAGCATGATATTGCTTTTCCTTGTTCTTCAATACAATGCTCACTCTTCTTGTTTTGAACCAACCTATAAAATATATCTTACTTGCAAACCCAATGGTTAGTTTAATAGCATGATTCAATATATGCAACATACATATTAAATAACATAATCATGCTTAAGTACTTGTAGCATATATATGATAATTAATCTTTATATATATCAATGCTACTATTCAAATACATTTGTCATCATCAAAACTTATGGCATATAGCCTTAGGGTCAACAAACATCAACCAAGCTCTACACTTCATAAGCAAGTCCAAATTGTCACCACCTACTATAAAAATCCCTAGGATTACCTAGGGTTCAATGTTCTTGCACTAGGGATGAAGGAAGAAGAAGAGAAGAGGGGGAGGAGAATTTCACTTACCTCATTCTTCATCTTCCTCCATTCATGGCTGGCCACAATTTGTAGAGAACGAGAAAAGAGATGGGAAGCTTCTGGACAAAAAGAGAGGGGTAAGGTGTATTTAATTATATGAAAGTAGGGCCCATAATATTCTTTTCAATTTGGTCCCTTTCAATAAAATATATTTGATTAGGACCCTTCAAGAAATTTAAGATAACCTTTGGTTCACAATTAGGGTATCCAACTACACTTCCTCAATAATACACGTCCTCACAACAAATTTTTATTAAAATAAATCCCAAAGTTCACATTTATTCACTTTAGTCCCCCTTTGATGTCTCAAAAAAATCAGTTTGAACGTCAAATCCAACATTTTTAAGTATCGGTCTCATGACCCCATACCCAAAAGGTAGGCTCTTCCTTATGGGTTTCATTCTAATATTTTTCTCAATGCATACCATATTTCTTTTTCCTTTCACTTCAGTCCTTAAGTGAATTTCCTAGACCTGTCACTTATGTTTTCTATTCTTCGATGAAACTTTTACTTGACCCGGGACATGCTTTATTCCTTAATGAGCTTTAAGACCCTTGTCCCTTAGGCTTGAGCTCTTGATTCACAAAAAAAAAATTCACTACCAGGGGTATACAATTCTGCACCAAAACACAAGCTAAATACTCCAAAAAAAATTGCAGAAAAGAGGCTTAAAACATAACAAATTGCACATAAAAACAAAGCTGACAAATTTTAAAATTGCATGAAATTTAAAAACCAAGACCATTTCATTATCTCCCCCACATTTAAATTTTACATTGTCCTCAATGCAAATCAGCACATATCATCAAAGCACATAAAATCAAAAGACATGAAAATAAAAGAGAGAAAAGGGAAAAGAAATAGTCTTATTAGTGGTGGCACGCCTTTTTCGCGTCTTCCAATTACATAGCACCAGCTTCTTCCAAAAGTTTTTCTCTAGAGCAAGTGGGTGGATGGTGGTGCGAATTTAGTTTCTAAAACCCACCTGTCAAAAAACAAAAGAAACTTTGTTGAGCCTTAGGGACGAAAATGTAATTTGGGTTTTCCTTATGGGTCTCTATTCAATTAAGCTTATAAAAATATGGAATTAAAATATATTAGTTCTATAATTATTTTAGACCCAATAATTACCAAAATATGGTATAATTAGAGAGTTCACAAGATTTAAGATGCAAAAAGGACTAAGATAGGGACTAAATTGCGTATAAAAATGTTTGATATCAAGAATCGACGAGAGGAGCCTCTGATGACGTGGACAAGTGTGACAACGTTGTTGTGAGCTTTGTCGATATGGTTTTTGGGTTTTGGGAGGATGTTCAAACTAATTTTCATCCATCTCTCTACTCTAAGCTTTGACTGATAGTTGCCGGCGTCGAATGAACTTTTCGATGATGTCTAAACATCCTCCCAAAACCCAAAAATTGTATCGGCAAAGCTAACAACGATGTCGTCGTACTTGTCTGCATCATCAGAGGCTCCTCCCATTGATTCTATGTGCTCTGTCGCCGTTCTCTGCTTCTCCGACGTTCTTCTTTGTTGCTGATTTGTGTGTGAGTAAGGAGAGAGAATGATGGAGGGTATTTTTGGTATTTTGAGGCATATTTGATTAAAAAAAAAAGAAAGATAGGGACAAAATAGGGAAAAAACTTCAGGGACATAAATAATGTCATGCCTCCAAACTTACGCACGTAACCGGCACGATAGATGAGCTTTTACCTCACCACCGTAAGCCTAATTCCATATTGATACATATTTAAATATAAATGTTATCTCATGTAAGAGAGTACAGTTTTTCCTATTTCTTTTTAGAGAAAGAGACAATAAATATTTCAAATATATCCATTTATTCATTAATAAATAACATTTTCAAACAAGCATTATTCGTCTAATATTTACCTACCCAAATTACAAAGCTACTACTAGAATACTTTGGATAAAATTTTACATAATAACAAATATTTACCCCGATCAATGGGGTTGAGGACTCGAACTATTAGCTGGATGTGCATCTACTTCTTCTTGAAAATCTGTGAGGGGAGGAATGGCATGAGTATATTTTACTCAGTGAGGAAATATATTATTCTATCATATTAACATAAGAAATAATTCATATAAAATCACAAAACATATCACATAGTTCCAAATTAAATTCTCAGACATTTTTCTGGTCCCGTCCACATAAGATGGTCATTGTCCCATGGCCCCCGCCGCATCCTCCCTTATTGCTACTTTCATAAATGCCTCCCTTATTTCACCCTATTTTCAATACTTTTTGTATTGGAACAAATTTTTGATCAACATGATTTGCTGCCCCTATTATCTCCTGCTCCTCCTTTTTTACTCCCACACAGGGACCCATCCCTGTAACATTCTCCATCAATTACAAACATAACAATAATTCAACCTTACACATGAACACTACACATGTATGTGACGTTGTTCATATATATATAGTAATGTATATGGTACTATTCATATATACTATACTATTCATATGTTTAGCACTATTCATATAGTATTGTTAACATATACCATATAATTATACATATGAATACTATTTATACGAGTATTATTTATACGTATGAATACTATTTATATATGGCACTATTCATATATATGGTACTGTTCATAAATACAGTACTGTTCATATGTACGACAATCAGAAATAATTTTCAAGTAACTGAGGATAATTCCTTTCTGATGTGGAGGATCAGCTAAGGCCGCAACCACAAAGCATACTGAGATTTTATCTTATAGGTACTTGTAAAAATATAGTATCTTCACAGTATCTTAATAATCAATAAATAATTCTTAAGCAACCAAGGTTAATTATTTTCTGATATGGAGGATCGGCTAAAGCAACAACCACAGAGCATACTAAGAATTTAACCTCTAAATTATTACAAGAATTTAAAAGAGCATAGTAGAATATTCCCTCAGCTCGAATCCAAGCTATAAATGAGGACTTTTATAATAACCCAGAATCTTAGCACTAGAGTCAGAGGAATTAAAGGAGAGGAGAGAACAGAAGCTGAAGGTATGAGTTTTAGAAGTGAAATAGAAGTGCCTATTTATAGGAGAAGTCAGGGTACTATGCATTAATATAATATTAATTTTACTATGTGCTTTAATAATTTAGTTTACTATGTACTTTAATAATTTAGTATACTGTACGCTTTAATAATTTAGTTTACTATGTGCTTTAATAATTTTCACGGCAGCAGATTATTGTTTACTATTAGAAACTTAAAGGGGAAAACTATCTTTTCTCCTCAACTCTTAGTTTTCTTTTCACTTTAATCCTTTCATTTTAGTCCCTATGGGTATTTTCTTATATATTACATTATTTTTCTCTCAGTTTCTTTCAGATTCCTCTTATGCTTAAGCCATATTTTATCCATGGGATAAATTTCATATCATAACAGTCATTATTTATGCAACTAGAAATGAAAGTCAGTATTTTCAACAATATGTACAAACAACCATACAAAAATTAAACAGATAGGGAAATTGTTTTCTCATAAATTTATCATAATTTTTAAATACTCATAACTCTAAAATATAGCGGGTCTATATATACATACATTTACAATTTTTTTGGGTACTACAAATAAAAATTAGGGTAAACATTGGAGGCATATAGTACCATTTTTCCTTTATTTTAACTGGCAACATGTCATCACCTCCATCTACACATGAACAAGGAGGAGCTCCCACCTCTAACAAGCAACGACCACTGGTAAATTCCATTTTGCTTCCAAATCCAAAATTGGAGATTGCTATTCCTCCTCAATTTATTCTCACGCTCTTTTTTCATTTTCCATTCTCATTCTTTCTGAATCTGTTATAATGTTAATTATGCTTTTTGTGCCTTTTCCTAGATCTATCCTCTTCTCTCTCTTCCAACAACTTCTGCCTCTTCATTAGCATGAGCAAACCTCTTATGTGTCTCCTCCGCAGTGTTAACTTTGAATTAGTACCAAAAAAAAAATCAAAATCAGAGATAAAATAAATTTCGTCTCTAAAATTTTGAAATTCGTCTGAAAATCTAGTCTCTAATATATTATTCAGGTTTGTTTTTAATTTTTTTCCCCAATTTTATGTAGAAACAAGGTTTTTCGTGTCCATTTCCAACCCTAAATATTGTTTCTCTTTGATACTGATTTAAGTTACCTCAGAATCTATCTCTATTTATTTAGAATCTGATGAAAAATTATTTAAAATAGTTGAGATGAAAATTAGAGACGAAATAAATTCCATCTTAAATTAATAAGTCTCACATCATTCAGACCAAAAATGAGTCTCCCACCTTTTACTGTATATAGCGCTTCAATAGACACTCTTATCTTGAGAAGGCTAATGAATAGATGTGCCATCCAATTTAATTTTATCTAATGTGGCTAAATTTCTTTTGGGTGGCCACCGGTTCAACAATCTACTAGTTCTTAAGCATGTCCAG
Source organism: Biancaea sappan (assembly GCA_037074585.1). Taxonomy (NCBI): domain Eukaryota; kingdom Viridiplantae; phylum Streptophyta; class Magnoliopsida; order Fabales; family Fabaceae; genus Biancaea; species Biancaea sappan. The sequence continues at coordinate 71,222,522 of CM073492.1, read as the reverse complement.
AGAATTTGAAAAGAAATTAGAGGTGGAAAAATCTATCCCTAATTTAAGACAAAAAATTTTGTCTCAAATCCATCCCTGATCTGAGAAGGAATCACATAAGGAAAACTTTATCTCTGATTTGAGACGAAATTTTATTTTCCATCTTAGAGTTTTTGCAATGGAAGGATCAGAGACAGAATTTCCATCTCTGTATCTGTCTTTGAGCAATCAAAGACCAATGAGATTTTGCAGGAAGGACTAGTTGATAGAGACAAACCAGTTGGCAAGTGTCTACTGCCAATCTACTAGTTAGTCTTTGGACAGTTACTATGACCTAAGAAAGACAGCTATCGGTCGACCGGTAGTCCCTAACCAGTCAACCGGCTCCACTTTGAACCAATTTTCCAAAATTTGTTTTAAGTAGTTATTTCTTTACTTTGGGCACCACGATTCCTAAAACCATTAATTATTTAAAATGGTATGAAATAATGGCAAGAAAATACTATGAATTGGGAACCTTCATTTTTTATTTATAATTATAAATTGGGAATCCAAACATGATAAGATATGTGAAATTTCTTTAGGAAACATTAACTATAGCAAGGGATGTACCAAGTAAGGGATGTACCATGAGGCTAGTCAATTGGGTGATGTTACATAATCTATGAATTTATTTTGACCTGGTGTTATTTTAATTTAATTCAAAATAGAGAAATCAGATTAATTTTATACCAATGATTTAAAAATGTGTAATGAAGACAAATAAAAATTAGAAAATGACAATTAAATAATTTATTTTTAAATTAAGTTTATTAACCCTTAATTGAATTCAAAAATATATTCTAAAATATTAAAATAATTGCACAAAGCGCAAAAAATTAAGAAGTTTTCTAGTTTTGTATATGCCGCAGGAGATTCAAGATGATAGATCACGTTATATCCTTTTAACTTTTTGTTAATGCTTGCCTTTCACTGAAAGTCAAGCAATATAATCAAGCTCTGAAAAATAATAGCATTGAGCCAGTGAAACATAGAAGTCCCTCATATGTAGTAAATTCACAAATGAACAATTTATTTTGATATTACATTATACAAACAAGCTAGCAATGATGTTAGGCAAGTTGATCAGGTGAAGGAAACTTGAGATTTTTAAAGCTGGTGAACCCTCCATCCACGATGAGGTTTTGCCCACTGACATATTTTGCATCATCTGACGCCAAGTACAATGCAGCCCGGGCCACATCTATGTCCTCACACTTGGCACCCTCGAGCTCGCCAAGCCCATTGATTATTTTAATTACCTGCTCTTGGGCTAAGCCTGGGTAAAGCTGACCTATCTGGGCCACTACCATGGGCGTAGGAATTGGGGCTGGGGATATACAATTTATTCTGATCCCACTTCTGCAAAGCTCGCTAGCCACCGACTTCACTATGCCTGGTATTGTGAACTTGGATATTGTATATGGATGTGTCCCAAGCCCGCCCATAAGCCCGCTTATGCTGGATGTACACAAAATAGACCCTTGGCCCGTGGGTATCATCACTCGGGCCGCATGCTTTATGCCCACGATGGTACCACGGACGTTGATCCGCATGACCTGGTCAAACGCATCGACGTCCAGCTCAGAGATGCTTGGAGGGAAAATGGGGCCCACTATTCCGACGTTGTTGTACATTATGTCCAGTTTTCCATGGCGGGCCATGGCAACATTTACAGCTTCCGCAACTTGGGCCTCATGGGCAACATCGCATTCCACGAAGTGGGCTGATGGGCCGAGTTCACAGGCAACTTGTGGCCCAAGAAGAGTGTCCTTGTCAGCAATGATGACTTGGGCCCCGTTCTGGACAAATTCATGGGCTGTGGCCTTCCCAAGTCCACTTGCTGACCCAGTTATCAAAGCCACTTTCCCCTCTAACCTGTGTTTTAAAGTCAAAATTATTATAGAAAACAAGATCGATATCTTACATATAATTAAAAAATACATAAGATATATAGAATTGCAATATTAGATCGAATATCGTAAGATCTTATAAATTTTTTTAAAGTATATATATATATATATATAATTTATATAATTGACTAAAATTATTAGACAAATACAAACTTTTCTAAATGTCAAAGCATATTCATAAATCATGTCATATATTGTAAAGGTGACAAAATATTATTATAACTATATTTAAAAGTCATCAAAATATAAATTTCATACATTAAACAAATAATTGAAATATATATACATAAGAACTCGTGAATAAGACCTTAATCTCATGAAAATAAATGCTTGTTTTTGGCTTTTGGCTTACAAAATAGAAAGAATGATTAGATGTAATTAGAATTGCGATCCTATGATCAAGATCACATATATCACAATCTTATGTAATCTTGATATAATTTCGATTTTAATTGTGACCTTACAAGTAAAATTTTTATAAAATTACGATCTTGAACAATTTTAAGATCAAGATATCGATTTTGATTACAATGTAAATTATGATTAATGTCAGTCACAAGGGACAAAAAAAAACCATATAGTTTGAATTGGCCATGGGGAAAATAATGGAGTACTCATGATGACCTGTTTCAAAGTGATATTATCAGCTTTATTTCAATTGTTCAAATCAGAAAGCATCTTTTCTTTTTGGAAAAGTCGGAGGATGATGCCTTGGACCCAATTTTCCTCCTCCAAGATTGATTAAGATTGTGTCTTTCTTATGGGACTTTAAGAAAAGAAAGGCAAGGAGAGAAGACCTTTAGTTATATATTCTAACTTTCAAAGATTTATCATCATTAGTGGAGTTGACAAATTCTGATTTCTTAATAATATGCGATGGTGATATATATAATATACCACACAGACAGCACAGAAGAAGGTTTTGGAAAGGGAAAATAATTAACAGAAAAAAAAGCTTTTTATTTTTATAGTTCAATTCCATGTAATCTAAATTAGTCTGAAATGTAATTTTAACCCAAACAGAAATACAAGAGGGATTGGTGGGTTTAATTTCTACCATATAGCCTGAAATTGGGTATTCGCATATTATAGTGGTTTGCTTCATTAGTTCTCCACTTTTAGTTGGATAATATGTAGAATCATTTAAGTAATGGCAAGTTTAATTAACTAATTAACTAAATAGGAGAAGGTGGGTGTTTGCTAAATCTACAGCATTAGAACATGCAAATTTAGAGGCAGCTATACGGTTGGTTCCAGCATGAGCTTCACTACATTAATTAATACAAAGTACTGAATAATATAATATTATTTTTATTCATTTTTTATGACATAATTTATTACATTCCGATTTATACGAGTCATGTAATTAATTTTAGATCCTGATTAGTTTTGATTCTAAATTTTATGTGAGAATTGTTTATTTATCAAAATAAATACAAGTGAATTACTGCTAAATTTTTAATACCATAATATAGAATACAATAAATGTTTTCAAATGTGTGTGTGTACAAATAAGTAATACTAAATTTTTAATACTATAAGATAGAGTACAATAAATATTTTCAAATGTGTATGCGCGCATAGACGCTCCTGTGTTAGTTTCAAATGACTTAACTACTATATATATATATATATATATATATTCAAGATAATCTAACTTCTTTTATTTATTAAAAAATTTAATATATATTTAGTGTTATAGATAATAGTTTAATAAATCATAAAAATATGCGATACTAATTTATCCGATATCAAAAACTGACTATAATAGACATTTTTTAGCAAAAATTAAAAATTAAAAGAAAAATTAAGTGTAGCAATTTCAAAAGAATCGAATGTTAAAATAAAAGAGGGAACGTAATTTCGAAATCTTTGCTTGCTTAATTTCCTCAAGCAAGAATGATGATAGTATAAAAGGCTTTAATGGGACTTACCTTCTTCCACCAACCGTTGCATAGAACCTGCTTTGCTTTTTGAGCAATTCATTGGTAAAGGTCGCGAATTTGAACCCTCTGCAAAAGATCGAAATGGTAAAAGACCTCAAACTTTCACTTTCAATTGTGTATATATATATATATATAGCTAGATAGCTCCAAGCAAATTGAAGGTATAGCAAGTTAAATGAAGAAGAAAACAGTGGCCAGCTAATTAAAGCTAAATAGGGTTTTGAAATGTGAAGATGAAGGTTAAAGGTTGACCAACCTGGCTATTGCTCTGAGCATGCCGGCGATGAAGATCTGATACAGAGGCTAAGTAGATCTCAGGTAAGGTTTTGAACTTTGAGAGCAGAGAAAAGTATATTTATGGAAGGAGAGTGAGGAAACGTCAATTTTCTCTCTTGTATATATTGTAATATATTAATTGGACCCGCATTTTCATGCACACAGAGAGAAAGAGAAAGAGAGAGAGAGAGAGAGAGAGAGAGAGAGAGAGAGAGAGAGAGAGAGAGAGGAAGTTGAACAAGAACATGGCCTATGGCTCTTCTGATCTGTCCTATTTAATGATGCGTAATGAAGTTATTGTGGGAGAAAATGATTTTGAAAATGATTGGAAGAATAAACTCATTTTTGGTATTTTAAATTTTAGTTTGGTGGCAGCTTAATTTTTAAAAAATAGTTACTCACTATTTTATTCCTAAATTTTGAAATTATTATACTAATTGGTCTATTTGTCCATCTCCTCTTTTATGATATTGTTATCTGATGAATAAAAAAATTATTTTGTGTCGATTTCAAAAATCAAGGAATATAGTGGTTAGTAATTATCTTTTAACAACTAAACTATTGTTGAAGTACAATTTTAGGGATTAAAAATTGAGTTTATTGAATAAAATCTTAAGAAAGAAGAAAGTTGAGATAATTAATTTATAATTCCAAAAGAAAAATAAATGGTATACGTGAGGGAAAAAAAGATTTAAAAATGAATTCGACTTTGCTGTCGTGGCCAGTTCATGGCATCGTGATGAATGATAAAAATAATAATGTATAATCAAGGTCAAAATAGTGCATGTTTCTTTTATTTTCTATTTTTCCGATTAATTTATGTCCTGTAGTGTCAATTTGTTGAGTTTTTGTGTGTTTTGGTATGAGTTTTTTCAAATTGCAATCACCATCTCAATAAAAAGATGTGCGTGTATTTACTTTTGGCTAATTGAATCATTGAGGTCGCCAGAATAGAATATTTGCTTCAAACATCAGATGGAAAAGGCCAAGTATCTCATCGTCTTCATGTGACATCTTCCTAATCTCTTGTTTCTTGATACTTTGACATAGTGACGCGTCATCTCATGCGCGTCTATATATGCTATTATTTTCCTTTGGTCCTGAGAATTTAATTCTCATTTTGTAAACTATTAATTTTGGTCTTTCAATTTTTGCAATTGACGTTCAAATTGCAGAGTTTAATTCTTCAATTATGTTAATTTTTTTAAAATTACGAGGTTTTTTTTAATACCTTGGATCATAATCATCTAATCCAAAGCGAAGACTATGATGAAAGAATTGCATTTTGCAATTTCAATACTAACTACGGAGAATTCATATCTTCTATCAGAACAAAAAGAAAAGGCAAAATCTAAGATAGAAATATTTTCGTTTCAAATACATTGCAAATCTGTCGCAAATCCGTCGCAGATAAGGTATGAAAAATTTTGAAAAAAAAATTTTGAAGATGGATTTGGAGATGATCTGTCTCAAAAAAATCCGTCTTAAAATTTATTGAAAAATGAAAAAATTTTATTTATTAACTTTTTTTTGTCTTCTTTTTCGAAATAGTATATTCCATCTCAAGTAGCGTTCAAATTTTTCATTTTGAATATTGAGACGCTGCATTTTTGAGATGGACGGATCTATGTCAAAGTCCGTCTCAAATTTATGAGACAAATTATCATCTGAGTCAAAGTCCGTGGCCATTTCGTTCCTTGGTTAATAAAAAAAAATTTTGGCACAAAGAAAGTTCCATGTCAATTTCCATCTCAAATTAAAAATGAATCTTAAACAGATACCTTTCTTGTTGCAAAATTTGCCTCTGATAACTACTTACGTTTCATAATTCTTTGAATTTCATTTTGAGACAAGATTTCTATGTCAAATTTTGTTACAATTTTTTGTTTTTGCACGATATGTTGTTGTTTCAGAGGCAGAATAAAACCCCTTGCCTCCTCTTTTATGCCATTTTCTCTCACCACCCCTTCCACTTCTTTGTGCCTCCCTTCCGCTGATCTTCTATGGTTTACCATTAATTACCAACTACGCACATCTGACTTCCACTAACCATTCGCCCACAGGTAGGTGTCGATTTGGGTTTTAGTCATGTTTTTTTTTCTTCTAATTTTTCATTTATAATTTTTGGGTGCACCTCACAGCCGCAATTTGTCGCCATTGGTTCACCTATGTCGCTGTCCAATATCTCTGAAGTACGCTGCTATTCAAATTTTTTTAGATGATTTTTTTAGTTTTAATTTTGTTGTGCACTGATTTTCTTTGTTGTATGTTTTTTAGTAATTTACAAATTTGGTCCCTGAATTATTAGAGTTGTTTCAAACATAGTTTACAATGATAAATTTAAATTTTTTTAAACGATCCAAAAATCTATTTGTATTAGTACATTGAATTATATTTGTTAATTGAAAAATTGGTTTGTTTGTAAATTAAGGGTGGTCCTATTTTAAAGTGAAACCTTGCTCAAATTTTACCAATATTTCTTCAAAATTAATTTTTTGTAAACATATAAATAGGTGTAGAAGTTTAAAAAAAAATTCTTCATTAATATCCATTTTCTACCATCAACTATATTTCAAACATACTCATTTTAATTAATCACAAATATATTATGTTGATATATAACTTAAACCTACCTCACCTTATAGTGAAAAAAATAGGAGATTATGTTGTTGCAATTTGGACTAATATATGGTAATCTAAACGTCTCTTACAAATCTACCTCTAGGTTCATACTTGTACCTATGATGTCCAATGGTAGGATTCTCAGGGGGTACACAACGGCTCTAGCGGGCCAAGGTCCTTAATCTAGTGGTCGATTGCGGCTCAAGTTGCCCATTCATCGGTCATTGGGTATGCCCACCACTTCCTTATCTTCATCTTCCTACCACTCGTAGTCGATGCAATCGCAATGTGTAGTTGCTTGACTAGGTGTTGCACGTGAGCCACTGGCATTGGAGACAGAGGTGCCAAAGACATAGCAAAGGGATTTTCGTACTGATATCCCTACTACATCTCTGCTAGCACCACAACTGATGATCCACCCTAGGTCGTCATCCTCACATCACTCCCACCCACCATAGCGCAGTGCCGCCATTCCTATCCCCTAACAATAATCATCAGAGTCCCCGTCGATGAGCACTGCAAATCATACCTCGCATTTGATCGAAATGGCTTAGTCCCCAGAAGGAGGTGAATTGGATTATTAAAAATTTTCTAAAACAATTGTTGGAAGTTAAAGAGATTTCAAAGCAAAAGCTAAAACTTGCAACCAATTTAAATAAGAAAAACAGAGACTCAATTAAGATGAACTTGTAAGAGTGCAAGGAATAAAAAATAAGTGCAAGTAAATAAATAGAGAGAGGGTAAGAAGATCAAACACAACAATTTATAATTGTTCAAATTGTAACTCTAAGTCTACATCCAATTCTCAAGAACACTCTTGAGAATTTCCACTAATTTCCACAAGTTTACGAAGATGGATACTTGTGAGCCCCTACAAATAGAGAATTTTTCTCTCTAAGGGTTTCTCTCCCCTTACAATGTGTTTTTCCTAAACACCCACTCAAGGAATCCCGATCCTTGAGTTAACAAATCAGAAAGATGAAAAATGGTTGGGAAACTCTCTTTTTGATATAGTGAATATACAATATGAAGCATTAATTGATGTAATGATTGACAAGAAAAGTTTTTCAAAGATTCAGAGGCAAATAGAATGTTTTCCTGTTAATTTGAAACTTACTGTAGCTCATATTTATAACACAAGGTGTAAGAGAGTCGTTGGAAAAGATTACATCAATTTTGATATGAAAATAGTCGTTATAATTGATGTTAATGTGCTGGCGATCGACTGGTAGGCTACTTGAGTGAATTTTGAAATTTTGATAGAGAGCAGCTGGTCGATCATTTATAGGGTTTAAGGTTTAGGGTTTAAACAAATGTTCAATTGCTTCCTTACTGATGGTCTTAATTTTTTTTGCTCGAAAGCAATCAGTCGATTGCTTGCAAGCAAGCGGTCAATTGCTTGTCCACTTATGGTCATAAATAAGTGTTTCAACACTAAAAGATTTAAAGACCATTAGTATAGCATCCCAGTAGTCTAAAACATTTTCCAACATTTTTCAAGAATTTTAAAATAAGTTTTCTTATCATTCAATTACTTTTACACAAAGAAACTAAATTCTAAGGTTCTAAGGAAAATTAAATTTCACTCTTCAGCACTTGCCTTGGACTTGCTTCAATATCCTTGAAAGATTTTATTATTTATCACAAAAAGGAATATTAAATTGTTTGTTGTCATCAAAATTACTTTATCACATACAATGGGGTCAATAATATTCCCAATTTGACCCATGGTGATTAATAAATCCCACAAACGGTCGAGAGTGGATATACCCCGACAAGAAATTATAAGTGCAAATTCTTTTTTAATTGTTTATGTTCTTATTTTCTCATGCTATTTGAACTAACATTTTTTTTTTGAAATTGTACAAGTTTAACATTGTAGTGCATATGATGTGAGACTTCATTCCCATTATAGAGGCAAGGTATGAAGAACTTGCCTTCAATTGGAGCACAACATCTAATCGAAAGAAGGATTTGTGGTTTAGGAAGTGAGCAGTAAGAAACGTGATTCATAATTATTTTTTCAATCCCCTTGCAACTTGCACTTTAATTGACATATTTGTATTTCACTTGTGCAAAAAAAGTATAAGTGACTGTCTCAGCATGACACATGTTGTAATATTCTAGTCCTTTGGGATGTCATTAGTTTTGGAGTATGAAAATTTTACTATGTTAAGGTGTTAAAATTATTTTACTTTTCATGTGTATGCTACTATGTTTTCATAGTAGGATTTAGGTGACTTAATTACAATATATTTTGTGACTGGGTTATTGCCATTGAGATCAATTATTGTATATAATGTTTAGGATCCAATTTTGATTCATAAGGAAAAACAAGCAAACTGACTGCTGGCGCCTCAGGCGCCAAGGTCCCAACTCTTGGCCTGGCAACAGATGGATGGCGCCTTAAGTGCCACACAAGGTGCCCAAGGCACCAGCACCCAAACTCTCTGTCCAAACTTCAGAAGGTAGAGCCTCAGGAGCCATGCAGGGCGCCCAGGTGCCAGTCCACGTTTTCTAGCTGTTCTGCGTGAAGCCACCTATATATTACAGATAAAATCATTCCTTTGCCATTTTTTTCAGTCTCCACCTCTCTATTTACGCTGGAACTTCCTTCTCTTCTGCTAGTTGAAGATTTCACCTAGTTCCTCCTAATTCAGTGGAAAAAAACAAGGTGAATAAGCTCTAGATCCCATGAAGTTCATGTTCCCTCTTCCTCCATTTCCTTTTTCTCCTTACCCATGAACCCTAGTTAGCTAAGGAAGAAGAATTCTGATTTAAACCAAATTTTGATGGTTTCTATGCTATTAGTCCTTAATTAGTAGACATCTAGGAGTCTTTGTTTGTGTAAATGATGATATAGAAGAAAGAGTGAGTGTAGGTGGTCTTAGGCATGAAGGAGAGGAGGAAAAAGAGGGATTTCAATTTAATTTTAACTGTGAACTAGATAAAGGATGACTAGGACTGACTTTCTTACAATTGGAACTAAATTATTAAATATTATGCTGGTTGAATGGTCCTATGAGGTGGCTGTTATTTTTGGACAGTAAATACAGAGTAAGTTTTGCAGAATTTTGTAGTAAAAAAACTTTCCTGTTATGACAATAGAAATTTTTCTCTCTATGCTCTGTTTTACTTATAAGAAGGTCTAGCTCTTATGTGTTCTTTTATTTCATTTTAATTGTATTTTAAGAAATCTTTAGAAATCATTTCCTAACACCCTCTATATTTTAGTTGCAAAAATAAGGTAGTTAGTGCTACATTTAAGGTGAGTGTGATAACATTGTCTTCTTCCTTGAATCTTTTAATGTCATGCATCATAGAGGTATGGATAAAGAAGATGAGTTCTTGAAATCAATTTAACTACTCATACTCTTATACTTAATGATTTTGATGTTGAGTATCTCCTCCCCATAATATTATGCTTTTAATTATTTATGCTAAAAGTCACCCTCGGAAAAATCTATGTATTGTCATGTTAACTAGAAATTAATATGGTTGAAATTGTATTGATTATGTTGAGATGGAAACTTGAATGCATATTATGATTGAAACTGTGTATTAATGATAATTGTTGTGTATGTTTGGTTCATGGTGGTGCACCCCATGGGAGAAATTAAAGGAGTCACAAGGGTGGAGAAATCTTTTTCTTGGAGGGATAAGGGTGGATGCGGCCAGGGGGTCGCAGACAATGATCCACTAGTATCGTGGACGACCCGCTTAGTACGGGACTTGTATTATGTATAGTATAAATTATATTTCTTTTATTATTCATATTTAACATGAATCTTTATGATTTGATGACATCTCTATGATGCTAGATGTGAAATTTAATTTCATTAGATGATGTTATCCATTCACTGAGTATTTCATTACTCATCCTGTTATTTTACAACGTTTCAGAGTTTGTGGCTGATACAGGGGATTGTCCAAGAGAATAACGAGTTTATCATACTAACCCTCTTGTATCTTGGGTTGGTTCTTTAGTATCTTATCTATTTTGTAAACTCTAGAAGTTGCTCTATGATCACATAAGCTCCCTAGGATTTTGTGGATGGACTATGTTGAATCATGATACCTTATTTTGTTTCCTTGTAAATTTGTTGCTTGAGATGATACTTTGACATTATCTTAATGTGGAACATTGTAAACTTATTTTAAATTCTTGGATAGCACTATGGAAATATGTATTATTTTGAATGATGTGAGCTTGAACAGTTTCCATTAGGTTCACAACATGATGGATAATCACTATCGTGCCGGTCACATTTTTAGGGATGTGACACATGTATTTGACAGAATTGGAAGTTGAAGTGTGTGGAGGCCCTTCACCACCTGATGTGTAGGGTTTGCAAGGACCTGGAGGAGAAAAACATAAAGCTCCTTGGATCTTAGAGCACGTCAAGAGTGGTAGAAGGAGGAATACAAGGAGAAGTAGGTCAAGAACAAGAGGAACTGGGTGTGTATGAGGGGTGGGACCCTACATATTGGCAGGAGCATCCCTGTGTCCAAGCACAGGCAGTGCTTAGTAAGTTTTTATATTTTAGGATTATAATAATTTTTTTTAGTTTAGGGGTTATAATTAATTATTAATTAATGTGAACTACCAATTACAAGAGTGAAAAGCGGGTTGATCCCCAACTCTAACGCAATTTTTTATGTGCATTGACAAGAGGAGGGGCACTGACACTTTCGTCAATGAGTGATCAACCGAAGTCTTTGTGAGTATCAAACTGATCTTCTTCTATTTATATTTTTAATGTAATTTTTAATTTATCTTTTTATCTATGTACGTAGGCTGATATATAATAGACTAAGGGAGAACATATCATTGCAATCTTTAACGACTGGCTCGATCAATGGCATTGAGGACACTGTCTTGTGGTTAAAGGCAGTAGGGGAAAAACAAGAAGGGACCTGTCTTTGGAGTTGGTTCAAAGGCACTGGAGACTGGTGCCCCTTCTACTAGCATGTTAGTCCCCACTCCATCAAGACTCTATATGGACTTTGATGTGGAGCTGCAAGGGTACGTGAATGATCAGGTCACTAAGGTAAAGAGGCCTTTCATGGAGACTATCGCCACCCAACAGTGGATGATTGCCAAGTAGCTAGCAACTCTTACTTAACTGTATCTACATGTAATTTAGTATGGACAAGGTGAAGACTGATGCCAACAAGACACAACTGCCTGATGACGATATTGACTTCCCCTAGGGTTGATTTTTCCCCTCTCTGTTTGTCATGACTATTTTGCATTTTTTTAAGTTTATTATACACTTTTTAAACATTTTTCATTTACAGATGACATTATACTTTTTTTAGTTATGTTAATGAAATTGTGTTTTTCTTCATATTGAATATTATAATTAGTTTTAATTATTTAAATATTTTTTAATTGTTTCATTAAAATTTTCTTTCTATCAATAATTTTTTTGCTTTCAAAAATTAAAAATAAAATCTAAAACAGAAACAAAGACAAAAATTCTATCACTAATTGTTTCATATGTGATTCTATCACCACATTTGAGATGAATTTTGAATGAAATTCCTTCTCCAATCAAAGACGTCATAACCATTTCAAAATTTCCGTCTCAAATATTTTGAAGAAGTCTAACACGACAGTCGCCCCAATTCATGTCTTTTTTTTTCTTAAATATCTAAGACAAATTTCCAAATCAAACATGGAAGTTTCCTTCTCAAAATTCAATGACAAAATATTTCTGTCCCAAATATCAGCAATGATAGTTTTTGAGACAATCTTTTTTTTTTTTGGGTCTCAAATTTCACCTCAAAATGTTTTGAGACATATTTTCTTGATTTATGAGATATGGATTTTTCCATCTCAAATTTCCATTTTTTTAGTGTATTTTTCTTTTCTTTCTCTTTTATTCTTAAGAATTTAATTCTCTTTTCAAACAAATAATTTTGTTCTCAATCTTGGTATTTTGCTTCCACTTTTACATTATTACTTACATTTATTTTCTGTTATTTCCAACACTCTTTCCAAATGAATGCATTTGCATGTGATTGGGAGTACCTTGTTACTATTTTTTTTTTCTTTTTATCAAGTGTATGAAAAGTACAATTTGCATATTTAATTTTCTGATAATTATTTGAACCTTGAGCATCTCAAATGACGGAATATTGTGTGATGGCCGATTGGCTGAATGTCGAATGGAGAAACAGATCCTAAAATGATTATTTATTGTTTTCCTCCAAAATCATGAATTATATATGTCTGATGAGTATAATGAAAATGCATATATTTCAACGAGAATATCACCAAGAAGATATAGATTCTGATTTAAATTTTGAATACTGGACAGATCATAGAATATAAATTAATATGAAATACTTGCACCTTCATCAAGATAAGTGAAAAGCAAAAGAAACATTTTTAAAAAAAATATCTTGCAGTCTATTTCATTTTCTTGCTTGTTAGCTCTAGTTGTTTGCTTTATCTTATTCGCATTCTTCTTAGTTTAATTTTTTGTCTGTCCATTTAGAGTTGTTTTCTTCTTTCGGGAAGTGAATTTGTTTGACAAATAATTTTAGTATCTGTCATGCATATATAACATGGTATTATATTAATTAGTATTATAGTGCAAACAGGGTGGGTTTGTTGACGAAGAAATTAAGAAAAAAGAATCGCTGGAAAAGTAGATGCGACCAGTATTGTAGCAGCTATTAGTGAGTCTCAATTAGGAAAAAAGAAGAAAAAAAGGTAAATATACGATGGACCTGTCGACTTTCTTTATTATTTTATTTAGTTTTTGGCATTACATGCAATGATTAATTTAATTATCTTTGTTACATGTTGTTGAGCTTGCAGAATTGGTACTTCAACATTTTTCACGACGGTGGGTTAAATGTATAATATTTTGGATACATAATTAATACTCAACATAATATATTATATCTGAAAATTAAGATTTTCATATTATAAAATTCACATAGTAGACTAAGAAGTGCCATTTCTATTTTATATATATATGTATACAAACATGGAAATTTTGTTGCATTTTCTTTTAAGATTGAGCTCTTCTTCAGTTTATGGCAAAACTAAGTGGTAGTTGTTAAAAAATTCTTAAATTTAAAAACTAGTTCTTATTTTAATTCATCATTGGAGTTCGCCAAACAGATTGCCAACATAAGAACCAGTTCTTATACAAAAAATAATAATAAAATAATTAAATCATAATAAATATTAGTAAAAAATAATAAATATTAAAATAATAAAAAATTATTTGTGAGACTTACTTATAAATTTTTAAGATAATTTCCCGCACAAATCCTCTCCTACAAAATCTCCTGGCAAGGAGAGGATGTCCTCTCAATAATTTCTTCTTTCTACAAGTATACTAATTAATTATCCACCCTTTTAACGTCCATATCTCCGAAAGGAAACAAATATACTAATTATCAATCAGCTCCATAGGTTATATAGCTTCCTTTTTTTTTTCTTCAACTCAAACGAGTAATATAATTGGAATATTGATGTTAAGGACATTTTTCTAAAATAAGAACCATCAAAGAATCCGCTTATTTTTTAATTGAATTTATCAAATTTTAAAACCAATCAATTATAGATGATCTCATCACAAGAAATGATTTAAGTGATAAATAAGTTTGAAGCCAGTGTTTAAAGAGTTAATGTAGAATTCAAAACCCCAAGAAAGAACACTTATGAAAAGCGAGACAATTTCAATACTTTGAACAAGTCTAATATCTCAGACCCAAAGAATATATAAATGCCCTTTTAAAGAAAACGATAATGATGATCAAACTCAAAATTAAATTACCAACCATGGTTTTGTTATTATCAAATTTCAAAAGGTCGGATCGGTAATTGAATCAATTGACGTATTGATTCAATGGTCAATAATTAGATTATGATTGAACCCGATCAGATTGATGGTACTTAAAATATATTAAAATAGTAAAATATATAATTAATATATATGTTACCGATATTAAAATATTTTAAGCATGTTACAAATATATATTTGTGGAGAGGGATCCTTTCCTTAGCTATCTATAGCCGTTGGATGGTGTGGGCCTCACATCCATCCAATAGTTGTGGGTAATTAAGAATTCAGAGAGGATTTAGATTTTCTCTAAATAATTTAAATTTTTAGAGATTTTTTAAAAATACATAATAATATTCAATAAAAATTTAAAATAAAAATTCAAAAATTCAAAAAAAAAAATCGATCGAACTAGTTGAACCAGTTAGTTTTACTTGTTTTTTACTAATTTACCGATCCAAACCGAATTAGTTTCTTAACTGATTCTCTTGTTTTTTAGTTGAACCGACCAGTTTGATTCGATTTTTTCAACAATACTAATTATTATGAGAGGAAAAGATTAGTGTGGGGCCATATAGGCCACATGTATATATACATATATGTACGTGTATATATATATATATATACGAACATATATGGTAATATGTAGTGGGTGGGTCCTAGCCTCGTGAGTCTAACCTAACAAAAGAAGACAGAAGGCATGATGAGTGAGGGAACTTTATAACATTGGATCATCACACCTTAATAATTCATAGAATAATGATGTTGTCATCTTGTAGTGATCAGTATGCGAAGACAACCGTTAGACAATTAAGTGAAACCCAACAACAGAACTGGAATTGTGCAGTACTGTTTGTTGTTTCCTTTTCATACCCAATTAATTAACTATACTTAATATACATGTTCCATTCAATTAATTACTTCGTAATTATCAATGCAAGGGTATTTAATTAAATTATTAGAAGTACACATAGAGAGTAAAGGGCTAAGCACTCGAGACAAGAGGATAGTGACCTCAATCATATTTCTCTTGCTGCAAAAGTAGAATCCTCTTCAATTTTATTTTACTTTGCTTTTTTGTTTGAGAACATTAAACTTGTTTTCTGGAATGTCTTCTCCAAACACGATGTGTATTATTTAATATTAGCTTTATGCTGACTTAATTTGATTATTAGAAACAAGTCTAAATGTAATTACATGACTTTGGTCAAATATAGATCACGCGGAAACCGTCGTGTCAGCCTTAAACAAGATTGTAATTAATATGGAGGACAAAGGAGGACATATGAGGAGAAAGATAGAGTACTGGAGATGGCACTCATTCATAAAGGAGAGGAATTACATTATCCATATGGATTGTGGATTTATTTTTTAGTAAACAATTATTTGGTGTCTGAATATTAAATTATGGATGTCGATTAATCCGTGTTCGAGTTGGATAAGATTATAATGAGAGACAAAATTCTCCCTATCAAGTTTTAAAACAGCTGTATTTTCAAAAATTAAAACTCGAGACTTTTGTTAAATTAAGACAACTCATTATCAGTTAACCTACGTATTTGGTGGTGATTGTGGATGTTCTTAGCTGGTCATAAAGTGGACAATATATTCGAAGGATTTCTTGTTCTTATAACCAAATTATTTCCCACCCAAACAAATCATGGGATGGGTCATGGATTATAGGAATAGAAAGCAAACATATGGCTTGCTGGATGAGGGTTCTTTCCAAAGTACCAAATACTCATTCTTGCATTTAGTCTGGAACCATAAAGTGGGCCAAACTTTGTCAAATTAGAAAGGGATCATAGACAACTACTTATACTTTGGGCCCTCCTCATCTTTTATTGCCCCAACTATTTGCTCCAAAAAACAGGTTTTCCCTTGGGAACCCTAGTTTTCTGATAAAGGCTCTCCATAGAAGAGAGGAGAATAGGTGTTGTATAGCTTTTGGTTACAATTTAAGTGCGTTGCACATTTTTGTATTAGTTAAATGACAAGTTCCTATCTGGGTAATAAAAACAATTTTGGAACTGGTCAAGTCAATTAGTTGTTGGATCACTAGATTATTGATTTAATTATCAGGGTACTGGATCAATTACTGAATCATAGAATATTCATAAATAAATATCAAAATAAGTAAAATAAATAACTTATATTCAAATTTCATAATTAAAATATCTTTAAAAATGTATCTTAAAGTAATTAGCACACAAATATCATATTTAATTAATTAATTAATAAATAAATATAATTTTTTATAATATTTTAAGTTTATATAAACTTAGTGGGATAAGGCTATGTTGTTGTTGTTGTATACTAATAAATTGTAAAAATAAAATTAAAAGTAATTTATTTTAAAATATTTAATGGTTATTTAGTTAATTTTAAGTTTATATAATATTATAAAATTTATTACTGACATTGTTCAACTTTTATAATTTAAAATCATTTTAGACAATATAATGATATAATATACATAAAATAATAACATTTTATGTCTCAAAATATCATATTATTCATATATATATATATATATATATATATATATATATATATATATTGACACACTTATATGATAATTAAAACTTGCTTCTTTGATGGTTAATTGATATTTTCCATTTATGAGGCACTAGGCTAAAATCTTAAAAAAAAAAAAAGATCCAAATCATTGTTTCAGTCAAAAACCGTCAGAATCAATCGTGTCTTGACCTGATCAATTTGTATTTGGTCCAATGAGGTGGCTAGATTTGTATTAGACATTGAATCACCAATTTCCAAGTCAAGTCTAAAAACTATGAATAAAAGAAAAGGATTGAGGAAACAGAAAGTTCATAGAATGAGTAATACATAATTTCAAACATGTTACTACTCAAATTGGCTTTCCTTCTCTCTCTCTCTCTCTCTCTCCTCTTCTCTTCTCTATATTTATTGAATTCGGCATCGCCTCTCCCCAACTTGGACCATTTTATCAATTATAATTTTTTTTCTCTTTTTTGTTTCCAGATTTAAACTTCTCGAGGAATTGTGTGTCTTTTCATTTATTCATCATCACTTTTTTCTTTTTATATATTTTTTCTTTTTCCTTTTACCACCCTACAAGTCCCTTGTACAATGGATTTTTTTTTAAAGTGAATACCAAGCCACTGATATAATTGAATGTTTTAAAAAATTATATACATATATTATATTTTAATTAAAAAGTGTGATAATAAACACATGAAGAATTGAAGTAAATAAAATATGGATTTTGTAAGTACGCAAACATGACCCATGTACATTATGTGTGATGACGTGTGAATACTCCTTGATTGTTAGGTATTTGTATTATATTAGTTTTAGGAAGGAGAGCCAAGTATTTCGTGGATTTGGCCCACCTGGAGGGGTCATAAAGGAAATAGGAAAATATATAAGAAACATTATTGACCAAAAAATAATTTAAGAGAGGTTGGGATTGAAAGTTTCCCAAATTGCTGGTCAACCAAACTTGCAATTGGAGGGCCAACTTGGCCACTTTATTCATCTATCGTTCTTCCCAATGTATATGATCACGATTGACGAATATGCCACTGCTAGTCCTCCCGCTCGGTCTTCCTTTTAACCGCTTTATTTATTTATTTTTTCAATAGTATTTTCTCACTCTAACAGAAAAGATTAACTTTTTGAATGCAAAAACAAATTTTGTTTTCTATTGTCATTACTAGAAATCAAAATATTATTTCTAAAGTTCAAAAACACCCTATCGCTTTGATAAACTAATTTTAAAATTTTCAACTGTTCTTTGACTTGATTATTTGTCGTGCCAATTCTATTATAGTTAAAACACACAAAATCTTATTGAACTTAAAAGTTTGGATATTTTACTCATTTAAACTTTAAAACTAAACAAAAGACTCTCTTAAAGTTTTCACTTGTTGAAAAACACCCTCGCCATCCAACTCTCTGTTAAGTCAAGTAATGGTCAAAGTACAAGTTATCAACCCTCTGCCATGTTATGCCAACTCAATAATAACCAATCCTACTTAGGGTGTATTTGGGAGTTTGGTGAGTTAAACATAAGTTAGACAAACTAGGTTTGATTGAACGTGGTTGGAAAAAATTAAATTTGGATTGAATGTGATTTGATGTAGGAACATGATGTTTGGATATTGATGTGCAAATGTGGTTTGTGATACGTAATTATCAGAAAGGGCCTGACTTTTTTATTTAATTTTTTGATGTAATATTATTATTTATTGTCATTTATTTAAAAGGAAACTTAATTTTTTTATTTATTTGTCTAATATTACAAATTAATCACTGATGAATCATTTCTTATTACTAAACTAATTTTTTATTTTGCAGTTCCTAATTAAAAATTTAATGAATCACTAATTATTCACAATAATTTAAAGATCTCTAATTAAATTCTAAAACATTTTTATTCTCTATTAAATTAATTTTATCTCAATTAAAATTAATGAAAACAAGCTTATAGTTAATGAAAACAAGATTCTCATTAATTTGGCTAATTAAATTAATTAATTTATAAACTTTTTAATTTATTCAGTTAGGTCCTAGATCAAAATTTTTATTTTTTCTTTTACTTAATTTAAGTTCATATTTAACTTCATCTAAGTCCCTAGTTCCATAATATATTTTATTTTTAATTTAAATCCACCTCTATAAACTTTTTATTTTATGCACTTTAGTCCCTATCAACATTTTTCCTTTTGTTCTTTAGTTGATTTGAGCTCATATTTCACTTCATCTAGGTCCCTAGATTAACATATATGTTGTTTCAAAATTAAATCAACCCCAATAAACTTTTCAATAATTACAATTTAGTCCCTACTGCAATGTTTTTCTGGTTTTCTCTACTTTTCTCTTGGGTTTGGCTTCCAAATCAACCCAGAATTTCTTTTTAACTTATTTCAAGATTCATTATATCATTTTAGACCATAATCATGAAAGAAAATGAATCACAAATCAAGTTTTACAATTGAAAAACTCAAATCAAGTTTCCTATGTTCTTGGGTATCAAAACAAAGCATGAAACAGAGTAACTGAGGGGAAGCAAAGATTGCACGAGAGCTTGTTTTAAATATACACACAAAGACACTGGGAAGCAAGGGGCAAAATTGAATATTGAGAGGCAAATATATTGAAAATAAAATCAACCCTACCCACGTTTGTTTGTCCGCAGAGTAACAAAATATCGTGGTGACTCTACTGTGGTTTGCAGAGCTCCTAACCAGGTTTGACCCTAACGTAGTTTGTGTATTCTTCTTCCCAAACATCCAAGATTCATGCAAACATAGGTTGGAGGCACATAAACATCAATGCGGCAATATGAACGTGTAAACAAACATACACTTAGTAGATGGTGTGGCACCACAATTAAAACTCTTTTGTTTTTCTAGTAAAACTTTTTTTTTCAAAAAGTAGATATCATCTTCTACCAATCATTTGTCAAAACCAAAGGAGAGAAAGAGCATTGGTAGCCAATATTCATTTTTGGTCACCCACTCATTGTCAACGAAGAGAGCATCAACCAAACCCATTGCTGAAAAAACCCATTGCTAGGTAAGATTGCACTAAAAACATGAGACCTTTAACAAGTAAACTCAACAAAAAAGCTACAAATAAGCAAAAAGAGATAGTGTTTGGTGTTCTCCCTACTTTTTTCTTGTTTTGGGCTACAATGAAAGTAACTTACAATCATGAGACCTTTAACAAGTAAATTCAACATGGTTAATAATTCATAGACACATTACAATCAATTTCATTTCATAGTTCCACATCATGTACTCTCACATGAAAGTAACTTACAATGTCACTTAATTCAATAATCTCTACACAATCACAATTCATAGTCCTTTTTTGTGCAAAATATCATCCACGCACAATCATAAGTTCAAATATGGACATATATTGGTTATATATGATAAAAAAATTAACTCATACATAACTTCGTCAATAGTTCAGGCTCCATAATCCAAATGTATCAATTATGGATACCTGACCCTTTTCCATGTTGCATCCATTGGCCAACCTTAGCAGATTGGCAACATGAAACAAAAAAAATAGCGTAACATGAAGGAAAGAAAAACAGGCTGGCCATTGAATATAAAGCAAGGTAAGTAGAACTTCCCTGGCAACAAAAGATTGTTACAACATTTCACTTCTCAGGCAACATTAATCGTTGGAAAAAACAAATATTCAAGATTTATTTCATCTTAAGGCCAACTTACATGCCATATTAGAACTCATGCCAAATAGTAGGCTAGACCCAAAATTTGCTAACAAAAGTACTAAACTAAGAAGTCA
Organism: Biancaea sappan; assembly: GCA_037074585.1. Classification (NCBI taxonomy): domain Eukaryota; kingdom Viridiplantae; phylum Streptophyta; class Magnoliopsida; order Fabales; family Fabaceae; genus Biancaea; species Biancaea sappan. The sequence goes on along the minus strand of CM073492.1, from coordinate 71,201,633 downwards.
TATACATCAAGTCACTTTCTTATTCCAAAAATACAAAAGTATAACAAATAGCCATCATAAATGACATATGATTTGTAATACCCAAGAAAAATAAAATATAAATATTTGTTTACAAACTACTGTTACTATTTCAGTATACGGTACTATTCACCCATATAATACTATTTACGTATACGATACTGTTCATTTATACAATCGAAATGTCAAGTACTAGATGTTGTGTAAGAGAAAACTAGAAAGAAGTTCGTAGGAGAAACTGACGTTTTATGTGTGAAAATACCCTCAGGGACTAAAGTGAAAGGACTGAATTGAAAAGAAACTTAAAGGTTTAAGGTGAAAGGATATTTTTCCCTTTTAAGTTTCTAATAGTAATAACAGAAAAATTTTGAGGTGCACAGTAACTGCATTATTAGAAATGTCATTTTTATGAATAGTAAATTAAATATTTTATTAGCGCATAGTATCAAATAGTACCCTTGACTTTTCTTATAAATAGGCACTTTCATTTCACTTCTAAACTCACACCTTCAACTTCTCTTCTTCTCTCCTTAAGTTTCTCTTACTTCAATGCTAGGCCTCTGAGATTGTGGGCCTTTCCTTTTCAGCTTAGGTAAGGATATTATGCCCTTTCTATGTCTTTCAAATTTTAAAAGTTATTTTCTTAAGTATGCTCTGTGGTTGCGGCCTTCGCTGATCTTCCACATCAGAAAAACTGTCCTTAGCTGTTTATATGTTATTTTGATTCTCTGATTACCGAAATAGAATGTAAACTGTGAAGAATACATGTCTAGGAAAGTTCTGGCTAAGGAAAGACCTGGTTTTTAAGTGTGTCCAGTGTGACCCTCCACTCTTTCCTGGGAACTTACCTGGTGTACTCTTTTACAGATTGTATTCTCTATTTCTGGTATGAATAGTAACCGTACGTATGAATAGTGACTGTACGTATAAATAGTAATAGTATGAATAGTGACCGTATATATGAACAGTAACCGTACGTATGAACAGTATCTGTACGAAAACAATCCTAACGTATTTTCTCTAATCTTTCATGAAAATCTCTGTAGCGGTATACTGAAATTTATCTGTGTACTCTTGTCCGTAACGACTTAGAGAAGTGATACTCGTATAGAATCGAGGTGAGAGATCCTACCTTACCTTGTTTGCTTATTTAATGTATATATTAAAAGTATACTCTATATATATATGTGACATGAAATTCATACATTCATGTTATACATTGAAATGTGTAAATATGATTCTGTTGTGAACTTTTCCTAAAATGAGATGCATATGGTTGCCTATGATTGTGTAATGTGGTTGTGTTTGATCTTGATAGAAACGGAAATAAAGTTTATGGGATCCCATAGGATGAAATAAGGGTGGAATGAAATCACTATAGCCACGTGATATTGAATATGATATTAGTCCTTTTGAGGACGGGGTGAAATAAGGTTAGACTACATATTTGTCCCTTTAAGGACAGGGGTGAAATAAGGGAGGATACGGCAGGGGCCGTGGGGCAACGGCCACTTATTGTGGACGGGACCCGAAAAATGTCTGGGAACTTGATTTAGAATTGTATGAATTGTTTGAATTGTTTGAAATGTGATTTGGTTTGATCTTAAATATGTTGTTAATAATTGCGAGGTCGATTTGCTCACTGAGTTTAAAAGCTCACATTGTTTGTACAACCTTTTTGTTCAGATCAGGTTGCCAGTGAAGAATATCCGCTAGAAGAGTAAATCACTTTGGACCTTCCCGCTATCGGGTAGGCCCCTCTATTGTTGTAGATTATGTTGCTCTGTAATCATCTAGAACATCTAGGTCAGGGGTTTAGCATTTGGTTTGTATGTCAGCATAATAATGTATTTTATATTGAGAATCTATTATTATGTGCAAATCATCTCTATGAATTTCAAATAAGAAAATTTGATATATTTTCTTCAGGAATGGTTATTTTGATAATGACTAAACTCATGGGTAGAATTTATCGAAAGGCTTACAGTGATGGGATATTCATCATTGTGCTGGTCATGTGCCCAGAAAACGGGTTGTGACATGATTAATTATGAGCAACCAGATTAATCAACCAAACTTGGACTATATATTTTTAAATTACCAATCATATTAGTTTAATGAAAATTATTGATCATACTAATAGAATAACTTGATCTACATTTCAATTATAATCCTCTCACTACGCATGTATATAATTGCTTATGAATTTAAATTCACTTCTTAACTCATAGTTATTCTTACTTAAGCCCAACATCTGCATGTAAAAATGATGCATAAGAAAAACCTTCATAAAGAATTAATTAAGTAGGGTTTGTTCACTTACCTTGATTCCATGCTATATACTTTGTTTTACCATATTCTCTTGTGACGCCCTAGGAGGATTATGCAAAAAGATCTAGAGATGTTTCCTATTATGTTCATCATGAAAGAGGAGGAAAAATGTCTCATGCGCTCTCGCGTACCTCCACAGAATAGAGATTAGCAACACAACACACATGTTATTTTTTCTAACATAGTTTAATTGTGAGTACATTAACATGCATTTCATCACTGCTCATCATAGTAGATGGCTTACTGGACTAGTATCGCTCAGACCATAATTTCATTTCACATATACCCAACAGCATAAGCATCATCACAACAAGCACATACATATCAACATATATCATTCAACATAAAACATAAATGTCATGACCTGAAAATCAAGCACTTGATTCACTCATAAACTCCAAGGTGTATCCCTTGGTACCTTGGGATATTCTCAGAAATAAAGAGTGAAACTATAAAATATGCACCCATGAATAGATATGACATTTCTTAACAAAATGAACATCCGTACTTTGCACATAAAAAATTGTTATATTCTTAGTCTAACCTCCAAGTCTCATATCATGAGGGAATATTTGAAACAAGGATTCAAATATAAATTACAAATTGAAACATAAAACATTTCAATATAGGAAAAAGCCCTAGGTGGTCTACACAACTATAAAGTGTCTATAGACTTTCAAAAAGATGTCTAAAAATCCACCAACAAAAAAGGGGAGGATTTCTCCAAAATGCCGCTACTTCTTAAGCAGATATGAAACTGTTAAACCAAAGAGGATGTGAATTCATCAAAATTCAATGACTGTGCAAAAGCAAAGAGATAACATTACAAGTACAATACTGATGTTTACCATATAGAAATGAATATCACATGTTTATGCACACATATATAAACATGAAACAGATCATGCACAATCAATCACATGTTCTTCTCCTATAAGTCTACATTTTCACAAATTCCTACTTGGGGCTCTAACCACGAGACTTACCCTCCCTTGTAGATGCCACTCAAGAGGTTTAGGTCAGGGGTCTACATTTCCCTGAACTCAATCCCCGAAGCTTCATCAACATGAAACTACCTATCCATAGGTTCCTTACTCGGGTCTTGCCCTATGTCTACCAGCCCACGACAAGTTCTTTTCCTCATACTACATATATATATATATATATATATATATATATATATATATATATATATATATATATATATATATGCATCACAACACATTCACATATTGCATCGACAAGTCATACTAGGGTTCCACACACAATCTCCTCTCTCAGAATCGTTTTCCCATATATATAATGCATCCAAAATTTATAATTAATACAATTAACTAAGGGTGTTAAACATTCGCTATATGTGATGGATAAAAAAAATTAATATTGCACTTTTAGGGAAAATTATAGCTTAGCAAGGTTACTTACTCACCTCGATGCCGAATAAGATTTATCCGTGAGGAAGGTTGAGAAATGAAGCCAAAAGGTCCCCCGAGCACACTTAGAGGTCAAGCCCAACAACCCTTTTAGCATAAGAAATTAACCTTCAAGATTAAGGTGTGGCCCTCTAACTCCAACCAAACTATGCCCAGGCCGAGGCGACTAGGCGCCAAGGCCCCTTTCCTCTTTGCCCTGTTGGCACCTTAGGAACCAAGGGGCAAACTCTCTATCCCAGTGGCGCCACTCTGGGTGCCTTTGGCACCCAAGGTTGGAGAGGCACCCCTATTGGCCAAGTGGAGTGCTTGGCTTGGCGTCTTGGGCACCCCATCTTGTAGTAACCCTCTCATTCGAACTTCATCTCCAAAAGACCCAAAAATCCATTCCTTTTTCTCATTGCCATTCTTCTTTGATTCAAGCTTCAAAGTGGACTTAAAAGAATGTTTTAAAGTGGGTAAAACCTTCACAAACTCAAGAGGTAAGTTGGTCCCATGGATTCTTGAAAACCCCCACACTTTCCTAATGTTATTTCACCCATTTTCATCCATGAGCCAACCTTGCTTCCCATTGAGATGTGTACAACCATTATCCAGCATTCAAACAAAAGAGAAAGTCAAAGAGAGTAGAGTTCCAACCTAAATCAACCAAGATCCCTTTTCTCTACACCTAAGGCACCCTATGGATGAAAATCCCCAAGGGAAGAAGATGCGAGGTTACCTTCTCTTCTAGAGCTTAGGTGAACCAGAAGGTGGCCGGAAAGAGGAACGGTCACTGGTAGAAATGGGTTGTGGGGCTGTGGGGACTTGAGTGAAAGAGAGAGATGGGTAGAGAAGCTCCTTTGGCCAAGTTTTTTTTTTTGTGTGTGTGTCGTGTGAGTGAGGAAGAGAGGAAGGAAGAGAATGTTTTAATTGGGTTGAGTGGGTCTTAAGTGACCCATCGGCCACCCACCCCAAGGAAAACCCTCCTCTTACTCAAGTGGCTTAAGAAATTTTCCCACCAGTATATCCTTTCTTTCAAATAATTCCCTCATCCAAGATTTTTGTCAATTTATAGAAATTACCAGAAACCATTAGAAATTATCAACCAAGCCGTTGAGTATAATAGAATGTTTGACATTTAATAAATAATTAATTAAATATAGGAAAAATAATGTAGAAATCACCATAATAAAACTAAGCATGTGTACATAAAATTGGTGGGTATTACAATAAACCCATCCCATTAGGCAATTCAGCATACGCCAGCAGTATATATATATCAGTATCATAGTCATCACATAAAACACAATCGAAATATAGCCACATCAACATCATTACTGATTAGGCTCAGCCACATCAGTAGATACAATTTCAGCATACATCGCATACACGTCATCAACAACCATAGAAGGCAAAAAGTAAATAGCATTCTCATCATCGTACGTCAGCAGATAAGCCAACATGGCTTAGGACATCCACGTCATCATATATGTCATCAGCCTAGGGCTAAAGCCATCTTCACAGTCTACAGTTTAAAGTCCATTTAATATTACAGTCCATGATTATTGTTATAGCATCTATTCTACATTTATAATTATTTCCATTTATTTTCAAATTGTAATGCATGTCTAGAAAGATAAGCACTACTTTCATCGTGTGTCAAGAACAAAAGTAGTTGAGAAATCTTCGCCACCTCTGCCATGGAAGTGGGAGAAGAATTAGGGTAGAAGAGAATGATAGTACAAATATCTAGAAAAGTATACTAAAAAGACAGGAACGGAAATACGTGCCTTTCAGAATCTTGCATCTATTCTCCTCATCTCATCTTTTCCTTTCTTGCTCCATAATATTCTTTTTCTCCCTCAGAACACTCTTCTCTACTGACCTTCTTCTTCCTTCATCAGTCTCGATCTCGTGTATGTTCTTTTTCAATTTGATGCATCATCTTCATCGTTTCCCAAAGAAGGAATCCACCGATTAAATTGTTGGAGAATGTTGTCGGAGACAGTCTATCGGAGGAAGGAAGAAGATAATTAAAGGTAAGTCACCAAATCAACGTCACTAGGGAAACCCTAGCAAAGCCTCTTCTCAATCGAGGCCATTGCACAATAGGAGAAAGGAAGAAGCGATTAGGGTTTTCAGACAAGATTTACAGAAGGTGTTTAAATACCAATTGCATAATACTAGTGTGCCCCCTACTACTAATAATCTAAGCCATCAAATTAGGGGTAGTTTGGGAATTCAAAAGGTGAAGTAACAAGAGTGTCCTTCATTAGACCCTCGAGAGCAAATCATTATTTAAGATTACAAAAAAGCCCTTCTGACTCATCCCTCATCCGTGCTTGGTTTGAATTTACTCATATGCCCTTACTTACTCTTGTCAAGTTACTTAATTGCCTTTTTCATGTATTATAATTACAAATTGACACTATGGATTGTACTTGGGTCAAACTTGTGTGTTCTATTTAATTGGGCCTAAGCCCATTTTTGATTGGGTCATAACAAAAAATAAGAGTAAAAATATCATAGAAGATTTATACAACTGCGGTAGCAAAGAAAATATAGCAACAACACAAATTTATTGCAATTCTTGGCGAAACAAATTTATATTCTTCCCTCCCAACCTATCTCCACTGTTTTGATTTCCAAAAATGCACATTTGTAGAGTTAAAAATCATCCCTAACTACTTAAGAAATTAGATTAATCAAGTTTTACCTGACGTTACTCTCAGCCTTATCAATCCCAATCTCCCCCAACAATTTTTCATAGTTTTATTTCAAAGAAATTATATTCCGAGTCAAAAATCAGCCCAAAATCATCAAAACAATTTAACAAAGAATCCAACCCATAAATTCAAATTTCCATTCCAACCTACCGTCGGTTTCAATTCATCCCTAACCAAATTTTTACCCATAAACTTTTCAGCAATTTGATCACTAAGCCTTCGATACTCATGGAGAAAAAGCTAGAAATCAAAACCCAAATCCCTAACCAACTAATTTCAGCCTCAACAACTAGGAATTCACTGTAATAGAACAAAGGAAGAAAATGAAAGTGCAAAACAGAGACAAAGTGGTGACTTACCTTAGATGGATGAGTTTTCCGATAAGGTAAAGGCTGCCAGAAGTAAGGTTGTCACCAGAGGTCAGGGGAGCAACACAATTGGGATATAATGAGGTGGGGAAGAGAGAAAGGAGATTGGGCACCGGCTCGAGTGTATGTTCACATTTGCATTGAGGGTTGATCTAATTGGGTAAAGTGTTGAGGTGTAGGGAATTTTTACCATTTTGCCCCTCAGTTCTAAGTTTAAAATATTGTGAACCTAAGGGCAAAACAGGAAAACTAAAAAAATGAGTAATTTAGCTATCCAGCTTGCATCCCACTTGAACCACTAACCTACAATAAACTTGGCAACTCAACAACCACACACATCACCATATATTTAATGGATAATCGGGTTTTTATTTTATTTACAATTTAATCCCTCATTAGGCTTAGTTGTTCAATTTCTTTCCTCCAGGCATCACTCAACATAGAATACCATTATATGTATCACCTAACATCTTTAATTCAATTTACACACTAGTTCCAATCATTATACATATACATAAAATAGGTATAAGTCACACACAACACAACACACGCACAAGAGCAACGTGACACAACACAACAGCACTACCTTGTATCCAAGGGTATTACAAATAACATATAAAGTTTACTTGCACCAAATTTCAGTGCATTTGGAGGTGAAATGATGGGCCTGCAAAGCTTAGAATAGACCGTTTGCATTTTTGTGACAATTTTGATGTTAGTTTAATTATTTTGACTTTTGAGGGTCAAACCATGTGGTTTACTCCAAAAACTTTTATTGTGGATTAGTAACATGACAATGTGGACATCCACCAAGTTTTGCTAGAAATGGAGTTGTGCATGTTGCCCAAAAATTCATTAAAGTTAGAGGTCCAAATTTTTATGGTTAATATTTAAGGTAATGAGGAGATTGTATGCCAATTTTTAGCTTATTTGGAGTTCTTAAAGTTGCATTTTCATTTTGCACAAAAATAGATAAGAAAGAAGAATAAAATAAGAATAGGAAAGAAAAGAAAATTTTTGAGAGTCACAAAAAAGCAAGATTATATAACCCAATTGAGCTAGAAAGTCATTATATTTTAGAACAAGGTGCTTACACAAAGAATTAAATTCCCTAGTGTTACAATTATGTTGTGAAATAACTCTTCATGGTATGCTTGGATGTTATTTGTGTATGAAAGAACCTAAGTATGGTGAAAAAATAATAGATAGCTAGCAGAGGAGACCCTAGGGACGACGGTATGTAATGCCCAATTGTGTCTTGACTATTGAGTAACAAAAGGGTTAAAAGAATAGATATGGGGACTGTGATACATAGCACATAAACCAGGGGATTGCGAGATATAATGCCAGTAGAACAAAAACAACCATGCATACATGAAATGTCATATGATATGACATTACTGTTATAAACATGTTTTTATGCTGAAAATGGTATTTCACTTATAACGTGTTGCTAGCTACTAAGATAATATTATTTCATCTTTTTCTCTATGAAATTAACTATTTTCAAGTGAGAAAAGAGCTAGAGAAGTAAAGGTAGAACTTGAAGCAATTGAACCTCTTTAAGTATTAGATACATGGTTATGATGTTAGCAATGGTTCAAGCTTTAGCTTTAGGTGTTGTGTCACGACCCATTTTCTAGGCACATGACCGGCACAATGATGAATATCCCATCACTGTAAGCCTTTCGATAAATTCTTCCCACAAGTAAAATTGTTAGTCATTATCTCTATATTCTCAAAATACCATTCCTTAATAAATACAAAGAAAATACATCAGATTTTCTTAATTAAAAAAATAATAGATCCTCAGTACAAAATACATTATCATACTGAAATACAATCCAAATACCAATCCCCTGACCTAGATGTCCTAGACGGTTACAGAGCAACATACTGTATAACAAAAAAAGGGCCTACCCGACAGCGGGAAGGTCCAACGTGATCTACTCCTCTAGCGGATGTTCTTCGGCGGCAACCTGATCTGAACAAAAAGTTTGTACAGAGAGTGTGAGCTTTTAAACTCAGTGAGCAAATCGGCCTCGTGTTAATAAAATTCAAATACATCACCAGTCATGCAAGCATATCCGAAGGCTCAAGCTCAACCAATAGACATAGTTAGAAATTACATACAAGAAGATAAAAATTCATCCAATTCAACAAACGATACTAGTACTCGTCAATGGCAATATATCCCGGAGAGCGCACACAGGCCGGCTCACCAATTTTGTATTTTTCCGCCATGACGCACAACCTCATCCTCTTAGCTAGGGCGCTTCACGGATTTATCACCAATCCGGGCTATATCCCTACTGAGGGAATCGTTGTCTCCACACTCATTGGTCAACACACCCTTTAAACCGGGTTTTCCGTCTTGCCGTGAGAGGGGGTACTGTACCGCTCAATCACAATCAATAGTACAACAGTTCATATCATAATCAGAAGCACAATATAATACTCATCCATATAACAGGTATAGTATATAACTATATGATTCAAATTTCATATCATCATGAGATACTTGCTTCGTCTTATCCATACTTCTGGATTAATTATCTCATTATATTTGTCATTCTGAATCCAATTTCCCCCTATGAATTTTGGGAGTGTCCTACGACATACTTTTTATCACCAGTAATGCTAAAACTCTATTAAAACGGGGTCGTTTCACTCACTTGGATTCCGTACGAGTATCACTTCTTTAAGTCGTTACGGACAAGAGTACACAAGTGAATTTCAGTGTTCTGCTACGAAGATTTTCATGAAAGATTAGAGAAAATACGTTAAGATTGTTTTCGTACAGATACTGTTCATATGTATAGTTACTATTCATACGGTCACTATTCATACGTACTGGTACTATTCATACCAGAAATACAGAATACAATCTGTAAAAGAGTACACCAGGTAAGTTTGCAAGAAAGAGTGGAGGGTCACACTGGACACACTTAAAAACCAGGTCTTTCCTTAGCCAGAACTTTCCTAGACATGTATTCTCCACAGTTTATATTCTATTTCGGTAATCAGAGAATCAAAATAACAGCTAACGACAGTTTTTCTGATGTGGAAGATCGGCCAAAGCCGCAACCACAGAGCATACTTAAGAAAATAACTTCTAAAATTTGAAAGACATAGAAAGGGCATAGTATCCTTACCTAAGCAAAAACGGAAAGGCCCAAAATCTCAGAAGCCTAGCGTCGGAGCAAGAGAAACTTAAGGAGAGAAGAAGAGAAGTTGAAGGTGTGAGTTTAGAAGTGAAATGGAAGGGCCTATTTATAGCAAAAGTCAAGGGTATTATTTGACACTATGCGCTAATAAAATATTCAATTTACTATTCATGAAAACGATATTTCTAATAATGCAGTTACTGTGTACCTTTACGATGGAAAATTTTTTCGTTTATTTACTAGAAACTTAAAGGGAAAACTATCCTTTCACCTGAAACCTTTAAGTTTCTTTTCAATTCAGTCCTTTCAATTTAGTCCCTGAGGGTATTTTTACACATAAAACGTCATTTTCTCCTACAAACTTCTTTCTAGCTTTCTCTTATAACCAAACCACATCTAGTACTTGACATTTTGATTGTATAAATGAACAGTACCATATACGTAAATAGTAACAGTAGTTTGAAAACACGCATTTATATTTTATTTTTCATGGGTATTACATGTTGGTTCAACTAGGTGGTGATGTGTAGTTAGAGTGAAAGAGTTATGTTGAGAATTGTAACTTTTGTGAGAGTATGTTGTGCTTGAAATCATGATGTATGTATCTTGAAAGTTGATAAAGATCAATTTGTATAAATATGTGTGCCCTTAATATGAAGTCTATTCCTTTTTAATGTATGTATGTTATAGCTAGTATATTTGTGGGCAAAATATACTTATCATGTTTAAATGGCAAATTATGGGATCAAAGGTAATTGGAACCCAAGTTTGGAGGAAAATTGTGGAAATGGTTGAGTTTTGAAGCTAACAGTCAACTTGTTCCTTGAGCCAATCGACTGCCAACTCTAGTCTAAAGAGAAAATAGTCTGGCAGAGACTAACCAGTCGACCAACCAATTTTTGGAACAACATACCAGTTTTGACAGAGACGAAGTTGTTGATTGGTCAAGGCCTAGTAGTCTTGACCAGTCAACAGCTTCGTCTCTGGTTAAAATATGCATCATGAGCTAAATTTTGCCACTTTTCCACACTGGCCTTTAAATTTGGTCCACATTTATTCAAAAGCTACTAAACTAACGCAAGAAGCTAAATGGGTTATGCTCAACAAGACTGGGTTTGGATTTTAAACTAGAACCAACATGACAATCTCAAGAGCAATTCCTTTAATTAGAAAATGATCAAGGTACTTTTCAAGGACACTAAGGTGGCTAGAATAAGTAACATTACATTTTGGTATCAAGAGTGTAAAAGAATTTGCTAGTAATAATAGGGTGTTACAATTAATACCAATGCTTTATTATTAAACAGTAAAGTTTCTAGTATATGATAATATAAAGACATTAAAAAAATATTATTTTTATCTTTAAAAAAGTTAGATTATTAATTTAGTATTTAAAAACTTATGATAGCAATATTAAATAAATAAATTTTAAATTTTATTGTTATAAAGTATCGATGTTAGTATTGTCAAGCGGGTCGGCTCAACCTATTTAGAACTATTATGTCATGAGTCACTTTTAAACGGGCCATCTTCTATGCCTAAGTTCACACACATGGCCTGAAGTTCTAAATGAGTCAGCCATCGGGCCAAAAATATTTTTAATATATTTGTTATATTTAAATAATTAAATATTAAATTTTTTATTAAGAAAACTTTAATATTTTTTTGTAAAATATTACTTTTTAAATGATTTAAAATTATTAATAATTTTAATTTTTCATATATTTTTTAAATTAACGATATTAAATTTAAATTTAAAATTTCTATATTCATGTAAAAAAAATTAGAGAAGTTTTCATACCCAAAATAAATTTGAACATGTAAAAATTATTAGTGATATTGCCACGCCTTCCTTCTCAAATGGAATAATACAAGGAAGACGAATTGTTAAACTCTAAAAGTAATTGATTATATTTTGGGTCTCATGAAAAAGGTCAGTGTATCTATTTGTATATTAAAATTAAAAGTGTTGATATAACCATTTATAGTCGCCTAGTATTTGTTCAAAACTACATAACTATTAATAGTGGTATTTATTTAATTACATATAATATATGATCAGACTTAGTGATGTAGAAAAACAATATATTATATAAAATAAATTATTTTTTCAAAAATAAATTATTTTATAAAATAAGTCAGATCATGACCTAAACAGCTGGCAACAGTCCGAGCCATTTTAATAGTGTTAATCAACTGCCATTAACAAAATATCAAAAAAATATTATACATCAAACACAAAAAGGATGTTTTCCAAAATTTTGCAACAAGCAGGAGAGGAGACCCGCTTTTACCTCTTATTACAATTAGTGTCAACATGGTAATAAAAACAAATTAGAGGGGCCATTTTGTGGTGCAAACTTTAGATATAAAGACGCGAGGGTTGGCTTGGCAATGAGCTTTGGTGCACAAACCGGAAGTAGCAGCGGCAGCTTTCAGGCGAGGAAGCGTTTGGCAGCCAGGGATTGGGAGACTCTCTGGCTTTCTTTTAACGCTTCCGATACTCACGCATACCCTCCCTCTTCTCTCCGTCGTTAGTCTTGCTATTCCCTTTATCCATGGCTCTCGCGGACAGCTCACGCCGCCAATCTCTGATCCCCAGCTTCCTCTACTCCTCTTCTTCTTCTTTCCCAAGAACCTTGTCTATCGAGAAGATGCTCAACTCTACCCCCGTCGCCGCCTCTTTGCCGGCTTCAAATCTCGAAGGAGGATCGTCCAGGACGAGCTTCATGATTCCAGCTCCAAGTGAGCCAGGCAAGATCGAGATGTACTCCCCTGCCTTTTATACTGCTTGTACTTTTGGTGGAATTCTCAGCTGTGGGCTCACTCACACGGCGGTTACACCTCTCGACCTTGTCAAGTGTAATATGCAGGTCCTATTCCTTCTCGATCTGTTATTTTTTTTTAAATGAAATTTAACAGTGTTTGTGCTTAGTTATGCTATGCTGTATTAGCAGTTCACTTTGTGATGAATTAGATCTGCGATTTCTGTTTAAGTTCTCTATGTATTAACTCATGTGGTGATTCATTAGATCTGCGAATCATGATCTTTGAGTTGAATTGAAGGATCCTTTGTCTATGTCAGATTTGTATATTGGTTTATCCTTGTTTTCCTTTCCTAATTTCCGTACTTGCTGATGTTGGCCTTTGCTTTTCGGGATTTAGGCTTAGTTTTATTTATTTATTTTTTTTAACAAGCTGCGTTGTCCACGAATGAGATGCTGAATTGATTATGTTAGAGTATCTTCTTTAGGGGTAGTTCGTTATCGGATGCCTTAGATTTTTGTTTATCTCTTAACATATATTGACCTTCGGTAAGTATTGTGTCTAAATGGTGTAATACTAGTGTGTCTGACTCAGTTTTTTTTTTTTTCCCAAAAACTTTGATATTCAGTAATCCCACAGATTGCAAATACCTACTTGGTCGCATAATTACATTGTTTTCCATATGTTTTGATTTGTCTAATAGCAAGTTTATAATGTTAATGAGCCTTTAGTGAACTGAATGAATACCACTTGTTAGTTATGTCTACATATTACATAATAACTTCCAAAATAGGTCTTTTAAGTCATTTGATTCACTTTGGTTGTTACCTGGGTTTATCTTTAATCTCGAATTGGTTATGAATTTCAGATTGACCCTGCAAAGTACAAGAGCATCACTTCTGGGTTTGGAGTATTGCTTAAGGAGCAGGGAGCCAGGGGTTTTTTCCGAGGCTGGGTGCCTACCTTGCTTGGTTACAGTGCTCAGGGAGCCTGCAAATTTGGATTTTATGAGTTCTTCAAGAAATACTATTCTGATATTGCTGGACCAGAGTATGCAGCCAAGTATAAGACCTTGATCTATCTTGCTGGTTCAGCATCTGCTGAGGTTATTGCTGATGTTGCCCTTTGCCCCTTTGAGGCTGTGAAGGTCAGAGTTCAAACTCAGCCTGGTTTTGCTAGAGGTTTGGCTGATGGGCTCCCAAAATTTGTTAAAGCAGAAGGAACTTTAGGGTATGCTTATTAGTGCTGTGAACTCTTCAACTTTTTTGGTACAGGGTGGTGTTTAATTAAACTGTAAACTTTACTGCATGCTAAGATGCAACTCTAATAATTTATATTCTAATTTCAGGCTATACAAGGGAATAGTTCCTCTGTGGGGACGCCAGATCCCATGTAAGTCTAAAGTGCTTACTTGCTATGTTGGTTCTGTGTTTTGGTCAGTATAGCTTATGTTGGTTTTTATGCAATCTTTTAGTTTAGGGGTTTTAATATCCACTTAGTGACACATTATTTCTTGCCCTGTTCATTGGAGCACTGTCTTGTTGCACTAGCTGAGCCCATTTTGATGATGGGAAAGTGTTCACTAGTTAACCTTTTATTTGATGGAGATTGGTTAGATCTATAGAGTAATTAGTTTGCTAAATTTAAGGTAATCTGTTTTTGAGAAGCTTATATGTCAAATTTCACTAATTGAGTAACTTAGAAGATTCTAGGTTCTCCTTTTTTCTGACAAAAAGGTCAGCATCAACAGTGTTCGTGTTGTGTGCTCCTCTCAAATTTTTTTAAAATGGTTTGCTTGTCAATATATCTTAAATCTTGGATGCATTTATTTTTAAAATCTTATCATTTTTTATACATGAACTGTAACTGGTTCATATATATGCCAAGTTGGAGCATGTGGATTATATATTTTTAATTATAATGTTTCTTTTCTTTTTTCTTTTATTTAGTTTCCCTTTTACTCTATCTTATTGGACTGGGTGATGGGAGTAACGGCACAAGTTTTCAAACATTGTAATCATTATAATGATCTTAAATTAGGCCTAAGATTGTAGTTTATTCTTTTGTTTTGGCCTAAGGCCCTGTAATTCTAAGCAAGAAAAGAAAAAGTTGTGCCAAGATTGTGGGAGCAATCAAATGTTATAGAATAAGGGGTGAAAACGACTTTAGCTGGGCGTGGATTTGCTTAGAGCCTTGTTTTCTTCTTTATAATTTGCTTATCTTATATTTGATGCAAGCATATTTCTAAGCTGATGCTTGACTGCGTTGGCTTAATATATAGAAATACATGAACCAAATGAGATCACTAGTCAAAATTAGCTAAGCTACATGGAGTTTATTTCAAACCACTTAAAATTTAATGTGTTGATATATAATATTTTTAAATATATGTTTGATATATGTTAAATTTTAAATACTAAGACAATGAGCTAGTACCTTACATGACATTAAATTGTTAAGGTTTAAGTGAGTACATGTACTTAGGTTCAACTCCACATCTTATTCTTTCTCTACTTCCAAGTTCATGGACTTTTCTTTGTAACTGTGAAATTTTGATGAAAGGAAATGCTTCTCTCCCATTCAGAATGAAACTAAAACCTAATATTTATATAAAGGAAACTTAACTAAACGAGGAGAAAAATAAGTAGGAGTATCTCTCTTAATTAAGGAATCCTCACTAAATTAGGAAAGCAAATAATTAGTAAATATCTTATCTACTAGGAAAGTATATCCTAATCTATCAAATTAAAAATAAATAAATAATTTATACATAATGATTGGCTCCTTTTTACACTTGCCCTCGAGTTAGGTTGTATATGTTATACAATCTTAGGTTGGAGTGAACTTGTCTATGTAGAGGAGGACTTTCTTTGAGCAAGTAGAGACCACCACACAACTCAACACTACCAATCATCTTCCTTGAATATGCTGCCTCGATGTGTCAACATGCTAGTATGTTGTTCAGCAGTGGACGATGATGATTGAGATGCAATGGAGATTTGACCAAGTAGCTTTTGTAGTGCCTTAATTTGCTCCTTGATGAATGGACTGATCTTTGTATTTTTTTTGTTGTCGGATGTAATGGCAACATTTGTATGGTTGTCTTGATCACCCTGTGCACAACTAGGCTTCCAATCCTGGGGCTTCTCGTGTATTTTCCAACATGTTTCTGTAGTGTGACCAGGTTTCATGCAATGTTCACACCATGGTCTCCCCCTTCTCTACTTATTGTCTTGAGTATAGTTCTGTGTGTACGGTCGAGCCTTCAGCAGTTGGAGTGCCTAAATTTTCTTTCATCATCAATTTCCTCCTGCTTTCTTCCCTTCAAACTTCAGATAGGTCTCTTGAATGGACGGTAAGAGCTTGGTTCCCATGATTCTCCCCCTGACTTCGTCTAGATCCTTGTTGAGACCAAGGAGGAATTTGTCGTTCTCTTTTGGTCAACAATCATTTTGTATGGAGTTGCATCATTAGGGCATTTCCAGGGGTAAATCTCGAACATCTCAAGGTGCTGCCAATACTGCGTAATGTTATTGAAATATTGAATAACATTCAACTCCCCTTGTCGGAAGTCATGAAGTCTGGTTTCAATTTCAAATAGTTCAGAGGTATTTTCAAAACTAGAGTAGGTTTCATGTGCTGCATCCCATATCTCCTTGGCTATTTTGCAAAGGAGAAAATTCTCCAATCTCTGTGGTCATGGAATTAATTAACCATGACATGACCATGTGATTTTCTTCTTCTAGGTTTGATACATGGAGTTTGTTGCTATAGGAACAGGAACCTCACCAGTGAGATAATCATCCATTCCTCTACCAGAAACATACATGAGGACGGATTGCGACCACTGAAGGAAGTTGTGGCCATTAGGTTTGTGGCTGGTGATAAGGAGAGGCGAATTGTCAATGCTATTAACTGAGGAATTATTGATTGAGGAATTTTTCTCGGGTCTGGATTGACTCCCAAGGACATGGACTGTGTATTCATGGTGAGGATAAGGAGCCCAATTGAGGAAGATAAGGAGTAGGTTGGACTCTACGGTGGTTGGTGACTAGGTCTGTCCAAGCGAGTACTGGATCGGCGTCACGCGCCTTCACGCGTTAGTGCGTGAGAAGACGCAGCAGAAGAATAGGGCCGCGCATACAAAGGTCGGAGAAGCGCTGGTCGACGGGAACGTGTTGGAGATGACCTTGTGATTCGAACCCGAGGGTGGTTCAACCAATACGGTGTTGTGCGAGAGTGGAAGAAGCTATACGCTTATTCTAGTGAGACACAAAGGTAACTAAGGTGAACCTTGAGAAGATTGGGTTACAACTGAAGCTGGGTAGAGATGAAAAAGCACCTAAGGTGATTTTGGAGGCACAACTGAGAGAGATGGCTAGGATAAAAACTTGGCTCTAATACCATGTGAAATTTTGATGAAAGGAAATTCTTCTCTCATTCAGAATGAAACTAAAACCTAATATTTATACAAAAGAATCCTAACTAAGCTAGGAGGAAAATAAGTAGGAGAATCCCTCTTAAATAAGGAATCCTCACTAAACAATCCTAACTAAGCTAGGAGGAAAATAAGTAGGAGAATCCCTCTTAAATAAGGAATCCTCACTAAACTAGGAAAGCAAATAATTAGTAAATAACATATCTTATCTACTAGGAAAGAATATCCTAATCTATCAAATTAAAAATAAATAGATTATTTAAACATGAGGATCGGCTCCTTTCTACAGTAACCAAAATATAAATAATTAGTTATATATTTAAAGTTTAAAATTTAAAATTTATATTTATATTAGTATAAAATTTAAAAAATGTTTTTTTTTTTAATCAAGCCAGCTCACAAGCTATAGGCTGGACACATTTTGGCTCTAGCTCAGCCTATATTTTGAGTGAGCCAGATATTTTTATTCGATAATTTGGTTAATTAGTTCATGACTGCTGCTCAACAAGCTAGTTAACGAGCCAAGTCATGAGTTACTCATGAGATAGCTCATCTAATTTTCACACAAGTGAGTAGTAATAGAAGAATTATTTCTCTTTTGGTTTGCTACTTCAAAAGTATAGTTTGTGGAAATCTGCACTGACACCTTTAGTTTATATTATATTTGCTTGTTACTGTCGAACTTTATGTTTATTAAAGTGTTCAACTTTTTATCTATCATGCTGCTTTTTGTCTTAAAGTTTGAATCTGAACCATGTTTCATCTTATAGTTCTAGTTAGAAATTGGAAGATTACTATTGATAGAATCCAATGAATCTGACTATGTAAATACACTTTAAATAAAAGGTTAATAATGGTCTTTCCTGCAGATACAATGATGAAGTTTGCTTCTTTTGAGACTATTGTTGAGATGCTCTACAAGTATGCTATCCCCACACCAAAGAATGAGTGCAGCAAACCTCTGCAACTTGGTGTGAGTTTTGCTGGTGGATATGTAGCTGGTGTATTTTGTGCTATTGTGTCTCATCCTGCAGACAACCTTGTCTCTTTCCTGAACAATGCCAAGGGAGCGACAGTTGGGGACGTGAGTGCCAGGACTATGGAAACTAAATGTTAAGTGTTGGTGTTTCCTCTGCTTTTGACAAGTTTCTTGAATGTGATCTATTGTCTAATGCAGGCTGTGAAGAAGCTTGGTTTGTGGGGTCTCTTCACCCGTGGACTTCCTCTTCGTATTGTAATGATTGGAACTCTCACTGGAGCTCAATGGGGGATTTATGATGCTTTCAAAGTTTTTGTGGGGCTGTAAGTTCATACAATTTCTGGAAGTTTTATTTATTTCATGTTCTTAGTTCTAGTGCTAATAAAGTTTGTTGATTTCAGGCCAACCACAGGTGGTGGTCCTCCTGTAGCTGTTCCTGCCACTCAGCTAGCAAAGGTGTAGTATCTCCAATGAAGCAAAGACAGCATTTAATTTTTCTTTTACGGAATTTACATAACCAACGCAGAGACTATAAATAAACAAAGGATTGGTGAAGTTGCTTGGGTTGAGCTCAGGCTCGGTTGGGTAATATTCTTTGGAGTGCAGACTTTGTTTCCAATTTCCTTGTGTTAAATAATTTATATTTTTGGGGGATGGTTTTGCTTTCATCCTTACTGCTGAACATTTCATAGTTAGAGATGTTATAATTTTGCATGTTCGGGTCAGTTCATCCACATGGAAAATGGGACTTTGTACAATACCTTTATTGTCCAGGCAAAAACATGGACACGTGCAATGCCTAAATTGTGATAATTTTTTATCTTAATTATTTTATCTTTGGTCTTGGAGAATGGTTATTTTGTTAAATTTGTTCTGTATTGCTGTCACCACATCTGCTGGTTTCCAATGCGATTGAGATATATTCACTGCGGTTGCAAGATTTCGCACCCAAATCTATTTGTTTTTTATTTAAAATAAAATCTCTATTATTAATTTAAATCTGCTGATAAAGCCGTTTCACTTCAAGATGGGACATTTAAATGCCAGAACATAAAGCTATAAACATCCTTCCCTAGCTTTGCTAATTCGTGGGCAACTAGATTACATTCTCTTGGGACCCAGCTAATGGATGCATTACTAAAACCCACGCATGCCTCGCGAATGTCTTCCAACAATGAAACTTCAGGTAAGAGGAGTCAAGGTCACCGTGAACAGCTTCGACCACAATTTTAGTACCAAGTTAGTCAAATTTAACTCAACCAAATTGAAAAAGCCCCTTAAAGTTGATCATAGTTGACTTTAATCAATTTGTACTCTGGTTGTCCGGTAATTTAATTCAGTTGTGGATTTGATGTTTCCAAAAGTTAAATCTAATTATATATATATATATATATATATATATATATATATATATAATTACCTAAACCCTGTATTGATTGTTCTGCATAGGATATTTAAAATGTTCAAATGTTATTTTACGTAAGGAATGCAGGTGCAAGGCTTCAAGTAGGAATTTCTTGTGTGAAGATTGCCCCGTAATTTATGAATTTTTGTCTCTCCATCTATTTACGGGGTCTTTTGGTTTGACTGAGATTTGACAACAGATGTGTTTAACTTGTTTTTAGGTTGAAGGCCAAAATTTGATAACAAATATTTGATTCTATCGAGAATGATTGTGTTTCCAAAGTTATGCAGTAATCTTGTATATGATGAAAGTGTGTCGAAATACAAAAGAACATGAGGCTTGAAATGTACTTTTTGCAAAAAAATTAAATGAAAACGGTAAAAGCGAAAAGTAATCCAGAAATGAAATTGCATAATGTAACATGCAAAAAGATAAACTGCAGAAAGTAAAGAACAGAAAGTAATCAACGAAATATAAATTGCAAAAGGTTTAAGGTGTGAAATATAAATAAAAGCGAATAAATTGCAGGAAAATAAATGGAAGTGCAGTAAATTGCTGAAAGATAAATGAAGGTGCGTTAAATTGCTGAAAGATAAAAGAGACCGAAATGTAAAAGATTTTAAATTGAAACTTGACTAAAATATAAGGTGGAAAGCATACTTTGTTCACGGGATTTTTTGGTCTGACCGAGATTCGACAACAAATCTGTGTCAACTTGTTTTTCAGTTGAAGGCCAAAATCCGATAACAAATACTTGATTCTATCAAGAATGATTGTGTTTCCAAAGTTATGCAGTAATCTCATTTATGATTAAAGTGTGTCGAAATACAAAAAAACGAGAGGCCTGAAATGTACTTTTTGCAGAAAAGTTAAATAAAAATGGTAAAAGCTGAAAGTAAGCACAGAAAGGAAAGTGCAGAATGTAACATGCAGAAAGATAAATTGCAGAAAGTAAAGAGCAGAAAGTAATCGACGAAATGTAAATTGCAGAAGGTTTAAAGTGCAGAATATAAATGAAAGTGAATAAATTACTGGAAAATAAATGGAAGTGCAGTAAATTGCTAAAAGATAAATGAAAGTAAGGTAAATTGTTGAAAAATAAAAGAGACCGGAATGTAAAAGAATTTGAATTTAAACTTGACTGAAATGTAAAGTGGAAAGCATAATTTGATGTTGATTCTTTAATCTGCTCGTGTGAGATGTTAGGATTTTTAATCAAGAGTTGCCAACATCTTTTACAATGATTAAACAAATATTTATAGACAAATGACCGAAGTAACTGCTTATCTAATTATTTGTCACGTACATGACAATTTATGATTACATTTCATCAACATAACTATCCAAAACTACGTACATAGCAGTTTACAAGATCCGGAAAAACTACCCTAGCCACTTGATGGCAGAGTAATTGTCTTTGACGGCTTCAAATTGACAATTGCCCTGCCTTTGATGTTTGACATATGACTTATGTTTAGAGGAGAGACCTTCGTCTCTCGACATAGATGACTTGTTCAGACTATATGTTTGCTTGTCGAGTGACGAGCTTTTGACGACTGTGCCTTGTCATACACAAGTGTTGTCACAAAGATGTCTATCTACTCTTCCGTCAACTTCGCCCTTCTCGAGTAATTGAACTTTGTCGAGTAGCCAGACTGTTGCTTTGACACTTAATCGAATGGCACTGATTTATTGCAATACTGAGGACAATTATTTGTCAATCAAGCAAACTTGGTTTAACAAATATAAAATTATATATATATGTATATATATATATATATATATTAAAATAATCGTCCAACACCATCCCACTGGCATCTTGTGGTCCAACTTAGGTACCGGGTTGTTGGATGTTTTCATCTACATGGCCAAAAAGCAATTGATTTGGTGTTGTAGTAATGAGCACTTTGGTATTTGTCCCGTCTCAACTTATATCATGCTTATAGGGAGATCAGAATCCTTTACTTAGTGTACAGGTCAGATAGAGTGTTTGGCGAGTCTCACGTTGATCCAACAGTTATGGGGCATTAGACATTTTGCCGCCAATGACTCTCAAGGTGAAATATCTAGTTGGATCTAATTGAAGCATTACCAAAATTGTCTTTTACTGTTTCAAGAATTTTTGTCATCTTTGCATTTTGTTTTTCCATGGTTGCTATCTCGCTTATTATGCAATCTCATCAGTGCCAGTTAACTGATTAGTTTCGAAACGTTGGTCTTCCATGGCTTCGATCGTTGGATTTCAGACTTGAATAAGGGGTTTGATTAGAAGATTTTCTTTTGAGAAACACGACTTATGTATTTTTCTACAAGATGAACAAAATCAACGGGTGAGAATACGGCAAAATTTTAAAGGAATTTCTGGTTGACGAAATACGAGTCTTTATTAAATGTTGATTATGAGATTTTCCAAAACACTCAAGATATTATGTCGCGCTTGGCTTATTGGTAGAATAGGGACTTTGGTCCTTGCTGATTTTCACGAAGAACATGTCCCTCAAGAAAGCTCATAATTTGTTTGGAAAACAATTAATATAGTTATATATATATATATATATATTTACTATCAAGTTTTTAAATTATAATATGATAAGTGTACGATTCTCTAATTATAATATGATAATTGTATGATTTTTAAAAAATAACTTTATGTTTTATTTATAACCCATCATTATAAGATAGGTTTTTTAAATTGAAGTTCATTATTAGTCTCAGTTCATGCCAATCAAGAAAAATTTTTTTTTTTTCCCAATCAGTTGTTGTTGTGACAACTTCAGAAATACTATGCCACAAATACATCAAATAAACATGGCTAGACTTTGGTTGCGTGGAGAGAAGATAAAGCAAGGAAACATATAGAGTAAGCAATTCTAAAGGTGTAGTGTGAATGGAGTGATACATCGGTGAAAAAAATATTGTGATATTTTTTTTTCCGGATGTATTTGTGGTAAAATATTTCTGAAGTTGTCACAACAACAATTGAGTAGGAAAAAAAAAAATTGATTGGCATGAACCTATCGATTCTTACCAATTTCATTTGTCTTGTCTGAATGTTTATTCTTAGTGCATCGGGTGGGCAAAAAATAATTCATTGGAACCATTTACAGTTTTCTGTTTTTCTTTTTAACGAATATGTCACTAAGCTGATATTTGTCAAATGATTGACTGCTTTTACAATACACATTAAAGTTTGTGTTGGAAAATGCCAACTTAATCTTGGTATTTCACATTACACAAGTAGTTTAATTTCTTTCTCCTTTTAATTCTGAAATCTGTTGACTTTTAAATTAGTAATGAACTCAATTGGGAATTCTTCCAAAAATTATCATGGGACTGGTGTACAAACAGAGGTTAGAAATTAGATACTCTCACCTTGCAAAGGTTGAAGCAGAGGTATGTGTTTTTAGAATTTTAATTGATGTATTTTCAATGCCTTGAATTTTATTGCAAATTAGTGCTTGTGGGAAGAAAAAGCTTATTGGATATGTTTTCCATTTTTTTTTTTTCTGTTTTCATGAATAGGAACTTAGACACTAATTCAAACTTCCACTGAAGGAGACCGTGAAAGTGAATCTTTTTGCTCATGTATCATTTTAAAATATTTTTCTAGGCTATTTTCTACGTGTCATCTGTTTTCTAGCACAAGATTTGAAAATAAGAATTACTATTTTCACTTATGTATACACAAATTAATTATGCCTTTTTGCCTGCAAGCTGAATAGTAAATAGTGAGTTATTAAATTGACATATTTAGTCACTATGTTAATATGGTTATGTGCAAAACTAATAAGTGTCATGTTGACAAGAAAAGAAATTAAAGGAACTCTATTTGTATAAATTAATTATTGAGGCTACTTTCAAGCGATGAGGGAAACGTGTCTTTGTGCTAATAATGTTTGAATATGTCATAGTAATTCAAACAACAACAACATAGCCTTATCCCACTAAGTGGGGTCGACTACATGGATCGCACGACGCTATTGAGCTCTATCAATAACCAACTCTTTAGATATCTCATTTACTAAAAGGTCCCGTTCAATGTGTCTTTTTTGGTCTTCCTCGACCTTTTTTTACAGGACTCCAAAGGAATGCAATTTTTATCACATAAAGTAAGGCTGTTAAGAGCATTAGTGGTGCAAAATGTTAAATGCCCAAGTATATTTTTCTTTCCTTAGACCACAACCAGATTCAATAATTGGACAATTCCTTGAAGATTCTTTGGTGCTTGATCGAAAACTGATGCATATATTGAAGGCCAAGGCAGTGTTTTGCTTGATAGAAACCTCCCCTTAATTCATATTGAACAGAAGAGCACAGAGAATCAATTGAATTATGGTATCCCCAATTACATCTGGTAGAAGAAATTAAAGTTGAAGAGAATCTATTGTTCCTAGCTATATACATCAAATCTCTGCCAAGGTCGCACTTTAACAATAAGGTCGTGTTGTTAATTAACATTGATTCTTGTCAAGCTTTTTAATGGTGGAACACCCAGTCCGGGGCTGTACCGTTGCTGCTCTTCACTTGAGACGGTCCTTGAGTTTTTGTATTTGCACGCACCTTGATCATGACCAAATCTACCTCAACGATAACAATAATCGTGGAGTTTCTCAAATTTCACTTCAACACAAACCTTTGGCATTGTTTTCCTAGGTACCCAAAGGCCTTTAGTGAGGGGCTCTTTGATGTTAACCGTGACTCTGCATCTAAGAAAGCTTCATTGAATTTTATTACCAAATAACGGATCTTCAACTTCAATGACCTTGCCAACTTTTTCTGCTGCCTTTTTCGCATTCTCTATGGAGAAAAATTCTAGGGGCATTCCATGGAGTTGGATCCAAAAAGGAGACTCTGAAAATTCTACTCCTCGGATTGTGAGCTGCTGATTCCAAGGGACAAGCACAATCAGTTTGCCTAAAACATTCCATGGACTCTCTTCTAAAATTAGTTTTTGATCCTCTGCATGGGCAAAATTGAAAAGAAAAGTGTTAGCTTACGTCAATGATATGTAATCCATCTGGTTCTTGCCATCCTTTGTTTCTATATTTTGAACCGTCTTTTTTTTTTGTTGAGAGTTTCGTCTGAAATCACTCTTCCAAGAATGGCGTGCTTTGATACTTCAAGGGCTTGACTGCTTTCTGCTACGTTGTCCACTGTAGGTTCTTCTCCTGGCATAGCTTCCTCCATGAGTGTAAGTCAGAGTGCTGTTGAATCAATGCATAAGTTCCTCAGGAAAGAGGGTGAGGACTATACAGGCTGAGATGATCATAAATCACTCAGGAAAACCTCTTACAGAGAAAGAGGAGATCTCTCACAAGGAAGAAAGGAAACATATTTATTGACATCCATTTGAGTACAGGCTCAATTAAGGATTGTTGTATCTTAGCATGGTCCCTTGCTGGCTTGTTTTGGGCTTGTGAAGCTCATCTGTCTCCTTTTAGCTAGTTGTACTAGCAGACCAAAAATAAAATGATGGCCTATCTATAGTTTTGCAACGTTGGTGCATGTGCGGCGAGTCTAGATTTTCTACAATTGACGTCAAAAATATAAAGTCCAATTGTGAAATTGTGATTTGGATCCTAAAAAAGGTATCCAACAATAATTTACCACATAAATCCCATGTTTAATAAATAAATATATACAATCATTTATAATTAAATTAATAAATTGTAAAAATAAAATTAAAGGTAATTTATTTTTAAATATATGAGTGTTATTTTTAATGTTATATGATATTATAAAATTTTTGTTAACATTGTTCAGCTTTCGTAATTTAAAATCATTCATATAGGATTGGGATTTGTGCATAATTTAAGAACCGTTGGGTCACTGATATAACCATTGAGTCACTGATATAACCATTGAGTCATTAGATCAATTGCTAAAAGGGACAAATAAATAATATATATATATATATATATATATATGTTCACAAAATAAATATTAAAGCAAATAAAACATGTATAAATGTAAATATATGTGACTTGTTAATTATTTGTTTTATTGATAATTATCCTAAAGAATGTAACTTAAAACAAATAATAATTCAAATTACATTAATCATTACATAAAAAATATCAAGTCATATATTTATAATATAATTATCAGTAATAATTTAGACAAACATAAATAAGCAATTCAAAGATTCCAAATTTTTTTGTTAGTTTATTAAGGATTAATTCATTAACTTTTGCAATTAATTAACGTGATAAATCATTTAGAGGCAAAATATTATCGTATGAAATTCAGATAAATTTGATTCTTTCAAGTTAAATATAAAATATAATTATTTTTATTTAATAGGTACTATAATGATATAAGGGTTTGTTGTATACTTGATTGAGTTGTAAAAATAGCCTCCAAAAGGGTACCTAAGAATGAAATGCATGGTTAATGGTGAAATTTCAAATTCTGAAATGAAGCACATGTAACTTAGCAAGTGTGAAGTGGATTGCCTAAAATATCCTTATAAAGATGTCTAAAAGAAGGAAAAGTAGGGACAATATTGGTCTTTTATATTCTGAAGTTGAAGAGTGAAGAGACAATGTCATTTGAATTGCAAAAGTTTAAATGAAATTAGCATTGAATAAAAGATTAGTCATTAATATATATATATATATATATATATACATATACATGTACTATTAAAACTTGATGACCTAGTCTCCTCAAATCAATGATCGTGCTAATTCTTAAAACTATAATTGAGTGGGATGATATATCTTCACAATATAAATATATATATATATATATATATATATATATAGATATTCACAAATAAATAATGAAATAAGTAAAAACAAATAATTTATATGCTAAATTCACAATCATTTATCTTAAAAAAAAATACAGTTAAACCTCTATAAATTAATAACCTCCCTAAAATAATATTTTTTTTACCAATATCAACTTGGGCTAGTTTACAAAATTAGTAATTTCAATAAATTAATAAGATAATAATTTTTAGGAAGACCTCTATATAAATCTATAGTTTTATCAATATCATAAATTAATAATTCTCTAAAATTACAAACATAACTAGGATAATTTAGTAAAATATAAAACTATTATTGTTTGTTTTTCCATGAAATTTAAATCTAGGTGGATTTTATCTCTAACTTTTTTCATTACATTCAAAAGCTTCGGTATCATGTTCTCAAACTACAACAAAAAATTGTGAAGAGTTGTTGCCACTACAAGTGATTCCTTTCGTGTGATTCTTTACAATCGTCTTTTCTCATTGCTTGAGAGTGTTTGATATTGTACTTTAACTAGCTTTCAAATGTTATTTTTCATCAAGCAATTGCTGTAAATCTTTTTAAGTGTATGTGGGGTGTTTTCTCTTATACTCACACAATGCTTTACGTATTTGATTGGTCATGGTATATTTCTGAATACATGTTAGAAGAGAAGTCGTTGTTGGATATGATTTTAAGAATTTTTTCTATGTTGTTAATATAGTAGTGCCCTTCATCATCATACGTTGAATATGTATTTAGTTCTAATACAGTGAACCATTAATGCAATTGACTTGTATTGAACTTTATTTAATTGGTCAATACAATAAATATTTTTAAGTACTAAAAAAAATAAATACTATCTACATTTCTTCGTAAATATATATATGTAATTTTTTTAAAAAAATTAATTCATGAAAAATAATACATATACATTGTATATTAGTGATATACATATTGATTTTTTTATGTAATTAAATCTATATTCTATAAATCAAGAAATCACTCTTTAAATTAATAAATTATTAATTTATCGATTAATTAATGCATCTCTAAATTAATAAAATTTTATGGTCCTAATATTATTAATTTATACAGGTTTTACTGTATTCTAAAATAGTTTAGCATACAAATCTTGTTAATTGCCTAATTTAGCATACAAATCTTGTTAATCGCCTACTTTTATGATCCCTTTTTTATGATAACTTCATATCTCCCAATGTGTTTAATTGTTGCTTTTTCAATAAAATTAACTCTGATTTCCTTAGAGTGTTCACTGTTGTTATTATTTTTATTATTTTCATATTCTAGTATTTTGGCTTTGAATTTTGCTAGTAATTGTTGTGTTTATGTGCTTTTGTAGGGTTGAGTGTTAATGTGTAGAATGCTCAAGAGATGAAGATAAAATTTGATCTCTATTGCAAAAGAAGCCTTGCTGCAGGGTTTTCTATTTTAAGCGAAGGCTTCTTCATTGAAGCAAGAGCATTCTCGTTGCAACGGGAATTTCTCTGTTGTAGCGAGGTGGAACAGTAAAAGTTGCAGGTTCTGCATCATAAATAGGTCTTTTAGAGACTTTTGAAGTGATTATATGAGTTGGCAAAAGAGGGAGGCACTATTCTTGACCTAAGCAGCAAGGGAACTTGTCTTTGGAATACTTTTGGAGTCGATTTCTACCATCCCCATCTCGGATTCATGGATCTTTCTCCTTCTTTTTTATGATGTTTGCTATTTTTACTGATTTAAGTAGTAAAATTCCGTCTCTAGGGTTGCTATGAACCCTAGTTTGAATTAGGTTTCATGCAATTTTTTGAACGTTTGTGATCGTTGGTTGTTTAATACATGTTTATTTATTCTGTTCTTAATGTTTTCCTTTACCTTGGCCTATTATTGGGATGTTTTGGTGTTTTTGGTGAACTTGGGAAAGGGAAGTAAAAACTAGGCCATTGGATGAGTAATATGAGTTCTTGAACCTTAGTGTCGTAAAGGGATTGATTTGTTAATGTTATAGGAATATAAACATTAACCTCATATAATTATATTAAGGCTTGTTTGCTAATTTAACCTAATTTCACATAAGGGATTATAGAATGTTAGCTTTTATGTTAGTTGAAGTATGGAAAAATTCTTCTAAGAATTTAAGTGTCTTAGATTAGCATGTAAAGCTGACAATACCAAGAGTAAGAGAAAGATAGTGAAACCTATGAAAAACTAAAGGGGATTAGTAACTCTAAGTCTTTAATTTTGATAATTTATTTTGTTCAGTTGTGATTTCTCTTTCTACAAACTTTTGTTCCCTTTTGAATTAAGTTTTAAGACATAGAACTACTTTCAATTTAAATGCTTATCTAAATAGTATTTTACTTTAACTTCTTGAGTATTTGACAAATCAATCTCTATGGAGATGGTTCTCATATTCATCACTTTATTACTTACATAGCTGGTACACTTGTCTTGTTATAACAAGTTTTTGGCGTCATTGTCGAGAACTGAAGGTTGTGTCAATATCCATAGAGGCCGAAGTAGTGCTACTTTAGACACTTTTTGTTATTGTTTCACTTTTTCATTTTTTCATCATAATTCTCTTTTTTTCATCTGTTTGTTTTATTTTAAAAAATAAAATACAAATAAAATAAAATATATTTCTCATAGTATTCATCTTTTTATGTGCGAGGTATTGTTGATCCTTCTTCCTTGCTATATAAGCTTGAAGCTGAAAGACTAGCAAAGAAAATTAAGAAGGAGACAAGGCTAAGAAAAGGACACTTGGCACAGTTTCAAAAAGTTAAGGAGTCATCAAATCTATTAGAACTAAAATGACACTTGGCATTATGTTAGTAGTTGGCATCATTTTCTACTTATTAATTAATTTATAAATTGGGTTCCTAACAACAAGTTTCTCCAATTTAAATTTTACTTTGAACTTTAACCCATGTTAATTCATGATAAAAAATGAAATCGGAAACGTACTTGATGAATTCATGGAGTCATAATCAATGGGTAACGGAATCATGATCTTCCAATTGTAACTTTGCCTTAAGTTTTCTTCAGATTCTCTTTGATGTGGAAGAAGAGAAATATAGATTGTATTACAATTGGAAACTATAAAAATAATAAATTTTAGTTACTTTTCAAGTTTTGTGCAATTTTTAATTCTACTCCTCATCAAATTAAAAATTGCACTCCAATATCTACACTTATATATTTCATGACAATTATGTCCACAAGCAAAAAATATATTCTCAGCTAGATCACTTTTAATTTTTACTTATTTACATGATGACCTAACACATTTTAATATTACATATGGGCATCAATTAGATAAATAAATCTAACAATCAAATCTATTAGAACTAAAATGAGACTGGGCACTAAGTTAGTAGTTGGCATCATTTTCTACATATTAATTAATTTATTCACAAAATGACCTCCTCCGTTTAAAGGTTCAAAGTTGAAACGGCAGGTTGTTACTATCTGTAGCTAATTCCTATGATCCATTTTACAATGTGAAAATTGTGCATTGACTCTAAGTCCACCTAAAACACATAAAATATACATCTGCTGGAATCTATACAGAAATTTCACTGACCTTCTCTTTTTTAATTTTTCACATGCATTTATTTTCTACTCATCTTCCCTCCACCTTCCCTTGAAACTGCACAACCATTAACTTCAATTATTTATCTCTCGCTCTAAATGATAAACACAAAAAGGCGTTTGTGGAAAAAAAAAAAATACATACATACATATATGTATATATATATATATAGCCACCAACATTAAAAAAAAAAAAGATTGGAAAATAGCGAAGTGGAGGAGAAGGTCTTCCACGCACAGTAGGGGACCACACGCATTATATACGATATATATTGTTGGGTTTGAATGATGATTACTACGATTATTTGTTTTAAAAAATGATTTAGATATTGTTGGCACTCTCACAGTTTTCTGCTCATTCCCATTCATTGTCAAAGTCTTTGGGCACAATTTCATAGATGTTTGATATCTATGCATATTAAATTGTTTTCACCAATTTAAATGAATCAATTCGTTTCATACTTATCAATGGACTGTGCTTTTTACTTCTGCTTTCAAATGTGTTTTTAGAAAGTGTTTCCTTATTTTTAAAAGATAGAAAATAAAAAGATATGTTTAATTTTTTTTTTGTTTTTTAAAAGGTTTGTTTTAACTTAAAATAGTTTTTAATTTATTGTTTTCAAAACAGGAAAACGAAAATAACTATAACATTGTTTAAAAAAATACTTGTTTCAAGGTAGCATATTTGTAATTAGATAATTTCGTTAACATTGTCTTGAATAGGCATCATATATATATATATATATATATATATATATGCAGTTTTAGAATTGATCATGTCACCATAGCCGAATTTTGCTCAAGTTCCTCTCCATCTTCCATAATTGGTGGTCTTGAATTTGATGATGCAGATATGTGTTTTATAATTTTCATCGATCTTATAACCTCATAATCAGTCCCTTCAGCTGTGCATCTCAATGCCCTTGAATTTCATTGAAAATTAGTGCTTGTGGGAAGAAAAGGCTTATTGTATATATGTTCCTACCTATATACATCAAATCTATGCTTATGGGACTAAATTCAAACACTTGAGTTTCTAGGCACTAAATTGAAACAATTATAATTTATTGAGGATCAAAATAGTAATATATTCTTGTTAATATCTGCAACTAATTATCAGGCGAAGGGATCTATAAAAGTTACTAATTTGTAAGTGAACTGAGAATAATTTCTGCTTTAAGGCAAGACCACATTTAATTCCTTTAAAATCTTAACAATATCTTATCCTACAATTTTCTTTCACACAGAAAATGAGAATACTATCTTAATTATGGCTGAGCACCAACCCACCTAACCCGCTCAACCCGCCCAACCCACATGTTTGGGTTGGGTTGGGTTAAAATTTTTCCCAATATATGTTTTTTTTTTAGGATTTTTTTAGGGACTTAGCCACTTAGAATTTTTAGTTATACTCATTATTTATAAATAAATATTTATGTGTTATGTATTTATTAAAATTTGGATTACATAATATTGAATTTTGGATTGAATTAATTTGCCTATAACATTATAGCCTACTATTAACTATTATTATCTTGTTAGATGGAATAAAGAATAATGTGTGCCTTTACTAATTTATTTGTCTTCTATGTATTGTGAATAAATAAAGAAAGAAAAAGAGAGAAGAAGAAAAAGAAAGCAAAAAATAAAAAAATAAAAATTTTGAAAAAATAGACCACTCACCAACCTGACCCAACCCAATCCGCCAAGGTGCAGGTTGGGTTGGTTCAGGTTCATCATCAAAAAATCAATAACACGACCCGACCCGACCCGATCAAATTTGATTGGCTTGAGTTGAAATTTTCCCTCAACCCAATCTAACCCGACCCGTGCTCATCCCTAATCTTAATTACTTCTTGCTAAAACAAACATGCTTGTGCTATTTTCCATGATAAAAAAAAGTTCAATAATTACAATATGAGAAATTGATTTAGTGGTTGAAATGAGCAAGTAACGCATAGATAAGTCTATTATGACATGTTTAATTTTTAGCTCGGCTAGACTTTTGGAATCCAAATTGTCATATATGTATATATTAGTGAATGTTAGTTCGGCATGTATCTTGTGATTATAGAAGATAAATCTTAATAAATAGGTAATTCAAATTGTTCAAATTTGAATGTTTAGCTCACTAGTCTGTCATTTAAATTTTAGAGTAAACCAATAGTTTACTGGTTTTTGACTGGTTCAACCGGTTGTTGACTAATTTTTTGGCTAGTAAGTTTTTTTTAGATCAACTAGATTGGACCAGTGAGAATTGGCCAGTCCGATCCAATTCTATAATCAATGATACATACACCACGATACTAGTTGAGTTAAGTAGTTTGTCACTTTCTTTTAGGTAAAGTTTAGAGTTTAAGTTTTGTAAATAAAAAAAATTAGGGCTAAAAGAGCTATACTTTTGTAGCTCAACCTTATTTGAATTAGATTAATCAAAACCCAACAAATTTATAAATACTAGTAACTAAAACCAATATACATATATACATACATACATAGACGCTAAATGAATTTATGAATACTAGTTGGCATCATTTTTGTAGTTGTTAATTAATTTATACCCAAAGTGACCTGCCCCAATTAAAAGTTCAAATTAAGTTGAAACCGAAGGTAATTAATTTCTGTAGCTAATTACTGTGATCCCTCCACCTTCCCTTGAAAGTGAATCAGTAGGGGACCACACGCATACACGCTCTGCAAGGGAATCCACTTAATATTTTACAAATTTAATATTACACAAATGCATATGGAATTCACTTACCATTTTGAACATTGCAATCTTTTTTAATCGATTACCTCTTTCTTCTCCTCTTCCTTGAAGTTGTCTCATCATCAACACCAAAGAGCTCATAACGTCAAGGCTACCCGTAAATTAGTGGAGGAAAGGATAAGGAAAAAAAAAAAAAACAAGGGAAAAGCCACCGAAAGCTGGTTCTCAAGACACGTATAAGCTTGTATTATATCATTCTTTTGTCTATATGGTGATTTTCTTGGGCAAAGTATGAACTACAGACCTTGCTCCATTTTTCTGTACCTAATTTCGATTATTTTCATTTTCATTTGACTTGGTTTGTTTAGCAACTAATATGGTGATTTAGGTTTCATTGTGTTTCAAATTGGTTTGTAAGCGTAAATTCACAATAGAAGGCCAAAATCTTCCAATGGAAGTTACTGTCCACAAAGCATCTTCCTCAATTCTTCTACTTCAAATTCAATTCCAAATTAGAAATTTCATGTTTTCTTGAGTTTTCGAGGTAAAGACACCCGTAGAAGTTTCACTAATCATTTATATGCCGCATTATGTAGGAAAGGAATCAAATCTTTTCAGGATGATGAAGAACTTGAGAGAGAAGTCATCTCTCAAAAACTCCTTCAAGCAATTGAGGGTTCTCTCTTTGCAATTGTTGTTCTTCTGAAAAGTATGCCTCTTCTTCATGGTGCTTAGATGAGCTCCAAAAAATTATTGCCTCAAGAAAAGAAGTAGGTCAACAAGTTTTTCCCATTTTTTAT
The DNA here is from genome assembly GCA_037074585.1 of Biancaea sappan. Lineage (NCBI taxonomy): Eukaryota > Viridiplantae > Streptophyta > Magnoliopsida > Fabales > Fabaceae > Biancaea > Biancaea sappan. The sequence goes on along the minus strand of CM073492.1, from coordinate 71,168,182 downwards.
GGTGTAGACCTATCTGATGTAAGACACCAAAAAGGAAGTTTTGCACAAGCTTTCATTAAGCATGTAGAGAAGTTTAGAGAAGACAAAGAGAAGGTGCAAAAATGGAGAGATTCTTTAACAGAAGTTTCTAACTTATCTGGTTGGGATTCCAAAGATCAGTAAGTGTTTTTATATAACATATTTTTCATATTTGTATTAGTTAACTTCCTCTTCTAGTTTTAATTAAATAAATTAATGAAAATTTATATTCTCTTTGTTGATTATTTCATCTTGACTTATGATGTATATTAAATATATGCTAAGGTGATCATTTGTTTCTTGTTAAATTTATAGGTATGAAGCAAAACTTATTGAAAATATGGTTGAAGCTTTATAGAGCAAACTACGTCCTAAATTGCTACCTTACGATGCCAAACTAGTTGGAATTGATTCAAAGATAGATGCAGTTTATTCGCTCTTAGGGATATGGTTAGATGACATTCGTTTTGTAGGGATATGGGGCATGGGCGGTGTTGGTAAGACAACTTTGGCTAGAGTAGTCTATGAAAGACTCTTTGATCAATTTGAGATTTATTGCTTTCTTAAAAATGTTAGGGAGGCTTTTGAAAGAGATAATGGCCCCGTTCACCTACAAACTAAACTTCTTTCACATATCAAAGTAAAAGGCATGATTATTGAGGATACATATGAAGGAAAGAAGACAATCCAAAACTTGTTTTGTAATAAAAATGTTTTCCTTGTCCTTGATGATGTAAGTTCTTAATTAGAGGATTTGGTAGAAAGCCAAGAGTGGTTCGGTGCAGGGAGTAGAGTAATTATTACAACTAGGAATATGCACTTGTTGATTACACATGGAGTGCATGAAATATGCAAGGTTGATATCTTAAATGAAAAAGAATCTCTTCAACTCTTTTCTAGTAAAGCATTTAGAAGAGATAAGCCTAAAGAGAATTATTTGGAGTTGTCTAAATCTGTGGTTAAATATGCATGAGGCCTTCCTTTGGCACTTCAAGTTTTGGGTTCCTCTTTTTTTGGAAGTAGTGTACCTGAATAGGAGGATGCCTTAGACAAATTGAAGCAAGTTCCAAACAATGATATTCTTAAGATACTTAAAATAAGCTATGATGGACTGGATGAAGAAGAAAAGACAATATTTCTAAATATTGCTTGTTTTTTCAATGGTTGGACGAAGGATGAAGTGATACAAATCTTGACAAATTGTGGCCTTCACCCAAGAGCTGGAATTAAAGTTCTTATTGAAAAGTCTTTGCTAAATGATGACATGTATATGCATGATTTGATTCAAGAAATGGGCAAGAGCATTGTTTTTCAAGAATCTCCAAATGACCTAGGAAAGCGTAGTAGATTGTGGTCTTCCAAGGACATTGATAAAGTGTTGAAAAAAAATATTGTAAGTGAATTTTTCTATTTCATAAATACTAATTTTGTTAAGACATTTTAATTTTTTATTGAATTTTTATATGCCTTATGTATCTCCTTATCATTTCTTATTTTATTCTAATTGTAAGTAACAATGCATATCAGGGAACTGAAAAGATACAAGGAATAGTTTTGCCCTTCAATTCACATATAGCATATTGCGATCGTGAAGCATTTTTAAAGACGAGTAATCTTAGATTACTCATGATAACATGTAATTTGAACCTTCCCTACAATCTGAAATGCCTTTCAAGTGCTTTAAGAGTTCTTCAATGGAATGCTTATCCTCTAGAAGATCTTCCACTTGAAACCCAACTAGATGAACTTGCTTTTCTCTAAATGCGTCATAGAAAAATAAAGCAACTTGATGACAGACAATTCAGATATACTTCAAGCATGCTTATAGGGACAATTAATTGATTATTTTGGTCCAAAGTATTTTTTACAACTAACTCACCTATCCTTTGTTTGATCAGTGTTTTGAAACTTGAAATTTATTGACCTGAGCCATTCCAATTGCTTGTTCAAGACTCCAAATTTTGTTGGAGTTCCAAATCTAGAAAGATTAATTCTTGAAGATTGCATTGGCCTTGTTGAGGTTCATTCTTCCCTTGGACAGCTGAAAAATCTTCTTGTAGTAAATTTGAAAGGTTGCAAAAATCTTAAATTCTTTCCAAGAAAATTTGAATGGATTCTTTGAAAGAATTTGTTGTCTTTGGGTGCACTCAAGTTAAAAAGCTTCCAGAATTTGGAGAAAATATGAAAAAACTACAAACACTTGATTTGCAAGAGACTAGTATAGTAAAGCTTCTTGACTCACTTGGATTCTTGACTAGTATGAAAGTTTTCAACTTAAAACGTTGCAAAAATCTTGTTTGCCTTCCACATATTATTCAAAATTTGAAACATCTTAAGATTCTTGATATTTTTGGTTGCTCAAAATTTTCTAAATTGCCAGAAAACTTGAATGAAAATGAAGCCTTGGAGTTCGATGCGAGTGAAATGACTATAATGGAAGTTCCTTCTTCCGTTGGTCAAGAAAACCTCAAGACGCTATCATTTCATCGATGTAAAGGCCAACATCCAACTCATCATGGATCTTGCCTCTCCCTTTAAGCAAGATATTTCAGAGGCCTCAATTTTTTGAGGGCTTAATGCTACCTCCTTCTTTCTTTAATCTAAAATCATTGACAAAATTAGATTTAAGCTACTGCAACATTGATGAAGGATTCGTTCCTGATGATCTCAGTGGCTTATCATCATTGCAGCTATTAGATCTTAGTGGGAATAATATTGTGAATTTACTTGTTGCCTGCATTTCTAATCTTTTGTGACTACATGCTTTTTATTTGCTTTCTTGCCCAAAGCTTCAGTCCTTGCCATACCCTTCACCAAGTTTATGTAAATTAGTAGCAGATGAGTGTTCTTCAATGGAACCTTTATCAAACCAACAATTATCATATCTTTTTGCTTCAATTTACCAGGTACACTTGCATATTTGTCTATATATCCATCTATCATCTATGCATCTTTTCTTGTTAATTAATAGTATATAACATGCGATATGACATATTTCTCTGCTATAGCATGGCCATTATGATGTAAACAAAGAACTTTCAGTCACAATTCCGAGGAGCAAAATACCATCATGGTTCAAGAACCAAAATAATATTACTTTAGATAAGGACGAATATGGTGGTTCAAGAACCAAAATAAACTAAGAGGAAGTCATCGTGGTTCAATAATAATAGATGTCCCTCCATGTGAATGGTTAGGATATGCATGGTGCCTTTTGCTTCAGGTCAAACAAAATAGTTTTTGTTTGCCTGATTGTCAATGACGTCTTTTTGAACCCGGGGACTTCATTGAAGGTCAACACTATGACGATTATGAATATGCTAAAGGTTTTTGGGACTTCATTGGAGGTCGGCACTATGACGAGCCCCAGGAGACATATGGATCTTGTTTCGGAAAAATAACACAAAATCATCATGGCAATGCAGCCGAGTTTTCTTTGTATTTGAGGCTTTTGATTTGGAAGAGTGGCCAGAAACATACTCAATAAAGTGTGGTTGGATTTTCATTAACAAGGAAGATTTGGAAGAATGGGACAGAACAATGAGTAGATGTCACTTGTCAATGCTGGAAGAGGACAAGGATGGAGTAAGCATCTTCATAATCTATTTCTTTTAATTTTTCAAGTAAATATAATCTCCCTTCCTCTAAAACATATCCAAATTATACATCTAGATTAAAATCAAAATATGTAGCAATAGTAATGTTTGATTTCTTTTATTAAAAAAAAACATAATTTATTAGCAAATACATTCCTTAAACTCTTATTTCAATGTTATCTTTTTTGTGTTCAAAATATGTAGCAATAGTAATATTTTTAGGAGAAGGAACAATTATATAATCTGGCCATCTCTCAAAAGAGAAAAACATAATTTAAGCTCATTTTTATGTCTAAGTTTATGCAATTAATTTTCTCCATATATCTATTTGTCCCATATTGTTTTTACTTTTAAGTCCTACATTATTCTATGTTTGTTATGAAAGTGTTTCCCACACGGTTATTGAAAATTTGTCCCATATATATACATAAGAATGCTATCCCTAAGTGTGTGTGTGTGTGTGTATGTGTGTATACTTCCTTCAAATTAAAGTATACAAAAGATATAGTTGAACAAAAATTATTTGAAACATCAAGTCTCTTTTCCAATAAATTAACATAACTCAAAAGAACGTATCAAAACTAGACCCAAAAAATCATGCATCGAACAATAGCAAGTTAGCTTCATTTGTTCGTCCTTCTTGAAAGATGTACTTATGCATTTTGTCATGTCTTAAATTGGGAAAATGGAATGTGCTGTGAAGCTGAAAAGCAAGGGCAAGGAAAATTAAGTTAATCATCGACGCAGGTCCTTACAGATGATGCAAGGTACAAAATATGAGATGTGGTCTTATCGTTTCTTAATGTTTAATTGATGAATTTCAAAGTTAAGGTCATTATTTGAATGGACTAGATTTAAATGTAGTACTTTAAATCTTTGTTATAAGGTTTTCTATTGAAAAATTAATTATTTATAAATAGTTTTTTTAAAAGCAAGCTACTAATTTCGTCCTTGAGGAATTATTGTTTTCTCAAATTAGTTCATAAAAGATCAGGTATCTCAATTTAGCCCATGAAAGATTGTATTTATTTTAATTTTGTCATTCTTTTTACCAAAGTGACTCTTAGCAATGAGAATTTTGAGTTTTAACAATGGTACATGTATGATTTAGCAACAAAAAAAGACCAAATTGAAATAAATAAAATTTTTTAGGGACTTAATTGAGACACTTGATTTTTTAGGGGGTCTTAATAGAGTAAATAAAATATTTTCTCTTTTTTAAAATAATCTATTATAGAATGTTGAGTTGAGAAAAATATGCAATTATTTTTAAAGCCATACATTTGTTGTATTCTTATTAGAAAACTATACACTTGTTATGTTATATAATTGGAGAACTTGACAGCAAAAATATAAGAATTTACAAAAGTAAGTTCGTTTCCATTTGAAATCCAAATTGTAGTCTTTTAATTTAGTTTAATGCATGAAGGAACTACATATAGCTAGGCCATGGTAAAAAAATTTGCACTAGAAATGCATAAATTCTATACTTCAACATACACTTTCAGAATTTGGTTTGTGGTTATCATTAGTATACGGTACTTTTAGATGCCTATTCTTAATTCATTTGGGCAAGGTTCACCGAATATCATTAGTAAGTATTTGTTTTCTATTTTAGCAAGTGGTTAGTTTTATTGGAGGAGGCTAGTGTTTGTAATATAAAAGAGAAAAATTAGTGTAATTTGGAAGTCCCACATTGCCTAGTTGGTAATAAGAGGCTAGTATTTGTGCTATAAAAGAGAGGGATTTCTATTGACTTGTTAATTTTTGGTCAAATAATCAAATTTAGCCCAATCAAACCTATATTTTCTTTTACCAAGGGTACTTTATCATTTTTTTTTGTTGAACTAGTTGGTTGGTCATAGTTTTTGTTTGTGTTTTAACAAATTTAAATTATGTACTATTATATTTTAAAAAAGCTATCACTAGTTTTTTTCACACTAACAATTAATGAAAAAAAACGGAATTTAGTGATAGTTTGTTTTATACTATGACTTCATATATTAATTTCACAAAAAGTATGATTTACTAGCAGTTTTTTTTATAGCAGTTTGGTATATGTTAATAAAATGAAATCTTAATAAGAATATAACAACAACTCTTCATTTTTTGGTAGTGTAACCACCACCTTTTTGTTTTGAACTTTGCTTTTAAAAAATAGGGCTTCCATCTGTTGCAAAGAACATATAAGTCTCTTATTTTATCTTTATTCTCATCCTATGTGATAGCCAAGATTCTTTCCTCTATATTGCAAAATTGCAGCTTCAGAAACAATGGGGAACACGAGAATTTCAAATTTGAACTTCAAAAGGTAAGGAGACTATGTGCTCTGCAAGTTTGACCAAGACATTGAGTTGTCTCCCTCTTTTGGTGCATCAAACAAGAAATCAAAAAAATGCAAGTTGAGAGCTGATGGTGTATCTAAAAGGAAAAGGGAAGGAGCCAAGCCATTAATGCCATGTTTCGAAAATCTTGGGAGAATCTTCTCAACATGTTGAAGTTCATTATTAGTTTGAATTCAATAGAGGTGATTTTATGTTGAATTGTAGCTTGAATTTTGAAAATTGTGCATAAATGTAAATGAAAGAAAATGACATTCTTGAGTGTGCTTGTGTGGTGTAACTTGGAACCGCAAGGTATTAATGTATATGATTGACTTTTTGAAAGTCTACATGTGTTGCATTAGATCTATTTGGGAACTTATGACTAAAAGAAAAGTAACTCATACAAAGAAAATTATGAATGATAATCTTTGACCTTAAATTTGTAGGGAGGGAAATATATGCATACACATAGCCATGAATGATTATATGCTCATACCTATGTAGTTAGGTGATGTGTAGACATGTGATGTTAGGGTAACATGTATGATTACACATGAAACCCACATCTATGTGAAATAAAGTGAAAGAGCCATATTTGTATACACTAGTTCGATATCACATCTTTGGTTTAGTGATGAAGTAATCATATTATGAGACCAATGTGGAACTATAAGTATATATAAAATATAAATACTTCAATTGTGAGTGGGTGGTCTTACTTATCTTGGATAGATAGTTACTTCCTTCATGCCACTACTTACATATGTTTATAAGTGGTGCTGTAACCTTTGCATGTGAACATTGGGAATGTGAGATTAATATATATATATATATATATATATATATATATATATATATGAGAATGTGACCACACATGAACAAGGGAACCCAAATATAAAACTAATTGTGCATGCTTGTGAAATGCAAAGGATTAGCGTACTATGAACCTTATAGGAGAGAGGTTAACATTGTAGATGATATGAGGCCTCATTGCGTAGTATTTGATTTACTTATGGTATTGCATAACGAATTGGGGATGCTATTCCTTGAACATTGTTGTCTCTCTGATTGATTGCTTGGCTTATTGATTGGCATGTATTTGAGTTTGTGGATGTGATTGTATATGCAAAGGCAATGTGGGGCCTAGGTTGAGAAAGCTATGGTAGGCTATATTATTCTCCCGAGGGCAGATTTGCCAAAAATGTGGGGGTCAAAGTTGAGAAAGCCGAGGTAGGCTATAATTGTAATACCCATGATTTTTTTGGCATGCTTGATTTCTCTTTTATTTGGTTGTGAAAGTGTGGAATGGATTTTATGGTAATGTGTGCTTAGGAAATTATAATTATGAATGAATTTCATTCTTGTGATGACTAATGACATGGTATGTGTGCAATGGATTAGTTATGATTAATCTAAATTTGTTGTGATATGGAATCCATTTACGGAAGGGGGAGGTTCATCCTTTAGCCTTATGGAGGGACTTGGATGAAATATTGTTAGTTATTTCAAGAGTAATAAAAGAACTTGGGAGTGTATATGTGTGTAATACCCATGAAAAATAAAATATAAATATTTGTTTACAAACTACTGTTACTATTTCAGTATACGGTACTATTCACTCATATAATACTATTTACGTATACGATACTGTTCATTTATACAATCGAAATGTCAAGTACTAGATGTGGTTTAGTCATAAGAGAAAACTAGAAAGAAGTTTGTAGGAGAAAATGACGTTTTATGTGTAAAAATACCCTCAGGGACTAAATTGAAAGGACTGATTTGAAAAGAAACTTAAAGGTTTAAGGTGAAAGGATAGTTTTCTCTTTAAGTTTCTAATAGTAATAAAAAATTTTTTGAGGTGCACAGTAACTGCATTATTAGAAATATCATTTTCATGAATAGTAAATTGAATATTTTATTAGTGCATAGTATCAAATAATACCCTTGACTTTTCCTATAAATAGGCGCTTCCATTTCACTTCTAAACTCACACCTTCAAACTTCTCTTCTTCTCTCCTTAAGTTTCTCTTGCTCCGACACTAGGCCTCTGAGATTTTGGGCCTTTCCTTTTCAGCTTAGGTAAGGAAACTATGCCCTTTCTATGTCTTTCAAATTTTAGAAGTTATTTTCTTAAGTATGCTCTGTGGTTGCGGCCTTGGCTGATCTTCCACATCAGAAAAACTGTCCTTAGCTGTTTATATGTTATTTTGATTCTCTGATTACCGAAATAGAATGTAAACTGTGAAGAATACATGTCTAGGAAAGTTCTGGTTAAGGAAAGACCTGGTTTTTAAGTGTGTCCAGTGTGACCCTCCACTCTTTCCTGGAAACTTACCTGGTGTACTCTTTTACAGATTGTATTCTCTATTTCTGGTATAAATAGTAATCGTACGTATGAATAGTAACCGTATGAATAGTAACCGTATGTATGAATAGTGACCGTACATATGAATAGTGACCGTACGTATGAATAGTGATCGTATGAATAGTAAATGTATATATGAACAGTAACTATACGTATGAACAGTATCTGTACGAAAACAATCCTAACGTATTTTTTCTAATCTTTCATGAAAATCTCCGTAGCAGAACACCGAAATTCACCTGAGCACTCTTGTTTGTAATGACTTAGAGAAGCGATGCTCGTACGGAATCCAGGTGAGATGAAACGACCCCGTTTTAATAGAGTTTTAGCATTACTGGTGATAAAAAGTATGTCGTAGGACACTCCCAAGATTCATAGGGGGAAATTGGATTCAGAATGACGAATCTAAATGAGATAATTAATCCATAAGTATGGATAAAATGAAATAAGTATCTTATGATGATGTGAAGTTTAAATGTTTTCAAAAACGGATTAATTGTTATCTTGATATGTGGTTTATAAATTTATAATATAGTTATATACTATACCTGTTATATGGATGAATATTATATTGAGCTTCTGATTATGATATGAAATGCTATTGATTGTGATTGAGCGGGATAGTACCCCCTCTCACGGCAAGGCGGAAAACCCGGTTGACATGGTGTCTTGACCAATGAGTGTGGAGACAATGATTCCCTCAGTAGGGATATAGCCCGGATTGGTGATAAATCCGTGAGGCGCCCTAGCTAAGAGGATGAGGTTGTGCGTCATGGCGGAAATATACATAATTGGTGAGCCGGCCTGTGTGCGCTCTCCGGGATATATTGCCATTGACGAGTACTAGTAACGTTTGTTGAATTGAATGAATTTTTATCTTCTTGTATGTAAGAGGATGATGTTGTGCGTCATGGCGGAAATATACATAATTGGTGAGCCGGCCCGTGTGCGCTCTCTGGGATATATTGCCATTGACAAGTACTAGTAACGTTTGTTGAATTGGATGAATTTTTATCTTCTGTCTATTGGTTGAGTATGAGCCTTTGGATATGCTTGCATGACTGGTGATGTATTTGAATTTTATTAACGCGAGGCCGATTCGCTCATTGAGTTTAAAAGCTCACATTGTTTGTACAACCTTTTTTGTTCAGATCAGGTTGCCAATGAAGAATATCCGCTAGAATAGTAGGTCACTTTGGACCCTCCCGCTATCGGGTAAGCCCCTCTATTGTTGTAGATTATGTTGCTCTGTAATCGTCTAGGACATCTAGGTCAGGGGTTCAACATTTGGCTTGTATGTCAGTATAATAATGTATTTTATATTGATAATCTATTATTACATGCAAATCATCTCTATGATTTTCAGATAAGAAAATTTGATATATTTATCGGAAGGCTTACAGTGATGAGAGATTCATCATTGTACCGGTTATGTGCCCAGAAAACGGGTCGTGACAATGTGAGTATGATTACAACCCTATGTTGTTAGTGATTGACTCTTATGGTAAGAATGTTTTGTCATATTTCTAAGTGTTCAATGTGTTGACTTTGAGGGTGTTGACTAAAGGGGACAAAGGGGGATTTTTGAAATTCTTTAATCTAACTAAGGTCTCATAGGTGTCTTTCTTTTTCATTCACACATTCCTCTCCAAAATCCTCAAGCACTTTCCACCTTTCTTCACCAGTGATTCTTCTCCTCCTCCTCCTCTATCTTCCTCTCCTTTCTTCCCCTAAGGCTTTTCTTGTGTGTGGATCATCTTCCCTTGGTGGTGTTCTCCCAAGCATGTAAGTTCTTCCCCATTTTCTTCTCCATTTCCGTATTTAAGGAAGCCCTAGATATGAGTTGGGTTGATTTATGATTTTGGGAGCTTGGGTGTAGTTTTAAATTTCCTTTGAATTGTTTTTTTTTTTTTGCATCATTGGAAGAGGATTGGTTGAATATTAGGTTGATAAATGCATGTTCTTGGTTGGGTTTCTTTTAAATCAGAAAAAAAGGAAAGGAATTGGGAATTTTCTTAGCAAACATCTTTGTATTATTGCTCTTCATGATCTTTGAGGGGCATTAAATGATGTTAGGAAGATTTTACGCTAGGACAGGCTTTAAATGTGAGAATGGTAGTTCCCATGCAACATGTGTCATGCCCCAATTCGGGAACATGACCAGCATGGAGGTGGACTTCGTCCACCACCGTAAGCCTTATATCACTTACAATCCATACAGAAAGGGTATATTAAAATGAACTAGATAATATAGAATGTAATTTCTTTTCATTACCATAATGGCTAAATCCAGATGTAACCAATATTCTTAATTTACAAAAGTAAAATATGAAATAATTTATCACTAAATTCCATCACATTGCTCACACAACAACTCTAAATTCTTAGGTATTCTATTTAACTACAGAGTGACTCAACCCACCATCAACACAATACAAAACTAGCAACCTAAGTTGGGAGTGCTGAAGACTCGGAGGCTTCGCTACTCTTCATACAGAGACTTGTTGGATACTCAAAGACTTGTAAGGGGTATACAAAAGAGAGAGTGAGTATAAAGATACTTAGTGAGGAATAATTAAATCACAAAAGTTACAGACCGTTCACTCTAGTAGGGAAAAGACCCTAGGTCGTTCCCATCCTCAACCACAATGTTTATCTCCAACCCAACACACGTACCAAATTGAGACCATCGGTCATCACGTGAATCAATCATACAATATATTACCGAAACATTACAGAGAAAACAAATGCACCTCATGTGTCATCACCACATTACATGTTCATTGAATACAACACAAATAACATTCTCACATTATAATATTAACTGATTATGTCTCATGTCCACATCCAATAAATACATACATATATATATATATATATATATATATATATTAGGGATGTTCCCACGAAGCACTGTCTCTAGCAATCATGGTTACCCTTTCATAATTTGCCACATGGACCTTCAATAATTATTTTAGGACTCTTCCCTTGATGCACTGTCTCTAGCAATCGAGGTCATCCATATCCAACAAATATATATATATATATATATATATATATATATATACCACGATGCACTATCTCTAGCAATCGGGGTCATCCACGCTCTGTAACATCCCGATTTATTACTGATTAAATATTTAATATTTTAAAGAATTATGACAGATTATTACTAAATATTAAGTATTTAATATTTAGGAGGAATTTTTATAGAAAAGAACTTTTTAGGACAAAAATATTTAACTAAAAGGAAAATAAAATATTATTAAATATCCAGTAATTAATATTACCTTATTTTCAATTTATTGCTTACTCAAATAATTATTTAAAATAACTATAATATAAAAATTATACTAATCTATTTAATTGGTCTTGTGCATAAAATTGTTTTGGTATTAATAATAATATGTATATATTATAATGATACATATACATATATATATATATATACATATATATATATATATATATATATATATATATATATATATTATGTCTCCTTCATGTGCCTTAACAGAATGCTACCACCGAGAATACTGTAGAAGGCAACACGTAAACAATATATGAACAAAGCACATGACAGCTCATGCACAAGACAGCTTACAGTTTTAAAAGCACTTGACAGCAAAAGAAAATTTGAATATGTCTCTCTCAAGAAGGCTCCTTTCCAGCGTGTATCATAACCATTTAGGAGTACAACTGCATTCTTTGATAGACAAGACATAGTCGAGAAACATGACAGCTAAATCTCCCAAATTGCAACTGAAAATTTTGACTCTCGGACATCACCAATTTGCCTTCTATCCTCTTCTATAAATAGGTTAGCTTTCCTTTCCTTTTCCACACACCAAACTAAGAGTGATACAGAAAGAGGGAACCAAATTTAGAGCATTTTTTTGCTGTCAAAATAGAGAGCAAATCAACTTTGTTTTCTGCATAAAAACAGAGTAGAAAAACCGAGAAGAAGAAGAGCTATTTTTCCTCAATTTTTCGGGGTATTTTGGGGAGTTGGTTGAGTGACTAGCTTACCCAAGAATAGAGGAAGGAGTGGCAATAATCTAGGGCAAAAACTAGAAGCAAAAACCAGTCCAAAATAGCCTTGCTTTCACATGATATCTCGGGTAACTTTTTGGAAATTTTGAGTTTTGTTGGAAATTGCTTCTTTAGCTTATTTTATAAAATTATATTTATACTTATATGTATATCTTATACATGAAAAAATACATATGTAGTATATTTTATATTTACCAAGTAATGTTATTTTTATTACACCTCTATTTTTTATAAATAAATATATATCTAAGTATAGCCATATATAAGTACATGTTCACTGAAATTTACATACATAATTATATATATATATATATATATATTGATTTTATAAGATTACATATATATATATATATATATATATATATATATATATATATATCTATATAAATATATATATATCTATTATTTACAAATTTATAAGCATTTGATTAACTAAGCCATATATTTTTATATATCCTTATACTACTTTAGTATATATATATATATATATAATTAGATACATAAGTGTATGTATTAACTTTATAAGTTTACATGTGTACAAATTATTTACAAATAAATAAGTATTTGATTAATTGATTAAGTTATATATTTTATATATATGGATAATCAAAATTAGTTTTATATAATTATGTATACATGTAAATATATATATATATACACATATGTGTTTATTTTTAGAAAGTTAACTATGTATAAATATGATCTTTTAGATTTATATATATATATATATATATATATATACATATGTATAAATATGATCTTTTAGATTTATATATATATATATGTATATGTATATATATATGTTATTTAAATTAATGATATTTATTTATACATATCATCTCAAAAATATTATGAAAAATATTAGTTTAATATGAGATTACGATGAAACCCAATGAATATAAATTGGGATAGAATTAGGAATTGAAGAAGATCAGGGAAAGATGATATTTTAGAATTTCTTTATTTAAGATTTTAAATAAGGTTATATATACTGTTTGAATAGGTCAGAATTTGTGAAACGAATTTTAAGATGGATTGAATAGCTATTTGAGCTAAAAAGTCAGATTACAAAGTCCAGGTAGTTTAGCAATTCATAAAAACTTGTTTTACTATTTGAATATTATATATGTCCATGAAGTTTTATTTAAAGTGAAATATGTTTTTTTATGATGAAATTAGCATGGTATCAGCTTGGAAGTTTACTTCCATGTTTAGCTTGAGAGCTACGCTTCTATGTCAACTTGGAAATTATATTTCCATGTTTTAGTTAGGAATCTTTTTAGCTTGAATTAAAGGACTGCAGTAGTCTTTCTCTCATGTTTAGCTTGGAAAAAGTAGTTCTGCAGACTATCTTTTCCATGTCGTTGAGTGTGCCACCAACTATTCTTGATTCCATGGTTTATTTATATATCAGCTTGCTAATTTTTCATCAACTTATTGCACTGAACTGAGAATGTATATTACATGGACTGATTTTTATGATATAAGTGCTTTTATGATTAAAATGGTATATTTATAAATGTTTATAAAATTATGCTAGCTACTGAGATACCCTTATCTCACCTTTTGTATTTTTTCCAACTGACCATTTCAGGGGCTGAGTATAAGGGGAAAGGTGTAAAGATTGATTGAACACTTTAGGAGCACTCAAATTTATTAAGTATTAGAATTATAGATCTTTTAAAATTTAGAAGTCAAATAATTATGTACGACAGATTTGTAATTTATTACGAACGAACGTAAAATTATCTTATGTTCAGAATTTGAATTATTTTGTATGACAAATTATGATTTGTACTAAGAACAATTGTAGAATGTTCTTTTTGAAAGTACGAGTATTAATCATTAGAATTTGATTAAAAAATTTTTCAAACTTTAGTATAGTAAAATAAGGACGTTACACGCTCATTAGTCACATGGATTTTCATTAAATAACTCCAAGAATTTAAACCTATACTTTGAAACAATAAACAAATTTAATGCATAAAGGAAATTCATGCACAACAATGCCCACGGAGAAAGAAAAACAAATTCCCACATGCCTTGACCCTTACAAGAGCATCATCCAAGCCAAATTCTATACCATCCACTAGTTATTCATTAAAGAGTTACCAATCACATAATAACACTAAATATAACATGTTGTACAAATAAGTTAATATTACACTTCTCATACGATTTATGTTTCCCATAAGCAATAATATTTATTTAATATCTCACCTCTCATAGCCATTGCAAAACTCACAAGAAGTGTTAACCATATAATGCACACACAAATCACTTACATTCCATGTCATTCAACAGAATGTGTTAGCAACATCAAATCCAAAGTGTTATTATCCCTTTCACAATCCACATTCATATATTTCATCATGAATAAGGTCTTTTAACAATATAAGTATGGCCCTGCAAATACAAGGGTCCCTCTCATCACAAGAACCCATTCCATATTCAAATTTACCCATATTGCACAATTTAAGTTGTCATTTCCACTACACATATCCATCAAGCATATATGACAAGTAGAGAAGAAAGTAATTATATATTCTACTAAGGATAATGTTTACCCTATTCACAGTAATTGAAATAAGATATTCACACTTGCATTTATTTTTCCATCAATAAAGAATTTATTCTCATACATTAGTCATACTCATATACATGCACAAGTCTTAAAATGCTAGGTAAAAATAATCCCACTAAGGCACAAGCATGAATACCACAACAAAAGTAGAGTTAGACCCTTACCTCTACTCCAAGCTAGCTATTCCATCCCCAAAAGATGTGAAAGACACTTTAAAGGATCCATTCCTATGAGAAAACCATGTAAAAACCTGTCAAGGTCACAAGAAAGGAAAATGCTTGGCACCAACTTTGACCTTCAGTCACTCTTTAGTTATAACTCCTAAATGGTAAATAATTTTCAAAATTATATTATTAGAAACTAGACTCAAAGAGCTTTCCAATGATATAAGATTTTTTAAAAATGGAGTTGGAATGAGAAAGTTATGACTATTTGAAAATTGACCAGAAAGTATTTTGTGAACCATCGCTCAGCGCCCAAATCTAGCACTGTAGTGGCAAATCCTACACTTTTCCACTGCTGCAGCAGTGGGAGGCAGACCTGTAGCTCCAAAATCGTGAAAAATGGTTCCTTGTGGGTTTTCTCTCATTCCTAACTCAATCCTTGATCATTTTACATGATTTTTTCCATCAAAATTCAATTTTAGATGTTAAAAAACCTCTCCAAACTTTAAATTCAAGATGTTTTCAAAGATTCAAACCCAAATCATCAATTTCCTTCACAAACCCTAACCATTCGTCCTAAATTCTGTCATGAACTTCCACCTATGAATTACCCATCCTTCTTACCGATTTTTCCTAAATCTTTGGTTCTATTCTCATTATCAAACATAAAGCAAGGTGTAAAATGAACACGCAAGCTCAAAAGCTCCCTTTCTAACCCATCATCATCCTAAAACTTCATGAACTCGAAAGTAAGAGGAGAAGAAGAACATTGAAGTTACTTACCTCCAATCTTAATCCTCCAAGAACATAAATCAGCTACTAAGTTGAAGATTTAGTCCAC
Source organism: Biancaea sappan (assembly GCA_037074585.1). Lineage (NCBI taxonomy): Eukaryota > Viridiplantae > Streptophyta > Magnoliopsida > Fabales > Fabaceae > Biancaea > Biancaea sappan. The sequence continues at coordinate 71,152,234 of CM073492.1, read as the reverse complement.
AACCAAGTGAAAGAGAGATGGAGCAGAGATGAGAATGGAGGGAAGTGGGAGGGTGTGTGCGCATAATCAACAAAGAGGGAAAATAAACATGGGATAAGGGCTTGAGGCATTTAAGTCTAAATAAATGCTCTCATTCCCAATTCACCCTCATCTCCTACTCTCTTGCACATATAGCTTAAATAACCCAATGACGCCTTCCATTAATTAATTAATCCACTTACCTTAGTCATAACATTACATAACTTACACAAATACACATAATTCACAATTACCATCACAAACCCACACTTCACTTTTTGTTTCATTTAAGTCCCCACACAAGGGCCTTTCACTAGAATGCATCATGGTTTCCATCACAAAGTAATCCAACATGACACTTAGGTTATATAACATACATGAGACAATTCAAACACCCAATTTTGCTTAAGAGTGGAATCCATATATAAATTCCCATCACTTTACAATACCATTCATGTTTCAAGAAATTTAAATGAACTTTAAGTCCGTATTCACATGCACAATTAAATATAGAGTAAAAGTTACGAAAATTTTCACATTAAGTTATATTCATTCATCTTAAGAGGTTATACCAGCCCAAATCCTTATTAGCATATGAAGTAAAGTGAATACATCAACCAAATTAGGAGAAGGTGGGGGTCACTTGTATTGCTCCCCTCTTTATGGCAATGGAAAAAAGTTTCCCTTGCAAAAATCTAATATGGTGTACAATACCATTCTGAGCATATCAAAACCACAAGTATTACAAGATGTGACATGCATGATCAAATATATAAACAATTAAACATGCAGAGTAATGTGTATACATGCTATGTTTGTAACTCCCTATATGCAACCCTCTTCCTAGGTGTCCCATCTAACTACAAAGTATACAACAACAGCAGCACACCGAACAAAGATTGACAAACTCTGACCTTTATGTCATAAGATTGGAATCCTCGAACTTCTACTACTTCTCAGGTGAGTAGACACTCTCTCACTTTATTTTTTTCCCATTGGCATTCTCACAATTTGTGAAGTTTCCATGATACACACTAGCCATGTGTGTGAGAATGACCCAATGTAATTCTATGCAGACATACAAGGTGCTCCAGATTTTCCCAAGGCAAGCTCAGCCTCCAACTTGAACGAATCCTCAAAGCTCGTTTATACACACTTACATTGAAGTTGATATCCCTAGAGCTTTTAATGATGAAAAGCACTCTCTCGACCTAACTCACACCTGGGGATTCCTAATGTACATGTCTCAACATACGGCACCTATGCACCCTAATAATCTACCAAACTAATTGCTATCACTATTGTACTCTGCACAAGCTCACGAAGCCAGTTTAACACCACTTTAAATAAATTTGGGCCTCAAGGCCCTCTAAAAGCATTCTTGCCCATATGTCATACTAACTCATGCCTCTTAGGTCGTAACATCTCCCGATTTACGGGTAAATGGTTATCTAGCAAACAAGCACAATGCAAGAGTATAAATATCACTCCAAGCAATGCATGCCAATCAAACTCCATCACAATCTTACAAGTTAATACATAAATAAACAATCCAATAAGGATAATATATCTATGGCCCATAAGCCATAATACTCTCTCAGTTAAAAGACCATAATAACTTTAGCCCGAAGGCTTAAACAAATATGGCCTCACAGGCACGTATATCTCCAGTCCAAAGGCTCATACAAATACAACCTCACAAATATGTATATCTCCATCCCAAAGGCATACATAAACATGGCCTCAAAGGCACACGTATCTCCAGCCCGAAGGCTCACACAAATATAATCTCAAAGGCACGTGTATCTTCAGCGCGAAGGCTCACACAAATACAGCCACGAAGGCATGTATATCTCCAGCTCGAAGGCTATATGTCTATATATATTTATCTCCCGGTGGATGTCACATCACCCTATAAACAACTCATCATAAGCACAAGTAAATTGGACAGTATCAATTCTAAACAAGAAAGATTGCTAAGCAATTCCAATAAGAGGATGTTACCTTGCACCCACAATCATCACACAACAGAATGATGCCCACCCTCACCCAAGCTTAGCATCATGCTATTACAAGGGACACATACCATGCAAAGGGTTCTCTCGGCCCAAGGGCAAATTAAGTTATCTCTCCCAACATAGAGTCATAAGGTCTTTGACATTAAACCACAATTGTAATGAACAAGAAGTCATACCATCCCCATAACACACAAGGCATATGCAAGAGTGCAATCCAATATGAGTAGACATCATAGGAATCAACTAAAATATCGATATTTGACAATTTGACTACTGTCAAGACTATCCTTAAAACTAATGCCATTGCTCCTATTAACAACATTAACTTCCTCCCATGATACCTTAACTAGGTTCCCAAGCATTTGATTAAACTGTTGGTACATCAGTCATGCCACAACAATTAAAATCGAGTAAGGAATGCCACTTAGACTAGACTAAGTAAAAAGAATATCACAATACATAATATATGTGTTCTATAATGCAATATAATGTTAAAAAATATTCCAAGAGTGAGCTAGCTAGTCACAGGTTTGCCAAAAGGTTTTTGCTGGCATAAGCATTTCATCTCAACCTTGAACTATCTCTGAAAGGATCGCTAAAAAAAGCCATAACCAAAACTCATTCCAACCAAACAATAAGACAAGCCCAGCTTAGGGCACCTAGGTACCACCAAGGCCCCTCAAACATTCCACAATGCTTAGGCCTTTGCACCTTGGGTGCCAAGGGCGCTTGGGCTTAAACCCAACAAAGCACTCAGGGTGCTCTTGGTCCTGTGGATGCCTGGGCACCAGGCTTGGCGCCTTGGGAGCCCTGGCCTAGACTCTCACCCCATATGTCTGAGAGTTCCCCATTCCACTCCTCAAGCCCTTCTAAGCTCCTCCTTGATTCCCCCTTCCTCTTTCCTTGGTTTTTAACATCAGTTGGGGTTTCTTAGAGTGATTAGAGCATAACCAAACTCCCTTAAATTCAATCCTCAAAGATTCAAGAATCAACAATCAAATCTTTGGAAATTTCTCAAGAAACCAAGCATTTTATTAAATTGCCATAAGGGTTCAAGTTTCCACCCTAAATTCCAATCATCAACATTCAGAAATTTAGAGGTCAAGGTGAAGGAATGAGAGAACCAAGCTTCAGCCCAAAACTCCCCACAATACACTAACTCACTCTAGGGCACACCAAAGGGAAAGTGAAAATCCTCTACTTTCCTCTCCCTTGCTGTGGACTGGGTGGTTAGGTGGTCGTAGGAGTGAATCCTCACTGAAGGTGATGGTGGACTTGTGTAGGAAGGGCTTCCCTTGAGTGTGAGAGGAAGATTGAATGAAAGAGAGAGGGAGGCGTGAGAAGTGTTGAGTGTGTTTGTCTTATATTCAATCCACTTGATTGAAAATTACAATTTTGCCACTCTTCATAAAAGGTTTGAGTCCAAGGGCAAAAATCGGGAATCCAAATAAAATATTCACCACATACATCTTGACTTGTTACACTGAATCCCTTTGCCTAGGACTCCCACTATTATCTTAAACTCCATTCTCCATAAATAATACATAAAGAAACCTCCTTTTCATTTAGTCTATCTCATATTCCACGAGCACAAAAAGATCTCATAGGATGGAAAGCCCCATCCTCTAGCATATTCCATGTAAGATCATGTCTCCCCCACCATCCCAGCTACACTCCAAGTCTATAATTACCAAATTCTCCTACAAACATCAGTGTCCTCCATTCTTTCAAATACTCCCTCCTCGGGAATATCCCAAGGACATAGAAGATGCTGATCTCGAAATTTGCTCCCATGCACATTAAAAGTGCACACTCTACTTTTAGATGACCTCTAGAGCTCACACACTTGCTCATATCTTGAAACTTTTAGGACACAACAAACAAGAACCCTTTACACAAGCCTATTCTAGCTCGAGTTATTACAATATATGTGTAATTTTTTATGGTTATGTATTCTAGAAAGCTCTGTAATTGGGTAGGCGATATATTATTGTGCAAGGGATTGCGTTTATGGATGCTTGATGGAAGTAGATGATAAATTTGAAGCCATTTGTAGATGATCTTAACAATGTAATATTTATACATTCACATATTTTCTTGAAGGAAAAATGGTACTTTATATTCATCCTTTTATCAGAATTTAATTTGTGCGTAATTTATAAATTATGGAATAATGGTTATGTAGAACGAATATGTCAGGTATAGGGGTTATTTTAGGCTTGTGGTGGTGTGGTGAGGTGCACCGTCCACGCCAGTCACATGCTCAGAGTGGGGTGTAACATGCAATGTTTATGCGTGCTATAGAAGTCGTATGTATGTTGGAGCCCCCTTTAAGGGACTAAATTGAAAAATTATGAGGAAATATGATGCTAAGATAAAATTAAGAGAATTGAGTGAATCTAAAAAAAATTATGTTGATGAATGGCGTTATCTAATGATGATATGTGTTGTGGCTTGTGTCTGTAGTATACATGTTTTGAGGATTTTCCATTTTCCCCTTGACCCTAGCCCTGTCCATACCCTTCTTGTATCCTAAGGGCAATTTTGTCAAATGTTCCTTTATGCATACTTAACACACACAAACCCATCTTCCATTCTTTTCTCACACATAAACACCCTTACTCAAGCCTTCCCTCATGCTACTTCTCTCCTCATCACCACAATCCACCCTAACTCCTTTCATTCTTTGATTCTCCAATGAGTATTTTTCTTCTTGCAAACTCCCTCTCACTAGAACACCTTGGATTTGAGGCAAGTTTTGAGATTCTTCCTCTTAGAACTTTATTTTTGAAACCCTAAAAAACCTAGAATAGGAAATGGTTCAAAACCAATTTTTAGTGTGTGGGTCATGCCTTCCAATCTTCCTCCATGTATTTTGAGTCATTTGAAGTTTGATTGCTGATAGGATTGATAGAAAAACATTGGTTTTGGTTGATATTTGGTTAAATTGGAAGATTTGGGATTTGAGTTCATATGTTAATATTTGGGATTAAAGGGTGTTTCCAAGTGGTTTTGAAAGTAATTTTGGATGTTTGTAATGCATCTTTGATGGCCAAAATGTCTTGGAGGAGGATTGGGAACCAAGGGATGAAGTTGGTCAAGTTTTGGGGCCAAAAATGTAAAGTAGAGCATGTCTTTCTACCACTTGCCCACTTAAGCGTTCATATGCATGCTTAAGCACATGCTTGGCGGAGATGAGAGCATTCATATGCATGCTTAGACTCACTGAAGGCAGAGAGAAACCATCTTGTGAAGGATCCCTTGCCTTTCCTAAATCACCTTACAACCTCGTTTATCATCTTTTGTCCCATTTTCTCGTAGGAAACATTCCTTTTTCACATCATCCTTATTCGGTTGAGCGAAATAAGTTAGAACTATAGCTTAGACTTGAGGCGATGGATTCTTCTACTTACTCTTATTTAACTTCTCATAATTGCTCTTACAAATGTGATCAGTACATGGTAGTTGTACTGAACTAAGAAGTTGAAAAATGGTAACATGTTTACTTGAATTGAAGAAATGGTTATGAGTTAGACCAATGTATGTGAACATCTTGTAAGCTCCTTCTAGAGTAGAATGAACCACATTATGATGTTAATATAGAAATTGCTTGATTGTGTTTCTGATTTTATATTGACAAGATGCTGAAATAGAATATGTAATGAATCTCTTGACCCATAAGGTATATGTGTGATGATGTTATGATATTGGCAATAATGTCCACGATATATGTTGTACGGTTACCAAGTTCGGTTGAATTTCAATACAGCGCTTGAGTATGTTATTATGAATGTTTATAGGCATATTTGATATCGATAAGAGGTAGAGGGGTTTTGGGTTGATTCTCATAAGTAGAGGAATATCAAGTTAAAGGTATCTATTGATCATTAAATCCCATGGGTCAATGGCCATTGAAATGGTAAAGGTGTAATTGTGTGGCCTTTAGGCAACGTGGAATAAATAAGGGTGGAAAATAAAAAGGGGACATGAATCCTAAACATCTTATGCCATGTATGATGATAATGCCTCCTCTAGATCTTAGAGGGTTACACCTTATGTTTGATTGTTTAATTTACTATTTCATTTATTGCTTGAGTAGAGTAGAATGTTTTCCTCACTGAGTATATTACTCACCCCACTCTTCCCTTATAGATTCTCTTACTCAAGAAGAGGCTTACCCCACTGAGTAGAGTACCAGATTCAATACCCTTTTTGCTCGGGGTATCATTTTGTCTGTGCATCAATTTCCTTTGAGAATGTAGTAGTCACGTTGTAACTAGGTAAATGGGTTCTCGGAGATAGTTTTTTTTTAATTTACCAAGACACACGTGTACTTTGGAAATGTTTATTTGCCACATTCTTAATTGAATTTGATGTTAAGAATGAATCAAATAGAGTTGAACATTGTAAAAGTTATTTTCATCAATGAAATGTGTACTCTCCTAATTCTTTTGAAACTTTGTATATGCATATATTTTTTGTTATGATTGGTATACTAGCTTTTGGATGTTCTTGATATAGGAGAATATGATTATATGTTGTGGATAAAGGCATATGCATAGTATAGATTGGCCAATGGTTAGGCTTACAGTGGTGAATGTGAGCTCACCTACCGTATCGGTCAAGTGTCCATCTTTAGGTGTGACAAAGTTAGTATAAGAGCTTTGGGTTTAGGTTTCCATCTGGTTATAGAGCAAGGTATCCTTAGTGAGATCTCTTCTATCACTATGAACCCGGGCATTAATGTAACACCCTAAATATTCAGCACACGTGTGTCTATGCCATTGACGATCATCGTGTGGGTGATAAGGAATTTTATTGGAGTATGTAAAAAAATTTAAGAGAATAATGGGTTGTATGTTGAGCCCATAAACGGACTAAAATGAAAGATAAGGATTATATGGTATTGTTGTGTTGACAAGGGAAGCAGATCGAGTGAATATGAAATTTTAAAAAATATATCTATAAGTGAAAATGAGGAATGGAAAGTGTGGATGGTGTTCGAGTGTATACAATATATTTGAGAGGAGGAGAATTCCAATTTTGCCCTTGTCATTAGTTTGCTCATATTCTTAACTCAAGGGCATCTTGGGTATTATATATAAATATATCTATAGATATATATCTATATATCACACGTGTACACACACAATCAGACCACATTCAAATCACACACTTGTGCCTTTCTCACTTGTAGCTCCATTCTCCACCACCTTGAATCTCCTTCTCAACCATTGTCCTCCTATCATCATCGAGTCCCTTGCTTTATAAGAAAAGAGACGAATTTTGGGATTTAATCTTAAGGTAAGTTGATTTAAACAAAAAATGGCTATTTCTTGGTTTTTGGGTGTGCTTTTTAGAAAAAAGCAATAGGAGAGGCTAAGGAGGGAATTGAAATTGGTTGGGACACAAAAGAGATGGGTTTCACTATAGCAAGGAGATTCTCTCGCTACATACACTGCTGTAATGGTGAAGGTTGTCGCTATAGTAGCGGTTGATAGTAAAGACCTTTCATTGGCTACTATAGTAGTAGGGGCAGAAACAACCCCTATACATGAATTTTTTGGCCTCCAATTTGATTCCTTTTCTTTGTTAAATGGTCTCCTTAGGTCTTGGACTGCATTCTTTTAATTTTTCTCCAATTTATGTAATACCCTAGGTATTACAATGTTGTAAGAAAGTGTGAGTTTAGGTGCGTGGAATAATTTTTCATGGATAGATGGGTACTTGAGGAGAATTCGAGAATTTCAAGGCTAAACATCTGTTCAAAAAGGGATTGATTGATGAGGACTTATATGAAAAATTGTAATTATATGAGAATTCTGGTGAAAAGTTTGGGGGAGAAATTGTGATACCTATGGGGATTATAGCCCGTGCTTGTTTGTTTAAATGATTTTTTTGCTTGTTATATGCATTGCTTATCGTTACTTTAGGGATCTGTAAGTGATGTTACTTTTGGGTGCATAGGTTTTTAATGATACTCGTGTGATGTGTTTTGGTTGAGCAAGGTATAAGTTGAAAATTCCAATATTAAGGATCTTGACTTTCATGATTCACACAAACAGAAACTTAAATATTACAATCACTTACTTGGATCCATGCTTATCTTCTGCGAATTCGAACCTATGTTCTTTCCCCTGAATTTCTTTCTTATAGATCTCCTTGATGATTAGGAGAGAAAACAGTAATAGACTCCTTTTCTCAATCAACATCGTTTATTTTATTACTGTTATTTTTAAATTTGATATCAGAGTAAAAGGGGTATATTACCTTTTGACCCCTATAAAGATTTTAATTACTTAATAGCCTCTCAACCATCACAAGAATACCCCAATATATTAAAAACTTATCATTTAGGTCCTTCAATGTTATATTATATGAATTTAATAATTAATGTCATTAAACTTAATTACATGGGCCACGTATTAGAAAATAATATAACATTCTCCCACTTGGCCCTTGATATTACTTGATGGTTTAACAACAATTGGAAGTGCATTCTATACACCAAATTCACTAACATCTCTAGACTTAGTTGAATTAGTTTTGAGCGAATCATGGCGGTCACATGTTATTCTGCAACACTATCCCTATCCCTTCCATGTATCACAGAACATCCCTAACTCAACATCAACTTTAATTGAGAAAAACTATAAGCCTTAACATAACCTGTCATCTTACACAAACTTATGTACATAAATACCAGAATGATAACAAGTATAGTATGCATTCACATAACCATAATTGAATTCATAGTGTCACAAAACATAACAAGCACAACAAACACAGTATTATAATCAACACAACAAGGCTTTTTCTATAATGCCCATGCATTCTACATGACTATAAAATGTTTTGGGTAGTAATCCCACAGTCAACAGATCCGCTATCATTAGATCAGGACTGATATTCTCAATAGACACTCTTCGCTTCTGCACTTCCTTCTTAACTGACAAATACTTCAACACTATGTGTTTGGCACTCTTAGAATACTTGTCGTTCTTTGAGAAAAATACGGCTGCAAAATTATCACAATAAATTCTCAGCAGCCTGGATATATTGTTGACAATTCTAGCCTGGATATATTGTTGACAATTCTAAGTCCCGAGATAAAGTTTTGCAACCACATTCCTTGAACAGTGGCCTCAAAACATGTCACAAATTCAGCCTCTATAGTAGAAGTAGCAATGACAGACTGCTTTCCACTCTTCCTTGAAACTGCTCCTCCAGTCAATAGGAACAAGTAGCCAAACATAGACTTCCTAGTGTCCATGCATCTGACATAATCTAAATCTATATATCCGACCACTTCTAGATAATCAGACCTCCTATATGTGAGTATGTGTTCTTTAGTGCCTTGCAAATACCTAAGAACTTTCTTTGCAGCTTTCTAGTGGTCCATACTGGGGTTGCTTTGGTATCTACCAAGCATACTAATAGCAAAGCTAATGTTTGGCCTAGTATAGGTCATGGTATACATCAAGCTCCCAACCACTAATGCATAAGGAATTGTTTCCATTTCTTTACATTCTAATTCATTTTGAGGACATTACATTTGACTAAATTTATCTCTCTTCTGAATTGGAACTATTCCCGTGGAGCATTTATCCATTCTGAATCTCTCTAAGACCTTATTGATATATCCTTTCTGTGATAAACCTAAGAGTCCTTGTGACCTGTCCTGGAATATTTCTATCCCAATCACATAGGACGTCTTACCCATATCTTTCATTTCAAAGCTCTTAGAGAGAAACTTCTTCACATCATGTAACATTTCCAAATCATTTGTAGCAAGTAATATATCAATATACAAGACTAGAATAACAAATTTACTCCCACTAACCTTTATATAGATACATCAATCATTGGTGTTCTCTATAAATCCATAAGATGTGATGGTATCATTGAACTTGAGATACCATTGGTGAAAGGCTTGTTTTAGTCCATATATTGATTTTTTCCAGCTTACACACTAGATTTTCTTTTCTTGTGGTTAGAAAACCTTCAGGTTGGTCCATATAAACTTCCTCTTCTAAGTCCCTATTTAGAAAGGCAGTCTTAACATCCATTTAGTGAATCTCCAAGTCATAATGAGCCACCAATGCCATAACAATCCTCAAGAAGTCTTTCTTTGAAACTGCGGAGAAAGTCTCGTTGTAGTCAATGCCATCCTTCTGGGTGTAACGTTTAGCAAAAAGTTTGGCCTTGAACCTTTTGATATTGCCATTTGAGTCACGTTTTGTCTTAAAAACCCATTTACATCTAACTCTTTTAGAACCTTTAAGCAATTCAACTAAGTCCTAGACTTTGTTATCATCTATTGATTTAAGTTCTTCTTTCATGGCATTAAACCACTTTTTAGCATTGCTTCAGTCCATGACTTGTTTAAATGAGACTGGATCCTCAACAATGCTCAAGTCACACTCATTCTTAAGATTGTATACCATAAAGTCACTAGGAATAGTAGATCTCCTTCGCCTTATAGATAGTCTTAATGCTACTTCCTGTCTAGGTTCCTCTTGAGTTTCCCCTTGAGGTACCCCTTGAGGTTCCTCTTGTGGTACATCAATTTCTTGATCAATAGTGATTGGTTCATTTTTTACAATTTGAACGGGTGGGTTTAGGACATTGACTAGTTTTTCTAGTACATTGTGAGGCTGTGATACAATGATGGGTATAACAACGTGAGAAGAAACCTTGGGTGTAGGTACTACAACTTGAGTTTCTTGAATGTCCACCTTTCATGGTTCCCTACTCACTAGTTTGACCATTCTCAATGAATCGATCATTGCCAGAATTTACAATCCTTGTAGTATGGCTAGGACAATAAAACCTATACCCTTTTGATTTTTCAGGATAGCCAATGAAAAAACCACTGACCGTCCTAGGATCTAATTTCTTTTTATGTATATTGTACACCCTTACTTCTGCTTGACAACCCTAAACATGGAAATGCCTCAAACTGGGTTTCTTGCCTGTCCACAGTTCATAAGTTGTTTTAAGAATTGCCTTACTAGGAATTTGGTTAAGTAGATACACAATGGTTTTTAATGCATCCATCCACAATGAGAGAGGTAGAGAGCAATTACTCAACATGCTCCTAATCATATCCATTAAGGTGCAGTTCTGTCTTTTAGCTATAACTATTGAGATATGCTAGGTATTATGTATTGTGCATAAATTCCTCTACTCTCAAGGAACCTTGCAAATAGACCTGGACATTATCCACTTTAATTGGACCCACCATAGAACTCACCATCTCTATCTGATCTCACAACTTTCACTTTCTTATCTAATTACCTTTCCACATCATCAATGAACACCTTAAGGAAGTCTATAGATTGAGATTTATCATGCAGCAAATAGATATAGCCATAACGTGAGAAATCATCTATAAAGGTGATAAAATATTTTTCACTGCCCCAAGAAGGGACGTTAAAAGGACCACAAATATCAGTATGTATAAGCTCAAGAAGTTGAGTGCTTCTTGTGGCTGCTTTCTTTAATGTATGTTTAATTTGCTTTCCCTTAATGCAATCCACACATATATCAATGTCACTAAAATCCAACTGAGGTAAGATATCGTTTTTCACCAACCTCATTATCTTTTCTTTAGATATGTGACCTAATCTTTGATGCCACAAGAAAGCAGAACTTTCATTTGGTGTACTACGTTTAATGCCTACACTACTTTCAACATGAAACAAAGATTCAGGAAATTCATTATCCAAATTGAAAAAGTAAAGTAAATCACATAAAGTACCAGATCCATAAAAGTACTTGTTTTTATACAATGCAAATGTACCGTTACCAAATTTGAAATAAAAACCTAAAATATCCGGTCTCCTTACTAAAATAAGATTCCTAGCACAATCAGGTACATAGAGACACTTTTCAAGATCTAAATGACATCCAGTGCCTAAGATCAATCTATAAGTCCCAATGCCTTCTATCCATGCCTTCATCCTGTTTCCCATGAACAAGTACTTTTCAGTTCCTTTTATGGGCTTGATCGAACTGAATCCCTATAGAAGACGAGACACATGACTAATAGCACCAAAATCTAACCACCAGGTATTATTAGGAATCTCTATAAGGTTTGATTCAAAGCATAGAGAAACATAATGCATACCTTTCTTTTCAAACTAAGCCTTTCTTTTAAGACAATCTTTCTTTAAGTGTCTCATCTTGTTACAGAAGAAAACTTAATTTGTTTCTTGATTTGGCTCTTAGCAACTTTCATTGGGGTCTTGACCTTTCTTTTATCCTTTTTATCCCTTTCCCCTGGCTTGAACTTACTGCTGCTAGTACCATCATGGACAGTGAGGTGGATGGAGTGATCCTTCATCTTCTTTAATCTCCCTTCCTCCTTCACTAACGTAGACTTCAATTCCTTTGAGTTCCACTTATCTTTGAAAGCATTGTAGTTGATCTCAAATTGGCTAAATTTAGTAGGCAGGGAGTTAATGATGAATTGCACCAGAAATTGATCACTCACTTTCATCCCTAAAGTCTTCAACTTTACTACTAGATTGGACATATGAGTCACATGATCAAAAATGGTCTGTGACCAGTCAAACTTCTTTGTGGTCAGCTCACTCATTAGGCTTCCTACAATTGACTTATCCGCCAAGTCTGACTCAAAATACTCTTTAACTTTTTTCATGAATTCCTTAGCATTATCCGTCTTCGGCATTGATGGCTTCACATTTTCAGCGATGGTCATCCTTATGAGGTACAAGCTCAGTCTATTTGAACACTTCCATAGTTCATAGAGTGCAACATCATCATCTGAAGTTTCCACAGTAATGGCTGCAAGCTTTTCCTTATTAACTATGGTTGCATCAATGTTCCAAAGACCAAGATGAAACTTGATCTGTTTAGACCATTCACCATAGTTCAGCCTATTGAACTTCACAATGCTGTTCATCGATCCCAAGAGACTTGTTGCATAACAAACATACACACTTACCCATTAATGCTTTGAGATAAATTTAAAAGAATCAGAAAATTTTTCATATAAACTTTAAGCATGCATTTAAGTTCTCCATTGGGTAGTAGTCAAATGCATAATCACAAAATTGATGCCAAACAATTAGACTTTAATAGAAAATCACAATATATATCAGTTAACTAAGTGTGTCATCTTTGGATATACTCACTAATCAACCTAAGTGTCATGGATCATCTCTTTAATGTTATAAATTACATGCAATGGTCTACCTTTAGGTGACCTTGTAGTCATAAAATTTATAACTTCAATTGTTCAAACAAAAACAATCATGTCATTCCATTCATGGCATCTATAAAGTATGAACAACTGAAACACACTTATAATAAATGTCTAAACTTCAATCTAACTAGACTACTTTGGTGATAAACTAGTTTCCATCATATAGACGTTTTACAAAGTGTAAAATAACTTTCATAATGAATAGATACATACATTTACATTCATATTATCCGGCAGCTAACATGAAATAGAACATTTATAATGCATTCGCTTTAATACCCCTTACGCAGATTAGGTCGGCGGTCTTGCTATAGCAGTATGTAACAGAAAACAAATCCCTTTATTTAAAGACCCATTGCTATAGCAGCTATAATCCACCGCTATAGCGGTGCGAAACAGAGGCTGGTACACGATTTTCACAGAAACAATTATTTTCACGCAAAACCAGCATTATGCATTTTCCAGAAACTCATCATGCAATTTGCAGAAACAGTGCAAAAACTTATAAACATCATCACGCAATTTCCAGAAACATTAATAAGAAATTAGTGATTTTTCATGTAATCGCATACAATAATTCAAATATAGTAATTAAAGATTTTCATAGAAAATGCACAAACCCATAAATCCCAAAAATTGCAGTAACTGTAAAAACGCAGAACCAGAAATTTGATGTAAACAGAAAACTTTAATTCATAGAAAACACATAAACCGTAACAGTTACGCAATTTGCAGAAACCAGAACCAGTAAGTCAATTTATAGAAATGCAAAATAGTAATGTGAAAAACAGTTATGCAGAAATTATTATATCATCATAAACGCAAACACAGATTCATGAATTATTCGTTTCTTCGTTTTCTGGAAATAATTTTATTAGAAACAGTTATGCGATTGCAGAAACGCAAAAACACAAATTACAAAATAGTAATTAGCAGAAATGCAGAAACATTAATGGTGAATCATCAAAGTTGAAACCATGCTCTGATACCACATGTAAGTCAAAAATTCCAATATTAAGGATCTTGACTTTCATGATTCACACTAGGGATGGCAATGGGGACCCGAATATGGAGAAACCCGCAGGATCCCCGCATTCGGGGCCCCATTGGCGGGGAATTTCCTCCCACGGGGACGGGGGCGGGGGAAAAAATTCCCCCGAAAGTTAAACGGGGACGGGGACAGGGACCACACTCCCCGCCCCGCGGGGTCCCCGTCCCCAAAGAGTATTTTAATAAATTTACAAAATACCCCTAATATATATATATATATATATATATATATATATATATATAATATTAGAGATCTTTTAGTTATTTTATATTCGAAATAATTTAAATAATTTTAATAAAAAATAAAACCCTAATCTCATTCCCCCAAAATTGATTGATTTTGTTGGTCTTGCATGCATGAGTGCTGAATTTTCCTAATTGTTCCCTAACCTAGAAGAGAAAAGAAAAGATTTTTTACTAAAATATGTACTATTGAATTTTTTTTTTACATTTTTAATTTTTTTAAATAACCCCGCGGGGAATGGGGATGGGGAATATTTTTTCTCCCCTGCGGAGATCAGGGGTGGGAAAGGGGACGGGGGAGGCACTACGCGCCCTCGCCTCGCCCCATTGCCATCCCTAATTTACACAAACAGAAAATTAAACATTACAATCACTTTCTTGGATCCATGCTTATCTTTTGTAAATTCGAATGTGTTCTTTCCTCTGAATTTCTTTCTTTTAGATCTCCTTGATGGTTAGGAGGGAAAACGATAACAAACCCCTTTTCTTAATCAACATCATTTATTTTATTACTGTTATTTTTAAATTTGAAATCAGAGTAAAAGAGGTATATTACCTTTTGACCCCTATAAAGTTTTTAATTACTTAATAGTCTCTCAACCATCACAAGAAGGCTCTAATATATTAAAAACTTATTATTTAGGTCATTCAATGTTATATTGTGTGAATTTAATAATTAATGTCATTAAACTTAATTACATAGGCCAAATATTAGAAAATAATCTAACATGAGGGACTAAAATGAAAGGAAAATTGTGCTGGGGTTGTCTTGTCAAGGACACTTCACTTGACGTTTGAAAATCTTGCGGTACATGTGGCACTTTTATAAGAATAAGCTAAAAAAAATTGATACAATAATAGTGTGATCACATAAAATTGAGTATAGATAAATAAATAGTGCAAATAAATGAAATACTGTAAATTAAGTAAATAATAGAAAAAAAAAGGCGTGTGGCATTAGTGTAGGTTAGATAAATAAATAATAATAAAGGAGGCATGTGTTTTTTTTTTAAAAGAATGAATAACTTGATGAAAATATAATAATATAAATTGGCTAACCACATGAATATATAATAATATAAATAAAGAGTAATTATATAAAAATATAATAAAATAAAGGCAAAAGTATATCTTACATTTACATTGATTTTCATTTATGCCCCTATTGTTTGTTTTTGGGTCAAATATGTTCTATATGTTTTAATTTTTGTCAAATATGCCCCTTTATTTTAACACCATCAAATTAGTTAATAGAGAACATTGACTGAGCTGCCATATAGTAAAAATCATCCACCACGTCACTCGCCACTTGTACTCATAATCTAAAATTACAAAAATATCCCTAGTAATAATTAAAAAAAGGGTCCTTTCTCTCTTTGTCTACTCTCTTTCTACCCCTCAACTTTCTTTCTCTCTATCTCTCTTATCTCTGTTTCTCCCTCTCTGTGCCTCTATCTTCTCTCGTCTCTGTCTCTCCTTCTCTCGTCTCTCTTCCTCAATTGGCTGAGAGGAAGAGAGAAAATATTGCTATGTTTTCCCTGAGCTAAGGCCATGTAGGGAAGACTACTGAAAAAAATGGATTGAGGTATATGCTGTGAAAAGCTCATTCCTACATTTCTTTGTCTAACTTCTCCTTATTACAATTATTCTAAGAAGTTTTTACTGATTGTATATGAGGAAAATATTGATAAATATATTGTATGTCTTGGAGAGTAGATATGTTCTTAGTCTTAGATTGATCCTTTTCCTTCTTTAAGGAATAAGGTCGAGGTTAAGAATGAGTTCATTGGTTGGAAGTTCACTAGGTGCATGCATGTGATGCTTTTTTCTAGAGGAAGAGGGGAAAAAATAATATTTAGTGAAGTCTTTTGCATTTTGAGTTGCTTTCCAAGATAGGAAAGCGGACTTACTTCATGTCCTATTTTTTTTAATATATTTGATAAAAATAATGTAACATCTAGGTCCCAGGGGTAAGTGATTTTGTATGCATACACGTTGCCTAATGTAAGATGTATACAACTAAGTTAGTGTGAATGTTGCTATTAATCTGGATAACTAATTTTTAGCTGACTAATTAAATACATATATGAATTATGCTAGAATAAACTATGTGTAATTGTGGAAAATAACATTTTGGTAATGTTGGTGAGTTGTGCTAGTATCCTTGTTTTCTTTTATCTATCTTGAAAATGTTGACCTTTGGAGTAAAAGTCATGGGACAAGGAGGAAATTTCAAAATTCTTTATAACATAGATATTTGGTTCCTAAAGCATTTTTATTCATGCTTTACTTCTCCCCATTCTCTTCTCCTCCATATCCTAACTCATTTCCTCCTTGCTTTCTCCTCAATTCCTTGGTTGTGGCTACTCTCTGGTGGTTCTCTTTCTTCCAGCTAACTCCTTGAACTTGTAAGTGAACCCTTCTCCATCTTCCCCTCATTATTTTTGTATAATGAAAACCCTAGAAAGGATTTGGGGTGATTTCAGTTTATGGAGGGATGAGTGTAGCTTGGAACTAATCTATAGTTGTTATATGAACCTTAGCAAGTTTTCTTGTAGAGAAATTTGCTAGTAAACTTAGGATTTAGGTGAATCTTTTGTTGCATTAGAAATTTGGAAAAGATTGGGAGTTCTTGGCTTTTGATCCTTTTGTGGTGGTTTTCTTTGGCTTTGGTAATGTTTTTCCTTGATGTTGGAAAGGTTTGGGTTAGGTTTAGCACTAATTTGAATTGGGGTTGGTTGGGAATCTTTTAAGGGGCTTGAGGCATCTTTTGATCCTTGTGTGGTGCTCAACCTACCATGGCCGGTGCTAGCTCACCATGGCATGCCCTGGGAAGAGAGACAACCTCTCTACCTACCATGGGCGGCATTCGTCTGCCTAAACGGGTTGTCCTCTTCCTCAACTTCACTTTTCTTCTCTCTTTTATCATGGTATATGTTTCCCTTCCCTAGGATTCATTCCTATAGAAAATTCTCACTTCCATGTGGATGGTTTGAGGTAATTTGTGCATCAATCTAGATGAGTGGAACAACTTTATCCCTCTGAATTTCATTTGAATCTTACTTTCAAGAAATTTATGAACACTTTTTATTCTAGATTCAAGAGTTGTTAAACAATTGATTGATATTATGACTCCCAATAGGAATGTGGGTTTAATGATTCTTATTTCATTGTTGGTTAGGTAAATTGGTTGTATTTTAATTCCTTGGTAGATTGTATGTATTTATATGGTGCCAAAGTTATTGGCACTTATGCTTTCCTATATTACATCAGAGTTATTGGCATTCGTGCTTGTCCATATTGTGCGGAGTTATTGGCACTTGAGTTATTTATATTGTGCCAAAGTTATTGGCACTTAGGTTAATTTAGATTTTGTTATGTCCTTGTTTATATTTGGGTTTGATTGGCTACATTTGTGGTCAAGCATAAGGAAACTGCTTGGATGATACTTATTATTCTTGATTGTTAATGTTTGATGTTGTTGTTTGCTCATTGAGTATTTAATTTACTCATTTGCCTCTCACTCTTGAATCTTTTTAGAGTCAGTAGCCGAGGCAGGTGACCTTCTTGAAGAGTAGCTAGCTCCCGAGTGCACTAACCCTCACTCGATCCTTGGGTTGGTCTTTTGTTGATATGGTCTTGATAATTCCTATTGAACCTCTAGGTCTCGCTCTGTGATCACATAGGTTACCTAGGGTGGTTTTCTATGTATTTTGTAACTTGATCCTGGATAATGACTTATTCTTTCGGAATTGTTATTGGGATGCCAAATATTCTTTTGTATGAAACTTTATGACCTAATGAATGAAATGAGAGATTGTTTTTATCTTCACATGAGCTTTGTGCAAGGAGAGTTGATTATTGAATTTGTTGGTATATGTTCATTGTTGTTGATATGTTTGCTTACTAGGTTATGTCGTTTAGGCTTATGGTATAGGGGTAACCTTACTACCATGCCGATCACATGTCGTATTTAGGGATGTAACAAATAACATTCTTTATAGGTTGTCGATACTATTTTCATCAAATATCTACTAAGAAGTAGTTGTCTTGAAGGTTTGTATTAATTTTGAAAGAATGCAAAATTTGTTGAAACATTGCTAAAGACATAAACCATCATATAATTTGTTTGTGCTATTCATAGGTAAGATTGTGGGGTTTTGGCTTCCCTCATCCTATTTGATTACTATAATTTTTGAAGAGAATAATATCCTGAGGGAACATTAGAACTGGTGGCTTGGACTTATCTTAGGGATAATCCAAAATAAAACATGAAATTTGAATCCTGGTATAAGAAACACACTGAAATCAAAGTAGTCATATGGATATATCCAAAATGTTCACTTAGTCTTGTAATGCCTATTTACCTATACACTCTATTGATGGTTTCATGAATTTAGAAGAACCCTTGTCCTATTAGTTCCTGAAAAAAATTTCTCAAGGTCATGTGGTTTTGGTTGATATTCATGTTAAATCTTTAAAAACTTTTGCAAATGTTACATGATTGTTATTGGGTTTAAGTATTGTTGCTATATTGTTATTGTTAGAACTACTAAAACTCCTTTAATTTTTTGTTACAGGGCTTATCTCAACAACATAAACGATTTCGTTCTTTGGCTGATCATTATTACAGGGCTTATCTCAATAACCTAAACAATTTCATTCTTTGGCTGATCATCTTCCACATGGTTATAGGAAGAAATCACTTCTAGAAGTTCTTATCAGAAATAATGTTCCATGAGGGCAACCTAGTTTATTAAAGTTACTTACCTCAATCAGGTAAGATGCATCAATATTGTTATATAGCTCGACTACTATTTCCTGGATTAGTATCTTTTTAATAATAGAAGTTAAATTATGGTTGAATTTTGTTGGTTCGGCTTGTTCTTCCAGTATTTCGTTTAGATCTACTGACCAAACTCAGTTGACTGTTACCGAGCATTGGACAAAAGATGTTGTTGATTACCTGGAATCACTTTCACTTCCCATAGTCGAGATGATCACCACAAATGCCTTATACCGGATCACTACAACACAAAAGTGATCCATTATTGTCTATTTCTAATGGTGAAGAGCCATCACTATATTTTAAATGGTGGTATATTGTGCGGCTTCTGCAATGGCATCATGCTGAAGGCTGATTCTTCCCTTTCTTGTCATTGATTGGGTTTTGAATAAGCTAAAGGTATTTATTTTGGCTTGTCATTTTACGCAATTTCTATCCCCTTATATTTTGATTTTTGACATTTCTGCTCCTTCAAGACAAGCAGATGCTTGAGATCTTGCAGCTGCTATTGCCTATTATTTATGGTTTTTTAGAAAATATTGTTCTTTCTCAAACATATGTATGCATTCTTGCTAGATTAGCATTTCATATCATTTGTGATCCTGCTCCTGGTGGATCTAATCTAGTTGACAATTCTCAAAGGGCATATACAACTTCTGCTCTAATTGGGATGCTCCGGTATTTAATACTTGCAGCACCAGATACTTTTGTTTCTTTGGGTTGCTTTATGAGCATGAAAACAGAGCAGCATTTTCTCTCATCCTCTTGACCAATTAAGGAAGAGATATGAGAGGATAAAGAGGTAAAGAGAGGGAGAGAGAAATAGAGACGAGAGAGAGAGAGTAGAGGGGTGGTGAGAAAGAGAGTAGACGGATAGAGAAAGGACAATTTTTTAAATTATTATTGCGTATTTTTGTAATTTTAGTTTATGAGTACATGTGGCAAGTGACGTGACAGATATTTTTGTTACGTGGTAGCCCAGTCAGCATTTTTCATTAACTAATTTGATGGTAGTAAAAAAGACATATATGATAAATACTGAAACATGTAGGATACATTTGACCCACAATAAACTTTAGGGGCATAAATGAAAATTAGTTTAAATGTTAGAAACATGAAGTATACTTTTGCCTAAAATAAATAGGTGGATAACTACACAATAAAATAATACAAAAAGGCAAGAAAAGTCCTAGTTCCACAATTAACATAAAAAATACAAAAAAAAAAAGAGAAAGGAGTTGTAGTCCCACACTTAACTAAGACAAGTAGGCGACCACTACAACTTCACACACAGACGTCACTTTAGAAAGAAAAATGCTAGACGCCACCTTAGATGGAGAATCCCTAGATACCACATAATAGGTTAAAACCCTAGCCTCTAAATCAACATGCCACCTCAAAAAGAATCCCAAACCCTAGCCACCACACCACTTACACACGCCACCCTAGATAAATCCAAGACACTTACTCCTTCGTGTTCTCCAGAGAAATCCTGATCATTGACAACCTTCACTGACCTCAGAAAATTCCAAGGATCAAGGTAAGGATTAGAATCTTAAATCAACCATACTTTCATTGTCATGAACCCTAATTCATATGTTCGGAGAATTAGGTGGTTTAAGTCGAGTAAAACTGTTAATTTTGATTTTGTGTTGCAAACTTCCAGGGATCAAGGTAAGGATTAGAATCTTAAATAGACTATACTTTCGTTGTCATGAACCCTAAATCATATGTTTGGAGAATTAGGTGGTTTAAGTCGAGTAAAACTATTAATTTTGATTTTGTATTGCAAACTCTTGTGTTGTAGTTGTTAGAGATTGATTTTGAATATTTTTACGCATCTTATTCCTCCGAATAATGCATGAAAACGTGATAAATCTTAGCGTTGGAATCCAGGTAAGTGGATGATCTTGCCTTAACTTAATTTTAGCATCACACATCATGTATGTATGTTTGTGGGAAACCTTCTGAGACTTGTACAATGTTGTTACTAGGTTATAAAATGTAAATACAATTCTATGCATAGGAAGTAGATGACATGTATGATTTCCTTAATTGTTATGTCGTGAATTCTTTCTTTAGATTGTATATATATATATATAGATATATATATATATATATATATATATGCATATGTGTGAATGCATTGGTTATGTCGATTGGTACCCTCCCCTTATGTAACGTCCTTATTTTACTATACTAAAATCTGAAAAAAAATTTTAAATTCTAATGCTTAATACTCATATCTTCAAAAAGAACATTCTACAATTGTTCTCAATACAAATCATAATTGGTTATACATAATAAGTGAAATTCTAAACATAAGATAATTTTACATTCGTTTGAAATAAATTACAAATCTGTCGTACATAATCTATAATTCTAATACTTAATAAACTTGAGTGCTCTAAAAGTGTTCAATCAATCTTTACACCTTTCCCCTTATACTCAGCCCCTGAAATGGTCAGATGGAAAAGCACAAAAAGGTGAGATAAGGGTATCTCAGTAGCTAGCATAATTTTATAAACATTTATAAATATACCATTTCAGTCATAAAAGCACTTATATCATAAAAATCAGTCCATGTAATATACATTCTCAGTTCAGTGCAATAAGTTGATGAAAAATTAGCAAGCTGATATATAAATAAACCATGGAATCAAGAATAGTTGGTGGCACACTCAACGACATGGAAAAGATAGTCTGCAGAACTACTTTTTCCAAGCTGAACATGAGAGAAAGGCTACTCAGTCCTTTAACTCAAGCTAGAAAGATTCCAAGCTAAAACATGGAAATATAATTTCCAAGCTGACATGGAAGCAGAACTCCCAAGCTGAACATGGAAGTAAACTTCCAAGCTGATATCATGCTAATTTCATCATAAAAACATATTTCACTTTAAATAAAACTTCATGGACATAAAATATTCAAGTAGTAAAACAAGCTTTTATGAATTGCTAAGCTACCTGTAATTTGTAGTTTGACTTTTTAGCTCAAATAGCTATTCAATCTGTCTTGAAATTCGTTTCACGATTTTTGACCTATTCACTGCCACTTCTCCCTTAACACTTGTGTGGGTTAGTAATAGAAGAATCTCCTCAAAGTAGCTCAGAAAAATCGAGTTTAACGTTGCTATTTGCTTTTTCTAAAAATCTCTATTTTATGGTTGAAAAACAGAGAATATTTTTCTGCTACTGTCCAAGCTGCTGTACTCTCTTTTTCTCACTCTCTCTCGACTGTGAATGATACAAGGAAAAGGGAGGAAGATATTGCTATTTATAGCTAAGAATGGGAGGCAACATCTCTCTAAAGCCTAGAAATGTTTAGAAAACTCAAGATACTAGACTAATCTAGAATTGTCTAGAATTATCTATACTAGAAATGTTTAGAAAAATCAAGATAATTCAAGATAATCCTAGACTAACCTAGAATTCTCTAGAATTATCTATACTACAATTGTTTAGAAAACTCAAGATAACTCAAGATAATCCTAGACTAACCTAGAATTCTCTAGAATTATCTATACTACAATTGTTTAGAAAACTCAAGATAACTCAAGATAAACCTAGACTAACCTGAAATTTTCTAGAATTATCTATACCATTCTACAACATTCTACACTTATCTAGGAAATTCAATAATATACAAGATATCTCTAGAACATAACTAACCTGGAATTTTCTAGAATTATCTATACCATTCTACAACATTCTACACTTATCTAGGAAATTCAAGAATATACAAGATATCTCTAGAACATAACTAACCTGAAATTTTCTAGAATTATCTATACCATTCTACAACATTCTACACTTATCTAGGAAATTCAATAATATACAAGATATCTTTAGAACATACAAGATTCCTCTAGAACAATCTAGATTCATCAAGGACATTCAAGAGATTTCTAGAGTCTCAAAAATAAAAATATTAAGTATTTATTCCATAATAATTTGGGATGTTACACCTTACAACAAGATGGAGAAGTCGGGTTGAGAATAGCTTCCAAATAGGTCCCTTGTCGTCCAGCGAGTGAAGGATGACCCTTACCTCATGATAAGATGGAGAAGCTAGGTTGAGCGTAGCTCTCGAGGGGCGCCTTGCTGTCAAGTGGGTAGGGGATGACCCTCATGGTAGGATGGAGAAGCTCAAATGGAGTTTAACTATAAAGGGCACCTTATCCACAAGATGAGATGAGATCGTGTGTTATGGTGAGATGGAGAAACCTAGGTTGAACATTACTCCCGAGAGGCACCTTGCCATTTATGAGTTATTACGTGTGTTGAAATTGTATTGTATTTTGTATGCTTTACTATGTGCAATTCTTGGTACTGAGGTTGTGGCCCTAAGGGCATATTTATATGATGATTGATGCTTTTGAGTTTTGTTACGGTATTGTCATTTGCTCACTAAGTTGTAATAATTGACACAATCCGTGGTTCATTTTTACATATCCAGCTATTGTAAAGGAGTACCTACTTGAGGAGTAGCGATGCTCATTGCTAACCTTCCCATCATCAAGTGGGTCTCATTTGTTTTAATGATGTCCATCTTAGGTCACTCTGTAGTTGCGTAGGTCACTTAAGGAGGATTTTGGGACAACGTTTTGATTCGTTTAAATTTATTTATTTGGATAATTCAAGTTAACTGAATTAAGGCATGTTATGACCTATTTACATTTTGGAAAAGGTTTCATGTTATATATATATGGGTTAATGTTAATTCCTTATTTTATTTTGATATTATTTAATTTATTAGTTATTTGTGAGTATTTCCATATTGATTTACATTTTTTGTGGGGTGTAATGATTATGGGTTAGGCTTACAGGAATGAGAAGATATAGTTACTGTGCCAGTCACGTGACTGAGGTGCAGGTCATTACAATTTAAGTCTCATAAATCCCTGCAAATTGAGGGGAAAATCGCAAGTGAATCTAAAATTAAGGTGAGGAAATTTCTATCCTACATTGACTACTTCTCTCACATCTATGTTAATAGTGTAACACATAAAATTCCCCGATATGGACGTATATCATGGGTGGGTTGAAATAAGGTCAAATTATTTTTGTCCCAATATGGTTGCATATTGTGAATGGGGCTGTAATACCCATGATTTTTATGGCGCCTTAGATATTAAAAATCAAAGTTGTTATTAGTGCGTCGGTTTTTCAAACGTATATTTGGACGTAGGAAAATTTTTTTGGTAATTAAACGGAAAATGAATGTATGTGATTGAATATGATGTTTAATATAATGGAAACTTATCCATAGTTATGTGTGATGAGTCGGAGAGAAATAGTGTAGCATGGATAGGTGAATGAGGGACCAAATTGAAAAGATGTTAAAACTTGGGGCAAATGGTAATTTTTGAAAATTTGGGATGTTGGGGGAGTGATTGGGGTGTAGGGAGTGATATTTGCTAAGTATGGGGAGAAATTGGAAAGGGAAATGATTTAAATTGGTATTAGATGGAAAATACATAATTTGCACCAAGACCCCCACTTCAGATTTAATAAAGGATTAGATAAGGGGTCAAGGTGCAATTTCTGGAAAAAGGCCCTCCTCACACTTAAGTAATTAGATCTCTCACTCTGCTCTCATCCCTTTCTCATGACATCTCTCTTTCTCTCTCTTCTTCTTGGTGCTTCAACTCTCATTGACCCAATCTCCCAAAATCCTTGATCTTTCTTCGGTGGACGCTCAATTTCCGGTCATCGGTGACTCATCCTCACGGTGGAAAGCTTCAAGAACCAAGATAAGATCTAGATTCTTGAATCTCTTCCCCATTTTCAAAATTTATACCCTAAGTGCTGAAAATTTGGGTTTTGGAGAGATATGGGTGTGATCTTGGAGTGTTTTTACCAGAATATGGTTTCTCAACCTCCATTCTCTTGATTCTAGTTGTTTTGGCTGACCAAATGGGTGAAAAATCTGAGTTTCATGGTGGGATTTGAAGCCATGATAGAAATTGGAAATGTAAAGGGTTTTGGGGAAACCTTGGTTTAATTCTTGAAATTTGTTGTGAAAAAAAGTTGGTAAATTTGGTTTTATGGATTAAATGCTCATTTGGGTGGCCAAAACATTGTGGAAAGGTTTTATTTTGGTTTGGGATTGAAGGGGGATGATTAAAGGTTGAAAGGGGGTCAAAAATTGCGTTTTTGCTATCATGGGTGATGTCATGTGGCGTTGCAGCACCACCATTGGCCGCTGCAGTGGTATTGGATAGAAAGAAAACATATTTGTCAAGGAAATTACTGTTGCAGTTGGTTCACATTGTGTCTTTTGATCAGTTTTCAAACGGTCGTAACTCTCTCATCTGAACTTGGTTTTCAGCAAATCTTATATCGTTGGAAAGAATTTGAATCTAGTTTCAAATGATATAATTTTCATTTGAAAAGTATTTATTGTTTGGGAGTTATGACCAAAGGTCAGAGTTGGTGCCAAGCATTTTCATCCCTTGTGTCCTTGATGTATTTTTGGCATGGTTTTCTCATAGGATTGGATTCTTTAGTGCCTCTTTCACACATTTTGGGATGGAATGGATAGCTTGGACTTGAAATAAGGAATTTCTCTTCCTTCCTTTGTTCCTCCTTTCAAAGGACGTTCCTTTACGCTTGTAGTGATATGCATGAACTTAATTGCTATGGCAAATATCAATGTGTGTGTATACGTATGAAATACCTCATGCATGAGATATGTTATGTGAATTAATTACCATGGGGATGTGTATACATGTGTGGACATATGTGGAACCCCTCATGCATGAGATAGGTTGGATGAGTCAAAATTTTAATTGTGGAATTGGAATGGGAATGGAAGGGTTATATATGAAGGGAATTTGGAGAAATTGGCTATAGTGAGGGATAATCTTTCTTTTCCATTTGGTCATGTGTGGATTTTCCACTATAATTCTTGTTAAACCAAGGATGAATTTTAGTATTGAATTAATATAATTGCATTGTGGTTCATGTGGTATTCCTTGCTCCTTAGATTATGACTACTTATGTTGTAGAATTAGCGAGTATGATAGAACCCATTGAGTCACAAATAACTTTATATGTGAAATCAAAATGTAAAGTGAGTGCTTGTATGAGAAATTCTCTTAGAATTGTGGTAGACATAATGGGCGATGTGCGGATATTTGATTAGGATGTATGATTACAGATGGGCGTCGGATTAGTATTATTTGAGCTTGTCATGGTAGTACATTACTCTCCTTGGTTAGGATGTCTTCAGTGTGGGACCTCACATAAATGTGATAATAAATAGTTGTGCTCACATGAAATACGAGACCTATAAAAGATGAGCAACCTTGTAAGTATACTAGCCTAGGCTAGTTGGCCATCTCTATGTCAAATGGATGGCTGTGGTATTGTGATGGAATACTGGCAGTTTGTGTATTA
This sequence comes from Biancaea sappan, assembly GCA_037074585.1. Classification (NCBI taxonomy): domain Eukaryota; kingdom Viridiplantae; phylum Streptophyta; class Magnoliopsida; order Fabales; family Fabaceae; genus Biancaea; species Biancaea sappan. Next base: position 71,125,483 of record CM073492.1, on the reverse strand, counting down.
AATAAATTTAATATATGCGCTTGGAATTAAATATAGTGAGGGACTAACTTCATTTATTTAATATATGTGAACTTTACATGAAATTTTTTACATGTCTTAATGCTCCATTTCAATGGCATGAGGAAATTTATTGATGTTATTCTCTGTAAAAATGAATATATGTATATATTGGTAATCCTAATGGTTGTGGAGATGGAAATTATTTACTTGCTTGGATTGTCTGGAAGGTATGCGTGTGATGCAAAACATATATACTTACATGGCAAGTGGTTGGACAATGCTACTTGGTCCTTTTATGGAAAACTTGTGAAACATTTATACTTACATGGGAAGTGGTTGGATAGTGCCACTTGATCCTTTTATGGGAAATTTGTGAAATATTTATACCTATATGACAAGTGGTTGGATGGTGCCACTTGACCCTTTTGTGAGAAAATTGTGGAATGTTTTTATCTACATGGCAAGTGGTTGGATTGTGCCACTTGATCCTTTTGGGAATCTTGTGAAGAATTTTACATCATATGGTTGATTGTATGTGCATTGGATGGCTTGAGTTGGTTATTTTCTTGTGGGAGGTATACAATAAGTATACCTTTTTCATTATTTGTGTGGAAATATGGAATTCTTGCCTAGTTCATTTCATGCATTTGGTTATGGTAACTCATGTATGTGCTGAGTTTCATATTATTATGTGGAAAGTGTTGGTGATGCTAAATTGTAGTGGTGGTATTGTGTTGGCAATCTTATTTGTTTATTGAGTATAGGTTACGTGTTGACCATGCGTGTGGTGTGGACTAGTGGTAGCGGGTGGAGTCTTCCATTGATTATACTCTTGTGAGGGGTATTCAGTTTGTATTTCATTTCGATTGTTTGCTTTTCCTTACTGAGTTTTATACTCATCCTTTCTTTTATACCCCTTGCAAGTTCTTCAAGTAGTTGGTGAGTCTCTGTACAGGGAGTAGCAAAACCTCCGAGTCCACATTTCTTTAACTCGGAATGTTGGTCAGTCTATGGTAATGGCGGTGGGTTGAGTTGCTCTGTAGTAGATAGAATACCTAGGGGTCTTGTATTGGTAATGCGATAAACTAGAACATGAATTGTATATTTTATTTACCGTTCACATGTTAATTGTTTCTCGGAACAAATGATATGGTTAAGAAAGGATAATTCTCAACAATATGGTAGTCGACAAAATTTATCATGTTATGTTAAAATGAAATACTAGCATTGTATTTGTTTTATGTACTGGTTATGTGTAGTTAGGTTTATGGTGGTGGAGGTGTTCCCAAATTGGGGGCGTGTCAGGGGTGAAATAAGGAAGGGTCCTAGAAAGAGGAAAGGGATGATAATGAATATGCATTTGTTTGATTTCATGTTTGTTTTCATGATTATGATTTGGCTTGTTCTGATATGCATGCATTGTTGGTTGTGCAATGTGATTCAACGAGCATAAATATATGATTTGATGAAAACACTAGCATGCTAAGAATAATCATAATTGATCCGCTATGATGAATATTTACAGTTACCTGCATGTGTGTGTGTGTGTATATATATAAGCTTGCATACCTTTATGTGGTTGTGATAGAGTAGAGCCTTCTCACTAAGTTGATGAACTCAACCAAACCCCCCCCCCCCCCACAACAACCAAAAAAAAAACCCAATTTCCACCCCTCTAGCAGCCAAAGAGGCTCACTTTATCAAGCAGCACGTCGGAGTTCCTGCCCCTTTGCTCAGGTTAAAGTATTTTGCAATTTCCCTTCTACGTTCTAGTTTGGCTTTGTAATCAAGTAGATGGGTACTAGGGCAATTATAAATTGCATGACTATTTGAGTATGTATGAGTATGTGTGCATGCATAAGACATGAAAAATGGATTGAAGATAATACTGATGATGTAATCAAGAAGTCTCAGTGATGAAATAAATCATTTTTAAATGATTACTTAAATGCCTCCCAAATAACGTGAAACACTTGCTGACGTGAGAGAACACATGGGCTTCTGAGCCTCATCTGCCCACAACCTAGAAGGAAGTCAAGAAGAGGCCTATCAAATTCTCTAATAGAAACATGACAAGTGTAAATTTTTTCTGATAGACCAATCATTTAATGATAAATTAAAAACAAATATATTATTATTTTTTAAAGGCTATAAAACTTGTATTTTGATTGAAAAAGTATACTTGCTATATCTCACTAGAGAATTTGATAACAAATATATAAGAAACTACACTTCAATTTTTTTTTAAATAATTGACATAAAATTATATAATTTCCTGTATTTAATTTTTTGTTCTCTAGTAATTTAATAGTTTTTGTTACTCAATTTGTTCTCGTATATATTTCTGTAACAATTTTTTCCAATAAAAAAAGAATTTCTATTGCTCCTCTTTTCCGGGTTCATGATAGACGTTAAGTGCTAAATCGAACTAGCTTGTCATTTTGCATCATTTTAACAAACATAATGTAGCAATATCAGGGGACAGTGCAAACACCTCCAAATTTCATAATCGCAGACGAAAAAACTTTGTGATAATATAAAATACAAATCGCCAATGATCATCCTGGTCTTCAAACTCTGCCCTAAAATTCGCTAGTCCCTCCTGAAGTTTGAATGCTCCAAACAATGAATGGAATATGAATTTAATGTACAAATCTCAAATCCCTATCTGACATTATTGCTGAATAATACTTCACAGAAGACTATAAAACATGAGATAGGGCTTATTTTTTGTGAGCGCTCATACAAGATTTATAGTGAAGGAGACATACGGGTGGGCATCAGAATCACCTGCCAGACCAGCCATCCCTCCAGCTTCATCCTCGGTCTTCCAGTATGCACTGCAGGCGAAATCAAAGGGACAATCCGAGCAGTTAGTACACACATGAGATAGTTTGGATACAAAGATGTGATGCATTAAACTCCAAATTAAGGTCATTGTGCATCAAAGTATGATAAGGAAGCAAGTTATAAACGAATCAGAATAAAATTTACTCCTTGCATCTGCCACTGCAATTTTTTGTATCATGAATGAGTTGTAACCAATACAGTGAGATAGTTTATCAAGAAAAATATCAATCATAGAATTAGTCTCCTCAACGAGTAGAAAACATAAAGCTTGTCTGTAGTTCATATGGAATTTAGAGAACTTTATAAAGGTTGCAAACAGATTTTAACTTTTTGGTTAACTAATACCTAATGATACATCATGTCTGGTGACTAATTTCTCAGTTGTAGATTCTAAAGGCTTTCTCAATTCTTGCATGTTTCTTGTGTACCCAATACACACACAAAAGAGAAAAGAAAAAATAAGGGAGTGGAGGGAGGGAGGGGAAGGGAACTAGGAACTAGTTCCCACAGGAACTTTCACAAAAAGAGCCCCATGGAATTGTGTTAGATGCTACAGTTCATCTATTTTATAGGCCATAAAGCATGCATATATTGAGATACATTGATAAGGATAAATAAGACTATTAGTTTGTTTTATTATTATTTTGGATAAGCAGAATTTTATTATTCTATTATAAATAAGAGTCTTAGTTAGACTAGGAGATTTAGTTATTATTTCGTCTTATAAATAAGAGATTATGTATTCCTTTTCTACATAAGAAATAAGAATATCTTCAGTAGTGTTTATTTGTTTTCTTCCTAGTTATATGCTTTCATGGTATTAGAGCGTAGAAAAGCATATTGTTAGTCGAGGAAAACTAGGCCATCATGGGCGAGCAGAGGCAACGATTCTAAAATATCTTTAGATACTTTAGTTCCTACCTCTACAATTGTCCCCATTACTACGTCTAATCACTCCCTCTCACTACATGTCACTTTGTTCAAAATAAATGGACGAAATTTTCTTCACTGGTCACATTCAATTGAAATTGTGGTTCGTGGAAAATGAAATTCGGGTACTTGGATGGCTCTATCAAGCAACCTGCCACTGATGATCCGTTGTTTGGTTCTTGGGACATCAACAACTGTATGATTATGTCGTGGCCTCTTCATGCAATGGAACCGTCCATTGCCAAGATTTAGCTCCTTACTGCCAAAACAATTTGGAATACGGTTCATATCACATATTCAGACCTTGAAGACTCCTCTCAAATGTTCTCCCTTCATGTGCATGCTCGTGACCTCCGTCAAGAAGGGAATACCGATACCCACTATTTTAACTCTTTGAAAAGATTGTGGCAAGAACTTGAACTGTTTAATCATCAACAATGGCATGATCCCACGAATGCTGAGATTTATCGGAAGATGCTTGCCAGGGAGCAAATATATGATTTCTTGGCCGGACTCGATACGACTCTTGATGATGTTAAAGGCCGTGTTCTAAGTCTTAAACCTCTCCCTGATATTGACGAATTTTCGCTGTAATATGGCAAGAAGAACACTGCAAGCACGTGATGTTAGGCTCTACTCCATCGCTCTCTTCTCCTACTGATTCTTCAGCCATGGCTACCTGTCAGAACACTAGGCATAGCAAACTGTGGTGTGAACATTGTCAGAAACCCAACCATACAAAAGCAACATGTTGGAAGATTCACGGCAAGCTTGTTGATTGGGTTCCTCACCATCTACGAAATTCTAATGACAAAACTCCATCGATTGCTGGAGTTCAGACAGTTCTCAACAAACTCAACTACAACATCCACCATTAATCAAGTTTTCTCAAAATCTCAACTTGATCAATTGAGTAAACTCCTTTCTAATAACTTGACCTCTAGTTCCTTGATGACAAATGGTATTGCAATTTCTTCCCTTTGCACAAATTTAATACAAGGTGAGTCTTGGATTATTGATTTAGGTGCGTCAAATCATATGTGGCCCTCGGAATTTTTTCAAATCTTACTCTCCATGCTCTAAAAATCGACTTATTCAAGTGGCTAATGGTACTTTTACCCCAGTTTCGAGTGTTGGGACTATCCTACTTAATTCAAATATTTCTCTTCCTAATGTTCTCCATATTCCAAACTTAGCCTGTAACTTGCTGTCCCTTAGCAAGATTACAAGAGATTTAAAATGTGTTGTCAAGTTCTCAAAAAATATGTGTGTTTTTTAGGACCAGACTTCAAGCCAGATGATTGGGAGTGCTAAAGAAGCATCTGGGCTATACTACTTTGTGGATATTTTACCTTCACACAAGAACTGCAATTTGGTTACTGGTCCTCCCTCTAAACACCAACAAGTCATGCTTCTCCATTATCGTCTTGGTCATCCCAGTTTTCGTATATGCGTCATCTCTTTCCCTCTATGTTTCATAGTAATGAATCCTTTTTTCATGAGATCTGTCAAGTGTTTTATGAGATCTGTCAAGTGCCTAAACATGCCAATGTTCCTTTTCCTATTTGCAATTAAAAGAATCTAGACCTTTTTCACTAATTCATAGTGATCTTTGGGATCTATCTCGTGAAACTTCAATTTCAAATGAAAGGTGGTTTATTTCTTTTATTGATAATCATACGAGAGTTTTTTGGGTATATCTTTTGCATGACAAATCAGAGGTTGCAAAAATTTTTGAAAATTTTCATACTATGATCAAAACCCAGTATAACTCTTAAATCCAAATCTTGCGAACTGATAATGGAACAAAATATTTCAACTCTTCCTTTGAAAATTTTCTCCTTAAAAATGGTATGCTTCAACAAAAGTTCTTGTGTCAACACCCCACAACAAAATGGTGTGTCTGAAAGAAAAAACCATCATCTTCTTGAAGTTGCTCATTCTTTATTATTCATGTATAATGTGCCAAAATGTTTCTGGAGTGATGCCCTGTTAACAGCTTCCTTTCTTATTAATAGGATGCCTTCTAGAGTACTTGGTTTCCAAAAAAAATTTCCAACTTCTCAAATTTTTTCTGAATTAGACAAGGATTTTTGGATGTACAGTTTTTGGCCCATAATCATGATATACATCGAAGTAAACTTGATCCAAGCTCATTTAAATGTGTTTTTCTTGGTTATTCAACATCTCAAAAAGGCTATAGATGTTACTCTCCTAAAAAACAAAAGGGTATTTTATCTCACGGGGATGTCACTTTCCTTGAACATCAACCATACTTTGCCAAAAATTTGTCTCAGGAAGAGAATCTAGATTATGATCCAAATTTTTGGGACAATAATTTCTTGGAAAAGACTCCAAATTCAGAATCAATCTTTAAGTCGTCTCAATCTTGTCAAAATTGGGAATCTTGTTGGTTAATGAACCCAGATCCACAACTTTCCTCTCAGTCACAGCCAAATACAATTGATTCTCAAATTTCTCCCTCACCTTTGTCATCCAAGGAGAATAACTCAACTCTGTCCAATCATCCTGTATCTTAACCAGTAAAATTTTTTCCTATAACTTACAATAGAAGGAAAAATATTCACAAAGAGGATAAACCAAAAGAAACTACATCTGCCCCTAGTCTGGAAACTGAATTATACTCAAATCAACTTGACATACCTATTGCATTAAGGAAGGGATCAAGGACCTATACACAACATCCAATATCAAACTTTATTGGATATGCACACTTATCCCAGTCTATGAAAACCTTTGTCACACAACTCTTAAGGCAGAACTACCAAAGTCAATAGATAAAGCTTTAAAAAAGGATGAATGGAGGAAAGCTGTTCTTGAGGAGATGCAGGCACTTGAAAAAAAAAAAATGGAACATGGGAAATCGTCTAGTAACCCAAAGAGAAAAAAATAGTAGGTTGCAAATGGGTATTTACAGTAAAACATAAAGCAGATGGTTCGATTGATCGTTACAAAGCCAGGTTAGTTGCAAAAGGATATACACAGACTTATGGCATCGATTATCAAGAAACATTTTCACTTGTTGCAAAGATTAATACTATTCGAGTTCTACTATCCCTAGCAGCTAATCTAGACTAGACTCTACAATAGTTGGATGTTAAAAATGCTTTTTTAATTGGAGAAATTGAGGAAGAAGTATACATGGATCTCCCACTGGGTTTTGATTTAGAAAACAAGAATGGGAAAGTTTGCCGACTTAAGAAGTCACTATATGGTTTAAAATAGTCACCTAAGGCCTGGTTTGGTCGCTTTACTAAGGCAATTCAGTGTCATGGATTCAAACAGGCTCACTCTGATCACACTCTATTTTTTAAATCACATAAAGGTAAAATAGCTATCTTGATTGTATATGTTGATGATATAATTCTGACTGGGGATGATGTAGTTGAGATAGATGTGGTTAAAATGAAATTATCAAAGGATTTTTTGATGAAAGATCTAGGAAACTTCAGATATTTCTTAGGCATGGGGGTAGCAAGAAGTAAAATGGGAATTTCAGTCTCTCAGAGAAAGTATGTACTTAGGAGACAGGTATGATGGGGTGTAAACCAGCAGAGACACCTTTGGATCCTAGTTGGAAGCTTGAAATTTGAGATGATGATTTACCAGTAGATAAAGCAAGATTTCAAAGGTTAGTAGGAAGATTAGTTTATCTAGCTCACACACGGCCAGACATTGCCTTTGCAGTAAGCCGTGTAAGTCAATTTATGCATTCTCCTTCGAAAAGCCACATGAATGCAGTATATCGCATCCTTAAATATTTAAAGGGTACTCCTGGAAAAGGCTTGTTCTTCAAAAAATCTACAGAAAGATATGTGGATGTGCTTGTTGATGCAGATTGGGTTGGTTCAAGTGTTGATAGAGAGTCTACTTCAAGTTATTGCTCTTTTGTATGGGGAAATCTGGTTACATGGAGGAGTAAAAAAAAAACCGTAGTAGCAAGGAGCAGTACAGAAGCAGAGTAAGATCTACAGCTCACAAAATTTGTGAAGCATTATGGTTAAAACTACTTTTAGAAGAATTGGAAGTAAAACTACAGACCCCTTTGCGGATTCATTGTGACAATAAGACTGCCATAGCAATTTCTCACAATCCTATACATCATGACAGGATTAAACATGAGGTGGATAGACATTTTATTAAAGAAAAAATTAACAAAGGAATTATAACAGTAACCTACATTCCTACTTCTCAGCAGACTGCAGATATCTTAACTAAGGCTTTATACAGACCTTTGTATGATCAGATGGTAGACAAGCTGGGCATGTACAACCTATACTATCCAGCTTGAGGGGGGGTATCAAGATATATTGATAAGGATAAATAGATAAGTCTATTAGTTTGTTTTATTATTATTTTGGATAAGTAGAATTTTATTATTCAATTTTATATAAGAAGTCTTAGTTAGACTACAACAACAACAACAACAATGCCTTATCCCACTAAGTGGGGTCGGCTACATGGATCGCACGACGCCATTGAGCTCTATCAATGACCTACTCTTTAGATATCTCATTTACTAAAAGGTCCCGTTCAATAATTTCTCTAAGTGTCTTTTTTGGTCTTCCTCGACCTTTTTTCAAAAAAAATAAATAAATAAATAAAAAATAAAAAAATAAAAAAAAACAGATTATGTATTCCTTTTCTACATAAGAAATAAGAATATTTTCAGCAGGGTTTATTTGTTTTCTTCCTAATTATATGCTTTCAATATATTAACTACTTGCCTGTTTGCAGTATCAGACAACCCTTCAAGGATAGAACGCACTTTCTTCTCACGTTTTGCAGATGGAGCTAAAACAGATGCCTGAAATCAAAATAAGACCCACCCAATGCTCAGAATTAGAGATTTGAGGGGGGGAAAAAAGAAAAAAAGCAAAGCTGTTAGGTCTATAAGTGTATATCTACCAAGAAAGATGGTGGCAGACCATATCTAAGAATGCTCTCAGCAAATACACGTACAGCACAAAAGTGCATCCAGGAGCTGAAAACCTTCAGAAAGTAAAAGTAGCAAGTGAAGAATTATACCATCTACAATAACAGGGCAGGCACCAATGATAAGAAACTTACTGATACATTTTATGACACAGCAGCAGCAAAAATTTCAAATCAACTACAGAAAAATTGAACTAAAAAATTGATGTTCACTTCATTATGCTGGTATCAAGTTGAGTGGCTTGTCCAGCAACAGACACATCAAGGCATATGAAATCCATTACGTAGGTAGTTTAGCTATTGGCAATACTTGTTACTATGATTAGTGGTTTCCCAAAACCACTTATAATTTTTGCTTTCATTATTCACAGGTATTTGTACAGACTTAATAAAATAATGAATAAAAGGATAGTACCTCTCCATAACTTGTATAACACCATTGCAACAGGGTTCCTCTCAAAGTTTCCTGATCTTGCATCAATTTCTCTAACTCCTGCTTCCGACTGTCATGTGTTTCAGGACTGTATTCAAAATCTCGAATCTGTATGCAATGACAAATGCAAAGTCATTGAGCATCTTTTACTAACTCAAAATTTGATATAGTACAACTTTTCATTAGGTGTTCAATGCATTCCTTCATTTGACAGATTTCCTAAATAAGTTTCGCAACAAAAATCAAACAGGATATGAATTTTACCAAGATAATAAAACTACAAAGGTATATGCAATTTATTAATAATACTTACTTGGAACCCTCTTTCACGTGCACTAGTTCTAAAATTGTCTGCAACACGACTGAAGAGTGTTACAGTATAAAGAGCATATTCATTATCCTCATACAACTTTTTGGAAGACCTGGGTACCTAAAAAGCTTATCTTAATCAGAAAAAGGAGTAAAGCAGCTCTATGGCCAAAATAAATTATACAGCAGCTCCATAAAAGAATTAAAACATGTTGGGAAATAATGCAGTTTCAAAATATTATTGAACTTTTACATCAGCCACAGGGAACTTTCAATTAACTAAGAGTGCAATATTCAAAATCACCATTTAATACAACTATCTCAAGGAAGTATAATGGAGATGTAAAGTAACTGACGTGCCCAGAATGAATTTTATTGATGTTCAGAAGACAATTACACCAGAATATAGGATACACAGTACTCTAGGCTTAATTCACTAGCTTTCAAGAGGTTAGTTCTCTCCCTAATACTCAAAGTCTCATTTCTCACACCTAAAACAACCTCTGACTTCTCTTTATAAACCCTTCCCAACATATGCAACAGAACCGGGTTAGTCACACTAGGTTAGTTATAATAACTAATTACTTCTTATTCCCCTTGTGCTTTCTGGTTTAGACTTTAACTTCCCTGCTCTCAGCCCCTTATTTCTTCTGTTGTAAAATTTCAATTTAGCATCAGATCCAACAAAGTAACATCAAATATTGAATACTTTGAGCAAACATTGTAACTTTACCACATAGCTTGTCAATGTTTCATAGCATGAGAGCCAATCCTTCTGTGAATACTTAGGAACAATCGCAAGGAGGGTCGTCAAGTGTTCTGAAGTTATAATATCCTCTGGTTTCACCAGGTTGGAAAGATCACGAACAGCTAAGCTGAAATCGGCAGAAGTTTGTCAGCTAAGCAAAAATTATAATAATATAACATCACAATTGAAAGCTGTGATCAGTCTTCAACATCACACCTTCCACTTTGCTTTCGGTTGATAGCATTTAGCTGACTGCGGACATTGTTATACTCAGCAACACGAACCTGACAGATAGAGGCAAAGATATTATGGCCCAAAGAACTAATTAAATCTACAGAGCATAAAGTAAGCAGAGATGTATTTCATTATTTTCCTCAGCAGAAAGTAACATTTAAACATTAATATATATATATATTAGGACATAATATATTTCTAAATTCTTTTCTTTTCTTTTAGAGTTATACATGTTGCTGTGTCTTAACAAAAATAATGAATTTTATGTAATTATGATTTCTTCTTGTTTAATTGTTTATCTAACCAGTTGAAAAAGTCAAACAGTGAGTTAATGGCCTTTCTAGTTCACCATTAAGCTGGCTTTTATATCACTACCATATTGTAGTTGCGTGAGGCCCTTCAACTCTCTTTTTCCTAATTGAACGTATATAGGAATAGGAAAAGAAAAATACCCCAGTCAAATATAAACAAGAGAGATGATGTCAAAGCAGTTACAAATTCATAAGCATATGGCATATTCCCAAAAAAATAAATAAATAAATAAAGCGCTACATTATAAAATGCCTACCCTGCATAGCAAGTAGCAATCATGTAACTAATCAAACAAAAAAGCTCATAGATATACAGGGACTAAGCATTTACAAGTAGCAGTTAGCCAAGAGGTAGACGAAGACTGCTAAACCATTACTTAAAACTATAAAAAAATGAGTGGTTTAACACTACAGAGACCATGAACAATACATGCCAATTATGAGCTACAATTGTGAATTATCATAAATATAACAGACAGATATAACTTTGCATTCTGAAATTCTCTGCCACATTCTGAAATACCAACTCTGCATTGTGAGCAGCAATCATGTAAGTTAATCACCCGAAAAGCTCATTGACATACAGGGATTAAGCATCCCTCAATAGCAGTCAGCCAAGAAGTAAAGCAAGACCACCTAATCATTAGTTAAAACACCACAAAGGAGTGACCTAGCAATACAGAGACTGTTAAGCATACATGCTAATTATGAGCTAAAAATTGTGAATTATAATAAGCTCAAAAGATACTGTAACTACAAAACGGAAAGAACATAAAAACCTTGAGGTCATCCTCAATCTTTGCCACCTGACCATGAATATCATCCACAATCTCCTTCAAAGGTGACATAGTCGGGTACTTAGCCTCATCCCAAACAAACCTTCCATCAAAAGGCAACTTCAGTTCACAACATAAAGATGACAGAAACAAGAACAGGTTCAATGATAAAGGTAATCAATCAATAGACCTGGTCAAGTACGAATCAACAGGCACCCCATCTACTGTCAGCCCACTGCTCATGACGCCGGAAACTCTCTCCAATTCCTCAATCTGTCGTCTGATCTTGTGTGACACTCCTTCCATGAAACTGTTTGACTGCAAACATATGTAGCTTTGCATTTTAACATCCACACAACTCATATAGGCATTTAGTTGCTACAAAACAACACATCAGAGAAATTGTACAGTCCACATAGATGCACTGAGGCAGCAAAATTATAAAACCAATCAACCAAGGATCTGCAAAATAGTACAACAAATTACTGAGCAATGTTGGTTCAAAATTATTCGAAATCCACCTTCACAAGATCATCGCTGAGAGAGAGGAGAGAATCTAGGGTTCCAACCCGGAGATTAGGTATATTGAACTGCAAATGAAAAATTAGCAAAATTAGAGGGAATTAAGCATAGGGACACCAGATCTTGGCAAAAAGAAGAAGAGAGTACTCTGTAAAGAGGAGTATCGAATGAATGCTTGGAGATCTGCTCCTGCAGTTGATTCCAAAGAGCAGATGCGGAATTTCGGACGGGGAGAGAGACTACCCAGTATCTGGTCGCCATTGGAGCTCTGGGGTGGACCTCTGATCACAGAGGGAAGGGAAGAGAGGAGAGAAGTGAACGGACTCTTGGTCCCCTAAGCTAAGAGGATGAAAAATATGCTCATTTTTGTACAGTACCTATATCAATCATACCATTAACCGTACATTAACCGTACTTTAGCATATTCTAGTTTCCAGCATTTGACAATGAGAGATAAGTTTTACCCCAAATAATATTCATAAATTTTGGAAAAAATAGTTATATGCATTCGAATACTTGCCGATGCACACTTAAAATGAGTGACGTCTGTTATATCTTACATGAATCAATAATCGAATCGTGATAGAACTGGTAGTATTTAAAAAATATTAAAAAATAAAATATATAATTAAAAATAACAAAACATTTCACATAATTAAAAATTTTGTGTTCTCTATTTTTTCTATAAAGTTTATCCACTTATTTTTCTATAATAAATCTTCGAGAGAATAATTTTTTTACTTTCTATAATATTTAAAAATGATGTTTCTTTCTCTTTCTTCTTAAAATTAAGTCTCCCTATGTGCCTTTTTTTTTAAGGCAATCCCTATGTCATTTATACCGTAACATAAGGTTTAGAGTTGAGCTTTAAAGTAGGACTATAGAAGGTCATCTCAATTCTCAATCCTCGAGCTTCATCTTTCACTATCATCCCAATGCCTCCAATTTCATTTTTTTTCCTTCTAATGCAACACGCTTCGTCTTTCTCCATCATTTTTTTCATCTGGAGCTTCACATTCTTTTTCCCGCGAGGCCTGGGTGTCCGGTGAGAAGATAATCGAGGAAGGCCCACCAAATCCACAGTGACTTTGGAGGGGGGCGACTAAACAAATTCTTTCTCTCTCTGTCCATATCATTCCCTCTCTCTCTCTCCCCTCAGCTTCTTTCTTCATCTTTTTCTTTGTCATTGAACCACGCCAAAAAAAAAAAGGAATTGGTGAAACCCGTAACCCGGCCAATCTTTTCATTTTTTGACAGGTTTGACTGATTTTTTTACTCTCTGGCTTTATGGCATATTCCGGACCAAACGAATGGCTGGTTCACCGATTTTTCGATCCGACAAGCTATTTTAGTCTGATTTTCTTAACAATGATTTAGATTATGATATACTTTTTAACCACTCTTTTAATGAATTTCATTTTTCTTTAACCGAAACTACATTATTTGTTCTTTTTGTAGTAAATATTTGTTGGATGATTATTTTTAAAATAAAAATATAAATATTTAATAGCAAAAGTGAACTGGTTGACTGACAAGAAATCGTTCTCAGTGGTATAACAAAATAGTGCCGATTGCCTAAGTGTCAAAATAAGTGATCTGGCTCAGAAATTCAACAAAGGTCAGCTATTCGATAGAGACGAATTTAACATAAGAGAGCAAGAAGGATGACGTCTCCGCGAAAACATTTATGTACATTTGTCAAAGTAAAGTTGTCGAAAACACACCATTCGACAAGAAAATTCAAACATGGACGATGAACATGTTGACTATAATTGTTAAAAAGATGAGGGTATGTCGATTGGACATAACTTGGTTGTTGAACATTGAAGGTAAAGGAAATTGAGAGATTAAAGCTGTCAAAGGCAGTTATTCCTTATGGCTAAGGCCGTTGTGTCGGACCATATAAACTGTCACTTACGTGGGTTTGGGTTGTTATGCCGATGCAATGTACATGTAAACCGTCACATATATGGCGATTAGATAGATTGGCAGTTACTTCAGTTATTTGCCTATAAATACTAAGTTAATTTGTTGTAAAAGGGGTTGGCAACTCTTGATTAAAAATCTTAATATCTCACTCGAGCAAATTAAAGGATCAACATCAAAGTATGTTTTCCACCTGACATTCCAGTCAATTTAATTCAAAGTCTTTTATCATTCCAGTCATTTAAACGCTTTCATTTATCTTCTAGTAATTTAATCACTTTCATTTAATTGCTTTCATTTACTTTATGCAATTTAATCGCTTTCCTTTAAACTTTCTGTACTTTAACTTTCAGCAATCTATTTTTAGTAATTTACCTTTTGCCACTTACATTCTGCACTTTATCCTTCTATCATTTACTTTCCTCCGTTTACCTTCTGCTATTACCTTTTTATGCACTTTACATTATGCAACTTACTTTCCTACAATTTTACCGTTTTTATTTAACTCCTGCAAAAAGATTATTTTTAGGCCTCATGCTCTTTCATGCAATGCTTATCGAATCACTCACATTCGACATGTTTGTCTTTTAAACGAGATTACTACATAACTTTTAAAACACAATCGCTTTTGATAGAATCAAGTATTTGTTATCGGACCTGGCCTTGACCAAAAATCCCCATTGACAAATTGACACACAAAAAATTTGTTGTCAGATTCTGGTTAGACCAAAAATCACCGTAAACAAATTGGCACGTCCAATGGGACGAGTTCAGAGTAACTCATTGAATGTATGCATTTGAGAAGTGGTAAACAAATACCCACACATAACTCTGAAATCATGAGTAACGCAAATGGTGCTAATCAAGTGACAAGTTATCTACAACTTTCGTAACCACAGAAAGTGTGCCAATAGTTACAACAACTACTAATCCTACAGACTTTGTGCCAAACATGTTCCTTTAGAGTATTAAAACAAGTGTCTGGATCAACACCATTGTCACCTGACAAGGTTTTCGCCTCAATATAGATTACCTCAATGGTATGTCCTTCATGTGATGACCCAAATCGGGATTGGAATTCAGTTAGCCAATCCCACATGTCAAATGACTCAAGGCTAAGCAATAAGTTCTGCATTAGCAAATACGATAGGAACCAGTACTCCCATTGTGTTTAGATAGAAAATACTGTATTTTGGACCTATGTTTCCAAATATGTCGAGAGACATGCCAAAGATGGTCATCACATCTGCTGTAAGTTCATTGGCTAACATTCGACAACAAATGGACTGTAATATCCTAGATTTTAAAATAGTACAGTGAACCTTCAGTTTAAAAAAAATTGAGGGATTAAAATTCTAAATCTTCATATATTGATGATAAATTTGCAATAGGAAAAATAAAATAATAATAGATTCTTGAGGACTTATATTTTTTTTATTAGTAAGAGAGTTAGTTTTAATGAAAGGGTGAGATAAGAAATGGTAAAAATAAATTTTTTAGAACTTTGAGTAAGATTAGGAATTTCTACAACTTTGAAGGACCCATATACAGACTTTGGCCGTGGGAGAAGGAGTGACAGAGAGTTAGTAAGAGAGAATCAGAAGCTACTAGGGTGGCCACGATGTGGCACCATCACCATCGTTGTCACCAAAAAGAGCCCCCATTTCCTCATTCTCCTCTTTTGAATTCCTCTGCCTTTCGAAGTGAAGAACAAACCTGTGAGTCTTACTTCTTTTCTTCATTTTTCTACAAGTGACCTGAGAGAGTGAGAGCTTAACAAAGAAACACAATAGGGCTGTTGCCAGGGAGAAATACCTCATTGGCGGTAAGATGGACAAACTGTAGGTAAGCAAACAGAATTGGTCTTTTCCTTCGAATCTTTCCCCTTTTTCGCACTAAAATGGTTATGGCTCAAAGGATGGGATATTTTCATCTTTAATCTGAAATTTTGGGTTGGCAGTAGGCACGTAACAAATAGGTCCTCTCAACACCATGTTGTTTCTCTCCAAGATGGGGGTGAATAAGCAAAAGACTAGGGAATTATTCTCGCAAATCAGAAATGGTGAGCTGAGGGAAATGAGACCATGGCAGAATTGAGTACAGGCCAAGAGGTAAGTATGACAGAACCACTTTTCTTTATTTCCTATATTCTAACATGATCATTGGGAAGTTGTTGTTGCTGAAGTTCTCCTTCTCGATTGGTAAAAGAAATGGCTTGCATATTAAATTTGAGTAACTAAAATGATGTTTAGAAGCAATACAATCTAAGTTAAACTATGAAGGGCAAAGGATACATTGAATTTCCTTTTCTATATAATTGCCATTGAAATTTGAGTATTTCAATTATTGATTTATTGTTGCTGTAAAATGAGGGAAAGAATTTAGCACTGAAAGGTTTGATGTAATGAGCTCATTCGGTGGGAATTTAAATATTGGTTGTGAAGAATATGGTTAAGGTTTAAAGAGAAAGGACTAAGAAAAAAGACAATGGAATTTAATGTCTGAATTACTTTTACTTTGTTTATAAGGAAATATGGGTGTTAGTGTCTTAGAATTCATTGCAAGGTGTGATTTTATGCTCTTGGGATCAAAGAAAATGGAAGGGAACTGAGAAACAAAGCTGTCACATTTCTGCAGAAATTTACTGATTTTCATTTACTGTTATAAAGTTTTGGGACTAATTGTGGCATTAAATGAGCTCCAATGATCATGAAATTTGGTATGCAACTAGAAATGATGTCCAAGAATATGCCTAAATTATTTCAAAATTTTCTGGGTTGGTTTGGTACCCCTAATGCACCTAAACAATAGCTGAAGTTTGAAGAATATGAAAACGAGACTGTTATAGCATGCTACTATTTTTGTGCTTTTTGGATAACCAAATCAATTCCTAAAATCACGAAATTTTTGTGAGAGATTCTTAATAGTGTCAATGTGATCTGGAAAGTTTGAAGCTCATTAGAATTGATTTACTTGGTCAAATAGGCATGGAAACAGCACTTGTTTAGTGCAGAGTAAAGTTTGGGTAGTTTAAAAAATTGGTTTGGTTTCGGTAGTTAAAGGCCTCGTTTTGATCTAAATTTTTATGGCACTTAGCTAAGGTATGAAAACAATGATCTATCAAATTTCATAGCAATTGGCTAAGGTTTGACAACCTAATTAAATAGAAAGACCGAACCTATGCAAAATTGGACAAATCTGACCTATAGTCACTAATGAGGTCTATAGAGGGGCCAAATGAGGGAGTTTCAGACTGAAATTTTTATCATAGCATGTTAACATATAAAGAAGGCTCTATACCAAGTTTCATGAATTTTGGAACTCCAAATTAGTACCATAAATTTTGTAAAGTTTAGTTCCTAATTTAGCAGAAAAACAGAACAATGTTAAATGCTTGGTGACTTAAATTTTAAAATGGTGTTGTTTCTTTGTTGACTTATTTCTAGGCCTCCTATGAGTTCTTTGGCACTCTTTTTTTGATTTATAATGGGAGCCTTGCTCGGATTCGAGGTGAGTGGGTCGACGCTTCCTATGGCTAAGTTTCCTTTATATGCCTCCTTGCGTCATAATGAAAACATATAGTGTATCTTAATGCGAAGGTACTGATGGTTAACTTATATATTGATTCATTATTATTTGACATTCACTTGCATAAGCTACATTCATGCTTGAATGTGCGAATTGATATATGTAAGGAAAAGTACATACTTATGTGTGATAACACCACAACTGGAAAAGTATAGATATGTTCGTGCCTTCACCATTGTTGTAACCATGAGAAAGTGTGTGTAAGTGGACATTCTTTTTTTTTTTTTGCTTAGATTGTGAATGAAGAAATGGGCACATATTCACATATATATAAAGCGATACTTTTATACATAGTATTATCAATTAATTTATATACGTATGTAAATATGTGTCAATCCTAATTAATTGTAGAAGAGTAAGCATGTACATTCAAGCACACTTTTTAGGGTTGAAGAATCGTGCTCCCAAACAATTTGGCATGGACATCTCTATACATAAACACCATCATATGAATGTTGAATAAATGACATACAAATGTTATTATGGATGAGATATGATCTAGAGGAAAAATTTTGTGAATAGTGGATGGTTGTGTACATGTTAATGAATGCGTTTAACAGTTAAAGTATGGAAAGTGATATGTGTTATGTTGTCATTAGATTTACAAATGATGATTGTGATAATATATGTGATTGGAATAAATGGAAAGTTTGAATAAATGGAAAGGCATGGTGGTGCACCTCATGGGATACTACATGAACCTATAAGGGTGGAGATTTATTTATGTAGCGATAAGGATAGATGCAGCTGGGGTCGCGGGCAATGATCCAAAGGTACCCTAGACGACCCGGTTGGTACGCGAAATTTTTGTAACTGATTGATTTGTTTGCAGTTATGAATTATTCTCAATTATATTATATTTTGATGTGATTGGTATTATAAATGATTAATAATACGTGTTATCATTATGATGCATTACAATTATTTTTGTCATAGTGTAGTATTGTCTCCTCACTGGGCATATTTTGCTTATACACTTCTCATTAACATTTTTTCAGAGTTGACATTCAAAGGTGAGTATTCATTCAGCGAGAAATGGATTCTCGGGCCAAGACCCCATTTGATTCTGGGGATGATTTAAATCTTGTCTTTGTATCTTTTGTTTAATGATTCAGAGTTGCTCCATGATCACATAGGTAGTCTATGGTTTGGATTATTGTGATAATGAGTGTATTGGTAAATGATGTACCTAAATGACCATATTGAAGAATATATATTTAATTTTAAACTGTTTATTTAATTTAGTTGTCATGGTGAAAATAAATATATGAAAAAGTGAATTTTCTTCAAATGATTACTTATTTCCATTTATCTATTTTTTGAGTTTGCATATGCTGGTTGAATGAGTTGAATTAGGTTCTCGAGGTGAGGTTGAGCTCATTCTCGTGCCAGTCATGTGTTCTAGGTAGGGACGTGACATGGACGAAAGCAATCACGATATGGTGGGTACGCTGACACAACAAATGGGTGTCGTATTGAAACCTTTGATGGAAAATACGAATAATGCATGTAATACGTTAGCATTACAAATGGGTAGACTAACTCAAGCCTTAGAGATTCTTGTGTCTGAAAATGTCTAACTAGAAAAGTGATTATGGCCCAAAATCAGGGCCAAAATCAACAAAATAACATAGTACAAGGGCAAGACCAACCTCAACTATAGTTGAGACATGATCAAGTACAAATGTTGCGTCGGAATGAGCCACAGGTGAATAATGCCGTAACAGAGTTCTGACAAAACCTCATGGGGAACCAAGTCGAACACAACGTGAACCAAGTTGTTGAACAAGTCCTTAATAGATTTGGTTTCAACGTAGGTTATACTAATCAGCCTTATTTTGCCTCAGTGTTCCCTAATTGGGTTTAGTAGGCAGAATTGCCTAGAGGAATGGTTAAGGTTCCTAAATTATCCAAGTTTGCTGGGGAAAGTGGTGAATCGACCATCGAACACATCGCACGGTACACCATCGAAATGGGAGATCTAGTGATAGATGAATGACTTAAAATGAGATTCTTTCTAAGTTCTCTCATGAAAAATGTCTTTTCTTGGTTCTCGACACTAAGACCAAATTCTATTCATTCATGGGCGCAGATGGAGAAAAGCTTCCATGACCAATTCTTCGAAGGGAATCTAAAAGTTGGTCTAACAGATTTATTTAATATTAAAAGATTATACAATAAATCTGTCGAGGATTATTTGGCAAGATTTAGGCAAATGAGGAGTAGGTGTTTTACTCCATTTCCCGAAGCTGAGATTATCAAAATAGCTATCAAGGGCCTAGATTATTATATCAAGAAAAAAGCTTGTCAACCAACATTTAGTTACCCTTGTGAAAATGGAGGGCAAAGTTTGACAGATAGAATAGTTGAAAGCTAAAAAATGCAAAAGCAAAAGAAATTCCTCAAGAGAGAAAAAGTAATCTATGTCGAAATGGAAGAGTCTGACGAAGAGGAAAAAAATGTTGATTATGACATAAATCTGGCAGAATTAAAAAATGAACCTCTCTATACTTGCCAGGCTATAAAGGCTATGAGGGCCAAAGAAAAGATGAGCTATGTCAATAGAAAAATATACACATTCGACATAACAAAAGTCGAATAAATTTTTGACGTTTTGTTAAAAGAAAAACAAATAAAATTATCGGATAATCATAGGCTGCTAAAGCCTGATGAAATTAAAGACTGAAAATATTGCAAATTTCATAATGTATTCGATTATGTGACTAACAAATGTGTACATTTCAAGGACTTGACTCAAAAAGCCTTGATAGAGGGAAGATTGAAGTTCACTGACAAAAAAAGCAAACATGAAGGTTGACACTGATCCCTTCCAAACAAATGTTGCAACTATTGACAACTAAGTTCCATTGAACATTGGCATGGTTGATGTGAAAAGAAAAGGAAAGAAGCATGTTGAAGTTGGCATAGTTGAAGTTCTATTGAACAATTGATTGAGATGGACACTGACCCTATGGCAGACCCATACAAAACATACCAAAAGTCTTATGAGACGTATGAAGAATTCATGACAAGAAAGAAAGATTCAATAGCAATCCAAATGTGCCCAAGATATGTCCATCTATATGATCTGGAAGCCATAGAAGCATGTCGGAAAGCAATGGTTGATACCCAGTTAATTAAGAATGAGAGACTTTGTAAGAGGAATTCTCAACAAAAACTATCCTATACAACAAGACCTCGGCCACATCATTTTGAGGGAGAAATCGCAAAGGCTCAAAAAATGATGCAACCAACACCGTAGACAATAAAGCTTTACACAAGTATCCTTCAGAAACTAGGGCAAAAGGGCACCAAAAGAAACTAGCTAGTCAGGTTGGTAGAAACTAAGAAGGCCAACTAGGATAAAGGCAAATAGGTCCATGGTAGAAGTCAAAGGGAAAGATTATAAAGACTGGACTAATAAAGAAATAAAAGCAATCTTGGAAGATCCAATAACTGATGTCGAACAAAAAAGAGAGACCTTAGCCAAGGTTAAACAAGGGGCTACTCGTCGATTTCAAACCCAAATGCCATATGTTTGA
Organism: Biancaea sappan; assembly: GCA_037074585.1. NCBI lineage: Eukaryota > Viridiplantae > Streptophyta > Magnoliopsida > Fabales > Fabaceae > Biancaea > Biancaea sappan. Next base: position 71,104,358 of record CM073492.1, on the reverse strand, counting down.
CATAGATTTGTCAGCCGACGAGATCATATATGCCCTTAACGATCTTAAAGATCCTTTGGATTTCAATGATAAAGAAGAATTTGACCTAGATTTTGATTTGGATAAGGATTTAGATGACATGATCATGACTATGGGAATAACTTTGATAGAAATAGGTTCTAATGTGGTCTAGTAGACAAGGATTATCTTAAACTTGGGCTATTCATGGATGAAGATAACTGGGACCCAGTCAAAGGAAAATTCAAAGACATCGGAAGAAAGAAGGATGCAGATGAGCGTCCTGTCAACATGAATCTCAACCTCATTTTGGTGATACCCCTAGAATATGGAGCTCATTATGAGATTTATGTGGCAGAAAATGAAGAGGACTTAGAAGATCTGTCGCAAGATTCGACAGCTTAGAGGACGACTTAGTTACAGGATTCGGTAATCTAGCCAAATTTGAAAAACCAACTAATATGTAAAAGGCACATCTATAGCCTTTACATATCATGGCCTCATTGAAAAGGAAGCCCACCAACAGAAATCTGTTGGATGGTGGAGCTGCCATTAATCTGATATCAAAAGCCACGTTCAAGAAGTTAAGGAAGGATGAGTCTGACTTAATCTAGACAGATATGGTTGTCACTAATTTTAGTGGCAAATCTACTCTGTCCAATGGAGTAGTGATGTTGAATATTTGTATCGGATCTGTTGAAAGATTGACTCTTTTTGTTGTAATCCCCTTAAAATCTAGTTATAACATACTATTGGGTAGAGATTGGATCCATGTTGTTAGAGCCATTCCATCAACTGTGCACCAATAATTGATGTTGTGGAACGATGAAGGACAAGTGGAAGTTATAGAAGCAGATGACAGTCCTTGTTACTTACAGTAACTTCTCGTCGACTTTAGAATATATGCTTCGAACGTCAAACCTGTAGCTATAGAAGATGGCACAATCAACAAGGAGGCTTTGGAGGCCTGTTTAATGGATCAATTTGGTGTCAAATTAATGGATAATGTCAACAAAAATTAGCCAAGTGCCAGCCATGAATCTTAAGACTCAATTGGATAGGTTATCAGCCTATCTGACTGACAAAGCAGTCAATACCACAGAAGGTATTTTATTGGACTGCATTATAGATGATGGCTCTTTAGGATTTGAGAAAGGGCTCGATGAATAGATAAATATCGAAACAGAAGATCCTTTGGAAGAGGTGAACTTGGGTACTGAAGAAAATAAAAAACCTATTTTTGTGAGTGCATTTCTGTCAAAGGAATTCAAAGAAGAATTTGTCATGCTAATTATAGAATAAAGAGATTGCTTCGCCTGGGATTACAACGAGATTCTTGGTTTGAGTAGAGACCTTGTCAAACACAGATTACCACTCAAAGAAGGATTTAGACTTGTCAAGAAGGCAAATAGCAGATTTACTCCTAAAGTGGTGCTGAAAATCAAAGAAAAGGTCAAATAGTTGCTAAAAGCTAAGTTCATCAGAATTATTAGGTATGTTGAATGGCTCTATAATGTAGTTCTAGTTATTCAGAAAAATGGCAAGTTAAGAGTATGCATAGATTTTAGAAAATTAAATCGATTTACTCTAAAGGATGAATATCCAATGCCCATAGCGGATATGTTAGTAGATGCCACATCTAGGCATGAAATTTTAAGTTGTATGGATGGTCAAGTAGGTTATAATCATATTTTTATGGCTAGGAGGATGTGTCAAAAACCGCTTTCAGATGTTCAGGAGCCATTGGGACATAGGAATGGGTTGTCATGCCTTTCGGTTTGAAGAATGCAAGGGCCACCTATCAAAGAACGATAAACACCATTTTCTATAATGTTATAAGGAAATTTATAGAGGTTTACATCAATGACATCATTATCAAGTCGGAAGATAAGCAAAATCACTTGACATATTTGATGCAGACTTTTGAAAGAATGCGGAAGCACGACCTTAAAATGAATTCAGAAAAATGTGCTTTTAGAGTGTCGGCGGCCAAATTTTTAGGATTCTTAGTCCATAAAAATGGTATGGAAATGATAAGAATAAGACTAGAACAGTTTTGGAAGCCACTGCACCGATGAATAAGTAGGAACTACAATCTTTCTTAGGAAAAGTGAACTTCTTAAGAAGGTTCATATCCAACTTGTCGAGTAGGACCAGAGTCTTTTTACCTTTGATCAAACTGAAAGCTAAGCAAGATTTCGTCTGGGAGCCTTATCACCAAGAGGTCTTTAATTAAGTCAAGCAATAGCTGAGAAATCCTCTGGTTATGATGTCACCAATACCACGTCAGCCATTGAAGTTATATATTTAAGCTTCTGAGGAAACTATAGGATGTTTACTGGCTCAAGATGATGAAAATAGTGTCAAAAGAGCCGTTTACTACCTTAGTCGAGTCTTAAACAATGCAGAGACAAGATATAGTGTAATTGAGAAATTATGTTTATCACTGCATTTTTCTTATACCAAGCTGAAATATTATATGATGCCTTGTAATATCTGTCATGTCAAAGACAGACATAATAAAATTTATGTTATCCAAACCTGCTCTTAATGGATATATCGGCAAATGGACTATTACATTATCAGAATTTTCTTTATAATATATTCTAGCAAAGGCCATCAAAGGCCAAGCATTGGAATATGAAGCCTTAATTGTTGGGTTAGAAATACTTTGTCAAATGAAAGAACAATGGTACACATACTTGGAGACTCCTGGTTAGTCGTCAAACAACTTACTCAATAATACAAATGTGTTAATCAAAATTTGATTAAGTATTGTGCTGTGGCAAGTAAGTTAATGAAAAAATTTGACAAAGTTATTGTTCAACACATCCCTAGGGAATCAAATGAAGAAGCTAATGATTTAGCCCAGATAACTTCTGAGTATATGGTTTCTTAGAAAGTTCTGTCAAATTTAATAGAAATTAGAGAACTCTTATACCCTTTGAAAAAAAGGGATGTATTACAAAATGACATTCATACAAGTAATGATTAGAGAAAAGCAATCATTGATTACTTAAAGAATCCAAGTTCTGACGCAAAACGGAAACTTAAATATAAATCATTAAATTTTGCAATGTCAGGTGGACAATTGTATAGAAAGACTATCAACGGATAGTTAGAAGAATGCTTGAGTGAGTCGGAGGCATATATTGCCTTGTCGGAAGTTCATGAAGGTATTTGTGGTGCTCACCAAGAAGGAGATAAAATGAAATGGATCCTTCGACGGTGAAGATATTACTGATTGAAACTAGTCAAGGATAGTATAATATTTACCACATCGTGTGAAGAGTGTCAAAGACATAGCCATCTATAAAACATCCTAGCTAGTGAATTGCATTAAATCATTAAACCATGACCATTTAAAGGATGGGCTTTGGACTTGATAGGCCAAATACATCCTCCTTCGTCAAAAGGACATAAATATATTTTAGTTGGGGTTGATTATTTTACCAAGTAGGTTGAAGCAATTGTGCTAAAAGATGTCACCCAACAAGTTGTGATCAATTTTATTGAAAGTCACATCATTTATAGATTTGAGATACCTCAAACTCTGACAACCGATCAAGGTACTATTTTTACTGGACAAGTTGTAGATTATACTGATACTAGAAAAATAAAATTAATTACGTCAACATTATGCATAGGCAAATGATCAAGTAGAAGCCATCAACAAAATACTTATAAGCTTGATTAAAAAACATGTTCGTCGTTAGCCTAGAAATTGACATAACACTCTTGATCAGCTTTTGTGGGTATATAGAGACTTGCCAAGAGAATCGACATGCAAATTACCGTATAAATTAGTTTATGGTCATGATGCCATTTTTCCTATCGAGATTAATCTCCAGTTAATTCATATTTAGAGACAAGATGAATCACCAGTTGAAAGTTATTGAGATTCAATGTTTGACGAATTAAACGAGTTGACTGACGAAAGATTAATTTCTTTAGAAAATTTAATTCGACAAAAAAGTGAATTGCTAAATTTTATGACCGTAGGCGATTTAGTATGAAAGCTAATTTTTCCTATTGAGAAACATTGTCGAGAATATGGCAAGGGATCGCCAAAATAGGAAGGACCATTTACGATTATGCAAGTATTTTCTGGTAATACCTATGCTCTCGATGAAGTTAACACTAGAATGAAAGTGAAATCAATTAATGGCAAATACCTAAAGCAATATAGGTTAACAATGTGTGAAGTAAAGATTGAATAAAGAATTTTTGTTGCATTAAGATTTGAACAAATATATCTCATTGTCGAATGCTATGTATATAAAAAAAACTTGTCGGATTAAAAGGATTGACAATACAAATCAAACAAATCTGTCAGATAGGCCTAATCGACACAACTACATTTGGCGTAGACATTCCCAGATAGAAGCTAATGTCTCTTTGTCTGTGTAGGTTGACAGATAGCTAGTCTTCAAAGACTTCATCTTTTTAGCAACAGCTTAGGTGTTAACCGCGACAGCTGTGGTACTTTCTATTATTTTTTCCCATTTTACCACATGTTTGGTCAGAGTATTGTCAAGTTTGTCTCTTAACGCTTCAGTTGTTGCCAATTCTTCTTTGGTTTTTTTTTATTTTTCCTTCTAACACGTTGAGGTATTCTCTAAACTGGTCAATATTGCCGTTAGAATTATACAACTTTCCTTTATTTTGGTGATCACTTCGTCTTGTCGATTTCTTTTAGCCTTCAAATCTTGTAATTGATCTAAAAGAATTTCTTTTTTTGACATCTCCTTGTGATAAGTAAAGATGACCTGATTGAAAGTAGGAGCTTTGTCAGGTAAATCGACAATAAAATCCTTAAAGGATGAGTAAAGGCTTTGACATGAGATAAGAAGCTGTGATCTGACCGATTCAAGTTCATTCAAGATGTCTTGAATTCTGCTTCTCAATGATTCATTAGAAGTAATGGCCTTTAAGGAGTAATGCTAGAAAAATTTCAACTCTTTTATTAGTTCTTCAACTTTCGGATCTATTGAAAATTCCTTTAGGACCAGAGAAGAAACCGACGGAGTTGGATCACCCGATAAGAGGTTGATCAATGCATCTATGTCTAGATCACCAGTACTTGGATGAGTAGGAGGTCCCACTTGTTCTATCAGGTGAATTAGACTGGAGACGGGAGACATACGAGAAACGTTAGTCATCAAAGCCTCTATGTCTATATTGCCCCTGATCACAAAAGGTAGATAGCTTTGTGAAGGCAAGTCGATAGTGGTGTAGCTTTGGTCAGATTGTTGAGAATTGGAAGACACTAGCTCTTGTCCATGTTCTTTAGGCGATGGAGATTGTTGAGGCAATGATTGAATAGCAATCAACTCCTCAGCAAGAAAAGCTTCAGTTGCTTCAATAGTATGCTCTCCTTGATGGGTTTTGACTGTCAGTAACATTATCGGAGCCTCAATTTGAGGAACTCCGATAGATGTTTCTATGATAGGAGCCTCGTCCTAATGTACTCTGACAAATTCTTCAACAATTAGGCTTAAAATCTCCTGACCCATATCTTGAGATAAAATCCATATTAGTTTCATCAAGGTGGAATACAACATTTTTGTCAAAGGATCATACTCCCAGTTAGCTTTGCAAGTCTGGTTCGTCGGATATAGAAGGTAGAGCCAAATGTCAGGAGTCGATTCTTTGTCTTATTAGAGGAAATGAAATGAGTATATTTTATTTATTTCGACAAACCATAACACTCAACAATTAAAAATTATACCTGAGACTTAACGGCTGGGTCAAAAATTACTAGGCCTTTAAGTGCTTTGGACTTCTTGGTAGCACGTTCAACTTCAGAAAAGACTATTTTTCTTTTCATCAACGCCTTTTCCTTTTCAGGCCTAGTAATTGTTTTGGATATGTCAGGTTAAGGAAACTCAGTAGCCAGACGGTCACTTGTTCCAATCGTCGATTAGCTACTCGGTTTAACCAATCTTCTCCTCTTCTAAAGAGATTGACAATCTTCTTCTTCCTCTTCTTTTGACTCAATGATGACCAATTGCTCTACTTGTCGTTTATATGTCAAAGGCTCTTTTAAGGGGAGCGCAGCAAACAAAATCACAAATATGAGTGGTTAGAAGTGATTATTGCCTTTGAACAAACAAGATTATATACCTTGGGGAAACTCAATGGCAATCGTCACGACATTAGATTTCTTAGAAGGAAGGGCAAACGACGAGCAAAAGTAGCTTCGTCATTCTTTGTTTGAAAAAGGTTTACAGAAGATAAACACTTTTTGACAAATTTGAAGTTACTTGTTCTCGTCGAATCCCCAGGAAATACATCAGCCAAACCAAAACGAGCACAAGGTAAGGGCATTGGGTCCAAAAAGGGAATTTTTAAATAAATTCTAGTGGAATGTCGACATCAAGAAATTCTAAATATTTAAACCTATGTCAAGCCCTGTGCTTTTGTTTTTGTTTGTTTATGATTTCTTCCTCATTCTGAACAATCCAATGGTTGTAGCGAGGATCCCATTTTATCTTGTAGAATTTTTTTAAGGCTCGAATTTCCTCCAAGTGCTCAGCTTTGGTTTTCAATGCCAGATTGCGTTCCCATACAGGAGAATCGATGTCAAAATAGGTTGTAATACTTTGGCGATATGATTGGTAGTATTTTGACCACCAATTGATAAAATATCTTGATACTTTTTGTGAACTCTTAAAAGGGATAAGCTTGAGGTCTTGTCGGTGTCGATCATTTTCTTTCATCAGCTCCCTAACATCATCTTCCTTGGAGATGTAAGCATTAACGAAATGGTCAATTGGTGCAGATGAGAGTAAGGAGCTGAAATAGAGTAACAAAGGCCCATCTGTTGAGTGACTGTATTGAGCAGGGAAATGTAAAAACTGGCATCTTCTATGTTAGGAGCCCCTCTAAAATGATCTGTCAACAGAGAAAATTCAACCAGACTGAGACTCCTTACTTGTCAGATGTAATTGGTTGAGTAAACTATCTCGGACCCTTTTGACGCTCAACAAAAGGGGCAAAATTTATTTTCGTTGAATCCCTAGCAATAAAATGAAAAATTTTGAAGAAGTGGAAAAAGTTTTATTTTTTGTCCTTGGTGAAGAAGTCATAAGCCAAATAGCAAAGCTTTGGCCCATATGAGCCAGACATGTATCTTGGCAATTCGTCACTCACATGCCTAATAGATAGGCATTACTCCAAAACTGCATTCAACTATAGCTGCAGCAGCTAGATGGGGCCTCCGACATTTTCTTTTTTCATCTGAGTCCTGATGTTGTCAACCATTTGGCTCATACATTGAAAGAGATTGGCAAGGAGCCATTGGTTCAGGGCAAGTCAAGCATCTTTATGGATAAGGTTGGCCAAGGGTTGAAGGGATTTGGCTACATTTACAGATTTGGAGCCAAATGCATAAGCTGACAACCAAAGTAAAAAGAAGGTGACATATTCTTCATCTGATATATCGAATGAACTTTTGTGGTGGAAATTCACAAAAGAGGAAAATGAGGTGTGTTTAGGAGAATAAACCTCTATAATTTGACAAGGTCGAAGGTATAGGTGAATGACCCTACTGTCTGACCCATCATGCCATATGAAAAATGGAAGTTGTTGGTAGTCTTATTCTAGAAAAAGACCGAAGCTCCCACCATAGCAAGGTCAATTTTGATGGTGTGTTAGGAGTGTTGGATGAAGTTGAAAATTCCCATCTTTTTCCAAAATTCTCCTTTCTAGGTTTGTAGTCTGTCGAGCCAAGCGTGATCAACCCGAGAAGGCGGTGTTCGAAACATCCTCTTGACCTTCTCAAAATAGTGAATGGGAATCATTGAACCCAAAGCAAGAATGCCTTTATCAAGGGTTTTGCAGGGGAACACCGATCAGAGGTTTGCTGGGAAGGTTTCTATAGTGAGCATAGGTCCTAGAAATGCAAAAGGGGGAGTAGAAGAGGATTCAGGAATAGGGGGATTACCTTTGATTTTTGCCACAATTCCGAACTATCCATGACTTGATCACGGATTACATTCTTGTTCTTTGAAATGGCGGACTGTTTGGTAGAAGAAGAGGCTCCAGCATCGATAGAAGATGCCATTGTTGAGAGTAACTTGGGGATGAAGGTTTTCAAAAGTTTTCAAAAGTTCAAAGAACAACGGCGTAAGGACGGTGCAAGTAGCGCAAACAATAGAGTAAGTGGCCTGACTACTAGGGTTTAGGGTTTTAAAGGCTTGAGGAACACGAAATGTTACAAAGGTAGTGACGACTTATGTGCCGAGGAAATAGCTGTCATACTAGAGATAATCATGATCCTGAGCAAAATCCCTAGAAATCCGGTGTCAGTTACGAAGCAATTTAAAATTTAATTCTCTCCATGTCCATCGAGAAGAAAATTTTAGGGCCATCTTTTGGATGATTATTTTTAAAATAAAATATAAATATTTGATAGTAAAAGTGAGCTGCTTGGCTGATAAGTAATCATCCTCAGTGGTACAACAAAATAGTGCCCATTGCCTAAGTGTTAAAATAAGTGATCTGGCTTAAAAATTCGACAAAGGTCAACTATTCGACAAAGACGAATTTGATAGAAGGCAACAAGAAGGATAGATGTCTCTGCAAAAACATTTATGTACATCTGTCAAAGTGAAGTTGTCGAAAGCACGCCATTTGACAAGCAAATTCAAACATGGTTGACGAACAAGTTGACTATAGTTGTCGAAAGATGAGGGTATGTCGATTGGACATAACTTGGTTGTTGAACATTGAAAGTAAGGAAAATTGTCAGATTAAAGCCGTAAAAAACAGTTATTCCTGATGGCTAAGGCAGTTGTGTCGAACCATATAAATTATCACTTATGTGGGTATAGGTAGTTATGCCGATGCAATGTAAATGTAAACCATCACGTACATGGCGATTAGATAGATAAACAGTTACTTTAGTCATTTGCCTATAAATACTAAGTTAATTGTTATAAAAGGAGGTTGGCAACTCTTGATTAAAAATCCTAACATCTCACTCGAGTAGATTGAAAGATCAACATCAAAGTATGCTTTCCACCTTATATTCTAGTCAATTTAATTCAAAATCTTTTATCGTTCCAGTCCTTTAAACGCTTTCATTTATTTTCTAGTAATTTAATCACTTTCATTTAATTTATTTCATTTACTTTATGCAATTTAATCACTTTCCTTTAAACTTTATGTACTTTAACTTTCAGCAATATATTTTTAGCAATTTACTTTCTGTCACTTACAGTCTACATTTTATCCTTCTTCCATTTACTTTCCACCGTTTACCTTCTACAGTTACCTTTTCGTGCACTTTACATAATGTAACTTACTTTCCTACAATTTTACCTTTTTTATTTAACTCCTACAAAAAGCTTATTTTCATGCCTCATGCTCTTTCATGACTACTTGTCGAATCACTTGCATTCGACACGTTTGTCTTTTAAACGAGATTACCGCATAACTTTGAAAACACAATCACTCTCAATAGAATCAAGTATTTGTTGTCGGACTTGACCTTGACCAAAAATCCCTGTTGACAATTTGACATACGGGAAATTTGTTGGCGGATTTTAGTTAGACCGAAATCACCATAAACAGTGTTAAAACATGAATCAATTTTTTTGCTATCATCGGTCCAGTGTAATAATTTAATTTTATATTCCACTATGAGACTTTGTTAAAATTTAGATTGAACTGAATAACAAAAGTATTGAGCTTATTGCACAAAATTCTCTTATACAATTAAAAAAAAATTGTTGGTCAAGTAATGTACTCAACAAGGCAATTTAAATTAGTGACTTGGCTTTTTATAAAAATTTGTTTTGTTTTTAACAAAACCTTTTTTAAAATACTACCCTGAAAGATAAATTAATGAGTTTGAACAACTTCTCAACTTTTTAAGATTTGAATTGAAAAACTTTCAAACTTAACTTCTTTTAGAAAGATAGATTGATTTTGAGCAACTATATGATTAGAAAGCTTTTACTTGTGAGACTTTTTAAAAATAAGTTGAGTTTCAAAGAGGCTCTTGAAAGTTGACTAGATGAAAAAGAGCAATTAAAAAGAAGACACAAAAATATATAGTGGTTTAGATACTTTTAGAAAACAGCTTCTACGTTCACTCTTCTTGCACATTGCAAGAGAATTATATGTATGGGAAAGATTAAAGAAAATCAATACAACAACAACCTCAAGTTTTAAGGATCAGCACTCTGCTTTTACAATTGCACTTCGCTATGTTTTCACAATATAGCAAACTTATAACATAATAAAACCTCACTGATCTTTTACAACCTCTCAACCTAAGAGGATTAATACCCTACTTTTATATCAGCACCCTATTATATTTTCACAAGATCTTAACAAACTTATAACCTGGTAGACCTTCACTAGTCTTTTACAACTTCTCAACCTAAAAGGATCAGCCTAACAACTTTTACACCAAACTCACACTAGGAACACTTCCTAGTAACAATAGCAAGTCCACTCATTGGACTTAAATGCAACAATGTATCAAGAAGATGGTTTGTTAATTATGTGTTGATGTTGAATTGTATGTATGTGTACCACGATCTAAAGGAGATCGTGAAGAGGCGGGTGACCAAGATTAGACCAGTTTGCACAAGGAGTTTAAGGGTCAATGAGAGTACCTTGTTCGAAGGAAGAAGGACATCCTTAGTTAGATAATGCAATGCTTATGGCCTTCTTGCTAGTATTTAGGGCACTATAGAGACCATGGCGACTGGTATTCAGGGCACCATGCAAATTATGATTGCAATGTTAGCTAGATAGAATGTTGGTATGGATCCTCTGGCAACCATGGCCCTTTTTCCTACCTAACTAGATTTAGTAATTTAGCCTGCACCTCTCCCTTAACCTAGGAAGGAACCATCATTAGTGAAGCTTCCAAAGTTCTTAAAACTTCGCCCCCTACATTCTCGAGCTCATAGGATCAGAAGGATCCTTGTAATATCTACTAGACTTTTACAATTTAAGGAAATTGTAGTATGAATGATCATTGAAAAATGGTAGGATTCTAATGGTTTCCTTGAAAATTCTTGTGAAATACCAATTCTTAGAAAAATAAGAAAATTATGGAGCATTTACAACATAAAAATTTTAAGCTAGATAAAGGATATTCAGTCAACTGGTCATCTTTTGTCTGTGGTGTCTTGAAGTCTCAGGCTACCGGTCAACTAATACAAGGTATCGATAGACTGGTAGGTCCTATACTCCATATTTTCACTTGTGCCAGTCAACTGATGATGCTTTATCATTTAGCTGGTAGCTTGCAAACTTCATTTTCTAGTTTTCTTTACTAGCTATTTTGCTGAAATATAACATATATACTTATTACAACATGACTATATCCTACAACAAAGTAATAATTATCTTAGTTCTAGTTTTCTTCTCAATATAGCTACAAACTTAGAGACACTTACATCAAACTTATAGGTTCTATACTCATAAGTCATATATTACAAACATAAATGGAAACATATGCAAGTCTCTAAAGTTCACATAAGAGGATATTTTTACTTGTGATATTTCACTAATTTACTGATTGACTATCTTGTTATCTTATATTAACCCATTCCTTTACTTTCTCTTACTATTCTATATAGGAGCTTCTCATGAAATCTTTATTGTTCTCTTTTTACTTTAGTGCCTAAAATGATTATTTAATATATAAAAGTGAGATATAAACATCCCAGTAGCTAGTTTAGTATAAAAAAACATTATAAGAACCATTTCAATTATAAAAGCAATCTAAATAAATATTTCTCATTTCCATGAACATAAACTATCATATAAGCATATGATTAAGGAATTCTCATTCTTGTGCATTATAGCTTCTAACTCTTTGTCATGAAAGTTATTCTACATCATATGAGGACTTTTACATCCTATGAGGAAAGTTCTACATCACATGAGGAATTTATTTGCATCCCATTAGGAAAAGTTCTAGTTCTATCATCCCATAAGGAATTAAGCTCTACCTTTCATGAGAAATCTTTTCTAAAACATTCATGGAAAACTTTAGCATAAAACTTGATATATCATACAAAAGCATGATAATCACATAAATAACTTGCTTTTATGAAAAACTAGCTACCTTTGATTCTTCCTAGAGCTAAAGCTTATGGATTCTCTTCTAGTTTCTCTCTTGGTCCTCTTGCTTCTCAAATTTCATACCACTTCTTCTTCTTTTCTCTTTGTTTTGTCTAAAACTTGCTATTCTATCAATTCTCAAGCTCTAAAACTTATTTAAACTAGAGGAATCAAGTGAGAAGGCTTACCTTTTGTATTTTCTTGCTAAATCCCCAACCAGGGATCTATTCTCTCCCTTCTTCTTCTTCTCCTTCATGTTCTCTCTCTCTTCTCTATTTTCTAATAATCAGTTTTCTCTCTCTCTTTTAGCTTCTAAAAGAATCTTTAGAGAGCTTTTTCATGTAAAATGCCTCTTTTACCCCTACTCCCTCATTTCTAAGCTTCTTTGGATATGTTAGGGGTATTTTAGTCAATTCTACACTAATTTTTCAGCCTTCCACCGACTTATTTCACACTCCAGAATGCTGGCAGTTGACTAATAGCTCTACGATAGTTGACTGATTGCTCTGATCTAGAAAATTGTCTTATAAAGTGTAATCAGTCGACTAATTCCCCTCCATTAGTTGACTGATTGTAGATATCAGAAATTTACTCTAATTTTAACTGATATCAATAGATTGATGGCTATAGGAAGTCAACTATTCCACCAAGAACTAAGTTTTTCTTCTATATCTAACTTAATTATCCTAGTTATTTTATGCCTTTCTTTTGTTACTTGCCTCTAGGCATCTAAAGACATAAGTAACTGGATTATAACATTACTCAAAGCTTAAATAAAGAAAATATGTGATGCTACAATCCTTAAGGGTTTTTAGATGAAATCAAGAAGATTCGATATGCCTTGGGATGTATGAACAACTGTATTGTAGAGTTAGCCTCCTTTCAGTTCAAGGGGAGGACCAATGATTGGTGGAGGACATGAGGGTCAGCCAATGAGAGCCATGTCAGCCATATGAGAAGAGTTTGAAGAAACTTTCATACATCGTTTCCTTTAAAAGAGTGTTCAAATAACCCGAGCTTGTGAATTTGAGCACTACAACAGGGCCCGAACATGAGTATTGATGAGTATGACATGTTATTAACAAGCCTAGCTCGGCATGCCCTTCATCTTATACCTGACGAATGACACATAATCAAGTGTTTCATCTTGGGGCTCAAAAAACCCTTCTATCAAGCGGTGTCCCCATAGATAGAGGTCTACCTCTCTTAGGCTATGGCAGTGAATGCCTCCCAGATTATGGAATATGGATAAAAGGAGAAGGGCGATATGATGAAGAGGCAGAGATGTGATCTTGATGGGAGATCATTCAGTTAAAGTGGGTGAGTGGAAGGATCTAAACCTCCTAGATGTAGTCAGTATTCATTTAGGCCACCTTCAATATTAGTATAATCATCAGCTAGTACCCGAGGCATAAACTAGAGAGTAAGGGAGGATAGACTAAAGTTCAACATGATTCATCTCAGGCAGGGCATGATAGGCCCAAGTGCTCCATGACATTTCATTCGGGGGTATACAAAGTAGGAAGCTCATATGTTACCAGTGTGGCCAGGTAGGCCACATAAGGAGGGAATGCTCTCAATTGCTAGGAGGATTAAGTCAAGGATCCTTCCACCCTTTGGCGCAACAATCTAAGGTAGCTCTTGTCTCCAAAGCTCTTTCATCATCTTCTAGGAAAGGGGGGCTGGTGGAGGGCTGAGCCATGGATTTAGAGGAAAAGGCCAATTAGTGGTTGGTAGAGGGTAGGCATACATGTACGCTCTCATTCATTAGGATGCATAGGCTTCAAATTATATGGTTATAGGTACTCTTTCAATGTATTCTCATAAAGTGTGTGTGTTGTTTGATCTGGCTTCAACATATTCTTATGTGTCTCCTATATTCACAAAGTGTTTTGATAGGAGCCTAATCTAACTAGAGAGACCCTTCCTTATGGCTACCCCAATGGGGGAGACATTATTTGTAAAGCATGGACATTGCACGTGTAAAGTGTCAGTAGGTGAGAAGGACACTTCAGCGGATTTGATGCTTTTAGAAATAATGGATTTTGACATCGTCTTGGGTATGGATTGGTTGGCGTCGTGCCATGCTAACCTTGAATGTCATGATAAAATTACAAAGTTTGGGATGTCGGGAGAGCCGACCTTTGCCTTCCAAGGTGACATAAGTAAAGCACCGAGTAACTTGCTTTCTATGATGAATGCTTGAAGTTTGTTGAGGAAAGAATGTCTCAAATACTTGGCATATGTCAAAAATATGGATAAGGAAATGGTAGACCTAAAATAAGTACCAATAGTACAAGAATTTGCTGATGTCTTTCTAAAAGAATTATTTAGTCTACCACCTGATAGGGAAATAGAGTTTAGTATTGATGTGGCTCCGGGTGTAAGAAAAAGGGGTTTTAGTCATGAAAAATCATCAAGAGCACCTTCTAAATGATGAAAGTAAAGAGAAACCCAAAACAAAAAATTAAATCGATAGCATCATCTTTGTTTTCCATGAATATTCCATAGAAGGTGTGAGCTATGAGAGAATCTCATTCTCTTTTAGATGATCCATGAATTCATTACTCATGTATTCGCCTCCTCGATCAGATCTCAAGGCTTTAATACATAAGTCGGTTTGTTTTTCTACGTCATTCTTATATTATTTGAAATTTTCAAAGGCTTTCAACTTGCACTTCACTAAGTACACATACTTAAATCTTGAGTAGTCATCTATAAAAAAAATAAAGAGTAACTACCCCTAGCATTTATGCTCATAGGTCCACACATATTGCGATGGACCAAATCAAGTTTACTTTGGGCTTTAACTTCACTTACCATAAACAGAGACCTAGTCATTTTATTCACAGGTTGGAAATTTTTCATAACCAAATAAGGGAAGGATCTTATCCTTGACCAACCTCTTTAGTCTTTCATCACTAGTATGACCAAGTTTTAAACATTACAAATAAGCTTGATTTGATTCATCTCTTTTTCATTTGAGACCAACATGTTCAGTATTAACATTTATAATGCCTCCTTCTTGTTCTAGAAGATAAAGTCCATTGCTACTTTTCCCGATACATTGTTTAAAGAGATAAAATGCCTTTTATTTTTGAATAAACATTCATAACTATCTTCATCAAGACATGAAATTGAAACAATGTTTCTCATAATAACCATAATATAGTAGCAGTCTTTAAGTTCTAGCAACTTATTACAAGGTAATCTCAACAAATATGATTTAATGGCTAAGGCAACAACATATCACCAGCCTTTAAGGAAACATCATCCTTATTGAGTTTCCTTATGTTCTGTATTCCCTACATTTTACAAATATGAAAACTACAACTGGTATCCAATACCTAAAAAGAAGCAGATTTAATTGACAAGTTAATCTCAATAAAGAATAAGCTTAACTGACATTCAATTACTTTATCCTTTAAGCTTGCAAAGTAGACCTTGTAATTCCTTTTCCAATGCCCCATCTTGCTGCAATGGTGGCACTTGTCCTTCTCTTGATCGTTGCCTTTCTTCTTCTCTAGTTCCTTCCTTTTCTTCTTGATCCTACCCTCTGGTTTGAAGGCTAAATTCTTTTTCTTTTTCCCTTTATTCCTTTTAGGGAACTTAAGTTTTCCTTCCATAACAAGAATTTGACCTTTCTCTTTCTGAATGCTAGTATCTGCCTCAATTAGTATATTAGGGAGTTCATGAAGTTCAACTTCCATCCTATTTATGTCAAAGGTCATGATGAAATAGGAGAATGAGCTCGGTAGGGATTGAAGAATTAAGTCAATAATTAGTTCTACCTCCATACAAAAACCAAGAGAGTCTAGACAGTCAATTAACCCTATCACTTTCAAGACATGAGCATTAATGGACTGACCTTTAGTCATCTTAGCTCCATATAGTTCCTTAGACAACATATATCTAGTTGTACTACTATGCTCCCCATACAACTCTTGTAAGTGAAGTAAAATATCTGAGGTGGTCGAGATATGTTCATGTTACCTTTTCAACTCATTTCTCATAAAAATAAAGAGAAGGCACTTAGCTTGTGCATCATCATGCTTCCATTTATCATATACAAGCCTTTTCCTCATCGAATGAGGTTTCAGTAGGCTGTTAAGGACAAAAGCATTCAAGAACATAAACGAGTTGTTGAATAGTGAGAACTATTCTCATATTCCACAACCAAACGGTGAAGCTCAGCCCAATCAACTTGTTTGCATTAAAAACTTTGGAAAACACATTGAAACTAGCCATGTTATTTGAAAATATCAAAAGATTAATTAGCCAAGTTATTTATCATCTACCACAAGATTTAGGTTTTTAAATCTAATGGAAACTTCAACTATTTATTTAAAATATGCATACTCTAACAATACATATTTAGGAAAAAGACTTTCTTTTCTAGTGGGGATTGGATTCCCATACTTATCCACTACAACCTCATATAATAATTTCTTGGCCATAAGGACTTTCAAGGATAGGTAACTCTTTACCAATTTGCATCTTATGCTCTTTCCAATCATCGTATTACCTCACATAATATTTTCTTGGATCTTATTTCTTAGTCAAGTCTAGACCCACCATTCAAGCAAGTATAGGCAATTAAACCAATGACTTTCTCACATAATAGTTTCTTGGAATCATTGGTTTCCTACCTCACAACATCATATGTTTCAAAGAAGACATTAAGTACTTCTTGTAATGCGAAGTCCCCCTTATCAGAGGGGATCCCTCGCATGACCAAGGAAGTCCATTATAACCTTCTAATGATGGCAAACCATGGGACCACATTCTTAATGTCTCCCATTACAACTTGATATTAAAGTTAGAGTTTTGTTAGAAGTAGCTTGGTTCAATTTTAATGTCTCATCTTAAATTTGCCTATGTTATCACATAACAAAATATCATCACATATATATACATATATATGCATCCACATACATCTATGCATAATAAAAAGAATAAAAGTTGACCGGTTATGGACATCTTAGGGTTGGTGCATCCAAATACACACAAGTAAATGATATGATGTGCTCATTTCCAAGCTTCCAAAGGATTGCCACTAACACACCTTCAATCTTCCACATGATCTTCTCCATGTCCAAAGATTATATTACATTGAAACACAAAGAAACCTTGCACATAAGTAAGGGGAAGTACATAAAGAGGGAAATAGAAATTTACAAAAAAGAGGAAGAGAGAGAGGTGAGGCATGCAAGTCCTATACTTGAAAACAACTCTTACACTACACTCTAAGTCCTTAACTAGCCACGTCAAGTAACCATCCTTTACACAAGGCATCACATAATAAAACACATATAATCACATAAACTTTGATCAAATAAACCAAAATCTTGATGACCATCATCAAGAAAGATGAAGAAAAAACTACTTTATCTAGTCTAGTGCCTTCTTAAGGCATTTCTTGTATTTTCCACTTGGACCTTCAAGAAAACTCTTTTCTCATCATGTCCCGACCTTTATAACACATTTTAAACATTTTAAACATTCATAATGGGCCAAAGAATATGCATATTTCAATAAATGCATCAAAATGTACTAATCATGAAAAAGCCAAAATAATAGTGTTGGTTCATCTCTTGAATCAATTTTGTATATCCTTCAAGATTCACTTGTAACTTGATATTAAATCCAAAAAGTTCATTTCAAAAACATCTTAACGTGTTATTAAATGATCCGAGAAGAAGAAAACTTGCAAGAAACTTGAAATTATGTAATGCCTGCCAATTTTGGAATCACGTAATTGGAGGTATTATCGTTGTTATAATGAAAATTTTCATTATTTTAATGGAATTATTTGGTTATTTTTAATTTTCATATTTAATTTATTCTTTTTGAATATTATTTATCGAAATGGAGATAAATGATTGGACGAGGTATTTTATGGCAGATGATATTTTAAGATTTAAGGAAAGAAGAGAGGAAGAGCAAATTTCGTGGAGATAGAGTTGAGAAATAAGGAGCAAAGGGAGAGTAATCATGAGGCATAAAGGAGGTTGAGTACCTATGAGGTCTAAAGAGGGACTAAAGTGAAATAAGGAACTAGGTGGCACTTAGGATATAGAAAATAACCAAATTGGGGAAATTATGAATTTGCCACTATCAAGGTTAACCAAGAGTTTCCTAGAGGCAATGTAGTAATTTCACCCTAGGTGGATATATATATATATATATGCACCCCTACGCCTTTTTCTTTGTTTCTCACTTTCCTCTTTCTCTCTCTTTTCTCTCCCTTCTCTCTTCCTTCTCTCCCTTCTCTCTTCCTTCTCTCTACCTTTCTACCCAAATCCTTATTGAGCTTTAGAGAACCTTTCTTCAGTGGTAGGGTGAGGCATTGGAGGCCAAACAACCTAGGGAAAGCAAGGAATCGAGGTAGGGATTCCAGTTTCCTAAACTTTTTCTCTATTTTCTAGTTTTAAGGGTATATAGGGTAAAATTGAGATTCTGGCTTTGTTTGTCGATGAAAATTGGGGATTTTGGTGTCTAAATACTCCTTAGACATCAAGGATGAGATTCCATGGAAGAAATCATGGAAAACAGTGAAGATTTGGCCAGATCTGAGCCAAATCCTTGAAGAAATCATGAAGTGTAAGTCGTGACGCCTCAGGCACCACCCATGAGTGAAAATGAAGGGTCTTGGCACCCCAGGCACCATGTGTGGAGCCTTAAGTGCCAAGCCCTTGATTTTAGGTAGAAATTTGGGCGTCTGGTGCCCAAGGCGCCATGTAGGGCGCCAGCCATACCCAGGGTCCTTTGGTCCATTTTCAAATGGCCATAACTCCTTCGTCCGAACTCCGTTTTTAGTAAACTTTATATCATTGGAAAGCTATTTGAGTTTAGTTTGTAATGGTATCAGATTTTTTTTTAAAAAAAATTCTTACTAGTTAAGAGTTATGACCAAAAGAATGACCAAAGGTCGGGATTAGTGGTAAGGATTTTCCTTGTTTTATTTAGTTATTGATTTGAATTGATTCCAAGTGACTTAGGAGCTTCTTTGGCTTTTCTCCTGGGACTTTTTATGTGGTAAACCTTATCGGCATCAAGGTGAGTGGATGACCTTGCCATTTAAATTTTTATTAAATTATTTGGCCAAGTCAATATAAATTTCATTTACACCATAATTAGTAATTCATCAATAAATTCCCTGGTTAGTGAAAATAACTAGATTGAGGAATTTCATAGAATGATTATGGGAATTATTTTGTGGGATTGAGGGTTTTATGCTTAATTGTATTTAAAGTGGTGAATTGGTATGGTATGTGTTGTAGGATGTTTGTGTGCAAAATGATTACATATCATCATTTACATATTCATACAATGAGAAGTGGAAAGTGTGGAAATAGAGTGGAAAGCTATCCATTCTGTAATACTGCTGAGTGGTGTCAATAGGTATGCATACGCATTGAGGCTAGTCTTCAATGTGGTATGGAAAAGAGAGGGATAAACATTGCATAATGCATTTGTCCACGTTGTGAGAGGGAACAGAGGGATGAACCTTTGAATAAACCCATTGAGGGTTGATCTTCAATGTGGTAAATGTGGAAAGGATGCAGAAAATGCATCATACATTACATAATGCAATTTGGAGTGGATGTTATTTACGCTTTTTGTGCGTTTGAGGATTATTTTATGAATTGTTTTGTGAGATTGTAGACTCGCACTAAATCACGGGTCTTGGTTGCGTGGTAAGGCACATTATATGTATTTTATATCATACTGATATGTGTTAGTGGCTTTTATTCTAATTATGGTAGTGAGGCTAGTATTTGCACTTGTGCTACGTTTTATTGTATAGTCATTTACTCATTAAGTTTTTGATAAGCTCACACTCTCTATTTCTATTTTTAGATTTAGTAGCTGAGGAGGATGGAAAACCGCTAGAGTTTAGCAGCTTGGAGACATACTCCATTTAGTCGAAGGGTTCTAAATGAACCAATTAGAAATGCTCTATAATCCTATAGGTCACCTAGGTCCTGCAAAGTTTTAGGGATATTATTTATTTGGCTGTAATTTGCTTTGCAAATTATGTAATTTACAATTTGCATAGTTGTGGATATTAGGGTTGATCAGGAAAAATATGGGCTACCACTGAGGTATACCCTACAATATATATATATTCATATGCCCATTTTCCGGGGCGTTACAAATTCATATCAATTATAACTATGCAACCGGCTAGAACTAGAATGTTCAAGAAAATCAAATTTTCATGTTTTTCTCCCAATAAACATGATTTTGACCAATTTTTTATGCAATTAAATATGTGAAAACACATAATTATTCATGAAAACAAAGTTGGCTTTGATACCATGAAAAGAAAAAAAGGGTTTTGGGCATAAAAATCATCAAGAACACCTTTTATAATGATGATAGTCAAAACAAAAAAATTTAATCGGTAGAATCATCTTTGTTTTCCATGAATATTCCATAGAAGGGTTAAGAAATCACTTGCTTGGTTAGAGACACCCTTGAAGCCTTAAAAGATAGCCGCTAATCATATTCAAGGCAAGGAGAGGGCTACACCTTCCAAGAAATGCACCAGTTCTCCAAGAACTTGCTCCAAAAGTTCACCAGTTACCAAAGTGCAACTTTTAATTGGTGAAAAGTGATGAGAATCACATTTCAATTAGTGGAATCCTCCAAGATGGCTGCATGAACATCCAAGAAAGTAAAAAAGATGGTGGTGGATGACAGCCAAGAAGAAAGGTAGAGAATCTTTGAAGGAGGAACACTTCCTTGTAAGTCTCAAATCTTTGAGATGAAAAAGGTTCAAGAGACTTGTGGAAATAGCACCAATGTCTTGCCTCTGAGTGACTAAGGCAAGAGCAAAAGGAGTGAGGAGAGACATCCTTAAAGACATCCCACAAAACATACTAAAGAGAGAGAGAAAGAGTAGGTATGAATGAGGGGTTGTGAGGAGAGATTATGGTGCTAGCCTATTCCCTTCACATGTCCTTATATAAAGGCACCTCACACATCTAATGGGCTTGTAGTTGGTGGCGCCTGGCCTACCTTTCATTGGGCCTCCGTATAATCTTAATGGCCTCTTTGTAATGTGTGACCCCTTAGTTCCAACTTAAGCTAGTAATCTGTTGTAACTATTACATAATAAAAAATTCCTTTTGATTTTAATTTAATTAAAACTCCTTCTAATTCCCAAATAGTATGATTCATAGGCCTATAGATTATGAGTGATATCTATCAATATATCATGACCCCTAGCATAAGGTGGATTTACTTGCAAATCCTTTGAAGCTAGTCAGATGTAAGTATAGCTCATCTATAATACTTGTCATATTTTCATGTATGTCTTTTTCACTATTATGTTCTATGTAGTTGTGCATGCCCATGTATGAACTATGTTGTGAAATTAAAGAAATTGTTGGATTGGTAATTATTGAATTTGTATGTATATTAGTGTGTGTACTTTTCTACTGGGCCTGTTATGTAGATGTGATGCCTTGAGGTTTCAATGGATGCTTGTTGGAATGTGGAATCTTTAAAAAGGACCAAAATGAATAAATATTGTATTTTGGGTTTTGATGTCAAAATGGTGGGAATTGTGATGAATTAGTTTGATGAGCTTGATATGGTGTGATGGTTGAAATGTGGTGTAAGAGTAGTGGTCAAATAAATTGTATTTAAAAGATTTCCTAAAATACCCTTAAGTCCATGGAACACCATCTTTAACTATGAAGGGAAAAATTGGAAAAAGGGAAATTATATTAGCCAAACCATTCTTCAGCAATCTATTCACACCACCTCAAGTCTTTCACTCGTGCATCATCCCTTTCATGCCACTCCCACCCTATTTCTTCTTCAAAACTCCATTTTCACTTATTCTTCAAGTTCTCATTGGCATTTCTCAGCAACAAAGCTTCACATTTGGCCAAGGATATCATATATATGGTAAGAATGTTAGGAGTTTTGACTTTCTTTAGATTTTTTTATGTGAAGGAACCTTAGTTGAACTCTTGCTTAAAATATGAATGTTTGAGGCCCTAAGATGCTTCTAAACTTCCTTCTTTACCTGTTGTTCAGTTATTGAAATGATGTAGATGACTTTGAAGTGATTTGAGGGGGGAGGTATCAAGTTTTTTTGGTTATGTAGTAGAAATGAGCAATTTTCCTACTTTGAATTCATGGTTTTGATTCAATCTTTTTAATGGACTTTTGAGGGGGTATGTTGAGTTAAGTGAGTTAAATTTAATGTGGGAAAGTTGGGAATTTAATGCCTAAAGGATTAGGTAGGTGAGGAGGAAGTTTAGGAAGAAAATATGGTTTATTTTTTACGTGACAACAGAGTTCACTACTGTCTACCACTGCTACAATAGAAAGAAATGAGGGTCTACAGTAGGCACTTGGCCATTGTAATGGGGGCTAAAGCCACTGTAGCGGCCAAGAACTGAATTGTTGTGCAAAAAACCTGCACTTTAGCTTGGAACCCAGGTAAGTTGTTAACCTTACTCCAGTATATTTTTCTTTAAGCATGTATGATCATGAAGGCATTTCATTTTACATAGCATATAAGAGAAGACTAGTGCTTAGTATATTTAACTTGTCTTCTTAAGCATGTGATCGTAGAGATAACATGATCAAGTAACCGAGACAAGCATGAATTATATCATAAGATTATAGAATGAAGGCATGACCTAGGAAGCTCAATTATGGTAAACATAAAGCGAGGGAATAGTAGAATAGAAAAACGATCTAGGACATGGAGTAAGTAATGCATGAGGTTAAGTAATGTTAGGGTTAGCTTAAGTTTTAAAATCCAAGGAGTAGCAAGTACCAAGTATGATGATCATAAGGTATTAAGATGACCCAGAATTAAGATTCGATGCATGATGGATAATTATGTTGTGTCCTATACACATCCTTACTAAATTATACATTTGCTAGCAACATCGTATAAATTTGAATGATCATGGCCTTGCTATTTAGTGGATTGAAAAAGTCTAAAAGGCTAGTTGAGACAAAGAGACCTTTGAGATTTAGTGAATCCTAGCCACCCAATGATTCTTTAACTTATAAAGACCTTTGAGGTTCGATGAGTCATAAAAGTCAAAATCTATTGATGCGTAGAGGCTATGAGGCTCAGTGAGTCACGGAGACCTAGATATGAAGGCTTGATGAACCTAAGCCATCACTGATGAGGGTTCATAGAGGCCTCGATATTAAAGTGATCTAGTTGTTTATTGCATTTGATTTTAACATATTGATGAGTTAAGAGTTTTATATGATAGTGTATGCATATAAATAAGCATCATAAAACTCTAGTCAAGATAAATATTGCCATGTGCTTATGATTTGTAAAGCATGATATTGTTTATTTATTGAGTAAGTTAACTACTTGTTGAGATGTTTTTCTCACTCTTCTTATGTTTACAATTTCAGATCCTACTTATACCAAGAAACATCTGCTTGAGGAGTAGTGGAGGTTTAAGGTCCCAACTCTTTTACTCTTGGGTTGGTGTTTTTGTTTTCATGCACTCTTTTTGGAAGTCTAGAAGTGCTTTGTAGCTTGGAAGGAAACCTAAGTTGTTTGGGAACAATTGTAGTAAAACATGTATACTTATGATGTAATGAAAGATGATGAATTTATCATTCTTTTGGCTCATATTTCTTGATATTCCCTAGATGTTCTATTTTGTTGGGAATGGTTAAAAACATGAAGATGACTCAACAAGTAACCAGATTATATTTTTTAGTAATTATTGACATGATATTATGTTATATGTAGCTTGTATGAGATTTGTGACTATGTATAAGTGATGATCAGGATGGGCTTATGATCATGGGTTAAACCATGTGTCATGCCAATCACGTGCCCAAATTAAGGTGTGACATCATCTTCCATTATGCGATGCTACTACATAGACCCAACCAGGCATGGATACATGTCAAACCCTTAGGTCTATGACATGCATGTTTTTTAGGATTAAGACTATCTAATGAGGAAATGAGAAAACCTTTGTTTTTTGGCCTTTTCCTCATGCTATGGCCACAAACTTGTCTAGTCTTGTTTTTACTATCTAAAGCATCTCACTCCTTCACTGAGAGTAATGGATCCCTAACAATGCACTTACATGTCTTCAGGCATGCAACATTATACCCACCATCTAGCTTTAGCTTGGGACTTGGTGGACCTATATCTTACTAGAGTCAAAGCATGATGCTAAGATACATAAGACATCAATGATCATTTAAGATCAAAGGAGGTTATACAACATCCAACCAAGACTGACTGTTGACATGTTAATGAAGAACCCTATTAGTCAATATTGTATGGGTGGATTCAATTGACTCATACTTGCTAGGAGCACTCATATGCTACCCTAGTGTAACCTACACCAATGTCATAGGGATATGTCATTCTATCCATATGAGGGGAGTAGCCATGCCATAACCTCAAATAGATCAAAGTTGTCCTGATTCCAATTAATCCCATGGTTAGGAATAATTCTAGACTCAAGGATCATGGAAGGTGTGGTCCCTTGAGATGATCACATCACCTCTCATCTTCTCTTACTCCAAAGTCTAAGAACAATACCTCATTGTAATATAATTGTAGATAGAATGCCATGCATTTTATTGATAACAAACAATTGTACAATATTAGATGATTGCTTTTAGTGCATACATTCCAACAAAGGTGCAGTTATTGAGCTTTCTAAAGCTGAAGCCATCGGTGTTTCCAAGGGAAGACATAAATGAAGACCTCCAATGGTTCTTGGACGGATAAAAAAAAAAGGCCTACATGGCCTTGGGTTGTTCAAGCACGAGGAAGGTAGAGTTAGTGTCTTATTTACTTCAAGGAAAAGTTGATGAATGATGGACAATGTGGAAAGGTGGTTGTTCTCTTAGTACCCCACCGGTGATGTGCAAGAAGTTTAGATAGGCTTTGATGGAACGTTTCATTCCCAGGAGCATGTGGATCAAAAGGGCTCGAGAGTTTGAGGACCTAAAATAGGGGTCTATGAAAATTGATGAGTATGATACTAAATTCATACGGTTGTCAGATACACTCCGCATCTAGTCCAAATGAGAAGTAGAAAATTGGAAGATTCATCATGGGACTCTGTTGCCCCTTATATTAATTGGTGGCAATCCAAATAGAGATATTGTTGGATTTTAGAGATCATAGAAGAGAAAAGCGATAAATATACACGTAGTGGAATATAAAACTTTTTATAAAACCCATTCACCAATGGATCAACCTATATTATCATTACATTAACCAAGCAATCAAGTGTTAAGTTCTTAACTTAGCACTATTTTGGTGCAATTTACCTTTTCTTTTGACATCTATCTTGCTCATACACTCAATTCTTAATCCATGTTTGAGTAATTTATATGAGTTTAGGATTTTTTTCCTTAGAGACTTTGTTTATTGAGTGATGTCACGATCATATACCTCTAGTCTTTTATGATTTATTGTTTTTTTATGTAGGTTAAGTTGGTGAGAAGTTGTGCAAGAAGATGGACCCTGTCAGAGGAAGAATTGGCTTTCTGTCTCCCACAACTATAGTGGTGGATACTAGAACTAAGGATTTTTAGGTCCTTTTCTTTGCTAGCCACAGCTATAGCAGTGGCTCCTAGAACTGATGAATTTGAAACCTTAAACTTTGCCTTCCACCACTATAGTGGTGGGTCGCGTTTTCTACACTTTTTCTATTGGTTTAAATAGTGATAGAAAGATTTTTTAGGGTACTCTGAGCTCGAGATAGAAGGAAGGGTGCTATTTTCTGCTGACGGAAGAGGAAGAATCCATTTCCCAAGCTTTCCAAGCCCGATTCTTGCTAACTCAACCTCGATTTCATGAAGTTTTATAGTTTTTCAACTATTTTCTGTAGTTCTAGGGCTATGAATAACTAATTTTCCTATTTTAGGGTTACTATGAACCTAATCTCTAATTAGGAGTTGTTTCCTCTCTAAACTTGTGATTTCTATTCAATAATTACATTTATATCATTCATCTATATTGTGCTTCTTGTAAATTTGATATCTTTACTACTTGGTAGTTACTTTCATCGAACTTTGGTAAGGGACATGTTTGTAGAACATTGAGTGAATAGGGCGAATGGTTGAACCTTAGGGGTTTTTACTTGTTAATTAATAGGAATATTAGTTAACCTTGTTTAATCCAATTAGGTTAATGCTTATCAAGCTTAACTTACATGAGGAATTGTGTTAGAGTTGAGTAGCTTAATTTAGGTTCGGGAGAATCATTTTAAGCCATTAGAAAACCTAAGATTAAAGTGTATAATTGAATAGAATCACAAGTGTTAGAGAGAGTTAGGAAGAGGAGGATTAGTGATCCTAGGCTTTTTTTCTGAATTAATTTAATCTGAATTTGTGTGCTTGTTGTTGATATTTTGCGAAAAATATAAAAATATTTTGTTACTTGAACTTATTCCTTAAGTTCTTAATTTAGAGCTATCCAAAATTTGTCATCTAACTAATACACATAGTTTTCTTGGGTAATTAGTGAGTTAGTCCTCGTGGGAATGATATCTTACTCATATTTTCACTGTATTACTTGTGTGGCTGGTACACTTGTCAAATCACAACATCAAGATGAAGAGAAATACCTCTTGTAGCATAGTAATCTCTCTAAGCCAAAGAAATACCTCTTGTAGCGCAGTAATCTCTCCAAGCCAAAGTAAGTATCTAAAGTGGGATACCTGTAATAGTATTCCACGTGAAAATATGCTAAGGAAAAACCTCTTCAGGTATTGGGATTCCTTCTAGTTCTTGTGCTAGCAAGCATGAAGAAGCTATGGATAAAACCCTCTTGGATGAAGGAGAAGAAAAGAAAAGTGTTTCCTAAACAAGATTCTCGACAATTAAGAGGGAGAGTATATCATGTGGCTTTCACTATCACTCTTAAAGTGATAAAGTGATAGAGGTACTATCTCAAACCTTAAAGCCCTAATTCCCTTAATGGGTGCCATTCCCTTATTAGGCTTCTTAAGGTGCCACTTTAAGAAGCCCATTCTCTTTAAGAGAGTGGGGTGGCCAAGAGGTTCTCATTTAGGCTTTTCCTTGTTTGGGTAAGAATAAAAACATATTCCTATTACTTTTATTATCTTATCTCCTTTTAATTAATTATCTAATTTAGGATCAAATCCTCAAACCCGTTTCATATTCCTAGTGAATTTCTATGTGTGTGACCAATTAGATTTTCAGTTATGCTGGCTATTCACAATCAACACTTGATTGTAAATAGATCACGAGTGGTATCTAGTAACATATTGCAACCCCCAATTGATAGAAAAGTCAGTTGTTTGACTTTAAACCTTTATGCAATTAAAGAGTGTCTATGCAATGTGTCCTTTCACCATCTTATGCCCACTTGGTTTAGAGTATGACCTATGTGTCAACTCCCACTAAACTTGATTACATCACTTCTAGCCCAAGTAGTTAGTTTCTTATCTTGTGGGATCAATCATCTTAAACTATGTCACTGAAGACCATCTCCTTGACAAGTTTGCTTTGGCCAAAGACTTCTTAGTAATTATCCCAATAAGTGGCCATAGGTATACATCCTTCTATTAGGAGTGGTAAATCCTCCGTTAACTACTCAAATATCTTTAAATACTTCATGTTGTGCCCAATCACCATCCTAAGAGAGACCTATGTTAGGTAACAAGGAATGAAATCAAAACATAAAATTCATATCCAAGATAACTTAAGTTCCTCAAGTCCAAGGATACTTGCACTGTTAGCTGCTATGAGACATATCATTAACATTGAATAGGTATCCATGTAATGTCTTATATAGGTCATCTAATGTACTTGTTACCCTTAACAAGCAATCACATGTTTGCTCAAAACATCTCATGCTTACAGCTTATAAGGACAGTTACTTGATCAAATCAATAAGTATAACATGTGCTAGTCTATCCAGATCACTGATGTCCAGTCTCAGGTGATCCTATGACTAGAGATAGTTTAGATGTTAGAAAGGTACTTTAAAGGCAATCACCTTCAGCATCAGACGTGCAAACTCAATTATTAATTCAAAAAGGTTTTCTTCATTATTTAAGTTTATATTCATAAACTCAAGATTAGATCGTAATATAAGTAATGAAGTCCTTGACAAAGAACTTAGCGTGAAGGAAATTATGATGGTGATCATAATGTAAGATTCCTATCATGTATAATTATGCATGTATCTAAACTATCCTTAGTCATAGGATCACTTGAGACTGGACATCAGTGATTCAGATAGAGCATCACATGTTATGCTTCTTGATTTGATTAAGCAGCTGTCCTCATAAGCTATAAGCATGAGATATTTTGAGTAAACATGTGAATGCTTGTTAAGAGTAACAAGTACATTGGATGACCTGTATGAGACATCATATGGATAACTATTTAAATGTTAGTGATAGGTCTCATGGCAGCTAACAGTGTAAATATCATTGGACTTGAAGAACTCAAGTTATCTAGGATATGAATCCTATGTATTGGCTCCATTCCTTGTTACCCATCATGGTTCGCTCTTTGAGTAGTCAACAGACAATTCACCACTCTTGATAGAAGGAAGTATACCTATGGCCACTTGTCAGGATAATCGCTAAGAAGTCTTTGGCCAAAGTAGACTTGTCATGGAGATGGTCTTTAGTGACATAGTTTAAAGTGATTAATCCCACAATACAAGAAATTGACTACTTGGGCTGAATGTGATGTAATCAAGTCTAATAGAAGTTGACACATAGGTCATACTTTAAACCAAGTGGGCATAATATGGTGAAAGGACACATTGCATAGACACTCTTTAACTGCAAAAAGGTTTAAAGTTAAACAACTGACTTTTCGGTTAATTGGGAGTCACAATATGTTATTAGATACAGCTCATAATCTATTTACAATCAAGTGTTGATTATGAATGGCCAACATAGCCAGAAATCTAATGGGTAACATGTATAGAAATTCACTAGGAATATGAAACAGACTTGAGTATTTGATCCTAAATTGGAGAATTAATTAAAAGAAGATAAAAGAATAAAAGGAACATGTAATATGTTCCTATTCCTACCCAAAAAAGAAAAAGCCCAAATGAGAACCTCTTGGCCGTGCCCTCACTCAAAGAGATTGGGCTTCTTAAGGTGGAACCTTAAGAAACCCAATAAGGGAATTGCGCCTATTAAGGGAATTAAGGCTCTAAGGTTTGAGGTAGCACCTATCACTTTAAGAGTGATGGTGAAAGCCACACAATATACTCTCTATCTCAATTGTTGAGAATCTTATTTAGGAAACACTCTTGTTTTCTTCTCCTTCATCCAAGAGGGTTTTCTCTATAGCTTCTTCGTGCTGGCTAGAACAAGAACGAGAAGGAACCCCATTACCTAAAAAGATTTTTCCTTAGCGTATTTTGCATGGAGTACCATTAGAGATATCCTATTTTGGATACTTGCTTTGGCTTAGAGAGGTTGCTGCACTACAACAGGTATTTCTCTTTGTCTTGATTCCTTGGTTAATGAAATGGTAATATAGGTTGATCCTTTGGTGAATGGGTTTTAGAGAAAACATTTTAAATTCTGTTGCATTCTATGATCTCTAAAATTCTACTGTGGCATCAGAGGCAGGTTATAGTTACCATTACTTTAAAAAGAAGAATGTATGAGTATAATAAAAATCGGCATGTTTGGGTTTTATGTTTTTGAAATATGGTTATGGCATGATACTTGTTTCTTTCTTTTTAAAAAAATTTTGTATGAAAGAGCATGAGAAGTTCTTATGAATTTTGTTGAGAAAAATGTTTTGAATTTCTCTTTGTTGAAGAACATATTTTGACGCCAAACATGAACATTTTTAAAAGAAAAATATTTTTGTTTTCATCAAAAAGTTTTTTGAAAGAAAAATTGTTTGATCCATAAACCTTATTTTTTTTCTCTTTTAGTAGATGTTTGTTTTGGTGTGAAAAAAGAAATTGAATTCAAGACTGAAATAGGTTAAAATTATTTTGATTGATTTAGATCTTGATTAGTTCCTAATGTGATCTAGGAAACAAAATAATTAGATTTATTGATTCAAGGTATGATTATTTTCCTAATTTGATTAGGAAATAAATTAATTAAATTGATTGATTGATTTAAGAGAAATCAATGGAATAATGAATCTTAATCAATATAAAATCAATTAATTTGATAGTCAAATAAATTGATTAGGTTCGATCAAGATTAGTTTTCTAATATGATTTAGGAAAAAATTTAATTAACTGATTAGATTGTATCTTGATTGATTTTCTAATGTAATTTCGGAAATAAATCAATTATTTAATTATTTTAAATATTGATTATTTTCTTATCTTAAATTAGGAAACAAACTTTTTAGCATTAACTAGAATCTTTATTATTTTCCTAATTTAAATAAGGAAACAAATCAATTTGGAATTGAATTGAGATTTATTTATTTTTCCTAATTAGATTAGGAAACTAGAATTAAAGGGTTTTTAATTCTAAACAAGGAAAAAAGTAATTTTTAATTGAGATTAAAATGAAAGTAGAAATAATTCATGTGATGAAATTATTCTAACACCATATAGTCCTTAAATTTCGACTTCCGTTATACATTTATTTTGATAGACAATGTATGATAGGATGTATGTATGGCATAATGGCTAATTATGGACTTTTACCAGGTATGAATTGTTCATGCATGTTTTTAAATTATGGTTTTGGTAAATAGGGTCTGTGTACCCTTCTTCTCTCTATTTCTCTATTGTACTTCTCTTTTCACCTGACTCCCATCAAACGTAACTTGAGGTTTCTCATTAAACAATGTAATTAGATTACATAAGGTTAGTATAGGAACATGATGTACGAAAGAAACCATGGAGATGAAGCTGAGGCCATATGAAGAGTAGAAATAGAATTTCTGTCTTCAATGTAAAATCATGCATATAATTAGGTTGACCTAGTCATTTCTTTGGGCTCAAAGAGTTGACTATAGATTAGTCCATAACCACGCCATATAGTTTACAATCTATATATACGTAATGAGATCATACATATAATGCATGTCTAATTCAAAATCTAATGAGACTAATTAAGAAAACTCTCTTCCATTAATATGGGGTGAACCATAGATCTTCTAAAGCTTGGGTTATTGGACTCTTTTCGAGCTTGGCTTTAAGTTGAACATGTTTAAACCATTGAGATATAATCTTATGATTAATGGGCTGGCTTTAACTAGAAGCATTGATTTGTGAGACTTTCTCCAAGGTCATTGTGGACAGCGACTAAGTTGGGCTATATACATATGATGTGTATGAGTCAAGAGTTGATAAGTCCAATGATTATTACATACATCAGCAGTTGATAGAACTACTCGATGGTTGCATACATGATACAATTGGTATGAGATACCTACCATTTGATCCAATATGACTTGTTAAACTCTCTCCAAAGTCATTCAAGGTGAGTTTTGGACATCGAACCCACTAGGAGAACTTTCAACGGGTTCTCTCATATCCAAAATGGGGTTTTTGTTTTTGTTTTGGTTTCGTAATAAAATAGTGGGAGTAATAATGCGTTATATTAAAAAATCGTATATCATGCATTCATTTACATACTTTAACATGCTCATGTTTTTGCATCTAGGTTGATAGAATCATGACATTCACTGTGAATTTGAGATCAATTCTTGAGTCAAATAAGTTGACTGGGGCAAATTTCTTGGATTGGCTAAGAAATTTAAGAATCGTTCTCAAAGTTGACCGTATAGCCTATGTTCTTGATAAGGCACTCCCTAAATTCCCTACTGATGATGCTGATGAGGACCAAGTGTTGGCCTATAAAAGGCGCATAAGTGATGATGAGCTAGCAACATTTATCATGTTGGCCTCTATGACACCCGAGCTTTAGAAGCAGAACAAGGCCATGGACACATGTACCATGATCTTCCTATAAGGGAACTGTTTGATGAGTAAGCGAGAACCGAAAGGTTCAATGTCTCACATTCACTTTTTTGTTCCAAGATGCAAGAAGGGGCATCTATAGTGCAACACGTACTTAAGATGAATGGCTACATTGAAAGGTTAGTAGCGCTAGGTTTCATGATGGATCATGAATTAAGTGTTGACTTAATTCTCCAGAGTTTACCTGATAATTACACATTGTTCGTAATGAACTATCAGATGAATCAGAACTCATTGACTACTAGACCTGATCAACATACTCAAGGCAACTGAGCCTTCTATCAAGAAAGAGAAGAAGGTTGTGATACTAGTGGATTCTTCTAAGATTAAAGGGAAAAGTTCCAAGTTGAAAAAATTCATTAAGGCTAAGGAAGGTATTAAGAAAAAGAAGGCTAAGAAGGCTGAGAAAGCTGCAATCAAAAGGACTTGCTTCCATTATGGCAAAGACAGCCTTTGGAAGAAGAACTGCAAGACCTATCTGGAGTCCCTGAAGAAGACAAAGGCATCCGATGCCGAAACTACTTCAGGTATTTTTGTTATTAAGATAAATACTATTTCTAGTAAAACTTGGATATTAGATACTAGTTGTGGCTCACACATATGTAATGATATGCAGGGCAAAAAGAACAATAAATAGTTGACCAGAGGAGAGGCGGACCTATAAGTCAGAAATGGAGTAATATTGTTCATTAGCTGTAGTAACTTATGTATTGCCTTTACCTAGTGATTTAAGTTTAGAATTAGACAACTGTTATTTCGTTTCCTCCTTGATTAAAAACATTGTTTCAATTTTGAGTTTGAGTAAAAATAGTTATCATTTAAAATTTAGTAACAACTATTGTTACATAATATTATATGGTATTCTTTATGGCGTTAGAGTGTTATGCAATGAGATTTATGTATTAGATACATCTAACCCGATTCTCAATATCGAAAATGGCAACCTTAAATGCCTAAAACAAGATAATCAACTAACCTTATATTTATGGCATTGTCATCTAGGTCATATAAGTAAGAAATGCATGAGTAAGCTACACAAAGAAGGTGACTTAGAGTCATTTGATTATGCATCATATGACACATTCATCTCTTGCTTAAAGGGCAAGATGACTAAATCACCTTTTAGTGGAAAGGGTGAATATGCAACTAACTTATTGGGTCTAATACATACCGATGTATATGGACAAATGTCAACACACACCAGGAGTGGTTATCCCTATTTCATTACATTTATCGATGACTATTCTAGATATAGGTATGTGTATCTAATGAGATACAAATTTGAGGCCTTTGAGAAGTTTAAAGAATTTAGAAATGAAATAGAGAAACAACTTGGTAAAAGTATCAAGACATTAAGATCTAATCTAGGTAGTGAATACTTAAACCAAGAGTTTTAGGATTATCTTAGGGACAATGGGATATTTTCCCAGTGGACTCCACCTTACACGCTATAACATATTGGTGTAGCTGAAAGGAGAAACCGAACCTTATTAAAGATGGTTAGATCCATGATGATTCATGCAGAGCTCCTTGTCCTTTTGGTGCTATGCACTCAAGACCACTTTTCAAACCTTGAACAGAGTCCCAACCAAGGCAGTTGATGTTACTCTATTCAAGAAATGGTATAACAAGAAACCTATCTTATCTCACTTAAAAATATGGGGTTGTCCAGCTTATGTGAAGTGGATAATGTGAGGTAAACTTGAGGCAAATTTTGACAGATGTCTGTTTGTGGGATACCCTAAAGAAACAAGAGGATATCAATTCTACCACACTTTAGAACAAAAGGTGTTTATTTCAAGGCATGTTGTCTTCCTAGAGAAAGAGTTTCTCTTAATGGAAAGCTATGAATATATACATAAATTCTAAATTTTATTTGTGAGAAAAAAAAAAGACCTTGACCCAATACTTTACTAGAAGTACACCTTGGTATAAGAAAGGATAATGGATGACACACTCAAGAAAAGGGGAACAAGGTGAGAGATAAGTCCTCCCAATTGAATGCCACAAGACAAGTTTTGATAAGTTCACAAGTTCTTAGAAGAACCAAGAAGTGAATTGCTCACAAATAAAATTTAGAATACATGTATATATTCATATGCGCCATACATAGCATTTATAGGAAAAAATAAAATATACATAAGGAATCAATCTAGATCAAAAAAATAATAAAAACTTCCCGAATAAGCAAAATAGAAAATTTCCTAATAATCAAAATGGAAACTTTCCTAATAATCAAAATGCCTAAATCAAATAATAAAAGTTTCCTAAAACAAGATAAGCGATGTCCAAGTCATATTTCACGTTATTTTGTTTCTTTCCACCTGGATCATAGGGAAAAATGGATCTCAAATTTAGTAATGTGAAATAGCAAATTTTTCCCTTCAGCATGGTTTTTGGATTCCTATCATTCTCCCCCTCTTGAAAGAAGATTCGTACTTGAATCTTGAAGTTAGGTGACATAATGCCTAAAAAATAGAATTGGTTTCTTTAGGCATAGAAGTATCAAAGATTGAGTATGTTTTCTTTTTCGATTTCTCCCAACTCTTCTTTTTTAACATTCTTTATTTTTATTTTCTCTTCACTTTCAATCACTTCCTCACTCTTTGTGGTATTTTCAATTTCATTGTCTTTTTCACTTTTACATGCTCACTCTCCTTTTTCTCCCATTTTTCATCTTCTACTTCAGTTGGATCACTAATAAAATTTTGAACTTAAGCCAAATTTCCATCAGTTTCAAATATTTTTTTCCACAAAAGTATCTTTAGGTGATGGATTCTTGGGTGAATCTACAACTTTCAAAGAGAATTACAGATTCTTACAATAATGGGTACTATTGTAGCCAAAGACTCGACACTCCCAACATTCTTCATCTTCGATGTGTTCTTCATTGTCCATGTCACGTGTACACCTCGCCCTTTCATGGTGTGGATTGAAATGCCCAAGCTGCCCTCTTTCGAAATTGGACGCTACTCGCTCTAGCCTTTCATCCATGCTATCAAACCTTAGATTAAGTCTTTCTAAGGTCCATTGAATGGTCTTCATGTAAAGTTTTATGTCTTCTTATCTTGGTTCCTCATCCATCAAGCCTTTGCCTCTACTTTGAGACATGTTTTTCAATTCTGCAAAACAAAGGTTAGAATAAAACCTCACTCTTACGTGTTTGCACTCAAGGAATGTCAAACTCTCATGTTTCACATAATTTTTGGCTTTTACCCTCTTTTGCACTTTATCGCTCTTGCCTTTTACCACTCTAAATTCTTTTCTTTAGTTCCTGTAAGAATGCAACATCCTTGAAAGAAGGTTTGTTTCAAAAAGATCAAATAGGACTAACAAGGGTTTTAGAAACAAAAAGGATAAGATGAATTCAAACAACATCAAAGTAGTAGAGATAACAATTGAATCAATTTAGCCTTAATAAACTTGAATATTGCAAACAAATAGTTCAAAGATTGTCATACCCCAAATTCGGGAACATGACCAGTATGTCAGTGGGATCCACACCACCACCGTAAACCTGACATCACATATACTCAACATACACAACTTTAACAAATTATAAAAATTAAAGTATTTCCATTTCCATTATTAGCAGAAGTAAATATACATTTAATCTTTTATAACCCTATCACAACATTCAATATAGACCTAGGGTCCTATTTACTACAGAGCGACTCAACAACCTAAACGTACCTAGAAACATCACTATCAACCTGAAATCGAGGCAGGTTGTGATACAGAGACTCTGTTACTCTTCTTATGGAGACTCACCAATCATCCTGTAAGAGTACATAAACATTAATTAAAAGCTAATTAACACACTGGGGGGTTTTGGTTGTGACAAAATCAAGAAACATGCAATTAGAAACAATAACAACAACAGTAGACAGGACAACAGACAGCAGATTTGAACAATAACAGAAGAATGCAACTAGCCTTGATCTTTCCTGAGATGTAATCTTCCTAGTTATATTCAGATGCTAAGTTTTATTTCATTTATCGTTTGATTTTTAACTAAAAAGCCTAGAAAATCTTCTAGTCTAGATTACACTAAAACATACTCAAAGAAAACCTTCTCTGACTACATATTATTGTAACCGCAGTAAAGATAATCAAATCATGTAAGAAGATCTTTGTTACATGCCATTTTCATCTCTTTCACCATATTAACCAGTCATGATAGATAAATCCTCATATGAAGCAATAAAAACTAGCTGTCAAGTTCATGAAACTCTAATAAAAATATTCATAAACATAACAGAACAGAGGCTTAAAGAATAAGATGAATACTGGAATAAAGTGAATAAAACTTATCTTATAAAGCATAGGAACTCATATTACAACTCCAATCTGGACCAAGACTAATTACAAGGGATTTTAGCCCTCCATAAGAGAAAAAACCAGAAAATAGAAGGGAGAAAATAGAGGGAGAAGTGGTCTATGAATTTGCTCTCAGTTACAGAAAATAGGATAGAAACTAAAGTCTGAAAAACTAACTAAACTAATGCCACCAAAAAGTTGATGGAGAAACTGACTTTCTACCTTTTACTTCTGATTTCTGATATGGAAGGGCATGTTGTTGTAGAAGAGTGGTTGCCCTTTTCAGAAAGTGGTATGGTGGTTGGTTCTTTCATCAAGGTTGGAGGAATGGTATGTAGAAAGTTGGTCTGAACTGCTACAGCCCTAGGTCCTATACGTCCACATCATCAGACAAGTAGAAGAGGTTGCCAAGTCATCCAAGAATGTGCCACATCAGCATCCAGCTCATCAAGAATGCCATGTCAGTGCCACATCATTAAGAATCTCCAAAATTAATTCTGAAAATTACACAAGAAGGATTAAATTGAGTCTTTAATAATTTAAGTCCTAAAAGATGAAAATAGTTCATTTTCCATCTAAAATTAACTTAGACCCAATGAAACACAAAGTGTAATAAAATTGGAGAAATTCTAAAGATGAAAATGCAAGGAGACCAAGACAGTGGTTAATATGTATATAAAAATGCTAAATATCAGTAGGCCCCACTTCCATTCTTTTCTATTTAGTCCCTTTGGTAGTCTCATTAATTAGGACATTGCAAGATAATTGAGGGACATGATTTAAATTGGGGCATCTAACTACATGTCCATGAAAATACACACCGTCCTATCCCATCTCTCTAAAACACTAAAACTTTGTGATCATTCACTTTAGTCCCTCTTGATGCCTCAAGTTCCACTCTAGCCTCAACTCCAACATCTTTAATGTACCGGATTCACAATTAATCCTCATAAGGTCCATTTCCCTTCGCAAGTTCCTATTCGATCCTTTCCTACAAGTACATCGTAAGTTCTTTCCCTTTTTACTTTAGTCTTTTAATATTCTTCCTTTACTCACTACTAATGTTTTCCATAGTAGTAATTTTCCTTAATCAAAGGTAAACCTTAGTCCTTATTAAATTTTTAAAATCCTTCGTCCCTCTAGTCAAAACTCCTTATCTCGCGAAAAATTTTCTTTTACCCAAATTTGTGCACTTCAAACCACATAATAATCCTTGAGGTATTACATTCATACTCCTTATACCTTGTATTTTGTGAATGAATTGTATATCAATGGATTTACATATTTCTAGTGTTATGGAAAGGGGACAATTCAAGGGGTCTTGGAGACGAATTTTCCCTTCTTTAAAATTGCGGTGATGATAAGATTCATGTTGATGATGGTATGGGATGGGTCCTAAATTCCTTTTAGTGTTGTGTAGGCTGATATTATTATTTTAAATAGTGGTAATATCCTTTTCTTGGGGTGGGAAAACCTTAATTTATCTTAATGTATTAAATTTCCATCTCATGAGTTAATGATGTTCTTTGATAGTAGAGCACCTAGAGATGAAAAACTCTTAATGAAATATTATGACTACACATATGTGATGGATCATGTTAAATCATTCTTGCTTCTAAATATTTATATCTTCTTATTTTATGGTTATTTTTGAACTCCACTATTGAAATGAGCATGTGTACATGTGAGCCTATGGAGGGGTTGGTATGCAACTCACCTGAAATTGATAAATATTCTATTATTTACTTGAACAATTGATTTCCCCATAATTGCAAATTATGTGTATGAGCCCACATTATTAGATGATAGCTATTAGTTGGTTTACTGCATTGCTACGTACAATTGATAGAATTGGTGTAATGAGAAAGGGTCCTAGAGCAGTTATGGGAATGACATTGACTATCTATAGACTTAAATGGAAAATGTGTTATATAGCTACATTATTAGTAAGTATTATGTGATGTGTTGCATATCATGGACAAAGGGCTCTCTGTTGTGTTAATTTCATTCTTGTTTTATGGTAGTCACATTTATATACTTAGAGTGTGGAAGCGCGTGGATATCACCTATATATTGGTTATTTTCTGTTATGCTTATTTTGTCTTTACGTTGTGATGGCTCGAAGTAAATTTATATATGCTTTCAATTGGAGAACTATGTGGTCATTATGAATACATGTGACACCAATTGCTAGGGAGGATGCATTGAGGAAAGAGCCCTAAAATATTATTAGAAGCCAATGGGGCTAAACGGGTCTAAGAGACCTAAGATGCTGGAACGATGCATCAATAAGTTGTCAGTGGAACAGTCTAGCAACGAGTCACAATATGGTTAAGCAACCTTATACCTGGGGAATGCCACACTCGAGGATGCCGCCTATGTGGAGGAAAGGCGATGAATATTAAAACCCTTGCGTAAGGTAATATAGAGGCCTATGCGGCCTAGATTAAAACCCTTGTGTAGGGCAATGTGAATTCGTCTCAATGGCCTTCTTTATGAATTGGCCTTGGTGGCCCCTTTTTCCTCATGAATAAAATTTGTTGTTGGAATAATTGAAAACTTTATGTTTATATGTCCTGAGTGTATACATATATAGTCATGCTTTATTTGGTGAGTGATGATTACACATATTGTTGTTGCTGTGGTCGGGATACTTTTGACTAATTGTGTTGACTATGTAGTGAAGGATCAGGTTGGTCTAGCTGTTTATATGAGTGGGATATGGTCTAAGCTCCCACTCTTTTGAGTGGTACATAGGGTACAATTTCTTGGTTAGTGTTGTTTTCCCTCACTGAGTATCTATTATACTCACCCTTCTTTTTATGTGTTTAGAACAATTATTAGTTGTTAGAAGTAAAGCTCCAAGAGTGAAAACGATCTGGGGACCATTATGCTGCAAAATTGCCATGATTTCAATTCTGGGCGATTCGGCATCGTAGTGGCGTGAACCACCTACACCACATTAACTTAAAATACACCTTTTCCTTTCTTTCTCTCATTTTTTCTCTCTCATTCTCTACCCCTCCTAAAGCTTTCTCTCCCTCTCTTCTACCATGCCACCCAAGTCATCTTCTCCAATACCCAACCTTGCACATTACTTGTAGATGAAAGGTTGGAAGTAGAGGTAAGTGAATCTCATCCATCTCCCTCTCTTTCCTTTCCTCTCTTTTCTGGATTCTTGAGCATCTAAGATGGCAGTAAGCTCTTCTACAAGATTTGAGGATTGAGGAGTAGTCTAAATTTTCTAGTATGATTAATGATGAGTTTAAAACTAGAAATTTATGGATTTGTTATGTTTAGAGATAGATTTCATGGAAGTGGAAGAGTAGGCTGAAGATTAGGGTTTTAATTGAGAAATTTTTTTATTTAAGCTTGTATACTTGGTTTTAGCTTGGGAAATTGGTGCTATTGTGATGTTAGAACATTAGGAAGGAAAACCCATGAAGAAATTTGGGGGAAAATGGTGGTTTTGGGCTAAAAACTATTGAACCCACAGTGAAGAATCGAAGATCTGCGACGTGGCACCCAGGGCGTCGGCCTTGGTGCCCTAGGCACCAATTCACCGAGACTTGAAGGCCTGGCACCTCAGGCGCCACCATCTTGAATGTGTGACCAAGACTTGAAGGGATGGTGCCTCTGGCCTTTTCTCATATGTTCTTGATCCGTAGGTATTGGAGGATGTCTTGAGCATCCTTTGGAAACCTTTGGAACTTGCAAGGCCACCTTTATAGAGATGAATTCATAGAGGAGCTTGAGAAAGGTGAGGGGACTCTTATCTTACCCTTTTGCCTGCTTGATATCTTGAAATTATTTTCATGGCTTTGTTAATGATGAATACAAGTTATGTTATTAAAGGAAGACAAACAAGTATACAAAGAACCATAATGTGTGTAATTTAAATTGAATGAGTTCAATTGTGAATATGAGAATTGAGTATTGGTAAATAACATTTATTCTGCCTTATTCATGTGAAATTTTAGTTATGCGCTTAAATGTATTGAAATGTGTCTCTAACATTCAAAGGTGCTTATATAAGGGAATAATATATCCTACGGAGCATTTTAATTGGAATAACGATATCCCCTTAATGAAAATGTAAACAAAATGGAGAAGAATAATAATAATTGTGAATGATAGTACTCCTGTTTTCCTAGAGGTGGGAGTGCTTCAATCATTTTCATGTGTTGGTCTTTTATTCCATGAGTTAATTATGTTCATGGATTGCAAAACACCTAAAGGTAGGAAATACTTTTGAACCTGGTGGTTGCCCACAAAGATGATGAAATAGGATAAATCAACCTTCCTTCTAAATATGAATATCTACTTTCCTATCCTTGCTTGCACGAGTATTTTCTTTAGGGTAGCGAACTATGCCAGTAAATCTCTTTTTTATTTGGAGGAGAGTCGTTAGCTTGGTTTATTGTACTATGGTGCTCCAACAAGATGAATATATATATATATCTGTGTGTGTGTGTGTGTGTGTGTGTGTGTACACGTATATCTTTGCTTGGATTCAATTTGTATGCAATTAAGAAAATAGGAGAAATGATCATGTAAAATCCCTAGTAACTCTATAGGTGACCATAATTACCGAAGTGGTTAACGAAATGACATTGGTCACCTTGAGGTTTGAAAGAATATCGTACTTTACCTTGTGATGTTATTAAGTATTATGTGATGAAGTGCTTAATGTGGATGAAGGATTCCTCATCATATTTATATATTTAAAGTGTGAATGCGTATGAGCATTCCCTACGAATTGGTTGTTCTTGTGTTCTATTAAATAAATTGTCTTGTTTGCTACCAAACTTTCTTACTTTCAGTGAATTGAATTTATATATATTATCAATTAGAGACCTACGTGGTCTTTATGAATATGGGTGACCCCAATTGCTATGGTGGATGCATTGCGGGAAGAGCCTTAAAATACCAATAAAAGCCAATAAGGACAAATCAGTATGGAAAACCTAAATGTCTTGGAATAGTAGACAATATTGAAATTATAAATGTCCTGGAATAGTGGATAATATTGAAAATTCATGTTTATATGTGTGGACATAAATATGTATTCATGCCCTAGCTGATGAGGTATAACCTTAATTATTGTTTATACTATGGAAGGAATACTTGTCTAATTAAGTTGACTATGTAGCAGAGAATTAGATGGTTTGGTTATTATGAGTGGTGTACTACCTAAGGTCCCACTCTTATGAGCGGTGCACATGTTTCCGTTTTGTTGGAATTGTTTCTCCCTCACTAAGTATCTTTCGTAGTC
Source organism: Biancaea sappan (assembly GCA_037074585.1). Taxonomy (NCBI): domain Eukaryota; kingdom Viridiplantae; phylum Streptophyta; class Magnoliopsida; order Fabales; family Fabaceae; genus Biancaea; species Biancaea sappan. The sequence goes on along the minus strand of CM073492.1, from coordinate 71,062,728 downwards.
ACCCCTTTTCCTTTGTGCACCCTTGCGGGTTTTCACTTAGTTGGTAGTCTCCATAAGAGGAGTAGCAGAGTCTCCAAGCCCACGGCCATATTGGCCTCAAGATGATGGCGTTATTTCTGGGTATGTGTGAGTTGTTCAGTCGCTCTATAGTAAATAGGACTCCTAGGTCGATGGTGAATATTTTAATTTTATTAATCTATTAAGGATGTCTTTGTTGAATACGTGAGGCATCAGGATTACGGTGGTGATGTGAAACTAACCGTTGTGCCAGTCATGTCCCTAAATCTAGGGTGTGATAATAAAGATTTCCTCACATTAGCTCAAGCTTCTAAAAGGAGTTCATCTCTTTAAGAGTGGCTTTGAAAGTTCCAAAGGTGCCCAAAGAATGCTTAAGACACTATCCATTACCTAAGGATCAAGGTTACATGAGAAAAGGGACAAAATCTCATACTTTAGCATACATCAAGTGCCAGCACCTCAAGTGTCGGTGGCTTGGCGCCCTAGGCACCAAGCTGTAGACCTTTGAACACAACTGAGAGTTCATGCATTTTCAGCCCAACAATCACCATTTTGTCCCAAATTTCTTCATGGGTTTTCATTCCTAATGTTCTAGGATTACTTTGGCACTAATTTCTCAAGTTTAAACCAATTATATAAGCTTGAATCATCCAATGTTCCTCATAAACCCTAACTTTCACCAATATCACCTTAAACCATTTTGATTTCATTCCCTGCAAAATATCCTCCTAATTCTTTATTCTTTCCTCATAAACTAACATTTTAAAATCTCATTTTCACATTATTAGACTCTTAGGAATATTCAATAGCACTCTCCCCCAAATTCTTCATCTAGAGCTTGGTGTTCTTGAAAGAAAAAAAGGAAGAAGAGAAGAAGTTGTTTGAGAAGAGAACCTTACCTCCATGGAAGATTAAGATGATTAGAGAAGGAAGAAAAATCCCTAAGCCCTTGAGTATGCATTGGCCAGCCGAAAGGAGGAAGAGATGCATGAGAAGGGGAAGAGGGAAATTGAATCAAGAGAAAGGAAGGGAGTGTGTAGGGGCCTACTACTTCCTCTTTCAAATTGGTCTCTCTAGGTGGTAAATTTTGAATTGCGACTTGCAAGAGAGTTAATAAAACTTTTAATTCACAAGTAAGACATCCAACCACACTTTCACATAGACACTCGTCTTCACAACACCTTTCTCATTAAAACACTAAGATTTCATAATCATTCATTTTAGTCCCTCTTAGTGTCTCAACACCCGCCCTAGCCTCATTCCAACATCTTTAAAGTATTAGATTCACAATTTAGTCCTCATGATGTTCATTCTCCTACAAGGTTTTCCCCTATTCGATCATTTCCCTGGGATACTTTATATTTCTTTTTTTTTTTCACTTTAATCCTTGAACACACCCATTATACTAAGTTTTTCCCTTTCAGCAAAGAAAAAAAAAAGTTTTGCCCTTAAAATACTCCTCAGATAGTTCCAATAAACTAATATCCAAAAATAGTAGATATTACAAAGATAATTGCATTCAACTTCAACTATGAATTCTTTGTTTTCTTTTGTTGAATTGAGACTTTTGCTCTTTTTTTCTTTTTTTCTTTTGTTTGTTTTGTTCTTTTTTTTTAAAACTCTTTTTTTTAGGATCAACTACAGAACTGATAAAAGTAAATTAAACAAAGAAGCAAAATTAAAACTTGTAAGGCTGAAATTTTCGAATAAAAATTAGGAAAGGAAGGGAAAATAGGGGAACCATTTTTTTTGGAATGAATAGCAAGTGCGGATGAACAATAACATGATGAACATACAAATCAAAAATCTTTTTTTTTTCTCAAAGAAAATAATAGAACCTGATTAGGGATTAGCCTTGATACCAAATGATATGAACCTTGATGCAAATGCAACAAGACCCAAAATGCAGAAAAGACTAAATAACCTAGAAATCTAAATTCAGATTCAAGAAAAAAAAAAAGGACCTCGACCCAATACTTTACTAGAAGTACGAACTTTGGTATAAGAAAGGATAATGAACGCCACACTCAAGAAAAAGAAAAGAAGGTGAATGATAAGTCTCAATTGAATGCCATAAGACAAGTCTTAATAAGTTCACATGTTCTTAGAAGAACCAAGAAGTGAATTGCTCACAAATAAAATTCAGAATTCATGTATATATTCATATACGCCATACATAGTATTTATAGGCAAAAATAAAACCCTAACTCCAATATCCATAGGGAATCAATCTAGATCAGAAAAATTTAAAAAAAAAAAAAAGAACTTTCCTAATAAGCAAAATAGAAACTTCCCTAATAATCAAAATGGAAACTATTCTAAAAATCAAAATGGAAACTTGGCTAATAATCAAAATGCCTAAATCAAATAATAAAAGTTTCGAAAACAAGATAAGCAATCTTCAATTCATATTTCATGTTATTTTGGCTCTTTCCACCTAAATTATAGGGAAAAATGGATCTCAAATTTGGTGATGTCAAATAGCAAATTTTCCCCTTCAACATGGTATTTGGATTCCTATCAGCTTCCTTCAATGGAAACCTGATCGAGGATGTATATATGATATAACCTGAAGGATTCACATCCAAAGAAAGAAACAAAGTATGCAAATTTTAAAGATTCATCTATGGATTGAAGCAAGCATCCAGGAGTTAGAACATTTGATTTGATGAAATAATCAAAAAGTTTGGTTTTTCACAAAATCTGGATGAACCTTGTGTGTACAAAAAGGTGAGTGGAAGTGTAGTTGTATTCCTTGTGTTGTATGTAGATGACATATAACTCATAGGAAATGACGTTTATGTCCTTCATTCCATGAAGGTTTGGCTTTCCAAGAATTTCTCCATGAAAGACCTTGGAGCAGTAACCTACATATTGGGGATAAGGATCTACAAAGATAGATCTAAGAGGTTGCATGGTCTTTCGCAGTCTACATATATAGATAAGATGCTAAAGAGATTTAGCATGGAAGAGTCCAAGAGAGGATTCATTCCCATGACACATGGGATTACACTCTCAAAGTCTATGTGTCCAAAGACATAGGATGAAAGAACTCGCATGAGTTGGATCCCTTACACCTCAGCCATAGGATCAATCATGTATGCTATGTTATGTACTAGGTTTGACGTATCATACGCTCTGCGTGTCACGAGCAGATATCAGTCTAACCTTGGTAAGGATCATTGGGTGGCTATTAAGAATATCCTTAAGTGCTTAAGAAGGACAAAGGCTTTATTCTTAATATATAGAGAATGAGATCTCAAGGTAAGCGGGAATACAGATGCTAGTTTTCAAATTGACAGGGATGATTCAAGATCCCAGTTAGGTTACATATTCATATTAAATAGAGGTGCAATCAGTTGGAGAAGTTCCAAGCAAGAAACGACTATAGATTTTACCACTGAAGTTGAGTACATTGCAGCTTCTAAGGTAACAAAAATAAGTGTTTTGGATTAAGAAGTTCATCACTCAACTAGGAGTGGTTCCTAGCATTGTTGATGCAGTACCACTCTATTGTGACAACAATTGTAATACTGGTGATTTTTGGGTATTATTTATTAAAAAATAACTCAGGCGATGGAATTTTTTTTTCTTCTTTCATTGCGTAGTAAGGAAAATATGAGTTTTACAAGCAGCAAGGTGTGTGAAATATTGGGTGGTGGAGAATCGAGAAGTGTATTAGTGGCACCGTGGGCATCGAGGGAGTTAGGAGACTGGTTGAATCTGATTGGGGACTAAAGTGAAATAAGGAAAAATATGGGGCACTTAGGATTTGGAAATACCCGAGGTGGGATATTACGGATTTACTTTTACCAGTCTTGACAAGGGGCCGACCGAAGGGTAAAGTAGTAATTTTACCATGGGCGAGTATATATAGGTGGCCCTACCCTTTTTTTCCTCATTGCCTCTTTTCCTCTCTCTCTCTCTTCACCCTCTCTCCTCTCTTTCTCTCTTCCTTCTCTCTACTCTTTCTCCACCCAAATCCATCAACCAAGCTTTGGGGAACAGTTCTCTAGCGACGGGGCGAGTCTCTAGCAACCTAGCAACATAGGGAAAGCAAGGAATCGAGATAGGAAAAGATTTCCCAAACTTTTCCCTATTTTTGAGTTTTAGAGCTTTCAGGGTAGATTTGAAGATTGAAGGTTGGATTGTTGATGAAAATTGGGGGTTTTAGTGTCTAAATCTCCTTAGACACCAAGAATGAAAGCCCATAAAAGAAATCATGAAAAACTATAGAGATTTGGCTAGATTTGAGCCAAAACCGAGAGGAAACCGCGTGTGGTGCCTTAAGCGCCAGCCATACCGAGGTTCCTAGTCCATTTTCAAATGAGCATAACTCTTTTATCCAGACCCTATTTTTAGCAAACTTTACATTGTTGGAAAGCTCTTTGAGCCTTGTTTCCAAGGATAAAGTTTCATTCAAAAATTCATTACCGGTTAAGAGTTATGACTGAAGAAGTGAATAAAGGTTAGGATTAGTAATAGGAAATTTCTCTATTTTGTAACCTTAATAAGTTTTTACATGCTTACTTGATAGGGATGGTCAAGGTGCAAAGTGAGAGCTGAGAGAGCGTAGAATCTAGTGAGGGATCTAGCTCTTCTCTGTATGGATGTGTATATATATATATATATATATATATGTATGTATGTTTATATTTCAAGATTTATTTTCCTAAATTGTTTTAATATATATTTAATTGTGTGGGGTATATAGTGGGGTTATTTGGGAAATGTATTTGAGATTGTTGTATGGAATGTTTATGGAAATAGTGAATTGGTTGTTGGTTGTAGGTTGTTGTGTGTGAGATATTGCATCATGTGAATGCATTACATATTGCATTTGCATAATTATATTATGAGAAGGAACCATCTAGTAACCCAAAGATATAGTTAATTCTAGGAAGAACGTCGGAAAGTGGGAACAGAGGGGTAGACCTCTGAAATAAACCCATTAAGGGGTGGACTTCAATGTGGTAAGTGCAAGATAAACACTGCATATCATTATTTTCATATTCATACTATGAGAGGGAACCGGCTAATAACCCAAGATGTGGATATTACTGGGAAAAATGTTAGAAGAGTAGGAACAGAGGGGTGGACCTCTAGAATAAACCCATTGAGCAATTACAATCCAAGGGGGAAATTCTAGACTAAGTCTTAATGGTGTAAGTGTGGGAAGATGTGGGAATACATTGTATATAATTGTTGCATAATGTATTGTGGTGGTCGCTTGTACTGTTTTCATATGTAGGATACATGGTCTGGATGAGGGCATAATCCGAGAGACCAAATAGATGTTATGGTTGAGGGTATAACCCAAGAGGCCGGACACATGATTAGGTTTCTCGTGGGAATATAAACCCATAGGAAATAAGGTGGTGTCTCATGGTACACTCTTAAGGCCAAGATGATGGTTGCAATGATTTGGCATAAGCCAGAGCTCAAGATGGGAGTTGTATCAAAGCAATATGACGCAAAATGGGTAGGGATATAGCCTTTAGGCAGGATGACGCCTATGGGCTAGGATATCACCTATGGGCAGGGATTTCTTGTGTGATAATCCATGGGAACGTATACCCACATTGATAAAGCTCTTGAGATATGGTATAGGAGTGTAGACCGTTGTGTAGGGTTTCATGCATTTAATATGTGTGTGATGTATGTGTATGATTTGGGGGAAAGTATAATAGGATGTGATACTATATGCATGCCTTCGGGCAGCTCGGAGTTATATGGGATAAATTCCCGACTGGATTTTATGTATATCTGTATAGAATAGGGCTAACATTGATGAGTCCATGGTTTTGACTCACCCCCTCAAAGTTGTAAGTATGGAAGGATGGTCAGATTAAGGGCTCGTGGATCAAAGATGTCTCCCTATTGTTTGATGCAAGGTAATTTATTTTAAATTATTTCTCTAGGGTGCTCTGAAATCAAATAGGTCATCTAAGAATAATAGGAGAAATATAGGCTTGTGGTAGTGTTGGTAACACACTGTCTATGCCAGCCACAAATTCAGATTTAGGAATGGTAAAACTCTTAGCCCCAGTTTTGGGTCGTGACAACAATGGAGCCATTTCACAAGCAAAGGAGCCACGGTCTCATCAGAAATCCAAGCACATACTCTGATGTTACCACTTGATTAGGGAGATCATTGGTAGAAACGATGTGAAAATAGAGAGAGTTCCCCTAATAGGAATCTAGTTGATCTACTAACTAAGCCATAACCCCAGTCTAAGTTTAAGACACAAACACGTCTATGGTATCAGATACAAAGGCGATTGGCTTTAACACAAGTGGAAGATTGTTAAAAAGGTGCTCTAAAGGCAATCACCTTTAGCATCAGATGTACAAACTCAATTATTAATTCAAAGGGGTTTTCTTCATTATTTATGTTTATGAATAATTAGATCTTAATTAAGTAATGAAATCCATGACACAAAACATAGCATGAAGAAAATTATCATGGCGATCATAATGTGAGATTCCTATCATGTGTAATTATGTATGTATCTAAACTATCCTTAGTCATAGGATTACCTAAAACTGGACATCAGTGATCTGGATAGACTAGCATATGTTATGCTTCTTGATTTGATCAAGCAGTTGTCCTCACAAGCTATAAGCATGAGATGTTTTGAGTAAACATGTGAATGCTTGTTAAGGGTAACAATTAAATTGGATGACCTGTATGAGACATCACATAGATACCTATTCAAATGTCAGTGATAGGGCTCATAATAGCTAACAGTGTAAGTATCCTTGGACTTAAGGAACTTAAGTTATCTTGGATATGGATCCTATGTTTTGACTCCATTCCTTGTTACCCAACATGGGTCACTCTTAGGGTGGTGATTGGTCACAGTGTGAAGTATTCGAAGATATTTGAGTAGTCAATAGATAATTCACTACTTCTGATAGAAGGAAGTATACCTATGGCCACTTGTTGGGATAATCGCTAAGAAGTCTTTGACCAAAGCAAAATTGTCATGAAGATGGTCTTCAATGACATAGTTTAAAGTGACTGATCCTACAAGACAAGGAACTGACTACTTAGGCTGGACTTGATGTAATCAAGTATAGTGGCAGTTGACACATAGGCCATACTCTAAACCAAGTGGGTATAATATAGTGAAAGGACATATTGCATAGACACACTTTACCTGCAGAAAGGTTTAAAGTCAAACAACTAACTTTTTGGTTAATTGGGGTTATGATGTGTTGCTAGATACCACTCGTGATCTATTTACAATTAAGTGTTGATTGTGAATGGCCAACATAGCTGGAAATCTAATGGGTCACATGCACAGAAATTCACTAGGAATATGAAATGGGCTTGAGGATTTGATCCTAAATTGGAGAATTAATTAAAAGGAGATAAGAGAATAAAAGGAATAGGAATATGTTCCTATTCCTACCCAAACAAGGAAAAGCCCAAATGAGAACCTCTTGGCCATTCCCTCTCTCAAAGAGATTGGGCATCTTAAGGTGCCACATTAAGAAGCCCAATGAGGGAATGGTGCCCATTAAGGGAATTAGGGCTTTAGAGTTTGAGGTAGTACTTATCACTTTAAGAATGATAGTGAAAGCCACACAATATACTCTCTCTCTCTCTTAATTATTGAGAATCTTCTTTAGGAAACACTCTTATTTTCTTATCCTTCATCCAAGAGGGTTTTCTCCATAGCTTCTTTGTGCTTGCTAGCACAAAAATGAGAAAGAACCCTATTACCTAAAGAGGTTTTTCCTTAGCGTATTTCTTGTAGATTACCATTAGAGGTATCTCATTTTGTATACTTACTTTGGCTTGGAGAGGTTGTTGTGCTACCAGAGGTATTTCTTTTCATCTTAATTACTTGGTTAATGTAATGATAATATAGGTTGATCCTTTGGTGAATAGGTTTTAGAGAAAAAGTTTTAAATTTCGCTACGTTCTATGATCTTTAAAATCTTACATTAGATACATTCATAATTACACATGATAGGAACCTCACATTATGATCGCTATCATAATTTCCTTCATGCTATGTTTTGTGTCATGGACTTTATTACTTATTTTATGGTCTAATTTTGAGTTTTTGAATATGAACATAAATAATGAAGAAAACTTCTTTTTAATTAATAATTGAGTTTATATGTCTGATGCTAAAGGTGATTGCCTTTAGAAAACTTTTCTAACAATCTCCCACTTGTGATAAAACCAATCGCCTTTGTATCTGATACCATAGGCGTGTATGTGTGTCTCAAACTTAGACTGGGGTAGTGGCTTAGTCAGTGGATTAGCCAGATTCCTACCAGTGGAAACTCTCTCTATTTTCACATCATTTCTACCAATGATTTCTATAATCAAGTGGAAACGCCGAGTACGTGTTTGGATTTCTAATGAGACCGTGGCTCCTTTGCTTATGAAATAGCTCTATTGTTGTCGCAATAGAGCAATACTATATCAACAATGTTGGGAACTACTCCTAGTTCAATGATGAACCTCTTAATCCAACTCACTTCTTTTGCTGCCTCAAAAGCCGCAACGTACTCTGCTTCAGTGGTAGAATCTATAGTCGTTTCTTGCTTGGAACTTTTTCAACTGACTGTACCTCCATTTAATATAAATATGTAACTTGACTGGGATCTTGAATCATCTATGTCGGTTTGGAAGCTGGCATCTGTATACCCACTTACCTTGAGATCTCTCTCCATATATTAAGAATAAATCCTTTGTCCTTCTTAAGTACTTAAGGATATTCTTAACAGCCACCTAATGACCTTCACCAAGGTCAAACTGATATCTGCTTGTGACACTCAGATCGTATGATACATTGGACCTAGTACATAACATAGCATACATGATTGATCCCATGGCTGAGGTGTAAGGGATCAAACTCATGCGAGTTCTTTCATCATATGTCTTTGGACAGATAAACTTTGAGAGTGTAATTATATGTGTCATGGGAATGAATCCTCTCTTCGACTCTTCCATGATAAATCTCTTTAGCATCTTATCTATGTATGTTGACTGTGAAAGACCAAGCAACCACTTAGATCTATCTCTATAGATCCTTATCCTCAATATGTAGGTTGCTTGGAAAGCCAAATCTTCATAAACTGAAGGACAGAATTGTTGTTTCCTATGAGTAGTGTGTCATCTACATACAACACAAGGAATACGACTACACTCCTACTAACCTTCTTATACACATAAAGTTCATCTGGGTTTTGTGAAAAACCAAACTTTTTTATTGTCTCATCAAATTAGATGTTCTAATTCCTGGATGCTTGCTTCAATCTATAGATGGATCTCTAAAGTTTGCATACTTTGTTTCTTTCTTTGGATGTGAATCCTATGGGTTGTATCATATATACATCCTCAATCAAGTTTCTGTTGAGGAAAGCTGTCTTCACATCCATTTTCCATATCTCATAATGATAATGAGCTGCTACTGCCAAGAGTATCCTAATGGATTTAGCACTACTGGTAAAAAAAGTTTCGTCATAATCAACACCTTATTTTTATGATATCCCTTTGCAACCAACCTTGCTTTATAGGTTGTAACGTACCTTCCATGTCGACTTTCTTCTTGAAAACCCATTTTCACCCAATGGGCTTAATCCCCTTAGGCAGATCAACTAAAGTCCATACTTGGTTGTTATTCATGGAATCCATTTCTAATTTCATGGCGTTGAGCCATTTATCAGATTCTGAATTCTTCAAAACTTCTTCATAGGTCATAGTTTCCTCATCTTCTATAAGTATTACATCATTGGGTTCACCATATCTCTTAGGAGCCCTATGTATCCTACTAAATCTATGAAGTATTTGTGTTTGTACAGAAGGTTTGGCCGTTTCTCTTCTTGAATGAGTAAACGTCTCTAGCTCTTAAGCTGGTAGATGTTCTGTATCTATAGGCTCTTGAGCAAGTAGTTGTTCTATGTCAACTTGAGTATCTTGAACTTCTTCAAGTTAAATCATACTCCTACTATTTTCCATTAAGAGAAACTTTTTCTCTAGGAAGACAACATGACTTGAAACAAACACATTTTGTTCCAAAGTGTGGTAGAATAGATATCCTCTTATTTCCTTAAGGTATCCCACAAACAGACATCTATTAGATTTTGCCTCAAGTTTATCTGACATTATCTATTTCACGTAAGCTGGACAATCTCATATCTTCAAGTAAAATAAGATAGGTTTTTGGTTATATCATTTCTCAAATGAAGTAACATCAACTGCCTTGGTTGGGACTCTGTTCAGGGTGTGAATAGTGGTCTCGAGTGCATAGCCCCAAAATGACTTAGGGAGCTCTACATGACTCATCATAGACCTAACCATGTCTAACAAGGTTCAATTTCTTCTTTCAACCACACTATTGTGTTGTAGCGTGTAAAGTGGAGTCCACTAGGACGATATCCCATTGTCCCTAAGATAATCTTGAAACTCTTGGTTTAAGTATTCACCATCTCGATCAAATCTTAGTGTCTTGATACTTTTACCAAGTTGTTTCTCTACTTCATTTTTGAATTCTTTAAACTTCTCAAAGGCCTAAGATTGATATCTCATTAGATACACATACCCATATCTAGAATAGTCATCAATAAAGGTAATGAAGTAGGCATAACCACTCCTGGTGTGCGTTGACATTTGTCCACATACATCAGAATGTATTACACCCAATAAGTCATTGCACATTCACCCTTTTCACTAAAATGTAATTTAGTCATTTTGCCCTTTAAGCAAGAGATGCACGTGTCATATAATGCATAATCAAATGATCCTAAGTCACCTCCTTTGTGTAACTTACTTATGGATGTCTTACTTATGCGTTTATCACTTATATAACTTAGACAATAATGCCATAAATATGAGGTTAGTTGGTTATCTTGTTTTAGGCGTTTACGGTTTCCATTTTTGATATTGAGAATCAGGTTAGATGTATCTAATACATAAATCCCATTGCATAACATTCTAATGCCATAAAGAATACCATCTAACATTATGTGACAACAGTTGTTACTAAATGTTAAATGAAAACCTTTTTTTTCAAACTCGAAATTGAAACAATGTTTTTAATCAAGGATGAAATGAAATAACAATTATCTAATTCTAAAATTAAACCACTAGGTTAAAGCAATAAATAAGTTCCTACAACTAATGCAGCAACTCATGCTCCATTTCTGACTTATAGATCTGCCTCTCCTTTGGTTAACTGTCTACTGTTCTTTATGCCGTGCATATCAGTACATATGTATTAGCCATAACTGGTAGCTAATACCTAAGTTTTACTAGAAACATTTTTTCAATAATGAAAATACCTGAAGTAGTTTTGACTTCGAATACCTTTGTCATCTTCAGAGACTCCAGATAGGCCTTGCAGTTCCTCTTTCATTGGCCATCTTTGCCACAATGGAAGCAAGTCCATTTCAGTGCAGCTTTCTTTGCCTTCTTGGCCTGCTTTTTCTTGATATCTCCCTTAGCCTTAATAGGTTTCTTATTCTTGGAACTTATCCCTTTAATCTTAGAAGAATCCACCAGCATCACAACCTTCTTCTCTTTCTAGATAGAAGGCTTAGTTGCCTTGAGTAGATTGATCGGCTCTAGTATAGTCGATGAGATTTTATTCATCTTATCATTGTTGTCAAGATCTATTACTGGATCCCAAGATCATCCTATGATCTTGTAGATGAAAATCGATCCCGATCCCACTCAAGATCTATTTTGTAATAACACTATGCAAGATCTAGATCCTACACGTAAGATTGTGTAGGATCTAGATCTTGCATGTAGAATCGATCCTGACATTTTTTCTTTACTTAGGTCTTTGGTCAAAAAATTTTTTTTTTCTAATTTATGATATAAACTCGTCTTCTACTTCATCTAGGTCCCTATTTTAAGAATATATTCTTTTATTTGTCAAAATCATCTCCTACTAACTTTTCAGTTTGTTCACTTTAATCCCTACTCTTCACTTTCATGCTTTTTTCTCACGGTTTGGTCCTCCAAATCAATACATAATTTCATTATTAGTCATGATATGATTAAATCTATCATTTCTATCCAAAAACAATAGAAGAAATGAATTAAAATTCAAGTTTCAAATCTTACCATTTATTCACTGAGGTCCTTGGTCAAAATTTTTCTTTTGAGTTTTGTCCAATTTTTTATATAAACTAGTATTCTACTTCTTTTTCTCCTAGATCCCTAGTTTAAGAATTTGTTTTTTTATTTGTCAAAACCATCCCTTACAAACTTTTATGTTTATTCATTTTAGCCCTTATTCTTCACTTTTATGCTTTTTTCTCACGATTTGATCCTCCAAATCAGTCCATAATTTCACTTTTAGTCATAATATGATGGTTTTATATTATATACAAAATTTATGTTGTTGTTGTTGTTGTTATTATTATTATTATTATTAGTTATATTTTTATATATTTTTTAATAGTATTTTGATAGGATCTTACAATCCTCGATAAGATCCTACGATCAATATTTCCTATGCCCTCTTACGATCTTACATAAGATTCCGATCTTGATAACATTGCATCTGATAGTTCATTACGAATGGTGAGTAATTATCAAGTAAACTCTAGAGAATTAAGTGAACACTTAATTCATGATCCATCGTGAAACCCAGCATTACTAACCTCTCAATGTAGCTATTCATCTTAAGTGCGTGTTGCACTACAGATGCCCCTTCTTGTATCTTGGAATGAAAAAGCGAATGTGAGACATCGAACTTTTTGATTCTCACTTGCTCATCAAATAGTTCCCTCAAATGGAAGATTATGGTCTATGCGTCTATGGCCTCGTGTTGCTTTTGAAGCTTGGGTGTCATAGAGGCCAACATGATACATATTGTTAGCTCATCATCCCCCATGCGCTTTTTATAGGCCAACACTTAGTCCTCATCAGCGTCATCAGCAGCGGGTTCAGAGAGTGCCTCATCAAGAACATAGGCTATACGTTCAGCCTTGAGAACGATTCTCAAGATTCTTAGCAAGTCTAAGAAATTTGCCCTAGTTAACTTATTTGACTTGAGAATTGATCTCAAATTCACAGTGGATGTCATGATTCTATCAACCTAGATGTAAAAACATGAGCATGTTAAAGTATGTACATGAATGCATGATATGTGGTTTTTTAATATAACGCATTATTGCTCCCACTTTTTTATTACAAACCTAAAAAACCCCCACTTTGGATTTAGGAGAACTCGTTGGAAGTTCTCCTAATGGGCTTGATGTCCAAAACTCAACTTGAATGATCTTAGAGAGTGTCCAACAAGCCATCTTGGATCAAATGGTAGGTATCTCATACCAATTGCATCATGTATGCAACCATCGAGTAATGCTATCAACTGTTGATGTATGTACTAATCATTAGGCTTGTCAACTCTTGACTCATATACATCATATGTACATAACCCAACTTAGTCTCTATTCACATTGACCTTGGAAAAAGTCCAACAAATCAATGCTTTAGTTAAAGCTGGCCTATTAATCATAAGATCATATTTTAATGGTTTGAACATGTTCAACTTAAAGCCAGGCTTGGAGAGAGTCCAATAATCCAAGCTTTAAGAAGATCTCTGGTTTGCTCCATATTAATGGAAGACTTTAGCTTTAATATTATTCGAGTGTTTTCTTAATTAGTCTCATCATATTTTAAATTAGACATACATCATACGTGTGGTCTCATTATACATATATAGATTGTAAACTATATGGCGTGGTTATGGACTTATCTATAGTCAACTTGTTAAGCTAAAAGAGATGACTCAGTCAAACCTAGGTATATGCATGATTTTACATTGAAGACAGAAATTCTATTTCTACTCTTCATATGGCCTCGGCTCCTTCTCCACTATTTCTTTCTTGTATCTTGTTCCTATACAAACCCTATGTAATCTGATTACATTGTTTAATGAGAGACCTCAATTTACATTTGAGGGGAGTTAGGTGAAAAGAGAAGTACAATAGAGAAATAGAGAGAGGCAGGGTACATAAACCTTATTTACCAAAACCATAATTTAAAAAACATGCATGAATAATTCATACTTGGTAAAAGTCCATAACCAGCTATCATGCCATACATACATCCTATCATGCATTGTCTATCAAAATAAATGTATAACATAAGTAGGCATTTAAGGTCTACATGGCGTTAGAGTAATTTCATCACGTGAATTATTTCTACTTTCATTTTAATCTCAATTAAAAATTGCTTGTTTCTTTGTTTAGAATTAAATGCCCTTTAATTCTAGTTTCCTAATCAAATTACGCAAATCTCGATTACTTTCCTAATTTAAGTTAAGAAAATAATCAAGATTTAAAATTATTTATTTATTTATTTATTTCCTAAATCATATTAGGAAATCAATCAAGATACAATCTAATCAATTAATTAAATTATTTCCTAAATCATATTAGAAAACTAATCTTGATCCAACCTAATCAATTCATTTGACTATCAAATTATTGATATTATATTGATTAAGATTCATTATTCCATTGATTTCTCATAAATCAATCAATCAATCAATTCAATTAATTTATTTCCCAATCAAATCAAGAAAAAAATCATATCTTGAATCAATTAATCTAATTACTTTGTTTCCTAAATCATATTAGGAAACTAATCAGAATCTAAATCAATCAAATTAATTTATTAATTTAAGGTGCTGACAAAACAATCAATGAATTAATTGGACAATCCAACTAATTGATTTGATCTTGACCAAAATTCAAAACCTAATTCAGTCTTGAATTCGAAATTTTTTTTTTAAACATGTTCATGTTTGGCGTCAAAACATATTCTTTAATAGAGCAAAATTCAAAGCATATTTCTCAACAAAATTCATAAGAGAAATGTCTTAATTACTTAGCTATGGTACTACTTGCATGATGGAGATAGGCGAGAAGGATGATGTTGAGTTTAAAAGGAAGATGAAGTTAGGGATTAAGGGGAGACCCTCCGGTCATAGTGGCCCTTCGAGGGCCTTTAAGCCACCAAGCAGTGGGCAGACAATTTCTATGGTTCCTGCAACCTCAGTCCAATCTTCAGTGAACATGGCAAGTGGAAAAAGGATGTACAAGCTAGATACCCATAGTTGGTTGTGGATATGTATATGGCTCAATGGGTTCAGTGTTGTGCCTTAAGCAAGTTTTTTGATTCCAATTGGGCTCATAGTTGTGAATTGGAATGTTGATAGTTGGCTTACCATTCATCATGTACTTCACATGATTTGATAATGCTATCTATATATTTATTTTTGTAGTAGAGTTATCTATTCACTAAGTTTCTAAACTCACAACTTTGTTGTTTAACATTTCAGAGCTTGATGTGGTTAAAGTGCTTCCAATAGAGGAGTAGCTGAATCTCAATAGACAAACCCCTTCTTATCTCGAGGTTGGTCTTTTGTCTATCTTTTGAAATGTAAAATTCTAGAAGTGCTATATAGTTGCATAGGTCACCTAGGGCATGTGTTGTGGATGTGTAACAATGTCTAATGTGATATGGTTTTGATTCTTTTGTAAATATATGTTCTTGTATATTTCGTGCTCTTGTTTGGTTATGGAAGGAATAGATTGGAACATAATGGATATGGGATTGATAAACACATGTAACCTTTTGTTTTTTATTTAATGAAAAGATTTGACATCTTTCTTGCATGGTCATGTTGCATGTTAATTTTTAATCTATGTGGTTGGTTGTATGAGGTTAGGCTTACTATAAATGGAAATGTTTCCCCCATTTATCATTCTGGTCACGTGCCCGGTTGAAGTCGTGACACATCTTTTGTGGTTCAAAGAGACCAAAGTTAAGCTCTTAACAATTTGATTTCAACTCTAATAATGATCAACTATAGAAATCATTAGTTAAGGCTTGCTTAGTTGAATCTTGTTAGACCCAAAAATTTTAGCCTCCTTGTTCAGCTTGGTCTAATCTCGATGTGACTTATGCATTTCATGTGAGGATTGCTAGACATTCCATAGAGTATTGCACCATTTTCAAATCATGCATCCTAGATCTATTTGATGCCAAAGATAGTTCATTTAGACACTGATGCCAATTTGACTATCACAAAAAATTCCTTCTCAAACTACAATTGATGAATGGGAATCATTCAAGAAAAGTCTCCAAAGCAAAGATAACTTCTTAGTTCAATATCCAAGATGTTTGGTTCTAGCCACATTTCAATATTCAAGATGTCTCAAAAGGGATAAGAGAAGAGAATGAATGAGGGAAAGCAAAACATAGAAGCCAAAGAAAAGTCAAGAGAATCACATATGCCAGGAAATTCCATGTATAGCAAAGATCTAAATAAGGAGATGATGCCTGATTTTAACAACACTTCCTAGTATAGGAAGTTCAAAGAGAGAGATATCAATCCACTTCAATTGCTATAAAGGTTATAACTTGATTGTAGATGAATCTTTCTGCTTCAAGTTAGACCATCATTACATTTCAATTCGCTTCAATTCCTGATGTCCTTTCTCTTTTGACGTCACAGCTATGTGAGTACCATTTGATTGATTTGAACCCATGATTCTATCACAACCTATTACCCGGGCCCGTAACTGGCATAGTAACAACTCTTCCATTATAGTAAGCCTTACCCTTTTTGAACTACCCCTTAGTTTTAAATCATTGGATTATAGGTTCTCACATATGAATATAAAATAGATTAACAAAAGGCCTAGATACTAACATCATCATACAAGGCCAAGCATACACACAAGTTCAAAATAGAGGAGTCGTACCTAGTTTCCATGCTGCTCGTTATGCACATACATATATGATGTATTATACACATATCACACAAAGGGGTACTTCCATGAAAATCAACCATACTATATATATATATATATATGCAATTCCAAATTTTTATAGATTCATGGTTACCCAAATCATACTTAACATCATATATGGTTTTAAAATTCCCCTTCTTAAAGTCATTATGAGTAAATTAGAAATCCCCTATTTAGAAATAAATCATTTTAAAGTAAAATTCATTTCAAAAGACTTTAAGATTAATTCCTTCCTCTTTTTGCACCTAACTTCGCATGCCATCAAGAAATTGAAATGCTTTCGTAATGAATTTGAGAGCAATTTAAGAGTTCAATCTAAGGTTTCCAACAATCCAAGTAAAAATATCATAGATCATCCTTATTCAACTAAGCCACAATGTCAACCACACACAAAGGCACATCCGAAACGACATAGTCTAAATTCTGAATAAGTAATAATAATAATACTTCCAATCATCCCATAATAATCTAGATTCACCAAATCCAATGAAAGCAATATATTAAGCATAGGGTAGTTCTTAACGCAACATGTCATAATTAATATACGAAAATCTAAAAATAAATGCAGAACAAAATGATAATAGTCCTGAAACCCCTCCTAAGTGTCCTAAGTGACTACAGAGCAACCTAAGGACATAAACTGAAAACACTAAAAGGCCTACCTGACAACGAAAAGGTCACACAAGAAGCCTCGCTACTCCTACAACAGGTGCTTTTCGACGTCAACTGAATCTATGGAGAAAGTAAGCCACAAAGAGTGTGTTTTAAAACTCAGTGGACGACAACAGCATAATTATATCCAAATCTAAATACATTATCAATTATGCAAGTATTCTCAAAGGCCACATTTCAAACCAAGAACTACAGTTAAGAATACATACTAGAGACAGAACACTTCATCATATCCAAGTCCCCAGGACTGATACTCATCAAATGATGGGTACCTCTCATGGGAGCATAGGCTTAACCCTAGGCCCCTTCCAGCCATTGATCCATGACTTCCTGTCTCATCAGTAAGGCACCTCACAAGTTCAGCATTGCCACCCAAGCTTCACATCTTACTATGAGAATGTCGTCTCCCTCACTAGCCAAGGCACCCTTCATGGGAGCAAACGCTCAACCTTGGGTCCTCCATACTGCGAGAAGGGGTACCATTCCTACCACAATCAAGCCATATAGACGCATAACAAGGCATAATAACAAAGCATATATTTTCACAAATCAAATAATCCAATATTGCATAAACACAAGTTATCCCACTTACCGGTCTAGCCTTAACACATATGATAAGTCTCATTATATCACACACATAAATTATAATAACAATATACTTTATTCCATAACCATACCATCTTATCCTACAACTCTCAGGAATATACCTACAGTATACATGCATAATTAACAACGCTAAGATTAAGATAGGGAAGGGTCACTCCACTCACTTGGACTCTAATGTTTTGTTTATCAAGTTTTGCATGTTATTCTAAGAGAGAAAAAGTGTGGGCAAGGTTCTGAGATTAATTTATAACAAATACAACAAAAAGAGTTGAGAAAAGAAATTAAAATCATGAAATAAGAAAACTACTTGTTTTTACTCTTGATCTTTGGTCAATGTTCTAGTCATATCTCTCAATCAATAAGGAATATTTTAACGAAACTTGTTTCATTAAAAACTAGACTCAAAGGACTTTCTAGTGATATCTAATTTGTTAAAAATAGTTTGATTAAGGGAGTTATGACTGATTTAATTTACATGACAACCAAAGTACAAGAGATCGGGATTTCTAGTATTTACCTTTATTTCTTGATGTTTTCCGACATCGAGAAAGATTACCGGTGATCGGGATTTCTCCTTAAAGGGGTGTGCATGAGCAACCTAGGATTTTGAAAGTGTGATTGACGTTTAGGTGCTTGAGAGTGAGTGGTGTTGAGGCTAGGGTTTTCAGTTGTTTGTGCTGTATGAGAGGATGAATGTTTGGGTTTCTAATGCCTGATGTGGGGAGGCCATCTAGGGTTTGTTCTTGTGTGAAAGAGAGAGCTAAGATAGCTCATAGGGTTTCCTTTTGTGGAAGAGCGGGACAACTAGGGTTTAGGTGGGAGCCTTCTAATTCATTTTAAATTTGAATTTTTGATTGAGGGTGCATTTGGAAGAGCTTATTTTGAGCTTATCTGGCTTATCTTATGACATAAGTGCTTATACACATGTCTGGGAAAGCTTATAGAAATAGCTTATGGCATGTCCATAAGCTGTTTTCAGCTTATTTTCATAAGCTCTCTGGAGAGCTTATGAAAATAAGCTGAAAACATCTTATGTGAAGTTTGCCCTCATAAACTCTTTAATTGTAAAAATAACTTATACATAAGCACTTATATGATAAGTGCTTATATGATAAGCGCTTATTATATAAGCACTTAAATATGTTATTTACCCAAATAGGGCCTGATTGATGAATTGGAACTTTCCTTTTATTTAAGTTGTTTTATTCCATATTATATTATATTTTTTGTTCCAATGATTAGGGTGCATGCTTACATTAGGATTTTTAATTTATTATAGTACCTTCCTTTCCTATTCTTACCATATTAGTTTTTTTAATTATTATTATTATTATTATTATTATTATTATTATTATTATTATTATTATTATTATTATGCCTATTCCCTTTTCTTTCCTAATACTGCTCTAAAACTCTCCCTTTTTTTTAACCTTTCGGGATTATTAACCTTCCTATTCTATTAATTTCCTTTTTCCTCTCAGATTGCCTAATCCTATTTTAAATTTCTTTATTTCCTAATTCCTTTTCTAATATCACACGTCTCACATACAAATCATTTAATCTTGATTTACTCATTCTTACCTTATCATATTTTATTCGATATAAATTAATATTACCTATTTTATTTTTGCTGACTAACACGTCTTCCCAATTTAATTATCATATTTTTATTCCACTAAACCTATCCATTCCTTCTATTATTATTAATTATTATTCCCTTCATTCTTTTTCCTAATTTATTATTAACTCTTATTTAACTTGACTATTTAATTTTTTTTTTAATTTAATATCCTTAACATCACATGTGTTCCACGTCACCTACCACCAATCAAGGTGCCCTTGACATGGCATCCCAATCACATATATTTTATCATTTTAGTCCCTTGTGCATGACTCACAATCACACAGCCTACGTGCATACTTATCAGACAATATAACAACGCATATGGCAAGCAAAATGAACAAATATGGCAAAAATCCCTATAGGTATCTGTCTATTCACACACAAAAAAATTCCATATGTCCAAATTTACAATTTCTTATGACATCATAATATCTGGGGTATTATAGATTCATTGTGAATTGTTTGCATTTTGAGTTAAATATCGGTTCTTAATTCTTCTTTTGATTACACCATGGCATTACTTGCACTACAATCTGTAACATCCCATATTTTCTTCTATTAAAGTTATATTTTCTTTATTTGAGTTAGAAATAATGTTAGAAATTTGTAAAATATGCTTTTGGGTGCTTAGGAGGAAGTAATCAAAGAAAGGCATGAGAAATTAGGACAAATGAGCTAAGAGTAAAAGGAAAATGAACTTCTAAGGGAATTAGTCGACTAATGTAGCAAATCAATCGACTGATAGCGTCAGAAAATAGACTAGGTTACTGATATCTACCCCCAATCAACTAATGAGGAGATATCAGTTGACTGATTATTCTCTGTCAGGTTGAAATTTTAGGTTTTGAAGCAATCAGTTGACTAATCAGGGTGGATTAGTCGACTAATTGCTCATTAGTCTACTATTGGGAGCAATCAGTTTACTAATTGTCTGTTGGAGTGTGAAAGTAAGTTGGTTTTAACTAAAAAATCAGTGAAAAAATTTACCTAAATACCCCTAACCTGCCCATGAAGCTTAGAAATAAAAGAGTAAGGTTAAAAAGGGGATTTCCATAGTAAGAAGGCTATTTAGACTCTTTTGGAAGCATAAGAGAGAGAAAAGAGAAATTTCTAAAATTTAGAGAAGAGAGAGGAAAAACGTGAAGGAGAAGAAGAAGAGAGAGAAGGGACTTCTAGTTGAAGATATAGCAAGAAAACTACAAAAAGGTAAGTTTCCTAGCTTGATTCTTCTACTTTAGATGAATTTTAGAGCTTGAGAAGTCATAGAATAGCAATTTTTAGACTAAAAGGAAGAGAGTAGAAGAAGAAGATGTCTCAAATTTGAGAAGCAAATGGCACTAGAGAGAAACTAAAAGAGAATTCACAAGTTTTAGCTATAGGAAGAATCAAAGGTAGCTAGTTTTCATAAACACAAGTTATCTACATGTATTATCATGCTTGTGTATGACATAACATAGTTTATGATGAAGTCTTCCATGAATGTTTAAGAATATGTTTTCTCATGAAAGTGGAACTTGATTCCTCATAGAATGTAGAAATTCCTTATAGGATGAAGAGTTCTCTTCATGAGATAGCCTGAAAGCAAGTTATTTCAGTTATTTATCATACTCTTATTTCAGTTATTTATCATACTCTTTGTATGATTTAGCAAGTATGTACATCTTAAAGCTTTCCACGAGTATGTAGAACCAACTTTCTCTTGAAAAGTAAAGTTTACGTCCTCATGAGATGACAAATGAGATGACAGAAATACCTCATAGGATGTAAATGTCCTTATGGGATGACAGAACCTCTGAAATTCCTCATGGGATAATAGAAATTCCTCATGGGACATCAAGTACTTTTCTTGAGAAAGTAGCTAAAGTATAGTGCACTATATTGAGAAAGAAGTTCATGACACAATTTATGTGCTCATATATCAGTTCATATTTTATGGAATAAGTTTGCTATTGAAACTGCTTTTATGATAGCTCTTTTATGTTCATGAAAGCGAATTATTTATTGAAAATTGCTTTTATGATTGAAATGGTTCATGAAATGTTTTCTTTAGATAAACTAGCTACTAAGATTATATATCTCATGTTTTATATTATGACTAACCATTTTAGGAATTGAAGTAAGAAAAGTGAGAGAAAGCAAAAGAATAAGTTAGTAGAGTTGTTAAGTAGTTTTCTAGTCAAGAAGATATTGCGTCAACTTTATGTGAACCTTTAGAGACTTATGCACATTTGGTGTGAATATAAATATGTGAGTTTTATGTAAAGCTCTTGTATTGTAGATCCATTCTAGAAAAGAATTTACAAGAAAAGTTGAAGAAGTATTGTACATTATATGTATATTGAAGTTAAATGATTTTGCCATGTTTTTCAAGTTAATAGATTTCTGAAATTTGAAGTTCAGGGCATATTAGTCGACCGATTATCATGCATCAGTCAACTAATACCTCTTAGTTTCAGATATATGTAATTTTGAAAACAATTAGTCAACTAATAGTCCCAGATCAGTCGACTGATCATCCTCTACCTAGCATAAAATTTTATATTACAAATTGTTTCAAAATTTCCCTATTTTTATGAAATTAGATGTTTTATAAGAATATTATAGAAAAATCTCATGGTTTTACCTCAAATATTTCACAAGATATTTATACAAATTTCCTAAATTGTACAAATTTAGTATAAATCTAGTAGACGTAACACGATCTTTGTCAATTCTTACCTTCCTTTTTCATTTTACTATGGCTTTGTCAAGTTATGATTTATATTAGTACTTTATCTTGTCTTTTATCCTTCATTGCATTATGCTTGGAGTCATCTTGTTGTAAATATTTGGTAACTAATGCAACCTGAGTTGTGTTATGAGGGACACTACGCTTAAGGAATTATTTCGCGATTACAAAACTTCCTTCCAAGATAAAACAGGCTCCTTATTTTTAATCAGGTACTAAAATAGCAAAAAAAAATAACATAGAAACCCAGCGAGAATAAGAATTAAGATAAGGTTAAATGGGCTATTACAGGAATTCAAGGATTTAAAACAATATATCTTGCCTGCAGGGGGCAAATCACCGATTTGCACTACACTAGCCCTGAATTGTGAGCACACGAGCCTACCTCTTCCCTTACTCTTTATGAGCCCACTATTAATATATAAAGCCTCATCCCTTTCTCATTTTAGTTGATATGAGACTAATTTTACTCTTTTGAAATACAAAAGCATTTATAACACAATTTTCACAACACATCTATGGTCATAGTTTTCTTTCCACTATCCATCATTGCATTCAAGCTCATCTTTATCCCTGATTTTTTTTTACATTTAATGTTGCATCCAAATTAACTCTCATATGAACAATTTTTCTTGGATTGAATTCATTGATTCTTGATTAATTCTTTCACCATGATTTGATTTAATTCTAACAATTCTCAGCAAAGATCTTGCTCTGTGTGTGAATTAATCTTTTCAAATTAAATTATTGATCCCATGGCTATAATCCTTTAACATCGCATAGACCTTGAGAACTACAATTTATGCATTTTAGAACATAAAAACTCTATTGTGCATAAGTTGATGTTTGCCTCTTCAACAAATCTCCACAACCTTTTTTCTATTCTACACTTTAAAGTCATTAGAGCTAGGATCTATAGAAAATACTATGTCTAGGATTAATTTTATATCAGTTGTACTTGATGTTTTCAACCACTATTTTCTGGGTTTGATTTGAGCCAAATTGTTTTGGCCTACAACCACATTATGTTTCGCACCATGTTCCATTATGTGTCATTGTAATTCAAGTAGCTCTAAATTGTGTTAGACAATTCGATGGTTCATGCCACTACGATGCCGAATCACCCAGAATTAAATTCGTGGCAATCTTGCAATATAGTAATTCCCAGGTCTTATTCACTATAGAGCCTAATTCCTAACCACTGATCAGTTGTTCTTAACACTCAAACACTAATTAACTAATTAACATGGGGGTAGTTTGGTATGCCAGCAGCATAAAACAATAATAAATAACAGCAAGTCAACAACAAAACAATAACAGAAAGGTTTGATAGTAAAGGATAGTATGCAACCAGCCACTAGGATTTATGGGAGTGTAACTATCACTACTTAACTCATTGATTCAGTCTTATTCTCATTTCACCATTTGATTTTAGGAACAGAAATCTAGAAGAACTTCCAGATCTGTAATGCTTCTAACCATAGTTAAAGAAACTTCATTAATCTATAGCTTAGATGCAACTTTAAAAGACCTCAACCAAATCAAGTTAGATATCATCTAACCTAGCCATTTCATTTTACTTGCTTTCCCAATCAGTTAAGCAAGGTTTTATCTCAAATAAAAATCAGTTTATGCTTATACAAGTTCATATTAGAATTTTGGTATCAACATAAACACAATAACAAAACAGAAAATGAAAATGAGATGAAATGGAGAATAAAACACTTATCTTGCATTGAAAGTTCAAGCTACAACATCCCAAGGTCCTAGTGACTGATGAAAATGGAAGTTAGCCCTCCATAAGAGCAAAACCAGCAAAATAGAAGAGAGAAAAGTATAAAGAAAATGACCTACGAATTTTCTAAGTTACAGCAAAAAGAGAATATAGTTCTGAATTACAAAACTGAAGCCTCTTATACCTTTGAAATATTCTACCCTAGATGCCCTCAAGTTGACTTTCAAAAGCCTGAAGGATGGCTGTTATGCTGCTACAAAAACATATCTAAAATATTGCTGCAGTAAAGGCAGCAGAACATGTTTTCTTGGTGCAGAAAAAGTGTAAGAAAGGAAGCTTCCATTTTCAGCAAAGTTTGGGAAAGAGGTGGCTGCATGCATGGTAAAAAGGGATGCACAGATCTGAAATGAGAGCCCCACACATCCATGTTAGCATGTTAGTAGAAAAGAGTGCCAGGTCAGCATCCTACTCATCCCAAAAGTGCCACATTAGCGTCCATGTCAGCAAAAATGTCTACCTTAGAGCCACACCATCAAGAACCTCCAAAATTAATTTCTAAAAAATACCCAAATTGATTAAATTGAGTCTTTAATAATCTAAGTCTTAGAATATAAAAATAATTCATTTTCCATCCAAAATTGATTTAGACCCAATAAATCACAAAGTGTAATAAAATTAGAGAATTTCCATAGACGAAAATGCAAATAGACCAAGATAGGGATTAAAATGTATATAAAAATGCTAGATATCAAATCCCCCACACTTAGTCTTTTGCACTCCTAGGAAAAATCAATTAAAAGCAACAAAGACATCAAGGGACACAACAAGAAGTGTAGAAATTGTGCAATAATGAAATAGTTCAAGTTTGGAAAGATTTAACGCTAGGAGAAAACATATCTTAAATTTCTAAAAAGTTCAAGCATCATGGCAATTTCGTTGACAAGAATAAATCCAAATAATAATCTACTCACAAGGAATGGTGTATATGCTCTATTCTCTCAAGTGTTTAAGGTAATGCACTCACATTTCAACCTATCATGAATTCACTACCATAAGCTTGTCAAGAATCTAAATCTCCACTACTCGAATCATATACATGCTTGAATTATTAGGACTTTACAAGGGTGCAATGTAAGGTGAAGGAATGATTGGATGATGGAGAGAATTACAAGCAACAAAGTTTACAAAAACTTAAAGAAATGAAGGGCATCATTTAAGTCCTAAGAGGTTGAACCATGACACTTGGGCACAAAAATGTTACTTCTCTTTTCTTTTGTTCTTCTTTCTTGCTCTTTTTCCTTTTTCTTTTTGTTTTTTTTTTTGTTTTGTTTTTTGGTTTTGTTTTGGATCTCCATACAGTATACTTTCCAACAAGAACTCTCAAAATTTTCTTTTCTTGAGTAGCAAAACTGAATTTTGAAATAGCCCAAAAATCCTTCTTTTTGCACATGCTCAATCTCTTTTCAAAAGAAATTTCTAAAGCTCTTCAAATCCTAAGTTCAGGGAAAAGAAAGAATTTGTTTTAAGGTGGGAAAAGGGGTTTGAAACACAAGAAAGAAAGTGGAAGTAAGGTACAAAGTGGTACATAATGGAAACAACACATGGGATGGCTATAATGGTTACAAGAAACAAATGCCTAAATCATTTCCAATCATGTACATGTAATGTAGCCTCAACAAAGACTCAAGACAAATTCTAGAGTTAAAATCATGATAGGGAATACACACAACAAGAAAGAATATCATTTTGCAATAAAGGCTCAAATTCTCACGGTTTAAAGACTATTGCTAAAAATTCATTAAAAACAACGTCATTGCCATTTTAGTTGAATTCCTTAGACAAAGAAGACTGAATTCTTTTCATGCTAAATCAATTCACACATTTAAGCTATTTCATCATGCATGCTCTCACACAAAAACTCCATCAAATTTTTCAAAACGAGAGCATCAAATTCGGACAAAATAGAGCAGCAAAAATTCTACAGCTAGAAGACACATAAAGCTTTAAAAACATGTAAAGAAAGTACCAAAAATCAAAGCCAATCAATACAGAAAATTTGGACAAGACAACTCAAAAATTCTAGACAAAACAGAGAAAACAGAGAGAACATGCAGAAAAATTTTTAAATTAGAAACAAATGTTTCTCTAATTAAATTCTCTCCCCTCCCCCTCCCCCTTAAATATTGCATTGTCCTTAATGCAAATCAGCATCAAACATCAAATAAAATAAAGAGGACATAAATTAAAAGGAGGGAAAGAGTACGTCCTTATCATGGAGCCGGTACACTATAGAGTTGGATTTCCTGTACAGTTTCTTCTTGGAAGCCCTCATAGAACTTCTTCAACCTTTGCCCATTCACCATGAATTGTTTGTTGGTGGCCTCATTTTGAATTTCTACTGCACCAAAAGAAAAGACATTAGTAATAACAAAAGGGCCAACCCATCTAGAGCAAAGCTTACTGGGTATGAGCTTGAGGCGAGAATTATAGAGAAGAACTTTATCTCCTAGTTAGAACTCTTTCTTCTCAATTTTCTTATCATGTAGAGCTTTTGTTCTCTCCTTGTAGATGCATCCATTCTCATAAGCCGCTAGCCTTATTTCTTCTAATTCTTGAAGTTGCAACTTTCTTTCCTTGCCGGCTAGGGTCATGTCCATATTGCATTGCTTAACCACCCAATATGCCTTGTGTGTAATCTCCACCGGCAAGTGACATGCTTTACCAAATACCAAATAGTATGGGGACATGCTGATGGGAGTCTTGAAGGTGATTCTGTAGGCCCAAAGTGCATCATCAAGCCTTTTGCTCCAATCTTTTCTATTAGGCTGCATGGTTTTCTCTAATATTTGCTTTATCTCTCGGTTAGAGACTTCCACTTATCCATTGGTTTGGGGGTGGTAAGGTGTAGAAGTTTTATGCACTACCCCATATTTCTTCAATAATCCTTGCATGTTTCTATTGCAAAAGTGTGATCCTTGATCAGTAATTATGGCCTTGG
This sequence comes from Biancaea sappan, assembly GCA_037074585.1. Taxonomy (NCBI): domain Eukaryota; kingdom Viridiplantae; phylum Streptophyta; class Magnoliopsida; order Fabales; family Fabaceae; genus Biancaea; species Biancaea sappan. Next base: position 71,035,541 of record CM073492.1, on the reverse strand, counting down.
GGACACCAAATTTGCAGAAAATATGTGAATGAAGGAAATATACATCTACAACAGAATCATCAGTTCGTGTGGCTTTAGCTTCCACCTACTTCGACACATAGTTTATAGCAACCAAAATATACATAAAGCCAAAAGAAACTGGAAAAGGACCCATAAAGTCTATACCCCACACATCAAAAATATCACAGAAAAAAAGAGTTGTTGAGGTATTTCGTTTCTCTTTGACATTTCTAGTTCTTTAACACCTACGAAAATTCTTACAAAACTCATAAGCATCCCTAATCAAAGTGAGCTAATACAAACCATAATCTAACACTTTCCTAGCAGTTCATTGGGGACCAAAGTGTAAACTCATGATTTGGAACACATCTCCTAACAATTTGATCACTACAAATCTTCCATAAATTAGGGTCACCCTACACATAGTACTTAGCTTCACTTTTTAATTTATTCAATTGATGTTTATTTTGGTATGCAGGTAATTGAGATGCAACAAGAAAATTCACTAAATCAGCATACCAAGGCTCACTAGTACCATGTAAAAGGAAGAAGCACTCATCTGAGAAGTTATCTCTGATAGGGAGATGTTCCAATGGAAGCTCAGAAAGCCTACTCAAGTGATCTGCTACTACATTCTCCACTGCACTTTTATCTTTGATCTCCACATCAAATTCTTGGAGAAGTAGCATCCATCTAATTAATCTTGGCTTTGTATCTGGCTTTTTCAATAAATATTTCAATGCTGCATGGTCAGAAAACACAATTACTTTAGATTCAAGCAAATATGATCTAAATTTATCTAAGGCAAAAACAATTGCTAAAAACTCTTTCTCTATAGTTGTGTAATTTGACTGAGCCGAATCAAGAGTACGAGAAGCATAAGCTATCACATGCAACTTCCCCTCTACTCTTTGTGAAAGTACCGCTCCCACAACATAATTTGAAACATCACACATGAGATCAAAAGAGAGCTCCCACCATGGAGGTTGGATGATAGGAGGGGAGGTAAGTTGCTTCTTCAACTCATTAATGGCTAACTTTCAAGTATCATCAAAAACAAAATCAATCTCTTTCTGGAGAAGTTTAGAGAGGGGTAGAGTGATCTTACTAAAATCCTTGATGAATCTTCTATAGAACCCTTCATGGCCAAAAAAAAAAAGCGAACTTCCTACACAGAAGCGGGATAAAGTAAAGAGGAGATAACAACAACTTTTGCCTTATCTACTTCTATGCCACGAGATGACACTATGTGGCCTAGAACTATCCCTTGCTCTACCATGAAATGACATTTCTCATAATTTAAGACCAAATTCTTTTCTATGCATCTGTCAAGAACTCTCTCTAAATTTTTCAAGCATGCATCAAATGAGTCTCTATAAACAAAAAAATCATCCATGAACACTTCCATGCAATCTTCTAACAAATTAGAAAATATAATTATCATGCATCTTTTAAAAGTGCCAAGTGCATTACAAAGACCAAAAGGCATACGTCTATATGTAAAAGTGCCAAAGGGATAGGTAAAGTTGGTCTTCTCCTGATCTTTGGGTGCTATGTGAATTTGGAAATAACCAAAAAATCATCAAGAAAATAGTAGTGAGACTTTCCAACAAGTCTTTCAAGCATTTGATCAATGAAAGGAAGGGGAAGTGATCTTTTCTAATTGCTTGATTCAACTTCCTAGAATCAATGCAAACATGCCAACTATTTTGGACTCTAATGGGCACTAACTCATTGTTTTCATTTGTTATTACAGTCACCTCGATTTTCTTTGGTACCACTTACACCAGACTTACCCATTTACTATCAGAGATAGGATAAATAATTCTAGCTTGAAGGAGCTTACTTACCTCCTTCTTGACCACGTCAAGAATCATGGGTTAAGTCGTCTCTAGGGTTGCCTCACTAGTTTAGTCTCTTCTTCAAGAAGAATTTGGTGCACGCACATAGAAGGACTAATCCTAGGAATATCTACTAGAGTCTACCCAATCGCCTTCTTATTTTTCTTCAGCAAACTTATTAATTTTTCTTCTTGATTAGGATTCAAATTATTGGCTACAATGACTGGAAGTTTTTCTCCTACTTCCAAGAAAGCATACTTGAGGTTTTCTGGTAATGCCTTCAACTCTAATGCAGGTGGTTGGATAGTGGGTGGAATTAATTTTTGTGGAGTCACATCCAGGGAGGCACTTACATATTCAGATTGCTCAAAGACATAATCGTTGGCTAAAAAGGAGGAAGGGTCAGTAGCACAAGAAGAAAGAGATAAAGAATGTACAACATTATAGATTAAATCACTACATTTACTACCTAAAATAGAAACAGAATCAAAATCTAAACTAGAGAAGGTGACAAAATCAGAATGCAAATTAGAATTATCAAAACTTAGAGAATTTTCAATTTCAGCACAAGCTTGACAAGATTCAGAACCAGCACAATTGCACTCAAAGGCATCAACCAAATCAGAAAATTCAAGAAATCAAAAATCAACTCAGTTTAGAAATTCTCACATGCCTCATCAACCAAATAATCCAAAAAGTTAACCACAAGCACATTGGAATGATTTTCCATAGGATGTTTCATGGCATCTAAAATATTGAAATCAATTTTGTTGCCAACAAACTCCATGGATAAAGTCCCGTCATGCACATTGATAATGGTTTTTGCAGTTTTCAGAAAAGGTCTACCAAGTATCGATGCTGCATGACCAAGAGTGTTATCATTTTCCATATCCATAACATAAAAATCAGCAGGAAAAATTAAATCTTTAACCTTACCAAAACATCCTCAAGGACTCCTGCTGGGTATACTATACTCCGATTGGCAAGTTGGACTATCTCCAGTTAGTGAAAGAACATCAATCTTGAAGCTGGAGTATACTGATTTGGGTATGACATTGATTGAGGCTCCCAAATCTAGCATAGCATTGGAGAATTCCATATTGCCTATTGTGCATGGTATGGTGAAAGTTCCAAGATCTTTGCACTTAGGTGGCATGGGTGGCTGGATGAGTGCAGACACATTCTTCCCCAAATTTACTCTCTCATTACCCCTTAAATACCTCTTATGAGTGCACAACTCTTTGAGGAACTTGGCATATTTAGGAATTTGCTTAATTGCTTCCAAAAGTGGAATGTTGACCTTTATTTTTCTGAAGGTCTCCATAATCTCTTTGTCCATATTAGATTCAAAAGCTTTCTTTGATTAGGTCTATCTATAGGGGAAAGGTAGAGGTATCTTTTGAACCACTTCTTCATCCTTTTTCTTTTGCTCACTGGTTGAAGATGAAGGAACATTTTTCTGCACCTCTATTTTTCTGGTTTAGATTTAGAAGGTGGACCATCCACTTGCTTACCACTCCTCAAAATGATGGCACTAACATTGCCTCTTGGATTCACTACTAGTTGAGATGACAAACTCCCTGAACCTTGACTTTTCAGCTCATTTACTGTTGTAGCTAACTGACCAATTTGAATCTCCAAGTTCTGCATATTTGTTTATGTTCTTTACTAGAACTGAAGAGTATTGACAGTCAGTTGCTTCATTAAATCCTTAAGACTAGGCTTAGGTTTCTTGGGTGCTGGAGGAGGTGCATGGCTGGGTCCAGGTTGAGTATATCTTGCATGGTGTGGTTGGTAAGGAGGGTTAGAGGTATTTCTATATTTAAAAGCAGGATGGTCATGCCACCCAGGATTATAGATGGAGGAGTATGGATCATACCTCTGTTGCTGTGGTTACTACATAGGTCTACTAGGCAATATGCCAACACATGACTTACTTGGAGTCTTTTTGCAGCTGAGGACATTGATCAGTATGACGGGTATTCAAGGAGCAAAGACCACAAACTAAAGTGGAGGGGGCAATTGTGATCTCTGATTTAGTGTTAATTGCCTCACCATTGAAGCTAACTCCTCCAATTTATTTTCTATCCTTTGCTGCTCCATGAGGGATGTCCTCATTTCATTCATGCTAGCTATTGGATCATTCATTCTAGTGCCAAATTACTGTGCATTTTGAGCCATCTTGGCCAATAATTCATTTGCTACAGCAGGGTCTTATCTACCAATGCCCCACCAACAGCTGCATCAACTATATATCTATCCGTTGGCACTAATCCCTCATAAAAGTACTGTATGATAAGTTGCTCTAAAATTTAGTGGTTTGGGCAGCTTGAACATAGCTTCTTAAATCTCTTCCAATACTCATGCAAAGACTCACCACTTGATTGCCTAATCCCATTAATGTCTTTTCTAATTGCTGATGTTCTCGAGGCTGGGAAGAATTTCTCTAAGAACATCTTTTTCAAGTCATCCCATCGTGTTATTGTAATAGTTGGCAAGTAGTAAAGCCAATCCTTGGCTGCCCCATCCAAAGAGAAAGGGAATGCTATCAGCTTGATCTGTTCTTCTCCCACCCTATGTGGTCTCATAGTGGAGCAAACAACATAAAATTCTTTCAAGTGTTTATGCCAATCCTCACCTGCAAGACCATGGAACTTGGGCAGGAAATGGATCAAACTAGACTTTAATTCAAAATTAGCATCTAACTTAGGATAATTTATGCACAATGGTTGATAATGCACATCAGGTGCAATCAACTCTTTAATGGATTGCTCTTGCCTATTTTGGAGCACTTGTGCATTTTGATTATCCATCCCAATTGTCCCAGCTGACTCAAAATCAGTTGACTCTATCGCAATATCAGATTCAGAATCTGATTCCAACTCTACACTATTGAAAACAAGATCAATAAATTCATAAAGAAGTTCAGAAACTATGCTACTCCTAATGCTATTGCTTCTTACTAGCCTATGGAAGGTCTTATCAATTTATGGATCATTGGTGGATAAGTCCATGTGAAGAGACATTCTCATACACTAGGAAGGGTGAAATTCACAAGAAAACAAAAGGAAACACAGAAAACAGCAAAAGCACCATAATAAGCTCCAACCGATGAAAATCACCAAAAGATGAAGTATCTCAGAAAAATCTAATTTTTCTTGGAAAAATCCTTCACAAGTTGGAGGAATAAATGAAAAAAATGGAACTTAAAAATTCAATATACAAAAATCACAATTAATTAGAAAAATTAAAAAACATTAAAAAATAGAAAAGAGGGCCTAAATGATGGAATTTGGCAAAATGACAGCCCAAAATGATCCTTTGGATCATTGAGTGGTTGGAACTTGCTTAAAATGTCGAAAACTAGTGGTATACCAAGTTTGAGGTCAATCGGAGGTAATTATTTTTTGCCTATAAATAGTAACCGATAAAAAAAATTCAAAACTTGCAAACCATTTCAACAACACTAAATAACTTGAAATTAAACAAAGACACATAGAACAACTAAATTAATAATCAAAAGTGAATTGGCTCCCCGGCAACGGCGCCAAAATTCTGGTTCACACCACTATAATGCAGAATTACCCAGAATTAAATTCGTGACAATCTTTCAATATAGTGATTCTCTGGTCATATTCACTCACAGGGCCTCACTCTTAACCACTAATCAGTTGTTCTTAACACTCAAACACTAATTAAACTAATTAACACAGGGGGGTAGTTTGGTATGCCAGCAGCATAAAACAACAATAAATAACAGCAAATCAGTAGTAGAACAATAACAGAAAGGTTTGATAGTAAAGGATAATATGCAACCAGCCACTAGGATTTATGAGAGTGTAATTATCACTACTTAACTCATTGATTCAGTCTTATTCTAATTTCACCATTTGATTTTAGGAAAAGAAATCTAGAAGAACTTCCAGAACTGTAATGCTTCTAACCATAGTTAAGAAAAACTTCATTAATCTATAGCAGCTAGATGCAACTTTAAAATACCTCAACCAAATCAAGTTAGATCTCATCTAACCTAGCCATTTCGTTTTACTTACTTTCCCAATCAGTTAAGCGAGTTTTTATCTCAAATAAAAATCAGTTTATGCTTATACAAGTTCATATCAAAATTTTGGTATCAACATAAACATAAGAACAAAACAGAAAACGAAAATGAGATAAAATGGAGAATAAAACACTTATCTTGCATTGAAAGTTCAAGCTACAACATCCCAAGGTCCTAGTGACTAATGACAATGGAAGTTTAACCCTCCATGAGAGCAAAACCACCAAAATAGAAGAGAGAGAAGTAGAGAGAAAATAACCTATAAATTTTCTATGCTACAACAGAAGAGAATATTGTTTTGAATTACAAAACTTAAGTCTCTTACAAAACTCAAGTTAAGCCTGAAGGGTGGTTGTTCTGCTGCTGCCAATAGAGATCTGAAATATTGCTGCAAATTCATGAATTAAGGGTAGCAGAACATGCTTTCTTGGTGCAAAAAAAGTGTAAAAAAGGAAGCTTCCATTTTCAGCAAAGTTTAGGGAAGAGGTGGCTGCATGTATGGCCAAAAGAGCTAGACATATCTGAAATGAAGGCCCCACACGTCCATGTTAGCAGGTCAGCAGAAAAGAGTGCCAGGTCAGCATCCTACTCATCCCAAAAGTGCCACATCAGTGTCCATGTCAGCAAAAATGTCTACCTCAGCGCCACATCAACAAGAAACTTCCAAAATTAATTTCTAAAAAATACCCAAATGAATTAAATTGAGTCTTTAAAAATTTAAGTCTTAGGATATGAAAATAATTCATTTTCCATCCAAAATTGATTTAGACCCAATAAATCACAAAGTGTAATAAAATTAGAGAATTTTTATAGACAAAAATGCAAATAGACTAAGATAGGGATTAAAATGTATATAAAAATGCTAGATATCATTCGAATTCTTTGTTTTCATAGTCCCAAGAGGAACAAGCATGCTTGTGATCTATACACGTAAAAGCTCATCCACCATCATTTTTCATTCTATGAAATTGAGGATTGTGGTGGCTTGCATTGCACTTAATCATTTTATCCATTTTTGTGTATGCAAATCCTTGGGGGAGCCTATGTAAAGGGATATATTGAAGCCATGGAAATTGACCAAGATAGTCGACCAAGCTCCATTTTTGCCTTCAAATTTTAGGCATTGTTTTTTGTCTTTCCTTTGGTCTTATTTTAGTCTGTATCATTTTTTTCTTTCTTTATTCTTCTCTCTTTTTTGTTTTTTGCCCTTTCTTTTTCTTTTCATAGATCTAATTTGGTTAGATTTTTTGGTTTGTATCCTATTTGATGTAACTCCCTAAGTAATGAAAAGACATTATAAAATGTACACATGCACACACACTAATACTAGATGTATGTTCTCTTCTTTTGTTTTGGTTTATCTTTTAGGGGCTATCATGTGAGGTCCTCAACATTTGCAGGGGCATAAGTTTTAATTTAAAAGACTGTGTAAGACATCAAGTCTTCATGAGTCTACCTTAGGAATGTGTACTGGTGTTTACAGGGTTTTTTGGTCTAACCGAGATTTGACAACAAATCTCTTATGTGTCAACTTTTTTTCAGTCGAGGGCCAAATTCGACAACAAATACTTGATTCTATCGAGAACGATTGTGTTTCCAAAGTTATGCGGTAATCTAGTTTATGATGAAAGAGATTTATTTCACAAAAGAACGTGAGGCCTGAAATGTACCTTTTGTAGAAAAATTCAATGAAAACAGTGAAAGCAGAAAGTAAGTGCAGAAAGGAAATTGTAGAATGTGATGTACAGAAAGGTAAACTGCAAAAAGTAAAGAGCAGAAAGTAATCAACAAAATGTAAATTGCAGAAAGTTTAAAGTGCAGAATATAAATGAAAGTGAATAAATTGCTGGAAGATAAATGAAAATGCAATAAATTGCTAAAAGATAAAAGAGACTGGAATGTAAAAGACTTTGAATTTAAACTTAACTGAAATGTAAGGTGGAAAGCATACTTTGATGTTGATCCTTTAATCTGCTTGTGTGAGATGTTAGGATTTTTAATCAAGAGTTGCCAACCACTTTTACAATGATAAAACAAGTATTTATAGGCAAATGACCAAAGTAACTGCCTATCTAACTATTTGCCACGTACATGACGGTTTGTGATTACATTTCATCAACATAACTACCTAAACCCACGTACATAGCGGTTTTCAAGATTCGACAAAACTACCTTAGCCACTTGATGGTAGAGTAACTGTCTTTGACAGCTTCAACCTGACAAATTCCCTTGCCTTCGACATTTGACAAACGATTTATGTTCAATGATAGACCTTCTTCTCTCGACATAGATGACTTGCTCAAAGACCATGTATTTACTTGTCGAGTGACAAGCTTTTGGCAATTTTGTTTTGTCATACACACAAGTGTTGTCACAAAGATGTCCCTCTAACCCTTCCATCGACTTCGCCCTTGTCAAGTAATTGATATTTGTCGAGTAGCCAAACTATTGCTTTGACACTTACAATCAGCACTAATTTATTGCAACACTGAGGATGATTATTTGTCAATCAAGCAAACCTGTCTAACAAATATAAATATTATATATTTTTAAAATAATAGTCTAACAACTGGAAATTCAAAAATAACTTTTTCAAAAATAAATAAAAATCAAATGCCTTTTTTCCCCTCAAATTTCATTTTAGAAAATTCCCTAAAAAATGGACAAAAGTCTACATTTCATTCAAAATTCTTTTTCAGATTCATTTCAAAATAATAAAGTTCAAGTGCTTTCTTTTGCAAAAATTCTTTTAGAAAAATCTATTAACAAATTCGAAGTCATTTTCAAAATCAAATAAATCAACTAATCCAACTACACAATTATTTTAAAAGAATAATTAAACTATGAAGGCTATGATCCCCTTTGTTAGGCTACGTGGTACCCTAGGTTGGCAAGCAGCTCAAGCCCTAAAACATTGTGAGGTGCTTAATGCCTTCCTCACTTGTGGACTCCTGAACACTTAGATTATTAGAGCCTTATCCTATTAGGGTTTCCTAGTTTACCCTTCATATAAATTAGGTGTCAACTCTGTCTTTTGTTGATATTGCTCATGAGGTAGTGGCACACCTCATTATGGTTTCTAGAAAAAAGGAAATCCTAGTAGTATCGGTCACCTACTGAACATGAATAAAAAATAAGAGCATTATGCAAAGATGATGACTAATAAAGATGAAAAATTATTCCATATATGAGGCATTACCTATCCCCAGATCCTCCTAAAAATGAAAATGAGAACAATCTCCAATGCACAAAGAATTGGAGTAAAAGAGTGATCTTGAGAGATAAACTTCCAAGGGCTTGCATGTGCAGCAACACTCCTAGAATTAGCATCCCATCCATTTTGTTGAATGCCAAATATACTTTTAATCACTTTTTGCCATAGAGAATTAGGTTCCAATGGAAAATGCTACAACCATTTAGCCACTAGAGAAGTGTTCTTAGACACCAGATTGCATAGACCAAGCCTCCACCCATCTTAGATTTACAACACACCTCCTAAATTGATTAAATGCATGGTTCGATTTTCTCTCTCTAGTCCACCATCGAACTACAAAAAATCTCACATATTCTTCTCAATCCCATGAGCCATCCTATGAGCCACCCTTGTCAGACTCAAATAAGGACAGAAAAATACAAACATTTTGGTGTACCTTTTTACATGCTCATAACATATTTTGCTAGCATGACATTCTCTCAATGGCTTGACTTTACTTTTTAAAATTCTTTTGGCTTTATAGACTTTGGGGAGCATTTACATAAGGGTGAAGAAACTTAGTCATTTTCATTATAATGTGTTTTATATTATTCCTATTTCATGTCCTGTGAGGGCTCTCCACGTAGATCTGGAAATGGTTTAGTTCTTGCATCATCATAGGCACACTTAGGGCCTCGATTTCCTTGTTGTAGAAAACTAGAAATACACTCTTGGAAATCGACGTTTTTCTATTTCTATGCTTATCACAATTTGTTAGCGAATTAGTCCTTTATTGTTTCTATGCTTATCGCAATCTATTAGGGAATCATCCCTTTATTATTGTAATTAATTTTCAATAGTTATCATCTAGGTGGTTATTAGTGATTTTTGGTTTATCCTTCAGTTATTTTATTTAAATCAAATCCTTATCACTTAGTTCCTAGATTTTAGCCACCTAAGATACAAGGTTAGCATTTATTAGGATTTGTGGTTGAGTGGCATATATGTTGCCTCCATCCAAGATGATAAATTCATATTACATACCATGAATAAAATTAATTCAAAACATCACATATCTCTAGACTATACACACTCCATTCTGAGCTTACTAATATCAACTAAGCATGTTGTATCCCATCTTCCCTTATCCGATTGAAAGGTAGCAGAACAATTTTGGCTTGGATGAAGTCCTCAGTTGTACTTACACTAGTTCTGGTATTCAGAGATCAGACAATCGTATTATTAGGTAGCAGCCTTCAAGGAACTGACTAGAGTGTTTATCGGCTTGATTTAATTTAGTTTTGAGTCTTAATCAAACAAAATTGAGCTTATCAGTTTTACAAAATTATATATCGATTCAGTTTTTCTTTTTGAGCGGTTTGGTTCGGTTTTGGTTGGATAGTTTAGTTTGGTTTTGAGCAATTTGGTTCGGCTTTGATTAGATGGTTTGATTCGGTTTTGGATAGTTTTGTTTACAATATTTTTTTTATTTTTAATTTCAATGAAATATATATAACTATAAAAAAGAAAAAGACCAAATTAATTAAAAGAAAGAGGCCAATTTAATTAATATATATATAATCTTGTTGATGTAAAAATACATAAATATAATATTTTATATGTATAAAATATATTTTTTAATACAAAGTTGGTTCTAACAATTGAATTGAACCAATTAAAATTCATATTTAAAAAATCGATTTGGACCTCATTTTTGAGGTTTTGGTCAATTTTTGGCCTGTTTGGTTCGATTTAGTTCGTCTTATCAATTTAGTTTGATTTTAAAACTAACCGTTTATTGTATGCACTATAACAATAACACCAGCTATTAATAACATCTTAGCTAATTATTCAGGGGTTATACGTAAGAGTTCATATAGCTACTTCTTAAAGAATTCCTTATACATATTTGGGATAAGTATATGATCCAAAGCAAACTTGGAAATGAGTATGAAGTTCTTGTGTAATGAGATAACTAGTCAACGTAGATTTCAAGCTCTCAAACTAAAAAGTTCTATCTGAATATATGAACATACATGTTAGATGATTATTTTTTAAAATATATATATATATATATATATTATTGTCGACAAAAGTAAGTTGCTTGGCCAACAAGTAATTGTCTTTGATGGTAACAAAATAGTGCCATTTATAAAAGTGTCAAACTAGTAATCTAGCACATAGATTCGACAGAGACTAGCAATTTGACATAAAGGAATTCGATAGAAGAAAACAAGTAGAATGGATAAGTCAGCTTGAAATAATTCACGACAACATTATCAAGTCTATCAAAGTGAAATCGTCAGAAGCATATCATTCGACAAATGAGTTTAAGAAACTTTGTTGACAAACGAGTTCAAGAGACTAAGTTGTTGAATGTTAAAGATATACTAATTAACGGCGTGACGAAGTTGTCAAACGTCGAAGACAAGATAAGCAGAAATTGTAGAACATAAGTTGTCGAAGGCAATTACTTCCATCATCAAATGGTTAAGGCAATTGTGTCGAGCAATGTAAACTGTCACTTACATGGCAATTAAGTGGATAGGTAGTTATTTCCATCATTTGCCTATAAATATTAAGTGTTTTGTTGTAAACGGGGTTGGCATCTCTTAATTAAACATCCAACCATTTCACACGAGCAGATTAATGGATTGACATCAAAGTATGCTTTCCCCTTTAACATTTCAATCATTTTAATTCAAAGTCTATCCTTTAAATGTCTTTGTTCTTATTGCTTTCCTTTACTTTCTATAATTTACTACAGTTTCGTTAATCTTTTTGCCATTTACTTTCTGCAATTTACCTTTTATGCACTTTACATTCTGCAATCTACTTTCTACATTTTATTTTTCTTTTACCATTTTTATTTAACTTTTTTGCAAAATGTGTATTTTCGGCCTTATGTTCTTTCATGTAGTTATATGGTTCAAGTAACACTTTCGACATATTTTTTGCCTAGTGACGAGATTATCGCATAACTTTGAAATCACATCGTTCTCAATTCTATTATTTATTGTTGGATTTGGCTTAGACCAAAAATCACTGTTATCAAATTGGCATGCCTGGTGGGACAAGTTCAGAGTAACTTGTTGAATGAATGCATTTGAGAAGTGGTAAACACATATCTACTCACAACTTTGAAATTATGAGTAACGTAAATAGTGATAATCAAGTGACAAGTTCACTAAATGCACCTTTGACTACCATAACCACGGCAAACGTGTCAGTAGTTCCAACAACTGCGAATCCTATAGATTTTGTGCCAAACTTATCCCTTTCAGGCAATCCCATAATATTAGAACAAGTAGTGTCTTGATCGACACCAATATCACTAAATCCAGTAGATCATCAGACGAAAAGGTTTGTACCACAATATAGATTACCTCAAGGGTATGTACCTCCAGTAATGACCCAACTCAGGGCTTGGAAATCAGTTAGCCAATCCCATGTGTCAAATTGTTCAAAGCCAAGTAGTAAGTTCTACATTGGCAAGTGTGGTAGGAATAAGTACTCTCACTATTTTTCGACAAGAGAGATTAAACTTGGGACCTATTTTTCCAAATATGTCAAGAGACATGATAAGTAATGTCACTACATCTACTGTAAGTTCATTGGCTAGCATTCGACAGCAAATGGACGAAAGTAATCACGATATGGAATTTAATTCAAAAGGCATTGACGAAAGGAAGACTAAAATTTACAGATAAACAAAAGGAGGACATGAAGGTCAATATCGATCCCTTTTAGACTAGTGTTGCAAACATCGACAGCCAAATTCCTTTGAATATTGGCATGAATGATGTGAAAGGAATGAGGAATAAGCATGTCGAAATAAACTTAAATGAGTTACATATGGATACTGATCCTATGGCAGACCTTTACGACACATATCAAAAACCTTGGGAGACTTACGAAAAGTTTTTGTCAAGAAAGAAAGGCTCAGTGGCGATCAAGTTATGTCAAAGATGTGTCGAGTTGTATGATCTGGAAGCCGTAGAGGCACGTTGAAAGGCAATGGCCAATTCTCAATTACTAGAAATTTAGAAGAAAGAAAGATTTTGTAAAAGGAATTTTCAGCCAAAACCATTCTACACATCAAGATCTCGGCCACAGCATCCAGTTCAGCCAATTTTAATGGCTGGTTAGTTGAGAACTCAAATGAGCCAGTTGGGAGTAATATGATTTCCCAAAAACATTTTTGACACGTCGAAACTCGGGTGCCACATGTAAATGTGAAGGTTGGCCAGTGGGTGAAGAATTTCGCAATGGCAACTTTTCCTGAGTCATACGAAAAGAACAATACCAAAAGGATTAGATTCTAAAAAGATCAACCTTTTTAGAATGAAGACTATCATTACGACAAAGCAATGTCGTTCGGTCAAAGTAAACTTGAGGCATCTCGTTGGCCATTATCAAAGAGCCAGAAACGAAGGTTGCAAAGGTACAAGCAAGCACAAAAGAGGAAAACCTTGACAGATGCACTTCTGATTAAAGAAGAGCCTTTAGGGTTAGGCAAAAGGTGTTTGGTAGTTGAAACTAAACCAACACTTGAGAATGCTCAAAATACAAGGATAGTTCGACAAGAAGTTCTGAAACCACAAAGAAAAAAATGTGGTAAAGCCACAGCCAACACTTTTAAGTGCATGGCTTGAGGAAGAGATTGCAAAGGCACAGAAATTGATGCAATCGACACCTCTAATTAAAAAGCCTGATAGAAGTATACTTCAGAAGCTAGGTCAAAGGGATCCTAAGAAAAGCTAGCCTATTGGGTTAGTGGAAGCTAAGAGAGCCACTTGTGATAAAGGAAAAAAAGTGGCTATGTTAGAAGTAAAGGGAAAAGATTATGAGGATTGGACTAACAAACAAGTTAAGACAATCTTGGAAGATCCTACAACCAACGTCAAGCAGAAGAGGGATATTCTTGCCAAAGTGAAGTAAGGGGGCAACTTATCAAATTCAAACCTGAATGTCATGTGACTGACATAGATTTGTCAACTGACAAGATTATAGAAGCCCTCAATGATCCCAAAGACCCTCTAGGTTTTGATGACCAAGAAGATTTTGACATGGACTTTGACATGGAAAAAGATTTTTATAGCCATGGAAAGTACTTTATCAGAACTAGGGTTGGACAACGGACCGGTGGATAGAGATTACCTTAGGCTTGGGCCATTCATGGGTGAATAGGATGCAGTTGAGAAAGAGTTAGAAGACGTTGAAGAAAAGGATGATGTCAAAAAGAAGGAGGATGCAAAAGAGCTTCTTGTAAACATGAATCTCAATCTAATTTTTGTGATACCACCAGAGTATGAAGCTCATTATGAGTTTGAGCACATAGGGGAAAATAAAGAAGAATTAGAAGACCTGTCGAAAGATTGGTTATTTATGGAAAATGATTTAACTTCAAGATTCGACAGTCTAGAAGATAACTTAGTTTCAGGATTTGATAACCTAGCCAGGTTTGAGAAGCCGACTGATGAATAGAAGGCACATTTGCGGCCTTTGCATATCAAGGCTTTATTATAAGGGAAACCTACCAATAGAGTATTGGTAGATGGTGGAGCTATCATTAATTTGATACCAAGAACTATGTTTAAAAGGCTAGGGAAGAATGAGTCTGACTTGATTCAGATGGACATGGTTGTTACTGATTTCAGTGGCAAGACTTCTCCATCCTACGGGGTTGTGATGTTAAATATTCACATCGAATCAGTCAAAAAGTTAACCCTTTCGTAGTGATTCCCACAAAATCCAACTAAACATACTGTTGGGAAGAGACTGGATTCATGTTATCAGGGCCATTCCATCAACCGTGCATCAGAAAATGATCTTATGGAATGGCGAAGGCCAAATAGAGATCATAGAGGCAGACGATAGTCCTTGTTATCTACAACTGCACGTTGATTTTAGAATCTACGCGCCAAATGTCAGACCAATTGCTAAAGAAAATGGAGTAATCAATAAAGAGGCATTAGAGGTTTGTCTAATGGACCAGTTTGGTGTCAAGTTAGTAGATAAGGCCGAGGAAAATCGGCCAAGTGCTAGTCATGAGTCTTGAGATTCAAATGGATAAGTTGTCAGCCTATGTAGCCGACAAGGCAGTCAATACCTCGAAAGGTATTTTGTCAGGCTGCATCATAGATGATGGCCCTTTGGGTTTTGAGAAAGGGCCAGAGGAGAAATTAAATATGGAAGTAGAAGATCCTTTAGAATAAGTGAACTTGGGTACTGAAGCAAGTAAAAGACCCATTTTTATAAGTTCATTTCTGCCAAAAGAATTTGAGGAAGAACTTATTATGTTGATTAAAGAATACAAAGATTACTTCGCATTTGGATTACAATGAAATTCTTGGTTTAAGTAGAGACCTTGTCGAACACAGACTACCACTCAAGGAAGGGTGTAGACCTGTCAAGCAAGCAAACATAAGATCTACTCTTGAAGTGGTGCTGAAAATCAAAGAGGAGGTCGAACATCTACTTAAAGCTAAGTTCATCAAAACCACCAGGTATGTCGAATGGCTCTCTAATGTAGTTCTAGTTATTAAGAAAAATGGTAAGTTAAGAGTATGTATAGACTTTAGGAGTTTGAATTTGGCTACTCCTAAAGATGAATATTCAATGCCCATAGAGGATATGTTAGTTGATGCTTTTAGGCATAAAATTTTAAGTTGTATAGATGGTCATGTAGGATATAATCATATTTTTATAGCTGAAGAGGATGTGTCGAAAATTGTTTTCAGATGCCCAAGAGCTATTAGGACATATGAGTGGGTAGTCATGCCTTTCGATTTGAAGAATACAGCGACCACCTATCAAAGGGTGATGAACACCATCTTCTATGATGTCATAGGGAAATTTATGGAGGTATACATTGATGATGTCATTGTTAAGTTAGAAAATAAGCAAAATCATCTAACACATTTGAGGCAGGCTTTTGAAAGGATAAGGAAGCACAACCTTAAAATGAATCCCAGAGAAGTATGCTTTGAGAGTTTCGGCTGCCAAATTTCTAGGATTCTTAGTCTATAAAAAAGGTATTCAAGTGGACAAAAATAAAACTAAAGTAGTTTTGGAAGCCGACGCACCAAAAATTAAGAAGGAATTACAATCTTTCTTAGGGAAAGTGAATTTTTTAAAGAGATTCATATCCAATTTTTCAGGTAGGACCAGAGTATTTTCATCTTTGGTCAAGTTGAAAGATGAACAAGATTTTGTCTGGAAGCCTTGCCATCAAGAGGCTTTGGATCAAATCAAGCAATATCTAATAAATCCTCTGGTCATGATACCAGTAGTGCCACATCGACCTTTGAAATTGTATATTTTAGCTTTTAAAGAGACTATAGATGTTTACTAGCTCAAGACGATGAGAATAGTGTCGAAAAAGTCATTTATTACCTTAGTTGAGTTTTAAACAATGCAAAAACAAGATATAGTGCAATTGAAAATTTATGTTTGTCATTGTATTTTTCTTGTACTAAGCGTAAATATTATATGATGCCTTGTAATGTATTTGTTGTCTCAAAGAAAAACATAATAAAATATATGTTATCTAAACCTATTCTCAGTGGAGGTATTGGCAAATAGACAATTGTGTTGTCAAAATTTTCTTTACAATATATTCCAGTACAAGCTATCAAAGGCCAAGCATCAGCTAACTTTCTAGTTGACCATCCTGGTCTGGATATAGATAACAAGATAAATTTTGTCAGATTGAGACCATGGCGTCTTTATTTCGATGGGTCGAGGCATAAAAAAGGAAGTGGCATAGAAATTTTAATAATATCCCTTTTGGGAACTCCAACAAAATTTATGTTTGAACTTAAATATTCTTGTTCTAACAATGAGGCTGAATACGAGAATTTAATTGTTAGATTAAAAACACTTTATCAAATGAAAGCATGAAGAGTGCATATATTTGGATATTCCTAGTTAGTCGTCAAACAACTTACTCAGGAATACAAATGTATTAGTTAAAAATTGATTAAATATTGTGCTGTAACGAGTAAGTTAATGAAAAAATTTGACGAAGTTATTATCCAACATATTCCTAGGGATTCAAATGAAGAAGCTAATAACTTAGCCCAAATAGCTTTTGGTTATAAGGTTTCTCAAGAAGTTCTGTCAGATTTAAAAAAAATTAGAGAACTTTTATATCCCTTAGAGGAAAGAGACGTATTACAAAATGACGTTCAAATAAGTAATGATTGGAGAAAAACAATCATTGATTATTTGGAGAATCCAAGTTCTGATGCAGAATGGAAACTTAAATATAAAGCTTCAAAATTTGTAATGTCAAGAAGATAATTGTATAGAAGAACTATTGATGGACTGTCAGAAAATGCTTAAGTAAGTCGAAGGAACAATTGCCTTGTTATAAGTCTATAAAGGTATTTGTGGAGTTCACCAAACAAGAGAAAAAATAAAAGGGGTCCTTCGACGATGAAGATATTATTGGCCAACACTAGTTAAGGATTGTATAATGTTTGCTAAGTCTTGTGAAGAATGTCAAAGACATGGCCATATACAAAACATCCTGGCTAGTGAATTACATTCAATTATAAAACCTTGGCTGATCAGAGGATGGGCTTTGGATTTGATAGGCTAAATACATCTTCCTTCGTCTAAAGGACATAAATATATTTTGGTCAGAGTTGATTATTTCACCAAATGGGTTGAAGCAATCACTCTAAAAGATGTGACCCAACAAGATATGATCAATTTTATAGAGAATCACATCATTTGTAGGTTTGGAATACCTCAAACTTTGACAACTGATCAAGGCACAATTTTCACTGGACAGAAAGTCATAGAAAATGCTAATACTAGAAAAATAAAATTAATGACATCAACACCATATTATGCACAAGCAAATGGTCAAGTAGAGGCCATAAACAAAATACTTATAAGCTTGATTAAAAAGCATATTGGTCGACAGCCTAGAAATTGGCATAATACTCTTGATCAGGTTTTGTGGGCATATAGGAATTTGCCAAGAGAATTGATAGGCACATCACCATATAAACTAGTTTATGGTCATGATGTCATATTTCCTATCGAAATTAATCTCCAATCAATTCGTACTCAAAGACAAGATGAATTACCAGTTGAAAGTTATCGGAATTCAATGTTCAACGAATTAAATGAATTAGATGATGAGAGATTAATTGCTTTAGAAAATTTAATTCAACAAAAAGAGAAAATTGCTAGATTTTATGACAGTCGGGTTAAATATAAATCTTTTAACTTAGGCTATTTAGTATGGAAGGTAATTTTGCCCATTGAGAAATATTGTTGAGAATATGGTAAATGGTCACCAAAGTGGGAAGGACCATTTGTAGTTACTCAAGTGTTTTATAGTAATGCTTATGCACTCAACGAAGTTAATTCTGGATTAAGAATAAAATCAATAAATGGCAAGTACCTAAAGCAATATAAGTCGTCAATGTGTGAAGTAAAAAAATGAATAAAAATTGATGATGTCGAAAGAAAAAACATCACATCTTATTGAAAATTTGAACAATAAGAATTTGTCGGATAAATTTGACTGACAGTAACAATTAAATTATTATCCGAAAGTTACAATTAAATTAATTACATATGTCGTAGACCTTCCCACACAGTTGCCAATGTTTCTTTCTCTGTGTAAGCCATCAGATAGCCGGTCTCCAATAACTTCATCTTGTCGGCAATAGCTTGGACTTTGACTGCGATGGCTATGATATTTTGTTTAATTTTTTGTTGGTTTGCCAGACGGTTGGTCATAACTTTGCCAAGCTTGTCTTTTTGCTCCTCAACTTTCTTTAATTCTTCTTTGGTTTTTCTAACGTCTTCTAATCTTTGGAGGTCTCCTCTTAACCAGTCGATATTGTTGTCAATAAGTTTTCCTCTTTTTCTCCCTCTGACAAGAAATTCATCTAGTTGATCTCTATTAGCCTTCAAATCTTGTAATTGACCTAAGACAATTTCTTTTTCTGATACCTCTCTTTTGTAAGAAGAAATGACTTGATTGAAGGAAGGCGCTTTGTTGGACAAATGTTTAATGAAATCTCTAAAGGTCTTTGACAGGAGATTGACATTTTGTGACTTGATTGCTTCAAGTTTATCCAAAATAGCTTGAATTTTGCTTCTCATAGACTCGTCAAAAGCAATGATCTCAAAAAGATAGTCGAGGAAATTCTTCAATTCTTTTAACAATTCTTCTACCTTCAAGTCTGTTGAAGATTCCCCCGGTACCAAAGAAGAAATTGCTGAAGAAGTATGATTACCTAGCAATAGGTTGATCAAGTCATCCAAGTCTACGTTATCAGTGGTTGAATCTCTAGGGGATTCAACTTGGACTGTCGAGTGAGTTGGAATGGGGAGAGGAGAAATATTAGCCATCAAAGACCCCATGTTTATAGCGTTCGTGATCTCTAATGGAGCCAGGCCGACAAGGTAGTGGCTTTGTTCAGACTGCTAGGAACTGGAAGGCATGAGCTCTTGTCTGCGCTCGCCATATGGTAGGGCTTGTCGAGAATGAGATTGAGTGGCTGTTAATTTTTTGGCAAGAAAAGATTCAGATGCTTCAATGGTGAACCCTTCATGACTAGGTTCAATAGGCTGCTCCAAACTAAGCGATGTCGTCAGAGCCTCGATCTAAAGAGCTCCAACAGGACTCAATATCTCTGGGTCTAAATCCTGAGATAAAAATTTCATATTAGCCTCATTATTAAAATAAAAAAATAAATAAATAAAATCTATGTCAAAAGGATCATACCCTTGACTGGGTCCTCAAGTTTGACTCGTCAGATGTATGAGCTGAGGTCAAATGCTCAGGAACTGACTCCTTTTCCTGACAACAGAAAGACGGATAAGCATACCATATTTGGTTAAATCTATTCGACAAATCATATCATTCGACATTCAAAAATTATACCTTGGACCCAATAGCTGGGTCAGAAACTACTAGCCTGTCAAATACTTTGGACTTCTTAGAAGCATGTCTAATATCAGAAAGAGCTGTCTTTCTTTTTGTTAGAACTTTTTCATTTTTTGGCCTAGTAACTGCCCTTTTGGACTTAGCAAGTTTGGGAGATGAAGCAGCTGGTCGGTCACTCTTCTTGACCATTTTCTTTCTTTTCTGAAAAGACTGACTATCTTCCTCTTCTTCAGCCTCGACCAATTGCTCCTCCTGTCACTTGTAGATTAAAGCCTCCTTCAATGGGAGAGCTACAAATGATAAAAAAAAGGTGTGAGTTGTCGAAAATGACTCTTGTCTAGGAATAGATGGGATCATATACCTTGAGGAAATCTGGTGGCAATCCTTACGACATCAGATTGTTCAAAAGGGAGGACAAACTGACGAGAGAAAGTAACTCCTTCATCTCTTGTTTGAAAAAGGTTTGTGACAGATAGGCACCTTTCAACAAATTTGAAGTTACCAGCCCTCGTTGGTTCCCCAGGAAATACGTCAGCACCAAAACGAGCTCAAGGCAATGGGACCGGATCCAGAAAAATCTTTTTAATAAATTTTGGTCGAATATCAGGATATTGTAAATATCTAAAACCATGTTGGGTGTTGTGCTCTTGTTTTAGTTTGGCTACGATTTCTTCCACACTTTGAGCAATCCAATGAGGGTCCCAGGGATCCCACTTTATCTTGTAAAATTTCTCAGATGTTCAAATTTCTTGCAGATGCTCACCTTTAGTCTTCGACACTGGGTCTTGTTCCTGCACAGAAGAATCGACAAGAATGTTGAGCAAGTCTTAATATTTTGATGATAATTGGTAATATATCGACCACTAATCAACAAAGCATTTTGACATTCCTTGTGAAACTTTGAAGGAAGTAAGCTCAAAAGGCTACTTGCGTCTTTTGTTCTCCTTCAACAGCTCCTAAATATCTTCCTCATCAGTGATGTAAGCATTGATAAGATGATCACTGGGTGCGGAAGAATAAGTCGTTGGAATGGACTGGCAGAGGCCCATCTGTCGAGAGACCATGTTGGGTAAATGGACATAGAAGATAGCATCTTCCATGTTGGGAGCACCCACAAAAATGATCTGTCAACAAAGAAAATTTGACCAAATCGAAGCACTTTCTTTGTCAAATGCTATTAGTTGAGTGAACCATGCAGGACCCTTTCGACGCTCAACAAATGAGGCAAAATTTATTTTGATAAAGTCGAGCGAGATAAAATGAAAAATCTTGAAAAAATGAAAAAAATTGCGCTTCTTGTCTCATGTAAGAGAATCGCAGCTCAAATAACAAAGTTTTGGCCCATATGATCCAGACATGTAACTAGCTAACTTGTTGCTCGGAGGTTTAATAGTCAGACACTGCTCCAAAATAGCATTCAACCATAACTGAAGCAACCAAATAAGACCTCCGTCATTTTCTTTTCTTGGTTGAGCCCTAACATTATAGACCATTTGGCTCATGCAATGAAAAAGGTTGACTAGGAGACATTGGCTTAAAGCCATTCAGGTACCTTCATGAATAAGGTTGGCAAGAGGTTGAAGAGATTTGGCTATATTTACAGATTTGGAGCCAAAAGCATAAGCTAACAGCCAAATAAGAATGAAAGCAACATGTTCTTCGTCCGACACGATGGACAAATTTTTATGGTAAAGATTAACAAAAGAAGAAAAGGAAATATGTTTAGGACAATAAACATCAATGATACAGGGAGGTTAAAGGAATGGATGAATGATTCTTCCATCTGGTCAAAGGCCCGTGATAGCTGATACATCAAAGAGCATCGAGCCCATCATGCTGTAGAAAAAATGGAAGTTGTTGGTGGTCTTATTCCAAAAGAAAACTGAAGCATCTATCATGGGAGGATCAACTCTAATGGTGTGTCGGGAGAGTTGAATGAGGTCAAAAATGCCCATCTCTTTCCAGAGTTCTCCTTTTTGTGCTTGCACCCTATCAAGCTAGGCGTGATACCTGCCGACTCCAGATAGAGGTGTTCTAAACATAGTTTGATCCTTATGGAAATAATAAATAGGTATAGACGAAGCTTAAGCAAGGATGGCTTTCTCAAGAGTTTTACAGGGAAATACGAGGTGAAGATTTTCTAGGAACATTTTTAGGGCGAGCAACGGTCTCAAAAATGCAGGAGGAAGAGTAGAAGAAGAATCAGGAATGGGGATTATTACCTTTGATTTCTGCCATAATTCTGATCTGTCTACAACTAGGTCTTGGATGATGTTTTTGGCACTGGTGGTTTGCTTGAAAGAAGAATAAGCTCCGACATTAGAGGACGCCATTGGTGGTAATAGCTCAAAGGTAAAGGTACTTGGAGGTATAGAGGAAAGGGAGCGGTGTGTGAGAGAGAGCAACACGAAAACAGCAGAGTAAGTGAACAAACGACTAGGGTTTAGGGTTTTAAAGGAAACGAAACGTCAGAAAGGCAGTAACAACTCATATTCCAAGATAAAGCTGTCATATTAGAGATAATCATAATCCTAAGTCAATCCTTAGAAATCCGGTCTTAGTTACGAAGCTATTTAAAATTTAGTTCTATCCATGTTTGTCGAGAACAAAATTTTAGGGGCATCTGTTAGACGATTATTTTTAAAAAAAAAACATAAAATTGTCAACAAAAGTTAAGTTGCTTGGCCAACAATTAATCGTCTTTGATAGTGCAACAAAATAGTGTTGATTGTAGAAGTGTCAAACTAGTAATCTAGCATATAGATTTGACGAAGACCAACAATTTGACAGAAAGGAATTCGACAAAAGAAAACAAGTAGAATGGACAGATCAGCTTGAAATAGTTTGCGATAACATTATCAAGTCTGTCGAAGTGAAATCATCAAAAGTACATCATTTGACAAACAAGTTCAAGAGACTTTGTCAACAAACGAGTTCGAGAGACTATGTTGTCGAATGTCAAAGATATGCTGATTAACAGCGTGACCAAGTTGTCGAACATCGAAGACAAGATAGGCAAAAATTGTCGAACGGAAGTTGTCGAAGGCAGTTACTTCCATCATCAAATAGTTAAGGCAATTGTGTCGAGCAATGTAAATTGTCACTTACGTGGCAATTAAGTAGATAGACAGTTATTTCTATCATTTGCCTATAAATATTAAGTGTTTTGTTGTAAACGGGATTGGCATCTCTTGATTAAATATCCTAACATCTGACACGAGTAGATTAATATATTGATATCAAAGTATGCTTTCCCCTTTAACATTCTAGTTATTTTAATTCAATGTCTATCCTTTAAACTTCTTCGTTCTTACTTCTTTTATTATTTCCTGCAATTTAGTTCCAGTTGTTTATCGCTTTCTTTTACTTTCTGCAATTTACTAAATTTTCGTTAATCTTTCTGCTATTTACTTTCTGCTGCTTTCTGCAATTTACCTCTTATGCACTTTATATTCTACAATCTATTTTCTGCATTTTGCTTTGTTTTTACTGTTTTTATTTGGCTTTTCTACAAAAAGGGTGTTTCCAACCTTATGTTCTTTCATGCAGTTATATATTTCAAATAACGTTTTTGACATATTTTCCGTCTATTGACGAGATTACTGCATAACTTTGAAACCACATTGTTCTCGATTCTATTATTTGTTGTCGGATTTGGCTTAGACCAAAAATTACCATTAACAATATGTATATGATATTCTCATTTTTTGAATATCTAAGAATTAAGACTGCATGAGAATTTATACTTAGATGTTGATACGCAACAAGCTTTTTGATACTACTAGTAGCACTGTATAAATCAATATAAAATATTCCCTTCTACATGAGAGACATTTGGATGAGTAGAAACGTATACACAATGTTGTGTAACATAAAGGAAGGAGTTAGCCATTTCTTTAAAATCCAGATACATGGCAATATCTTTCTGTAAAACTCCGTAAACAGTGTTTATTTTCATCGACTACGGGAAACAAAACCGTAAAACACTTTTGATCCTTTTTCCTGTTTTTCTGTATGGATAAAACATTTTTATGTTAAAAAAAAGGAAAAAGAATAAAACCATTCTAATTTAAACAATATTTTTGTTGGCAAAAGTATTTTTTTCCTACCTAAGTTAAGGGAGTTAGTTCTAATTTTAGTCCGCTATTTTTTGCTTGCATGTTTATTAAAAAAAATAAATAATGCCTTCTTAATTGCTATCATCATAAAAATTATTAAATTTAGTTATTAAAGATGTGAGTGACTATCAGAGGATAAAGATATGTATGATATACTGCTAATTTGAATATTTAATCTAATCTCTCACTCGGAAACTGTTGAAGAGAAGGAGGAAGGTTAGATTAGAAAACATAAAATTCTGTCATTTTTGAGTTTTAGATGGTCTATTAAAATAAATGTATGTTTAAACCTTCAAATCGTTACATATCTGACAGATTAACTAATTTTGTCAGTAATCTAGATGGTATTAGTTCTAAACTTAACGAAAAAGTTACTTTTTCCCCGTCTTCGTTTCTAATGAATGTATCTTTCTGTTATGCATGATACATGAGTAGAGTATACATGGCCTTGATCCTGCTCTCCATCCACTAAAACCAAGGATTAAAAAAAAATAAATAAATAAATCTGCTTTTACAAGAAAAATCAGCGATTTTCTCAATAAGATAAGGCCTACCAATAATCCCCACACGAGCAATGCCCATTTCTGAAATGATGGAACCTACTTGAATCTCTGACTGTGATTTCCCTTTTAACTATCTTGGAGATCACCTTGATGGCAGCATGGCAATCAGTACAAGCTCGGAGGTTCTTCATCACCAGAATAGGCGTCCCTTCCGGTGTGCTAATCAGTGCAAAAGCAATGGCAATACGTTCACTGTGATATTTAAGAGATTCTATCTTGAGTTCCTCATCGACATCGTGAAGGGTACAACTTGGGTCAGGTTTGTACCCTTCTTTCTCCATTTGTTCCGCTAACTCATCAATTTTCTCCATAATCTCTTCCCATTGTGGGTGAGTCTTATCATTAGCAGAAAAAACATGAATTTTGTGTTTAACATCAACCCAACTGTAAGCTGGGAGCTTTCTAACTCCTCGCTCTCTCATAGCCTTTTTCACCTTCCCTACGCTATCCCATTGACCAGCAGCTGCGTAGATATTGGACATGCTAACATATGGCGCAGCATTTCTAAGCTTCTCCATATTGAATAGTTGGTCTGCTGCTTTCTTTGCTAGTTCTTGATTCTTATGAATTCTACATGAGTTGAGAATTGATGACCACATTATTTCATCAGGTTCAAAAGGCATCTGAGCCATCAGTCTCTCAGCCTCGTCAAACCTTCCACTCCTACACAGCATATCCACCATTGATGCATAATGTTCTCTTTTTGGGACAAGTTTATAAGTTTGAGTCATGGATTTAAAGTACTTCGTTCCTTCTTCAACTAGACCACAGTGGCTGCAAGCACACAGAACACTGAGGAAGCTTACTGAATCTGGTTGCAAACCTGAATGAACCATTTGGTCAAATGATCTAAGAGTGAGCTCACCGTCTCCATTTTGTGCATAAGCTGATATCAGTGCATTCCAAGAGACTAAGTTCCTGACAGGCATCTCTTGAAACATTTGAAGTGCATCCTTTATGGATCCACATTTTGCATACATGTCAAGTAGTGCACTTCCAGAGAATACATTTGAAATATATCCTGATCTAATTATATATGAATGTAACTGTTGTCCAAGTGAGAGCGACGCTAAGTTTGCACAAGCTCTTAAGATGCTGGCAAAAGTGGCTGAATCAGCGCTTATTTTAGCTCTTATCATCTCAATTAATAGATTCAGGCCTTCTTCATGGAGTCCCTTCTGAACGTAAGAAGAGATCAAGGCTGTCCAAGGAACTGAACTTTGATGAGTCAGATTTGCAAAAATTGTATTTGCTTCATCAAATCTGTCACACTTGGCATACATGTCAACCAAAGAATTTCCAACCAGAATTTCTGAATCAGCAGCTGTCACAATAGCTTGTGAATGAATTTGTCTGCCCATTTTCAGGTTTAGAGTATTTGCAGCTATGCTCAACATGGTTGCAAATGGGAATTGCTTCCGGTCAAATTTAGTAAACTGCAATTCCCAGAAAAGATGAAGAGATTCTTTGAGTTGGCCATTCCAAGCATAACATGTAATGAGTACATTGTAAGAGATACCATCCAACTCTGGCATTTCATCAAAAAGCTTCCTTACTTCAGCAACACAGCCATGCTTCGAGTAGAAATCAAGTAATGCATTAGCAACAAACACATTCCAGACAAAATTGGTCTTCACCACAAAACCATGTACTTGTTGCCCAAATACTATGTGATCCAACGCAATGCCAGTGCATAAAATAGCAGCAAAAGTAAATTCTGTGGGCCTAAAACCCAATTTCTGCATTTCATAAAAAAGACTTATCGCTTCTTGATTCAATCCATCTTTTGAGAGTCCTGTCAATAATGCATTGAAAGAGACAGAATCTTTTTCAGGCATTTGGTTAAACAGGTGACAAGCTAAACCAAGACAATGGGTTTTACAGTAAGAATCGAGCAAGGAGTTGCAAACCATTAGGGTCGAATCATACCCCAATTTAATAATATGGGTATGAACTTGGTTTACTTGGTATACGGAGTCAGACTCGCTGAATCCGGATAAGAGAGTGGCAAAGGTAACATAATCTGGTTGTGTACCCCACCGACACATCTGAGCAAAAAGACTAAAAGCTTCACAACACTGATTGTTCTGGGAATATGCACCAATCAGGATTGTCCATGTGACTGCCGTACGTTCAGTCATGGTATCAAACAACTGCCTGGCACTAGAAAGACTGCCCGCTTTTATGTACCCTGTGATCATCATATTCTTGGAGACCGTATTCTTGTTAGCCATTTGATCGAACAATTTACGGGCTAATCCTAAATCCCCTCGTTGGATACAATTCTTGACCTGGAAATTTACACGGCAAGTGTTGGGATCGAAGCCAGTCTTGATGGAAAAAGCATCCGTAAAGTTTTCTGGTTGAAGGTGTGGTTTCAGAGATCGCGGAGCTCTTAGAGTTGTGATTGTCCTCATGTTTGGTTTCCTCATAATTCACGAAGAACGGAGAATGAACTCACTGCTATCTTGTTTGGCGCCAAAGCTGGCCATTTCTGAAGAGGCAAAGCTATGAGTATGACTATGAGAATGAGAGGCAAAATGTTTTAAATTTATGTTACAAGGGCAGGGTTTCCACCCAGCTTCATGACCCAAGCAAACAGTCTTTCCGGCTATTTTTCATATCATCATTGCTCAAGTAGGAATGATGAATCCT
Organism: Biancaea sappan; assembly: GCA_037074585.1. Lineage (NCBI taxonomy): Eukaryota > Viridiplantae > Streptophyta > Magnoliopsida > Fabales > Fabaceae > Biancaea > Biancaea sappan. The sequence continues at coordinate 71,008,190 of CM073492.1, read as the reverse complement.
CATTTTACACTAATTCTCTTTGCAAGAGCTTTAATACTAATCCTATTCAAAAATATTCATGTTTCCTCCTGCAATCATCATTAGCAGATTTTCCCCATTCCCACAAAAAATGAAGCAATGTAAATGAGAACAATCCCCATTAATTTAAATAACACAAAAGGTAGGATGAAATTAGAATGCAATGCATAGCAAAATAATAACAACTTTATCACTATCTTGGGAAACAAAAATATTCACAAATCATCTCATCAATAAAGAACTTTACATGTTTCCTATAATCCAAAAAATTCCTTATTCAAACTGCAGGTTGTATTCATTTTTTTTTTGATAGAACTGCAGGATGTATTCATCCTCGAGCCTGTGTCAAATTTGTCTACTACAAAGTCCTATTCGAGTTTTAAACTTTAAATTCATAGCTCCTTAAGCCCAGATGGCAATCATGCTTCTTAAGTAAACATCCCTACAAATTTTTCTTTTTCATTTATTTATCAACAAAAGAAAAGAATAAAGCTGTGAACTGAAATTTTACTCATACGTTCTAGCACTAATGCAGTGAGCCAGTGAGCAATATAAAAACATAACCAAGAACTCAAATTTAATAGATATATATATATATATATATATATATTAGTCACAGAAAAGGTACATAAATAAAGACAATAATTCACTGAAATTAGAAACTAACTCTGCCTAGTCCATTTCAAACCCCTGGTCCCTGGAGAATGTTTCCATCCAGAATTAAAAAAAAAAAAATTAGGGAAGTCAATGAGGATAAGGTTTAATAGTTATTAAGTAAATAATTTAGTATGGAAAAATAATGTATCTTAGAACCGCAAACTTCATTGCAAATAAGCTCATCAGACATCAAGCAACATGAATAGTATGCATAGCATGTTGGAAAAAAGAGAGAGAGAGAGAGAGAGAGAGAGAGATAAAACAGTAGAAGTATAAGCACTGATGCCTACAAGAACGTTCTACAGTACCTTCTTGATATGGCCCACAAATAAAAACCACAGGCCAGCACCAAATAGACATCCTTTGACTTCTTTTTTCCTCCATAGCACAATATCAGCAGCTGCAAGGGAAGTTAATGTTTTAACACAACAAATATGATACGGAAAAAACAAGTACATACAATTATATTCCTTTCATTTGAGTTTTGTCAAGCTTCCTGTGACATAAACAGCCCATTTGGTATGAGGGAAAGGTAGAGAGAAAACCTTTTTTCCCTTGTTTGGTGTGACGGAAAAGGGAGGCTGATGGAAAGCACTAATGGAAAACCGGTTTTCCATTTACCCCCTTTGATAGTACGGACATTTCCTACTGAAAACCAATGTAAAGCAAGGGAATCCGTTCTACACAATATTTTTTCCAGCATTTAGGACAAGTTTGTCCTCCATTCAGGTGAAGCCCTTCGATTGCCAAAATTCTTCCTCCACAAGAATGGCTTTAGACCTCCATTTAAACCATCCCTCACCAATTCTGTTCTCTCTCTTCCACCTTTTGCCAGCACTAGATATTCTCTAAACTGTGATGTATGATATATCATAAGCAAAATTATATAAGAAAAAAACAACAAAATCGGCCAGCCAAAACAACAATGCCCAGAATCGAAATAGCAATTTTATAAGAACAAAAACATTATCTCAGAAGAGAATGCGAATCAAAATTGATCCAATGTGCAATTTCCAACTCAAAGTCGCCGTAAAAGAGGAAGGGGGGAAGAAGTTTCAGACCTCGTTTCAAGTTGAAATTAATCCACCTATGTGCGATTCGAGTCCGCCGCGAACGGCCACCAGCGCCGGCGATGCTTCCAGCAATGTCTGACGATGAAGACGGTGAGAGCTCGCCCCAGCGCCCAAAGAAGGGGCTCCTTGCAGACGATCGCGACGGACAAACTGCCCTAGCGTTGTCGCTTGCACCGTGATCTCCGTCAGCCGCGGCCGTCGCCGTCGGGTTCGCGTCCTTTGGTGTGCTCTGCTTTGTTGTTCGTCTGTTCCCGCTCTACACCTGGACGTGGTGACTGTATGTGGAGTTCTAATGTGGCGTGTGTGAGGAGGGGAAATTGACATGCTGAAGTGTAAAAACACCCATGGACCAAGTTGCCCTTCAATCTAAGGGTAAGGTAACCATGAATTCAAGGACAAGATTGGAATTCTCCTAAAAACAATTCTTTCACACACGGGGTTGCATACCACACCGGAACCATATTGCCACAACACACCCACAGCTCACCCAAACCACCAACACCCCAACCTCCCTCACATTTCCATAAAATCACGAGAGTTCTCACTCATTTCACTTAAGTCTCTACACAAGAATCTTTTTGTATATTTTCACAAACGACAAGCATCATATGGTAACAAACCATAAACTAGGACCTTTTATTTACCATCACAACATTTCACACACATATATGCACACAAGAAAGGGAAAAAAAAAAAAAAAACCACATCAAGCAAAATCTCATAAATTTACAATTGTTGCCACTTTCATATATTTTCAAATCGATCCTTAGAATTACACATAGACACATGAGTGGATAAACACATTATCCAAAATATAACAAAACCACTAACGTTACAATTTTGTCCTCAACCTTCTAACGGCCATTATGAACAATGCCTCTTGGACTGATATATGGAGCTACATGATGAGTACTACATTTAGAACCTATTTGAGGAATCCACCAAATCAATTGGTTCCAGTTGTAACCTCATCCCTGCACCAAGTCTGCAACCTTAGCCCAGAAATTACAATTGGTTCCAGTTGTATCCCTTTCCCCCTAAACCCCACTTTTCGAAATCTTCATCAAAGACCTCTAGTGGCAAATTTACTTCTAGATCCAATTGCAGCAATAGTGGAAATTCTAGGAAAGCAAATCCTAGTCATGGAACACCTACCACCAAGCTTACATCCCACCGGCTACAGGACCCAACAAATTCATTGAATCAAAATTTATGTTTCCATAATTCTACCCTTAATTGTGTTCGGATCATTCCATTATTGGTTTAACTACTGAGTCTTAAAAAAATTAATTGAACACACATATATATATATGTATATATATATTCAAATAAAATAGATATTCGTTCAAAAATTAAAACACCTTTAAATAAAAATAGCAAATTAGTTGTAATCAAAGCAAAACAAATAATTTATATTTGATCACAAGCTCAAACTTTGCATTTCAAGTTATGCTTAATGATTGTAAGTAATCAAAGATCAAACTAAAACTACCATTACACAAAAACATCATGTCATGCTTTGTGACTACAAGTAATTATTTAAACTAGGGTGTTCAAAACTAATTTCGTCTAATTCTAACAAAATCAATCCAATCCAATCCAATCAAAGCTGACCAAAATTGACTAAGTAATTTGATTGATCAGATGGATCTTTTGTAAAAAATGATCTGATGGGGTTAGCTATTGGATGATTATAATAGCCATATAATTTAAACTAAACTAACCAATTACATATTAATATATATATATATATATATATATATTATATACTTTATATTTTATATGTAGTGTGTGTGTGTGTGTATATATATATATATATTATTTTTAAATTTTTAATAACAACACTAAATGACTAAAAATAATTCTAAATTCACACATACTTACTGTTGAATAAGTGTGATTTTTATTGTTAGAAATGTCTTTTTTGATGTTGAGATTTGAAAAAAAAAAGAAAAAAGAAATAAAGTTCAATTTTAAAATTTTTTTGAACACTTAAAATGAATCATCTAATCTAATCGAAACTAATTATGATTAAAGTAGCTTAGTTCGATTTTTTTGTGAAATGATTAAATTGATCTCTCTATCTATTTAAATCGAATTGGTTGATCAATGTAATGAAATTGAATCAATCTAAACTGATGACCAACCTTAATTAAAACAAACATAAATAAGTAACAAGGATTTCAAATATGTGAATGTGCTTGTGTAAGAAACACACTATCAAACAATCCTATATTATTATTCAAATTAGCAATTTCATTGGCATTAACGTTTTCATATCATTGCTATACAAAAAAATTAAAATAAAATAAAACAAACAAACAGAAACAAAACAAAAAACAAGAAAAACAAAAGAAGGAAGAAAACTTGGTCAACAGGTCACTAGGTTGCCGAAAATCTAACCAGGTCCATTGGTTCCATGCGGAGGTTAGTTGCACGTTGAGTCCTATGATCAAGCTATATCGATCTAAAACAAATTGGTTGCTAGGTCATTGATCGAACTAGCTTCCAACACAATTCCTCAAACAATGCTTACAAGAGGGCCTGCCTTCATTTTAAACCACTTGGCCATTGCACTTGGTACCCTTTCTTGAAATACACACAATCAAAATAGCCATTAAAATATATACTTTTTTAACCATTAATCCTTCGGTTGAATGGCAAAAATCCAATTCTTCAGTTCATACTAAGGCTTTTTGCTACTTTGCCAATTCACCCTTGACGCGTCAACAGGACTTTAGTGCTCGCTAATTGGTTTTTTTTTTTTTTGAGGGCACATGTATAACTCAAAACTTCGTACAAATAACGCTCATCATAAATATCTAATGTCACTTTAGAATGAAAATTTAACACAATTATTTAATTAAGTGCAGTAGAATGGTACTAGTTTAACCGTTCCAGCTGGTGAAGGTGCATGAAAAGAGAATTAGTATCATGTAAAACACACGTATTTTGAAGCTTCAAGATACATACTATATGAGGGTATGACACGGGTTATTATCATATTAATCGAATTTGTCTAACAACACAATAATAAAGTTTATTTAAGAGTAAGGACTTCAGTAAGACAGTTTATGTTACTAGGCATCCAATATTTGTTGGTCAGATGCATAATCAAAGTAAATGATGAAAGTGCGGATTTCCATTGGGGCAAGCTCAACAGAAAGCTCTTTTGGATCAAGAGGCCCTCCCCTCAAAACATGTACGTCCCCGGAAGAGCCTTCCACTTTCCAGATAAGTCTTTTTTTCTCCATCTCTGCCCTTTCTTGATTGGCAGATAAGTTCATCTCCTTCACCTCTTTGATCTAACAAACAAAAGTACAACATTTTAGAAGCTAACTGAAGAGGGATGAACAAAATTTACATTGCCTTGATAAACTGAAACCTATTGCTTTTTTAGGCTTTACCTTTTTCTGAGGGAACAGCTTTTTCAGCTCCACAGTTGCCATTACAGAGAGATCTTTGTCTTCTTCAATCTTTCATGGATTTGATGGGCCAAATGAGTGGGGGAGTGAAACAAGAAGAAACTACGTAATGTGCAAATTTATAGTGGTAGCAGCAAGCAACAAGCACGAATTCGTAATAGAAAAATCAATTGTCCTCTTTACTAGAAGAAATTCATTCAATTATTCATCTCTTGGTTGGTACATTTTATTTTCAGGGTGATGGGCCTAAGGTTACCCAAACTTACCAACGTAAGCACAAGAATAAGAATGGAGATAGGAAGGATGGGCCCAGCAGTCATAAGGGCCCAAAAGCAAGTTCTGAGCAAGACAAAGGAGCGGGGACAGATCTGGAAAAAAAGGGGACTGACACAGTAGTGGAGGCACGGGAAGGCACTACAGTGGATATACGTGGTCTGCCATGAAGGAGGGGGGGTGTGGAGTAATTTGAGGACTAAGGGAGAGAACCTAGCCTCTCGAAAGCTAGGCAACTTATCCTTGTTTGTGCTAGGTTTTGATATTGTCGTTCTTGTAATTTCCTTGCTGTTTGCTTAGGAGTTCTACTGTTGTTGTTATCTGAGACCATTGTGGCTGCTGTTTTGTGTTAATCCAAGTCCAGTGTTATCTTTGTTGAGTGAGTTTTTTGGGGGGGTTCTATCAATTGGTATCAGAGGGAATGGTCACTACCCGAACATATTCAAGAATGGAAACGAGACTGGAAAATGTGGAACAGGATGTAGCAAACATCAAACAATGGGTGGTAGAGATTAAAGAGGCCATTGAAGAAATGAGAACTTCTCGAAGAATAGAGGAAGATAATCGCAGTGTACAGCAGAACAATGAGGGGTTGGCTGAGAAGGACCCTAACAAATACAGGAAGTTAGAGTTGCCAGTGTTCAATGGAGAAGATCCCACCGGATGGATATTCAGAACTGAAAGGTATTTTTTGATTAACCGTATCCCGGAGGAAGAGAAGATGGAAGCCGTGGTTGTCTGTATGGAGGGGACGGCACTTAGCTGGGTTCAATGGCTGGAGACCCGCAAGCCGCTTAGGTCCTGGTCAGAGTTCAAAACAGAGTTGCTCAGAAGGTTCCATCCATCTCAGCAAGGGGGAAATTATGAACGCTTGATGGCACTGAAACAAGTAGGCAACGTGGCTGAGTATCGAGAGCAATTCGAGGTAGTGTCGGCGACTCTGAAGGAAGCATCAGACGAACTGCTGATAGGGGCTTTCACTAATGGATTGAAGGAGAAAGTGAGAGCAGAAGTGAGGATGCTGGGAGCCCAATCACTTCTGGGCCTGATGGAACTAGCCCAAAAGGTGGAAGATAGAAACAATCTGCTAAAAAAGAAAAAGGAAGCCCAAAAATAGCACTAAAATCTGCCTTGGGTTCGAAGTGGAGCGGGTTACCCAAACCTGTCCTGAATCGGACCTCCCACATGCTGGACCAAATCAAAACCGTGCCCCATCCCTCATCGCAACTGAGCAGAGTTGACCTGAAACCGACGGACGCCAAATCGCGCGCACTTGGCAGTGCAAGTTCGGCAACGGTACCGACAGGGAAGAGAGATAGTAGCGCCGGTGGAACTGGGACAGGCTCGAAACGCTTATCAGAGGCGGAGGTTGCTCGGAAGAGGAGACTTGGGCTTTGCTTCAAGTGTGATGAGAAGTATGGCCCCAACCATCAGTGTAAAAACAAGCAGCTTAGTGTGCTCTTGCTATCAGAAATTGAAGAGACTGAAACGGAAGAAGGAAGAGACAGAGGTCAGACCGAGGAAGGGGAAGATGAACCAGAGGTGGCCGAAGAAGTGATGGCTCTGTCCATGAATGCCATCGTGGGTCTCTCTGAAGGTAAGACCATGAAATTAATGGGAACTATTTACGGGGGGGAAGTCCTAGTGTTGATAGATAGTGGTGCCTCACATAATTTCATCTCCAGCCAAGTGGTAGAGGAATTAAAATTACCCACAATAGACCGAAGGTTTGTCATTACAGTGGGGGATGGGCATCGGGTTCAAGGAAAGAGAATATGTCAAGGAGTGGAGCTTGAGTTGCAAGGAGCCCACATCAAACAAAACTTTTATGTTTTTGATTTGGGAGGAGAAGATTTGGTTCTGGGAGTGAAGTGGCTGGAGTCCTTGGGAGATGTTAAAGTTAACTGGAGAAAACTAACAATGAGTTATAAAGAGGGAGATACTGCAGTTAATCTGAAGGGGGACCCCGCACTGACAAAAACAATAGTTTCCTGAGTATGCTGAGTTCTATGAAAAAAGGGGAGCAAGGGTTCTTGGTGGAGTTTGGGGCACTTTCTGTGCAAACTCAGTCTGGGGAGGAAATAAGTAATGAGGTCAGAACTCTATTGGTAGAATTTGCAGAAGTCTGTGAAGAACCCAGAGGATTACCCCCTGTTAGAGAGTGATCATGCTATAGTCATCAAACATGGAGAAAATCCTCCTAACATTCGACCCTACCGTTACCCTCTGTTAAGATATAGTAGCTTGATTGTAGGCTTGATTGTAGGCTTGATTGTATAGCTTGATTGTAGGCTTGATTGTAGGCTTGATTGTAGGGATTCACATGTATATATATCTGTTGCCTATGAATGAAATTGAACAAGAGAAATTACTTACATCCAGAAATTACATGGTATCAGAGGCTGTTGGCGTTCTCGGTACTGCTTATGTGTGCGTGAGAAGAGCCCAACCCTCTACGGTGGTTGTTGGTTCTCACCACCCCCCCAACAACGTTCAGACTTCCCCGGCCGGCGGACCCCGAGAGTCCGGAAGCCATCGGCGGCGCGTGTGACCTCCACGCGCCACTCGTTCTTTCTGCCAGCGGATCCACGCGCCGGCGCGTGAGGGCGCGTCCGACGTCGTCTTCCTCTCCGTTTTGTTTCGTCGGCGTTTTCGTCCGTTTTCCGGCGACTTCCTGTCCTTTCCGGCGTCTTCCCTGCTGTTTGACCTTCTGGTTTGGTTTGGTTCTCTTTGGTTTACTGTTTTAGGCTGAATCCATTTATTTTTGGTTGTGTTTGTGTGCTGTGTACTTTTCCCACCTATGGCAGACAGTAAAACTACAGTTATGGCTGAGGTCGTCCCTGTGATGACGAAGATTACCGAACACAAACTCAATGGCTCCAACTATTTAGATTGGAGTAAAACCATTCGCGTATATTTGCGGAGCATTGAGAAGGATGATCATCTCATCTCTGATCCCCCTAGTGACGACACTCGAAAAGCGTGGTTGCGTGATGATGCGAGACTATTCTTGCAAATTCGGAACTCTATTGACATAGAGGTACTCGGTCTGATTAACCATTGTGAATTTGTGAAAGAATTAATGGAATATTTGGATTTTTTGTATTCTGGACGAGGAAACATATCTCGCATCTACGAGGTATGTAAGTCATTTTATCGAGGAGAGCAGCAAGACAAGTCTCTTACTGCTTATTTCATGGAATTTAAGAAAACCTATGAAGAACTAAATATGCTTCTCCCTTTTAGTTCTGATATTAAGGTTCAGCAAGCTCAAAGAGAGAAAATGGCAGTTATGAGTTTCCTGACAGGTCTGCGCTCAGATTTCGAAGCAGTCAAATCTCAAATTCTCTCAGCATCTGATATTTCTCCTTTGCAAGAAGTTTTTGCTAGAGTTCTTCGTACAGAAAACTCACAACCTTCTCAAATCACTACTCATAATAGCAGTGCTCTTGTTAGTCGTGGTGGATCTCGAAGTGGCTCACGGGGAGGATCGCACAATCGTAACAAAAATATAGAACATCGGAGTCAGGAGTCTGGTGAAGTTGAGTGCTATTACTGTCATGAGCTGGGGCATACAAAACGCACTTGTAAGAAACTTCTCAACAAGAATCAGACAGGACGATCTGCCCATGTTGCCTCATCTGCTGATAAGACTATTATGGTTTCTGCTGATGACTTTGCCAAGTTCACTCAATATCAAGAATCACTTAAAACTTCTACTCCCACTGCTGCCTTCGCTGATACAGGTAAATCCCCCACATGTCTCATCTCTTCATCGTCCAGCTGGGTTATAGATTCTGGTGCCTCAGACCATATGACAGGTAATCCTAGTCTTTTCTCTACTTTTGATACTCATGTCCATTCGTCTCATGTGACTATAGCTGATGGCTCTACACCCCGTGTCCTTGGTTCTGGCACCATTAACCTAACCCCATCTTTATCTCTACCTACAATACTGAGTTTACCTAATTTTTCATTTAATCTGATTTCTGTTAATAAACTCACTCGTGCCCTAAATTGTAGTGTCTCATTCTTTCCTACTCATTGTATTTTTCAGGATCTTACGACGAAGCAGATTATTGGTAGCGGGCATGAGTCTGGTGGCCTCTACACTCTTGATACTAAGACACCAAGATCTTTGGCATGTTCTAGTTCGCTTTCTCCTTTTGATTTGCACTGTCGAATGGGTCATCCGTCTCTCCCAGTTCTCAAGCAGCTCTATCCCCAATTTCGACATTTATCATCTTTGCCTTGTGAGTCCTGTCAGTTTGCCAAACACCATCGTGTTCCCTTAGGGTCTCGAGTTAATAAACGGGCTACGTCCCCTTTTGAATTAGTTCATTCTGATGTTTGGGGTCCTTGTCCTATTGTGGCCAAGGCAGGTTTTAAGTATTTTGTTACCTTTGTTGATGATTACTCTCGTGTTACCTGGTTATATTTAATGAAAAGTCGCTCTGAAGTTTTTTCACATTTTTGTGCTTTCTATACTGAAATTAAAACACGATTTAAAATTTCTGTTCAAACCTTGAGGAGTGACAATGCTAAAGAGTATTTCTCTGAGCCGTTCCAGTCTTACATGATTCAACGTGGTATCTTGCATCAATCCTCGTGTGTTGACACACCCGCCCAAAATGGAGTTGCTGAACGTAAGAATCGACATTTACTTGAAGTTGCTCGAGCTCTTTTGTTTCAAATGCATGTTCCTAAACCTTTTTGGGCTGATGCTGTCTCCACAGCTTGTTTTTTGATTAACCGCATGCCATCTTCTGTTCTTGGGGGAGAGATTCCATATTCTGTTTTGTTCCCATCCACAGCTGTATTTCCTATTGAGCCTCGTATCTTTGGCAGCACTTGTTTTGTCAGGGACACTAGACCCCAGGTCACAAAGTTAGACCCTAAGTCTCTTAAATGTGTTTTCCTTGGTTATTCTCGTCTCCAAAAGGGATACAGATGTTTCTCTCCTACTCTTCAGCGTTATCTTGTTTCTGTTGATGTTACCTTCCAAGAAGACATTCCGTTCTTTTCTACTTCTTCTTCTTCTCATGTTCCGAGGGACGATGATGATCTGCTCATCTACACTGTACCTTTTTCTCAGCCATCCACAAGTACTCCTACACCTTCTCTGGCACCCACTCGGCCACCAATTGTTCATGTCTACACTCGACGTCCATTGCCTGCAGGTTCAGATTCATGCCCTCCACCTTCTGTTTCGTTGCCGGATCCTGATTTCGCTTCTCCGGACCTCCCTATTGCCCTTCGCAAAGGTAAACGTCTTTGTACTTATCCTATTGCCTCAGTTGTTTCTTATGATCATTTATCCTCTACCTCTTGCTCTTTTTTGGCCAACCTTGACTCTGTGTCCATTCCTAAGACTGTCCATGAAGCTTTGGCCCATCCTGGGTGGCGTGATGCTATGATGGAAGAGATAAATGCACTTGACTATAACAATACTTGGACATTAATGAATTTACCTGCTGGGAAGAAAGCTATTGGGTGCAAATGGGTGTTCACAATTAAAGTCAACCCTGATGGGTCTGTGGCTCGGTTGAAGGCTCGTCTTGTTGCGAAAGGATATGCTCAGACTTATGGTGCTGATTATTCCGATACTTTTTCTCCAGTTGCCAAACTTACCTCCGTTCGTTTGTTGATCTCCTTGGCTGCCACTCATAACTGGCCACTACACCAGTTGGATATTAAAAATGCTTTTCTTCATGGTACTCTCCAAGAAGAGGTCTATATGGAGCAACCCCCTGGGTTTGTTGCTCAGGGGGAGTATGGGAAAGTATGTCGACTTCAGAAATCGCTATATGGTCTGAAGCAGAGCCCTCGTGCATGGTTTGGCAAGTTTAGCCAAGTTGTTTTGAAATATGGAATGAAGAAAAGCAAATCTGATCACACGGTATTTTATAAGCAGTCTAAGGATGGTATCATTCTTCTTGTGGTATACGTTGATGATATTGTGATAACTGGGAGTGACAGTTCTGGTATCTTTGGCCTTAAAACTTTCTTGCAGTCACAGTTTCAGACAAAGGATTTGGGACCTTTGAAATATTTCTTAGGGGTTGAAGTTTTGAGAAATAAGAAGGGGGTCTTCTTGTCCCAAAGAAAGTATGTTCTTGACTTATTGACAGAAACAGGAAAGATAGGGGCTAAGCCATCAAGTACCCCTATGACTCCTAACATACAGCTTGCAAAGGATGACAGTGAGCCATTTCATGATCCTGAAAAGTATAGGAGACTTGTGGGAAAATTGAATTATTTGACTGTGACTCGCCCCGATATTGCATATTCTGTTAGTGTGGCCAGTCGCTTTATGTCCTCCCCGACTGTCAACCATTGGGCACTCCTAGAACAAATTCTTTGCTATTTAAAAGGAGCCCCAGGACGTGGATTATTTTATGGGTATCATGGACACACTAAGATTGAAGTTTATTCTGATGCAGATTATGCAGGGTGCAAAGATGATAGGAGATCTACTACTGGTTATTGTGTCTTTGTAGGAGGGAATCTAGTTTCATGGAAGAGCAAGAAGCAAAATATTGTTTCCCGATCTACTGCAGAATCAGAATACAGAGCTATGGCAAACTCAGTATGTGAAATTGTATGGATATACCAACTATTGAAAGAAGTTGGCTTCGAGACCCCATTACCAGTAACATTATGGTGTGACAACCAAGCTGCTCTTCACATTGCTTCTAATCCCGTGTTTCATGAACGAACTAAACATATTGAGATCGATTGTCACACCATTCGTGAAAAGATTGAAGATCATTTCATTACTCCAGGATATGTTAGAACTGAAGACCAGTTAGGAGATATTTTCACTAAGGCCTTAAATGGAGCTCGCATTAATTATATTTGTAACAAGCTGGGCATGATTAACATCTATGATCCAGCTTGAGGGGGAGTGTTAAGATATAGTAGCTTGATTGTAGGCTTGATTGTAGGCTTGATTGTATAGCTTGATTGTAGGCTTGATTGTAGGCTTGATTGTAGGGATTCACATGTATATATATCTGTTGCCTATGAATGAAATTGAACAAGAGAAATTACTTACATCCAGAAATTACCCTCATTCACAGAAAACAGAGATTGAGCAGCTTGTGAATGAAATGTTGCTGGCGGGGATCATAAGGCCGAGTAGAAGTCCATATTCAAGCCCGGTACTGTTAGTTAAGAAGAAGGACGGTGGTTGGCGTTTTTGTGTGGATTATCGAGCACTAAATAAAATAACGGTGCCCGATAAATTTCCAATTCCAGCTATTGATGAATTATTAGATGAGTTGGGAGGAGCCACAGTCTTTTCCAAGCTGGACTTGAAATCTGGGTACCACCAAATTCGCATTAAGGAAGGAGATGAAGCCAAGACAGCTTTCAGGACACATGAGGGGCACTATGAATTTTTAGTAATGCCATTTGGACTAACCAATGCCCCCTCGACCTTCCAAGCTTTAATGAACACAATATTCAAGGCATATTTAAGGAAGTTCATATTGGTTTTCTTCGATGACATCCTTATTTACAGCCCTGATTTTTCTTCACACATGGAGCATTTGAAAATAGCCTTGGAAACGTTGCGCCAACACAAGTTGGTTGTGAACAAGAAGAAGTGTCTTTTTGCAAAAGCGCAACTTGAGTATCTTGGGCACATCATATCTGCACAGGGGGTGCAAGCTGACCCAGCCAAGATTGAGAGCATGATCCATTGGCCAGTACCGAAGGACTTGAAGTCACTTAGGGGATTCTTGGGCTTAACCGGTTATTATCGGAAATTTGTTAAGAATTATGGGAGGATTGCAGCACCCCTCACTGACTTACTTAAAAAGGATGCCTTTAAGTGGGGAGAAAAGGAACAGCAAACCTTCGAAAGTTTGAAGAGAGCCATGACTACTGTACCTGTGCTTGCCATGCCCGATTTTTCAAAACCTTTTGAAGTGGAGGCTGACGCATGTGGGGTGGGTGTTGGTGCTGTCCTAATGCAAGATAAGCGACCAATTGCTTATTTTAGTCAAATGTTATCTCCAAAGGCGAGAATGAGCTCGGTTTATGAGAAAGAACTCATGGCCTTGGTTTTTGCTATCAAGAGGTGGAGGCATTATTTGATGGGTCATCCTTTCATAATAAGAACTGATCAGAAAGCATTGAAGTTCTTATTGGAGCAAAAGGTGCTGGATTCTGACCAGCAAACATGGGTGTCAAAATTAATGGGGCTGAAATTCGAAATTCATTATAAACCTGGACTAGAGAATAAAGCGGCGGATGCATTGTCAAGGCGGGGTGAAATAGTGGAATTGAAAGCCTATTCACTATGGCAGTATCCAGATATGGAGGAATGGGAGAAAGAGGTGCAAAATGATGAGAAATTGTCCTCTGTGTTGAGACAATTAATGGGAGGACAACATACTGTTGAGGACTATTCAATGAAAAGGGGATGTTTACTGTACAAAGGGAGGATGGCGTTGCCTAAAAAATCCTCTCGCATACCCAATTTATTAGCTGAGTTTCACTCTTCACCATTAGGAGGTCATTCCGGGTATCTCCGCACCTACAAACGCTTAGCAGAACATGTGTATTGGGAAGGAATGAAGAGGGATGTACAAGAATTTGTAGCAAGATGTGAAGTGTGTCAAAAAAATAAATACCAAGCTATGAGCCCAGCAGGATTGTTGCAGCCATTACCCATTCCACAGCAAGTATGGGAGGATATTAGCATGGATTTTATTATTGGATTACCAAAATCTCAAAGGTATGACACAATCATGGTTGTAGTGGATAGACTTACAAAGTATGCCCATTTTCTATTACTGTCGCACCCTTTTACAGCCAAAGAAGTGGCTGAACTCTTCACCAAGGAAGTGACCAGATTGCATGGATTCCCCAAATCCATAGTTTCAGACCGAGATCGAGTTTTTATCAGCCAATTTTGGAAGGAACTATTTAAATTAGCAGGCACAACATTAAACTACAGCTCGGGGTACCACCCGGAGACCGATGGACAAACAGAAGTGGTTAACCGGAGTTTAGAAACTTATCTCCGCTGTTTTGCAGGAGACAAGCCCAAACAGTGGTCAAAGTGGATTCAGTGGGCTGAATATTGGTTCAATACTACCTTTAATCAGTCAGCAGGCATGACTCCATTTAAGGCACTCTATGGGAGAGATCCACCCACATTATTCAGATTTGGAGACACCCTTTCAGCAGTAGAAGAAGTAAATTGTTGAAATATTCTTCAGCTTTCCAATATTCCCCCACCTAATCCAGCATGTTCTCCCACCTAATCCAGCATGGTGTTGTCTGCAACTTTACATGTTATTCTCTTCCTCATAGTTGTCTACAGAGTGTATTTTGCTGTCACATAATTATGTCTTTCTCTTTAGAATCTTTCACAATGTACATATAGGAAGTCTTGTTGTACAGATATTGAAAATAAGAGATTATCTTTCTCTCTGAGCATTCTGGTTTTCACATAATTCCCTAAAACTGACATGGTATCAGAGCCAGTGAATCCATTAAATATTGAGTGATCTGTAAAAGTGAGTTTGATATCTCACCGCCCACCTAGGAAGTCTCCCCTCCTCAATTCCGGCCCGTCCCCGAAGTCCGGCAGCCCATTCCGGCGCGAGTGAGTCTCACGCGCCACCACCATCTTTTACGTGAATATCACGCGCCGGCGCGTGTGGGCGCGTGTGACCGCCGTTCAGGTTCCTGTTCGTATTTCCGGCGTCGACTCCCTGTCTCCGGCACATCCCTGGTATCAGTTTGGTTATTAGAGCATTTTTGCATTTCTGGTATCTGCAAGTTCACGTATTGTTGCTGCTGGTTCTCAGAATAACCTTGTAAAATAACGTGCTTTGGCCTTAATTGCCATTTTAAGTGAACTTCATTACCATTACATGTCTTAGCTCTTTCTTGGCCTTAATTGCCATTTTTAATATTCAGTGAGCCCATTTATTGACCTTAATAGTCAACTTTGAGTGGCCTTCCTACCATTTCCTTCTCATCTCACCAAATTTTTCAAGACCCATTGTATTTATTTCCTCTAATTATGTCTGGAATTGAACAAACTGAGGTTAAAATTCAACATGAGGAAATTACCCGTATAGGGGAATTACCAAATATTCTTGCTTCCTATAGATTGGATGGGAAGAACTACCTCAAGTGGTCTCAACTTATACGTACAGTACTAAAAGGAAAAGGAAAAATCAAACATCTCACAGGTATGGGTCCTAAACCTGAAGATCCTAAGTTTGAAGCATGGGATGAGGAAGACTCCATGATTATGGCATGGTTATGGAGCTCTATGACACCTGAGATCAGCGACACCTGTATGTTTCTAGCTACTGCCAAAGATATATGGGAAGCAATTCAACAAACATATTCCAAAGCTAGAGATGCTGCCCAAGTATATGAAGTAAAAGTGAAAACTATGGCTGCAAAACAAGGTAACAAGACTGTTACTGAATATGCAAATCAATTAAAATCTTTATGGCAGGAACTAGATCATTACAGAGTCATAAAAACTAAATGTCCTGAGGATGCTGCTATTCTAAAAGAGTATATTGAGCAAGACAGAGTATATGATTTTTTGGTGGGACTCAACCCAGAATTTGACCAAGTCAGAGTCCAAATTCTAGGGAAATCAGAAGTTCCATGTTTTAATGAAGTAATTGCCCTGATTCGAAGTGAAGAAAGCAGAAGAGGGCTGATGCTTGAACCTAAAGTCACTGATAGCTCTGCTATGGTGGCTAAATCAACTACAAATCAAGAGAGGGTCACAAGTCTCGAAAGGGAAAAAAGTGGCCAACAGAAAAATCAGAATCGGGATGAGTTATGGTGTACATACTGCAAAAAGTCTCGTCATACACGAGAAAAATGTTGGAAACTTCATGGAAAACCACCAAGTAAAGAATGGGGTCCAAAAGGAGGGCAACAACGAAATAGAAACCAAGCACATGTTGTAACATCACAAGAGCAGAACAACCTTAATCAAGAAGAGATCGAGAGGATAAAGGCTTTTATCAACAACATGGAAAAACAAGAGGGACTCTCAGGTACATGCTCCATGGCTTATTCTGGTAAGTTTCCACTCTCTATTGGATTAAATGCCTCAGATATTACTTTTTCCAACTCTTGGATCATGGATTCAGGAGCAACCAACCATATGACTCATTCATTTAAACTTTTCTCAACTTATTCCCCATGTCCCAGTAATAAGAAAATAGCTATCGCTGATGGGTCTTTGACCACTGTGGCAGGACAAGGTGATATCAAAATTAGCCCAACTATTATTTTAAAAAATGTCCTACATGTTCCTAAATTAACCACAAATCTGGTCTCTATTAAAAAATTCATTGAAGATTTAGATTGTAATGTAGTTTTTCATAAAAATTACTGTGAATTTCAGGACAAAGGGAAGATGATTGGACATGCTAGGGAATGGAATGGCCTCTACTACCTTGAGACGTCAAATACAGCTAAGAGCAAGATTCCTTTTACTTTTGTTTCACAGTTTGCCACATCCAATAAAGAAAGAATTTTTCTTCATCATTACCGTCTTGGACATCCATCTTTTTCAATTATTAAAACTTTGTTTCCTTCATTATTCAAGGATTTAGATGTTGAAAATCTTCACTGTGAAGTGTGTGAATTTGCCAAACATAAACGTGTACCTTTTTCAGTTAGCAATAAAAGAAGCCTTGTTCCATTCTACCTTGTTCATAGTGACATTTGGGGACCAGCTACTGTTTCTAATGTTTCAGGGGCAAAATGGTTTGTTACTTTTATTGATGATTGCACCCGAGTTACATGGATATACTTGCTCAAACAAAAATCTGATGTCAGCTATGTTTTTCCCAAATTTTATTCTATGATAAAAAACCAATTTGGGGTTAATATCAAAAGACTTAGGTCTGATAATGCTAGGGATTATTTCAATCAGATTCTTAACTCGTTTTTTGAAAAGGAGGGAATTATACACGAGTCATCATGTGTTTATACGCCACAACAAAATGGAGTGGCTGAGAGAAAAAATGGTCATCTTCTTGAACAAACTCGGTCAATGTTATTTCAAAAGAATGTGCCTAAAATTTTTTGGGGAGAAGCTGTTCTTACAGCGACATACCTAGTAAATCGTTTACCTTCTAGAGCTTTGGGTCTCAAAAGTCCAATGGACATCCTTTCAACTTTCTACCCGAATCTGAAAACTACAAACAATCTTATCCCTAGGATTTTTGGGTGTGTGTCTTTTGTTCATATCCATCATCAAAATAGAGGAAAATTAGACCCGAGGGCTCTAAAATGTGTTTTTGTAGGATATTCATCAACTCAAAAAGGGTATAAATGCTATCATCCACCCACAAAGAAAATCTATGTCTCAGTTGACGTCACTTTTAATGAGCAAGATTCATATTTTGCTACCCCCTATCTTCAAAGGGGGAATACACCTGAGGAAGATAATGGGTGCAAAGAAAATGGGTGCCTCCTTGATTTTTCATCAATTCCCTTGACAGGGTCTAAACTTTTACCCACAAAAACAGTAGAAACAGTGGCTGAATCCATGTTCAGATCTGAAACACAGAATGATAACCATGAAACTGAATCTGAAACAGTAATTGAACCCATGTCCAATGTCCAAGAATCTAGGCCTAAAGAAGAGGATATTTTGAACCCTGCTCCTGAGGAAGTAAGATTTGGCAAAGGCAAGGTGTATACAAGGAAGAAAATGGTCATTCCAGAACCTATGCATGTCCAAGAATCCAACTCAAATCCTTCAAATGAGGTAATGATCTCTAACCATCCATTACAAAATAAAAATGAGATTTTTGAGAATAGTGACCAGGATTTTCATTTACCCATTGCTCTTAGAAAAGGAACCAGAAAAAGTACAAAACAACCTTTATACCCCCTTGCACAATTTTTATCCTTTGATAACTACTCACCATCTTTCAAAGCTTTTCTGACAAGCTTAAATGCTATCACCATTCCTAAAAGTTTATCCGAGGCTTTATCTAATAAAAAATGGAAACAAGCTATGAATGTAGAAATGGAAGCTTTGGAGAAGAATAAAACTTGGGAATTAGTGAAATTACCTACTGGAAAAAAACCAGTAGGATGCAAATGGGTGTATGCTGTGAAATATAGAGCTGATGGATCAATTGAGAGATATAAGGCCAGGTTGGTAGCCAAAGGTTATACCCAAACCTATGGTATTGACTATCAAGAAACTTTTGCCCCAGTAGCAAAAATGAACAGTGTTAGAGTATTATTATCAATTGCAGCTAATTTTGGTTGGGAATTGCAGCAATTTGATGTCAAGAATGCCTTTCTACATGGAGAGCTAGAAGAAGAAATTTACATGGATATTCCACCAGGATATGGAAAGAATTTGGCTACAAATACTGTATGCAAATTGAAAAAGGCATTATATGGCCTTAAACAATCTCCACGTGCTTGGTTTGGGCGTTTCACAAAAGTTATGATAACTATGGGGTTTAAACAAAGCCAAGGTGATCATACTTTATTCATCAAACACTCTTCTTCAGGGGGAGTCACAGCCTTATTGGTATATGTTGATGATATAATAGTAACTGGAAATGATAAAAAGGAACAACAGGCCGTGGGTCAATGTCTAGCTAAGGAGTTTGAGATCAAAGCGTTGGGAAGATTGAAGTACTTTCTTGGAATAGAAGTGGCTCATTCAAAGAAAGGAATTTTTATCTGTCAACAAAAATATACTACAGATCTCCTCAAGGAAACAGGTAAAACAGCATGCAAGCCAGCAAGCACTCCAATAGATTCTAACTTTAAACTTGGAAAAGCTGAGGATGACATCCCTGTTGACAGAGAGTCATATCAACGCTTGGTAGGAAGGCTTATTTACTTATCTCACACTCGACCAGACATAGCATATGCTGTAAGTATGATCAGCCAATTCATGCATGACCCAAGGGAAACTCATCTACAAGCTGCTCATAGAATATTACATTATCTTAAAGGAACGCTTGGAAAAGGTATCTTGTTTAGAAGAAATGGAGGTTTAATACTTGAAGCATATACTGATGCTGACTATGCTGGATCAATTATTGACAGAAGATCAACATCAGGGTATTGTACGTTCCTTGGTGGGAATCTTGTGACATGGAAAAGTAAAAAACAAAGCGTAGTAGCCCGTTCAAGTGCAGAAGCTGAATTCAGGGCAATGGCTCATGGTGTATGTGAACTACTCTGGTTAAAGATTATTCTTCAAGACTTAAAGATAAAGTTGGATGGCCCTATGAGACTCTATTGCGACAACAAATCAGCCATCAACATAGCCCATAATCCAGTACAACATGACCGCACAAAACATATTGAAGTGGATAGGCATTTCATCAAAGAAAAATTGGAAAGTGGACTGATTTGTACACCATATGTCTCTACACATGACCAACTTGCTGATATTCTAACCAAAGGATTGAATAGCTCAAACTTCCAGAATATTATATGCAAGCTGGGTATGGAAACCATCCATTTACCAGCTTGAGGGGGAGTGTTGAAATATTCTTCAGCTTTCCAATATTCCCCCACCTAATCCAGCATGTTCTCCCACCTAATCCAGCATGGTGTTGTCTGCAACTTTACATGTTATTCTCTTCCTCATAGTTGTCTACAGAGTGTATTTTGCTGTCACATAATTATGTCTTTCTCTTTAGAATCTTTCACAATGTACATATAGGAAGTCTTGTTGTACAGATATTGAAAATAAGAGATTATCTTTCTCTCTGAGCATTCTGGTTTTCACATAATTCCCTAAAACTGACATAAATCAGCAATTACAGTCTAGAAATCAGATTCTGGACGAGCTCAGGGAGAATTTGCAGAAGGCTCAAGAGAGAATGAGGACACAAGCTAACAAAGGCCGCAGGGAAGTAAGTTTTGAGGTGGGAGACTTTGTGTATTTAAAGATCAGACCCTACAAGTTGAAGGCTCTAGCAAAAAGGGCAAATGAAAAGTTGAGTCCTAAATTCTATGGGCCTTTCAAAATTACTGCCAAGTATGGGGAGGTGGCTTACAGATTAGAGTTACCTCCCTCCACCCGCATTCACCCGGTCTTCCATGTTTCCCAACTTAAGAGGACTCTTCAACCCACAACAGTAGCTTCTTCTTTACCCACATATCTGACAGAGGAGATGGAACTGCAGGTCATACCAGAGACTGTCAAACAAGTTAGAACAATGACTAATGGGGAACAAGAAGTGCTGATTAAGTGGACTGATCTTCCCGACTGTGAATGTACTTGGGAAAAGAAGGATGTCATCAAGGAACAATTTCCTGAATTTCACCTTGAGGACAAGGTGAAGCTTATAGGGGAGGGTATTGATGGGCCTAAGGTTACCCAAACTTACCAACGTAAGCACAAGAATAAGAATGGAGATAGGAAGGATGGGCCCAGCAGTCATAAGGGCCCAAAAGCAAGTTCTGAGCAAGACAAAGGAGCGGGGACAGATCTGGAAAAAAAGGGGACTGACACAGTAGTGGAGGCACGGGAAGGCACTACAGTGGATATACGTGGTCTGCCATGAAGGAGGGGGGGTGTGGAGTAATTTGAGGACTAAGGGAGAGAACCTAGCCTCTCGAAAGCTAGGCAACTTATCCTTGTTTGTGCTAGGTTTTGATATTGTCGTTCTTGTAATTTCCTTGCTGTTTGCTTAGGAGTTCTACTGTTGCTGTTATCTGAGACCATTGTGGCTGCTGTTTTGTGTTAATCCAAGTCCAGTGTTATCTTTGTTGAGTGAGTTTTTTGGGAGGGTTCTATCACAGGGCCAGTGCAAGAAACCAGAACAAGACACCAACAGATTTAAGGAGACCCAATAACTTGGAAGTTATTTCTTTTCTTTCCCTTGAGAAAAGAATCTTTGAAGGAGGGAGTCTCTTCAAGACAATTTTAGAGAGTGCAAGGTCAGTTGAAAAGGCGAGGTTAATTGAAAAAAATAAATATATAAATGAAAAAGCCCAGTTCAAATCTAAAAGCATATTTATGACAAACTTAAGAGTGCAAAGTTCAAACCTCATATAGATGCGCTAACCGAAGGAGCACTTTTCCATTGTCAAGTTCCTGCATGATATAAGAAAATATGACAAATATGTCTAAATGTAATTTTTGTGTTGATTCAAAATGCTTTGTACATAGGGTATTTATACACAAGAAGATTATCTATCCTATGAAAGGAAATAAAGTTAAATCAAATCCCTAAAGTTTAGGGATTGATAAATCTTAGATTAAGCCTAATTTCTAGGGTCAAAGAATCCTAACGATAGAATACATTAATTACAAAGATTATATCCTATTCTAATTAATTACAAAACTTTCCTATTTTAACACTTCTCTCAAGCTGGTGAATGGATATCTTCCATTCCAAGCTTCCCAATTAAGCTTTGACAGGTAGCACAAGATAATCCTTTAGTGAGCACACCCACTAGCTGACATCTTGCAGGAACAAAGGGAGTACAAATTAGGCAATTGTCTAGTTTTTCTTTTATGAAATGTCGATCTACTTCAACGTGCTTAGTTTAATCATGTTGAAGTAAATTGTGAGCAATGTCAATAGCTGATTTTATATCACAATAAAGCTTCGTCCTTCCCACTTGATCTTCCAATATTTCAAGAAGATCTTCAGCCACAGTAAATCACATTCCAAAGTGAAGAAAAGAAGTTGGCCTGCCCTAGTGGCAATGAAGGCCACTTACAGAGGAAAGAACACAGAAAGCAAGAAAAAGAAAGTTAAGGCTCTGATACCAAGACAAATATGTTTGAATGTAATTTCTGTGTTGATTCAAAATGCTTTGTACATAGAATATTTATACACAAGAGGATTATCTATCCTAGGAAAGAAAATAAATGTTAAATCAAATCCCTATAGTTTAGGGATTGATAAATCCCTTAGACTATGCCTAATTCCTAGGGTCAGAGAATCATAATAATAGAAATACATTAATTATGAAGATTATTTTCTATTCTAATTAATTACAAAACTTTCCTATTCTAACAAAATATATATAAACAACCTGCTACAGAATTTTTGCATAAAAGTAAAGATCAACACACATACACAAATTTAATGCAGGATTTGACGCCAGTATCAATGTGCTGCCATCTCTTTTTAATTCTCTCATTTAACAGACTAGTGCCTTAATCAGGGTTAAAGCCCAAATTACCTGTAGGGTTATAATTGCAATGTTGACAGGTAAACTGTAATTAGAATCAATTCCTGAATATGTAAGAACATGGGAATTTATCCAGTCATCTTCATCCTGCCAAAAGGAATTAATCTTTTAGTGACTGATACATGAAATCAATATAATTATAGAAGACTGTATCAGATAAAAAGTTTATAAAGGTACTAAAACAAGTTCTTTCTTTTCCAGCATTAAAATCCACCTGCTCAGAAAAGGCCAACAGAAGGGGAGAATATATTTCCTGGCCAACAGTACGACGCCACTTAGCACCCTCACCCAGGGGATCTAATCTGAAGTATACCTTTCCTTGGATCTGAAAAATATTGTAGTCACAGATTCAAAAGCTATTGAAATTATTTCAAATTGAACCACATTGAGGGCAGAGCATGAAAAATAATGGTTTTGATTAATTCTTTAATTTGGGGGCTTTTGGAATATAGTATTTTCAAATTTATTATATCTTCTAATCAGACTATAAATTCCCCAATGTCATTGATATCAGTGGAAACTACTATTGTCTTGTAATTCACCAGAATTTTCTGATAGCAAATATCTATTATCTTCTTAAATTGTATTAACCACAGCTTGAGACTGAATTGGGCTTAACGTCAATCAGTTCAATTCCAACTCCCTGCCCCTTCCTCCTTTCCCTACTCCCCAAATCTTAAGACCTCCTCTGTAACTATATAAACGCATGTGCGTGCGCACTCAAAAATACATATTTATGTATGGATGTATGTATGTTTATTGCTAACTACCACTGGACTATAGAAATAGCAAAGAAATTCTTACTACTAGGCCCCTGCAATCATCAAGAACACAGACTGTTTCATTTAAAACCTCTGCTACACCTCTTGAATCATCAAGTAGTAATCTCCTGTTGACAGGAAAGTTAGTGGAAACATACCATCAACAAGAAAATGGCAAATGATGAAAGAGAAAGAAAAGCTATCAAAGCAACAAAGCCCTCCAATCACGTTGCATACCCAGTAAGAACCACCCATGAAACAACAAAATCATCACAAAAATAAGGAAAAAGACACCATAAACATTAATAACCCACCCTATATGCTGAGAAAGAAACACTCCCTGAAAATCCTTGCATTATATTCTATCCAGAATACCAAACTTCTGCCAAAACTGCGGATCTCCAAATATCTTCCAAAATTTTTAAAAAAGAATTTAAAAATATTCCTCCCCTTCTTATGCTTACCCACTGTTCACCTAAAATATAAAAGAGCCTATTCCTGGCAGTCCTAAATTCACTAATAACTTAGACCTTGTCTGCTGCAAGATTAGAATGTTTCTCATGAGCTCCAATATCACCATATTAAAACTTTGAACTTATTGAATAACATTGCTGGCACCATAAAATTGCACTTCTCTCATATATTCACAAGCATGGCAGTAGTAACACATAGCCCTTCGATCGTGTTATATTGCATGTCAAGAGTTATAACAATCATTCTTGTGCCCTTCCTAAAAAGCCCAAGATTTAGGTCAAGTGATCCCTAGACATTGTTAAACCATCAGCCACAAATATCCATTCATAGGCCCGTGAAAAGAACCAAAAGGGCATGAAAGAAAAGTCTGGATATAAAAGCCATCTGTTGATAGCACCATCTGAAGGGTAATGCCCACCTATGGACCATCAGCTCTATTTGTCCATCTGCTAAGCTGGATCCTCCTACAGATCGATCCACCAAAACTGAAAATTCTGTCTTATTATCTTTAATATATATCCCAAGATTAATCTGAAAAGACAAATAACATTCCTCCAGGTAAGGATACTGCAAAGTCAGTGCCTGCAATAATAGGTACAATTTTGAAAGAAATTACGTATGATGATTCACATACAGGATAATAGTTTCCAGCAATAGGTTGGTTCACTTCCAGATCCCAGTCTACTCTATAGTCACGTACCTGCAATGAATTCCCCAGATCAAGTTATGACAAAAAAGTTTGCATCCTGTGAAAGGACCCGTTCACATGTTTATCTTTGTGTGTTTATGCGTGCACAGTAAAAAATCATAATGAAAATTATAGACATTATTAAATGTTAGCTATATTTAACATTTAATAGTAGCTTTCATTCACTTTTACTTTACAAATTATCAAAATGTTGCAATTTCAAAAAGTTCTTTGTATTTATATTATTAGTATTTATATAAAAGAAATTTATAGAGAATAATGACTATGTAAAGTTGTTACAATTGAATGCAACAATAGCCTCGAGCCATTATATGAACAAATTCTTAACACTCTTCACACCCATTTTATAGTACAAGGGTCTATTTATATTGATCAAACTATCTGTAATAAAACACTAGGAACAGAATCAACCAAAAAAGAAAATAAAACAAAATCCCTAAGATTATGCTACTAGATAATATCCCTAAGAATTAGCCTAAGTATTAGCACTATGATTACATCACAAATACAGAATAAGTCAACTATACAATTGACTACACAATCTCTAACATTAACACCCCCTCAAACTGAAGCATAGATGTTAATTATGCCCAGTTTGTTACATAAATAATCAATTCGAGTTCCATTTAGGGCCTTTGTAAATAAGTTAGCGAGTTGCTCTCTGCCTTCACATATCATGTAGCAATCAAGTTCTCCTCAATCTTTTCACAAATAAAATGACAGTCAACATCAATGTGTTTAGTTCTTTCATGGTAAATTGGATTCAACGCAATATAACAAGTAACTTGATTATCGCACCACAATTTTGCTAGCATTGAATGCCTGAATCCAATCTCATTTAATAAGTGATGTATCCACGTGATCTCACATAAGGATTGTGCCATAGCCCTATATTCGGATTCTACACTCGATCGAGATACAACATTTTGTTTCTTACTTTTGCACAATACCAAGTTTCCTCCAACAAAGACACAATATCCATTAGTAGATCTCCTGTCAATCTTGCTTCCAGCCCAATCAACATCTGCAAAGCACTCAGTGCTAGTATGCCCATGATTACTGTACAATATACCAAGTCCAGAGGCTCCTTTCAAATAACATAAGATTTGTTCCATAGTTGCCCAATGTTTGAATGTAAGTGCAGATATGAATTGACTAACACTACTTATTGCAAAAGTAATGTTAAGATAGTTCAATTTCCCAACTAACCGCTTGTATGTCTCTAGATCATCAAAGGGATCCCCATCATCTTTTGTAAGATGTGCATTTGGAACAATTGGGGAACTGCATGGCTTGGCTGCTAACTTTCCAGTTTCTGCAAGCAAGTCCAGAACATACTACAGAAATAGTCCCTTCTTACTTCTTGTCACTTCCACTCCCAAGAAGTATTTTAGCTAGTCCAAGTCTTTCGTGTGAAACTTGGTGTGCAAGAATGTTTTGAGAGACAAGATCCCTGCATAATCATTCCTTGTGATGACAATGTCATCAACATATACAACAAGGATGATAATACCAGCCACTGCTTGGCTGTAGAATACTAAATAGTCACATTTGCTTTTTTTTCAACCCAAACTCCTGAATTGCCATACTAAACTTACCGAACCAAGCTTAGTGACTCTGCTTCAAACCATCCATAGATTTCTTTAGATGACAAACTTCCCCAAACTCCCCTGAAGCAACAAATCCAGGAGGTTGCTCCATATACACCTCTTCTAAAAGATCACCATGTAGGAAAGCATTCGTGATGTCTAGCTGATACAATGGTCAATTCTGAAAGGCCACTATAGAAATGAACAATCGGCTAGGAGGTTGGCCATAAGTGAAAAGATATCAGAATAATCTACTCCATACGTCTGTGCATACTCCTTAGCCACTAATCTGAGTTTGAGCCGAGCTATCGAGCCGTCCGTATTAAAAATGACTGCAAAGACCCCCTTGCAGGCCACAGCTCTCTTGCCTTTGGGTAATTACACTAGGTCCCACGTATGATTATTTTCGAGGGCCTTTATCTCCTCAAGCATAGCGGTATACCACCCCAGATGAGCCAAGGCCTCTTTAATAGTTTTAGTAGTTGAAATAGAGTCTAGAGAGACAATCAAAGAGCTAGATGCAGGAGACAAATGATCATATGAAACAAAGTTAGTAATGGGATAAGTGGTTTTCGGAAGGGTGCACTGACGTTTACCTTTACGAAAGGGCGATCGGTATATCACTTAGTGGAGGATCCGATGATGAAGTTGGGTTAGGACATGTATCATTGGTTGCTTGTCTCCTAGAGTAAACCTGAATGATAGGTGGCCGTACAATGGCTGGACCCTTTTCTGGTTGTTCAGCAGAGGTACTAGTTGTCGTGGCTAGACCCTCCTCTAGTTGTTCAGCAGAGGTACTAGTTGTCACGGCTGAAACCTCCTCTAATTGTTCAACAAAGGTACTAGAAGATGTGGATATATAGATTAGTCATTCCTCGTCATACTCTCCCTGATTTAAATGTGGGAAAGGTGAGGAGAAGAATGGTGTTTTCTCTGAGAAGACTACATTGGTTAAAACCAAGCATATGTTCAAATTTGAAAAGTAGCATCTGTAACCCTTCTGAAGTCGAGAATATCCTAAAAATACACATTTCAAGGCTTTGGGACCCTGTTTGGTAATGAGGCCTCACATCACGAACATAGCATGTGCTACCAAACACCCGTAGTTCCACTAGAAACAATGGCTTGCTGAGAAAAAGAATACTATAGGGAATTGCACCACCAAGGACCATAAACGGCATGCAATTAATCAGAATACTGGCTACGGAAACAACAATATCCCAAAATTGCTTAGGAACTTTCATCTGGAACATCAAGGCACAAGCAGTCTCGAGAAGGCACTTGTTCTTCCTCTCAACTACCCCATTTTAAGAGGGTGTATTCACATAAGAAGTTTGATGAAGGATCCCTTACTGGGTCAAGTTATGAAATGTTTCTAACATGTGTTCATTAGCATTATCACTTTTCAATACATGTACATTGAACTGGTCTTAATCTTTGCACATAAAGCAGAGAAATGTGAAAACACTTCAGACTGATTCTTCATAAATTAAATTCTTGTCATTCGAGAAAAATCATCCACAAAAGTAACAAAATATCTGAACCTAGTTTTAGACGCAACAGGACATGGTCCCTGTTACGAGATTATAGGCATAATTAGAGGATTGTAATTGATTGTAACTAATATTGTAATTCTCATTCTTTTTTTTGATAGAATTTTTTTTTTTGATTGATTGTGATTCTCATTCTTTCCTAGTATAGGATTTCTTTGTATTTAAATATCTACACAATAGTTGAATAATATAAACTTAAGTATTCTCTCATATTACATGGTATCAGAGCTTTCAAATTGATTCTAGGTAGGGTATCTTTATTTTTTGAATTTCTAGGCGTTGGGTGTGAGAGAGGGAGAGCTGCTGGATTCAGTTCACCTTCACTGGAGGGTCCCCAGTTGACAACGCTGTCCTAGGGAGAAGCGTCTACCGTCGATCGACTGTCCACCAGAAGCCGATCACCGGAGTCCGCGCGTGAGAGTCACACGCGCCGTCCGAAGGTTTCTACTACAATGCCACGCGCCAGTGCGTGGTGGTGCGTGAGGGCGCGTCCGTGACCGGAAATTTTTTCGATTTCCATCAGAGTACTCGCGTTCGTCTAGGCTTTCTATTTCCATACCTAGTTGGTCAATAATTGGTATGGTGCAGGGCCGTTTGTGCAAGAGGTTTGAGGTGTGTTCATTTTTTGTCAACTAAAATCTCAAAATTTAATCTTCATTTGTTTTTTGGGGTGTTGGTTGGAAAATTATGACTGAGAAGAAGGCTGTTGTCTCTGATGTGGTTCCGGTAATGTCAAAAATTACAAAACATAAACTCAATGGTACAAATTATCTTGATTGGAGTCAAACTATTGAGTTATATCTGTTAAGTATTTCTATGGATAGCCACTTGACAGATGATCCTTCTAGTGATGACTCTAGACTGCCTTGGATGAGAGAGGATGCTCGTCTGTTTCTCCAGATACGTAACTCCATCGATAGTGAGGTGGTTGGTATGGTAACTCACTGTCGTACAGTCAAAGACTTGATGCAATATTTAGATTTCTTATATTCTGAAAAACAGAATGTCTCTCGTATCTATGATGTGTGTAAAGCTTTTTACAGGGCAGACAAGGGTCATAGGACTCTTACTAATTATTTCATGAATTTCAAAAAGACCTATGAGGAATTCAATATGCTACTTCCCTTCAGTACAAATGTCATTATACAGCAATCTCAACGGGAGAAGATGGCTATTATGAGCTTTTTAGCTGGTCTTCCATATGAGTATGAGACAACTAAGTCACAGATTCTCTCTGGGACAGAGATTTCTTCTCTTCAATATGCTTTCAGTAGGGTTCTTCGTACAAAGAGTTCACCACCGAATCAACTTGCTCAGCCTAATAGTGCTCTTATAAGTCATAACAGCACATCTGAGTTTGGGAAACAACAATACAAGGGTGGAAGCAGTGGCGGTAGTAAGAGCATTGGTTCCAACTATGGTACTCGTGGCCAGAAGGCAAGGGAGGTAGTTTGTCACTATTGTCACAAACCAAGTCATATTAAACATGATTGTCGGAAGTTGCAATATAAGAAAGCTCAGTTTGCCCATATTGCATCCACTATGGAAATTGTTGAAAAGTCTGTTACAATCTCTGCAGAGGAGTATGCCCGATTGACTCAGCAGTCATCTCAATCCAATTCCATTACTGCCATTGCCGAGTCAGGTAAATCCAAAACATGTCTTGTTTCCTCCTCGTCAAAATGGGTCATTGATTCTAGTGCTACAGATCATATGACAGGTAACTCTACTCTTTTCTCTTACCTTTCAGTCACAAAAATCTACAAATCATGTTACTTTAGCTGATGGTTCAACATCTTACCCTGTTGGATCTGGAACAATTAATCCTACATCATCACTTTCTTTGTCATCTGTTCTCAGTCTGCCTCAATTATCATTCAATTTGATTTCTGTCAGTAAAATCACTCGTAATCTCAATTGTTTTTGTCTCATTTTTTCCTGGTTATTGTTTATTTCAGGATCTTTTGACGAAGAAGATTATTGGTAAGGGACATGAATCTGGTGGCCTTTACATCCTTGATCCACACATACCAAAATCCATAGCCTGTGCCGAAGTTGTCAAACCCTTTGAAGCACATTGTCGGTTGGGTCATCCTTCACTTCCAGTGTTACAAAAGCTTTGTCCTCAATTTTCCACTATGTCGTCTTTTGATTGTCAGTCTTGTCAATTTGCTAAATACCATCGTCTTAGTTCTAGTCCAAGAGTCAATAAACGAGCTCATGCTCCTTTTGAATTAGTACATTCTGATGTTTGGGGTCCGTGTCCAATTATCTCCAAAACTGGGTTTCGATATTTTGTTATTTTTGTTGATGACTATTCTCGAATGACATGGTTATATTTGATGAAAAATCGTTCTGAATTGTTCTTGCATTTTTCTACCTTTTTTGTTGAAATTCAAACTCAATTTGGTATGCCTGTACAAACCTTGAGAAGTGATAATGTTAAGGAATATTTATCAAAAAATTTCCAAAAGCATATGCTCCAAAATGGTATTCTTCATCAAACCTCTTGTGTGGACACACCATCTCAAAATGGTGTTTCTGAAAGAAAAAATAGGCATCTTCTCGAAACTACTAGAGCATTGTTATTTCAAATGCAGGTTCCCAAACATTTCTAGGCTGATGCGGTTTCCACCGCTTGTTTCTTGATCAATAGAATGCCTTCCTCAGTTCTATCTGGTGAGACTCCCTTTTCTATTCTTTTTCCTAATAAAGCGTTGTTTCCCATTGAACCTAAAATATTTGGTTGTACTTGCTTTGTTAGAGATGTCCGTCCCCAAGTTACCAAACTTGACCCAAAATCTTTGAAATGTATCTTCTTGGGATATTCTCGTGTGCAAAAGGGATATAGGTGTTATTGTCCTAGTCTTAACAGGTATCTTGTATCAGCTGATGTTACCTTTTGGGAGCATGACCATTTTTCATCATCTACCGATCCTATTCCTCAGGGGGTGGATGATGATTTGCTAATCTATACTGTTACCTCTTCTTCGGATCCTCCTCCAACGGTTCCTGTCAGACCTCCCATAATACAGACATATACTCGTCGGCCACGACCTTCTGATCCTGCTCCTGAGTCTGTTGATGTAACTGTTCTGGATCCTCCTAATTCATGTCCTGATGACCCAACTTCTTCGCCATCTGATCCGACTCCGAGTGATGATCTTCCTATTGCTCTTCGTAAATGTAAACGTACGTGCACATATCCTGTATCCTCTTTTGTTTCCTATGACCATTTGTCATCTTCTTCTTATTCCTTTGTTGCATCTCTAGATTCTATTTCTGTTCCTAAAACTGTTCATAAAACATTAGCTCATTCTGGCTAGCATAATGCTACGATCGAGGAAATGAATGCTTTGGATGATAATAGAACTTGGACCTTGGAAGATCTACCTGAAGGAAAACAAACTAGTGGGTGTAAATGGGTGTTTGCCGTTAAAGTTAATCCCGATAGCTCTGTTGCTAGATTGAAAGCCCGCCTTGTTGCTAAAGGATATGCTCAGACATATGGAGTGGACTATTTTGATACTTTTTCTCCTGTTCCTAAGCTTACTTCTGTGAGATTATTTATTTCAATGGCAGCCACTCAAAATTGGCTTCTGAAGATCTTCAGGGGGAGTATGGGAAAGTATGTCGCCTCCGTAAGTCTCTGTATGGCCTGAAACAAAGCCCTCATGCATGGTTTGGTAAGTTTAGTCAGGCTGTTGAGAATTTTGGCATGAATAAAAGTAAGTCTGATCACTCTGTTTTCTACAAACACTTTGATAGTGGCATCATTCTATTAGTTGGGTATGTGGATGATATTGCCATCACTGGTAGTGACTCTACAGGGATTTCATCTCTTAAATACTTCCTCTATACTCAGTTTCATACCAAAGACTTGGGAATGCTACGATATTTCTTGGGTGTTGAAGTAACTAGGTGTAAGAAGGGAATATTTTTGTCTCAAAGGAAATATGTGCTTGACTTATTGTCTGAAACAGGGAAGTTGGGAGCTAAACCATGCAATGCTCCAATGATTCCTGGTATTCAACTCACTAAAACTGGTGATTTATTTCAAGACCCTGAAAGATATAGGAGATTGGTGGGAAAGTTAAACTATCTTACTGTGATTCGTCTAGATATTGTCTACTCAGTTAGTGTGGTAAGTCAATATATGTCATCTCCAACTATTGATCATTGGAAGGCAGTGGAACAAATTCTGTGCTATTTAAAAGGGTCACCTGGGCGTGGAATATTGTATGCCAATCATGGCCACATTAGGATTGAATGTTTTTCAGATGCTGATTGAGTAGGATCTAAAGAAGATCGAAGATCAACTTCAGGGTATTGTGTTTTTATTGGCGGTAATTTGGTCTCATGGAAGAGCAAGAAACAAAGTGTAGTTTCACGATCAAGTGCTGAGTCTGAATACAGGGCTATGGCTAAATCTGTCTGTGAAATTATGTGGATATATCAACTACTCAAAGAAGTGGGTTTTGAGATTTCAATGCCAGCTACGCTGTGGTGTGACAACCAAGTTGCGCTTCACATTGCATCTAATCCGGTCTTTCATGAGCGAACCAAACACATTGAGATTGATTGTCACTTTGTTCGTGAGAAGATTCAGCTTTGATTTCTACGAGCTATGTGAAAACTGGAGCACAATTAGGAGATATTTTTACAAAGGCTCTTAATGGAGTTAAAGTTCATTATCTTTGTCACAAGCTGGGCATGATTAACAGCTATGCTCCAGCTTGAGGGGGAGTGTTATGAGATTATAGGCATAATTAGAGGATTGTAATTGATTGTAATTAATATTGTAATTCTTATTCTTTCCTAGTATAGGATTTCTTTGTATTTAAATATCTACACAATAGTTGAATAATATACACTTAAGTATTCTCTCATATTACAGTCCCCAAATATCTGAATGGACTAATTCAAAGGCTGATTCGGTCCTCTTATTAATTCTAGGACTCAACGTACTTTGATGATGTTTTGCAAGATGATAGGACTCGCACTCCACTGATACATCATGAAATTGGGGGCATAACTTCTTCAAGGCAAGCAGAGAAGGAAGTCCCAACTGACTATGTGCGTCGAACAAAGAGGTTATACTAGCGCAAGCAATTGATTGAGGTTCTCATGCATCAAGGATGTAAAGACCATTAGATACATGCCCTTTTCCAATAATCTACTTCGTCATAAGATCCTTAAAAAGGCAATGATCAGGAAAAAAAGAGAGACAACAGTTTAGCTCTTTGGTGAGTCTACTCATAGAAATCAAATGAAAGGAAAGATTGGGTGGACTTAGAACAGATGACAAGGTAATAGAAGAAGTAGGTTTAGCAGTCCCTAAACCTTCAACATTATAAGTAGACCCATATGCTATGGTAACAGGAGATGGAGATTTATGTGGCTTGAAACTCAAGAAGACGTTAGAATGATCTCTCATATGATATGTGGCACCAGAGTAAATGAATCATTTGTTTGAAGAGGAGATAAGGCCTTTTTTTTTTTTTTTACTTTGCTCAGTTATCTTTGACAATGCAGGAATTAATTCAGCAACATGAGTCTTAGTGTCTAACATTTTTAGCAAGAATACAAAACAAGTACACTGGGGTAACGCTAAGCTGCTAATAAAGAAGAGAAATGAGAAACAAACGTGAATCAACTAGAAGGAGGAGACCCAATATCCAAACAATCCTGAATGATCAATTTGACACCAGGAATAGGTCGGAAACAAGGAGTTGATGCTGGGGAAGCAAACCGCAGCAAAAAACTCCACTGCATGTGCACATGCCAGTGCATGAGAAACCAACCGAAACTTCAAATGACACGTGAGCCTCACATGCACCGAGATACGCCGTCGGTCATTGGGGATGGGCCAAACTCTAGGTGCCGCTCCTCCCCAGACTGGCTATGAGAGACAACATCACTTTCCCAAGTGACCTAAAGCAAGCTAGATATTGACCCTACACCGAGGATCAAAACCAAGCCAAGAATGGCTCTAATACCATGTAATAAAACACTAGGGACAGAAAGATAGTAAACATTCTGATTATTATTCCATTGAGCTCATAGGTTTATATACACATTACATAGACCAAAACAGGAAATAAGACAAAATCGCTAAGATTATGCTACCAGACAATATCCCTAAGAATTAGCCTAAGGATTAGCAATATGATTACATCATAATAGAGAATAATTCAACTATACAATCTCTAACATTAACACTATCACTAACTACTAACTAAATTAACTGCTAAGTAATTGTTACAATAGTAACTAATCGATGACAGAACAACTCTCCGACTCTCTTCTCGTGTACCAAAAGTAACACAGATCTCTCTCTAGGTTTCATTTTCATACAATTATTTAGTTAAAAGCTTTTGTAAGATAATAAATGTAAATATTATAACATTATATGTTCATGCTATATAAAATCCCTACGACAAACGGTCATATGTGGCCCAGTGGCATCCATGCCATTGGTCGCTCCCTTGGTGAGGTTTTGAACCCCACCTCCTCACCCCTACTTGATATTTTTCACCACTTTTTCTGCAGACTGCATATCTGCTCCAACCATAACCAGTTCAAGTGGTTTTGCCAGTTTAGAGGTTTAAGACCTGTTTGATAGAAAATGTGTCTCAGTAAAGAACCAAAGTGATACCTGGACCAGTTCCTAGTTCAACCATGTGAATCAGCCCGGCCAGTCCAATTTTGAAAAACATGGTTGTTTCCATTATGTAACCTACAACTATAAGGAACTACTTTTTGGCATAGTTCAAGGTACAATGCAGTAGTATAAGCAATAATGGCTTATCTAACTGACTGGAAATGAAATTGTAAGGAACTGAAGCCAAGCAGTATACCCTTTTGATAAAGTCACGCCCATTAGAATCTGTGTAAAATGTCTTGTTGGTTTCCATAGAGGTTGAAATCTTAGTGACAATTTCTTTGCCAATTCCATCTTCAATAGGTATGGGGCCAACCTGGAATTCAAAATATAATCAGTGTATATGATCCAACATTTTTCATAAAAGGACCAAACTCCAGATCAATTACCACAATGTATACACTCAACCAAATAAAGAAAATCAAAGAATGACAGACAAAATTTGCAATGATAATGGGAATGAAATGCTTATGATAAAAGCAATAACTCAAGCTTACAATGAATTCTACTTCAACATGCTCCTTTTCCTTGTGCAGTCTGGTTATCTGCATACATATTTGATGCACATTACTTCAAGTACAAACAAATATACTTTTTCATAGATAAATTACTTTTAGAGAAGAAAAAGGTGAAGTACAAGAGTGAACAAAATACAAGGATGCTAAAAAAAATAAGAAATACACATCAAGTAAGCAAAGCTCATGTAGCTTATCTCTCTGTTGGACAGAGACCCCTAAGAAGCCATCAGCTGTACACCATAAAGAGGCCCCCAAGAAGAAATAAACACTTCCACTCATGAAAGAGGTAATGCAAGATTGCATTATCTTTTATCATAAACAAAAAATGTTCAAAGTTTTTAGAACTAATTTCATTAGGGTTCCTCCAGGGCCAATTGCCTCCAGAACTCCACTGGCTGCACTCTTGACTTACATGTGTAAACAAGCCCAGAGCAAAACAATGACCAAGCCACTATAAGCATCTGAAGATATTCCTCATATAGGTATTGGCCGTACTGTTTTAGCTGGTCTTTTTCCCCATAACTACAACCCAGTAGTATTTCCTGACCATTCAAAAGCAGTTACAATGATTTTGTTTAAAGCAGAAGATCCTGAAAATCATATATATATATATATATATATATACATTTCATTTCTGTAACTCTGAGTTGGGCTATAAGAATTCCAAGCACTCAACCTGAATAAATGCCTCCCCTTCTATTCAACATCATGCGATGACATATTTCCAGATTCCAATGGATTTTACATTCACACACATATTATATTACATTATAGTTTATAAAAAGAAGCTTATGAATTAGGCAGCAATATGCTGTCAAAGATGAAAATCATGTAACAAGCAAGAAACCTGATAGATCCAGGGATTGATTTGTTCATGTACTTCATCTAGCAATGGTCCACGTACTACAGTCACTGGGACCTGAAAGTGCAGCAGCTTTTAGCTGCAAGTTACAAGAGAACTTGGTAGTAGGGAGGTCATATTTCAGACAGCATTTCAAACCTGTCTTTCACGCTTTATAACATATGTTCCATTTGGACGGAAGATATAGGCACCAGAATTCTGTGAGGGAATTAAAGTACAAAGTAAATAGAAGTACGATGCCTGGAGAAGTCAAAGGTTACTAACCTATGGGTATCTACACTAAAAACACTACCTGTGGCTCTTTATCATCAGTTCCATTATAACCTGAGTAGTAAATGTAACTCTGTTCGATCTGCTCCTCTACCTTTGATGTCAAGATAAAAGAGTTAATAAGGTTCCAATTGTTTCCTTTTAATCTTTATACCACAGCATAAATGTCATAGATGAGAAAACCTAATTAGACAAGACGAGAAAAGTGGGAAAATCAAATACACAGGTGTGAGTACACATGCAACTGATTTTGTTTTTTCATATTAAAAAAAGCCATCATGTGATGCAAATTGCGAAGAGAAATACATCACATACTGAGTTCCTAATATTAACATAGTTGATATGTTTTTCTTGATTTGGAGAAAATGTTAGCTTCAGATTTCCTTGACCAACTTCAAATATAGATTCTTCACTACTTTGATATGTATGTACAGATGACCTGGTAGGACCTGCAACTGAGCAGAAAGGCTTATAATTATAGTTTCATCTTGCATGCATGAAAAGCAGATAGACTCTTGTTCAACAAATGATGAAGCAATCCCATACATGTACCTGTCCTTTTGGCAGCTGAGACTGTGTATGTGCTAAACCCAAGAGGTGGTACAGATACTGTAAAGGCAAGCCAATATTTGGGTGGCTCAGGTGAACTTTCTCCCAAATATGCCTTCACAAGGTAGTTTCTTAAGCCTGCATAGACCTCAGCTTGAGGAAGAATTTGTGATTCTATTTCTTTACCCTCAGAATCATGAATTGAAACATCTTCATTGTTAACCTGTGGAAGTTGTAATATTGAAAGAGGTGATATTTATGTCTAGGTACGTGCATATCTTTTAAAGAGTAAACATTACCAAAAATGGAAGGATAATATTTTTTTTTTTTTTGGATATCCTTGAGTATCCGGGCCAGCTTGCTCGCATCTCAACTAATCCCAAGGGGCCCTGAAGTTAACAGCTAGGAAAACCTTCAATAGCCCCGAGGGGACTTGAACTGGTGACCTTTGGAAGCAAGCCCAAGGCCTGACCAACCGAGCTACCCCTCAGGGTTAGGATAATAAAATATTAGCTGTCCATAGTCCATATATTATCTCCTTGTTTCAATTATTTCCTGCTGCTAACAGTGACAGGGACACCCAGTGTACTATTTCTTTTTACAAACTATAATCAACTATTTGATTTTACATGTTTACTGACCATTCTACCACTTTCACACTGGTGTGAAGCACTGAGCTGATTTTTGTGTTGCTTCTCACTTAGTGGTTTTATGAACTTTCTCTAGAAGCAGAGGAATTTTATTGTTTAGTGAATTCATTAATATTGCTTGTTTAAAATTACTGCCAATGTTTATTGTTTCTTAACACAATGAATGATCTTCTGAAAGGACCTTATTGTAGAAGCTTTTGAGAAGGAAATAGCAAGACTCAACACCCTTCTGACACCAGATCAAAGCCATGCTAAAAAAGCAATTTTCTAGTATATATCTCATCACTAAATTCAGAGCAATAAAAGAATCAGAAGAATACAGGAATTACTATATTGACATCACTCACAGGAATTCGGACCACTTCATTCCTCCACCAACCAAGAGAGTTGTAAACCACGATAACCTAAATATTGAATAAGCTTGTGAGAAGGTATATTTCATAGTTCATAGGGAACATTTGACTTGTGAATAAAAAAGAACAAATGGAATGAAATTAGTTTTTCTTACCAATTTTTTCCCTTGAACCAGAACACCTTCTGATGCAGGACAGTAAGTAATATTCAAAAGCGGGCACTGAAAGAAATGAAAAGGAAAAAAAATGTAAAAACAAAACATACATGTCAAAATCATAAAAGGATATAAGAATCATATTATAAGGACATGAGTATGCAAATTAAATGCTAGATAGCCAGCCATAAAGACAATTAATCTCAAGATTAGGAGCTTTTTTCAAAGCAATACTAAGATCAGGAGATAGGACTTGGCTTTAGTGACAGCATTGATATAAAGATAGTTATCAAATCTACACAATCTGAAGGTACATTAATAAGTAGCATAGATAACCTCAAAAGCTCTAACATTGCTAATCCTATATAATAACCCTAACATTACTATATTACTTTTTGATAAATGAATTTTTATTGAGGAACAGCACTACCAAAAAAAAAAACTGACTGGAGACTGAGTGGGCAACTTTTATATTAATACAGCCAAGGAGATTGTTCTAAGCAAAAATATTGCTGTCCAGAAGAAAGGAACAGATGCACCAAATAAAATCTAAAATAAATATTTCCAAGATATGCACTAACAGCCTGTTTGGTTTGCAGTATAGAATTATAGAGTAGGAATGGAAAGAAAAATAGAAATGGAATGGAATGGAAAGGAAAATGGAAAAGAGAAAAAGAAAAGGAAAAAAAAAAATTGTTTGGTTCACAAAGGAAAATATTGTGCAATAGAAAAGAAATGAGTAAATTTACTATTTTACCCTTTGATATAATTTTCTCATTTTACTACACAAACCCCCAATTCCATCGCAATTACTACAGATTTTATTTTAATTTCACCATTTACCCAAAAACTTTTCCGTTTATTCACTTAAGTCCCTAGCTAAAATTTCTCTTTTGTCCTTTGCTTGATATAAACTCTTCTGTTACTTCATCTAGGCCCCTAGCTTGAGAATATATTTTACTTTTTGTTAAAATCAACCCCTATAAACTTTTGTTTATTCACTTAGGTCCCTAGTTAAAATTTTTCTTTTGTCTTTTGCTTGATATAAACTCTTTTGTTACTTCATCTAGGTTCTTAGTTTAAGAATATATTTTGTTTTTTGTTAAAATAACACCTAGAAACTTTTCAATTTATTCACTTTGGTCTCTTTTCAATTCATCCCTCTCTCTCATGTATGTTCATCTTTCCCTCTCTCTCTCATGCATCTCTACTTCTCCCTCTCTCTCTCAAAAGCCCAATTTGTTCCCTTGTTCCTTCCCCTGTTCACAAATCTCTCTTCGTCACTCCCGTATTCACTTTGGTCCGTTTTGCAATTCATCCCTCTCTCTCTATCTCATGCATCTCTACTTCCCCATCTCTCTCTCAGAAGCCCAATGAGCCGAGAATGCGAACGTCGACCAAGAACCCACTAAACCCAGAACTTAGGAACACAAACGCGTCACAAATGGAGCAAGGTAGCATCAGACCACAATTGAGGAAAGAAGCACAACAGCGTTTATGGCTTCAAAATTGCAGAGCAAAGTGGAGAAGCACGACAACATTTGGGGCACAAAGGGAATTTAGGTCCGTTTTCCATTGGAGAAGTTGTTTTCCATAGCTACTTGTAGAGAAAAATGTGGAGGAAAAAATGGAAGCCACGTTAGCATTTTTTCCGCACTGGAATGGAACCTCTCTTGCGCATCTTGCCAACCAAACACAAGAGATGGCAATGTTGATAGGATTCTCGTGATCCTTTCCTACGCTTCTTGCCAACCAAACATACCATAATAATATTGTCTACTGTTAAAATTAAAAATAAATCTTGTAATTAATTAAATCATTGCAATTTATTGTATTATTCCTTTGACCCTAAGGATTAGACAGGTTTTAAGGGATTAATCAATCACCAAAACTCTAGTGTAGCATCTCTATCCATGTATATATACACTTTGAACATATTCTTTACAAAACATAAGATATCAGACAATTTGTCATGATATCTATGCCTTAGGGTTCTTTTCTCCTTTTGGCTGCCCTAAATCCCCTTTTTTTTTTGGGTCTGACCAACCCAATACTTTGGTCCACCCACGCTGGGCTTAGCCACAGAACACTTAGTAGCCACTGCAGTCTTTATGTGTTTGGACAAGAAGTCATCTCGGGCCTGATCCAGTACTTTGTTCTTTTCCTCCAAGCTTTGGGCCATTTCCATCATTTCTTGGAGTGACCTAATGTTCATAATTCGAAACTCTGCCCCGATGTCCTCCTTCAACCCGTTTAGAAAAGCACCCATGAGCATTTCATCGAAAGCCTCTATCAAGGGTGCCAATAGAGACTACTTAGCAATTGTCCCTCCTGCCATAAGGCCA
Source organism: Biancaea sappan (assembly GCA_037074585.1). Classification (NCBI taxonomy): domain Eukaryota; kingdom Viridiplantae; phylum Streptophyta; class Magnoliopsida; order Fabales; family Fabaceae; genus Biancaea; species Biancaea sappan. Next base: position 70,968,090 of record CM073492.1, on the reverse strand, counting down.
TAAGAACTTCACAAGTGTTGTCGGCCTGAGAGTGACAACCGTGCAAGCACCTCCTGTTTGAACACTGCCCATATCCTCACTGGATTCCTCACCTCCAACCATTGATATCAGCTAAGGGCCGTGCCTTCAAGACAAACAACTGGAGCTTCCAACTTCTCTTTCTCAGTAATAGCATGGATGGAGAAGTAAGTTCCATCTTGAAAAGCCACCCAACAGATTCTCCCTTGCAAACAAAGGAACATCGGTTTCCTAAACTGGGTTGGGTCCTTCTCCACTCTGACACACATTCCCCCCTCATTCATTTGTGCCACTATTTTCAAATTGTGGACTTCTTCCACATTTTTTCCCTGACCCTCTATACGAGCAAGAGAGTCCCTTACCTCTATCACCCACACCTTCAAGGTTTCCACGTCCTGCGTCATCGAATCCTTGTCCAAATTATCAGCTCTCCCCTCCATCCTAGTGTTAACCATACCCTGAAACGTCCTACTCTGATACCAAATGATAGACTCCAGAACAAAGAAATGAAGAAATACTCTGAATAATGCTGATATTTACCCAGAAGAAGACTCAACAACGGTGTTCGTGAGGAATAGGCACTCAACACAGTAACAGAAATGGCTAAACAGCAACTACACACTCAATAACAGAATACAAATACTGGAAACATAAATGAAATACTGATAAAGCTAGACATTTGAGAGGCTAGCTCTCTCCCGAGACACACTTCATTTTTTCCCATACACTCTTTCCTCTAAGGCCACCTTAAGTACTTTTGCACATCCACTACACCTGCCAGCACACAGGTTAGTTACTCTGCCCCTTTCCTCCTCCATTTGCCTCTTTGTCTCTATTCTTAGGCCCATTTCTTCTTTTACACTATTTTAGGACCACAAGCCTAATAGATTCCTTTTGGTGTACATATTGTAAGAAGCCACATCATACAAAGAAGAAATGTTGAAAGCTCCATGGTAAAGCCTCCAAACATGAAGAATGGGAAAGGGCAAGGTCATATGGTAACTACCAATTATGGTAGTGAGGAAAATCCTACCTTGGTTGACTTCAACAAGGATGAGAATAAATAGAGAAAATTGTGGTCATTGGAGAAAATTCTCATAACAGGTACATGTTCTTTGGTATTATCAAGTATTTCCTCTTAATCTTCATCTCTCTTTAATGCCTTAAATAAAGTTTCCTTAGACTCTTGGGTTATTGACTCCGGAGCCATTTACCATATGACTCATTCTTCCCAAAAAACTAATTTCATATACTTCGTGTCCTAGTAACAAAAATACTACTATAGTTGATGGATTGTTTATTACTATAGCAGGCTAAGGTGATATTTGTTTAAGTGTTGAAAAATGTTCTTCGTGTTCCAAAACTTTGTACCAACCTTATTTTTACCAAGAAACTCACTTCTGACTCTCATTGCAAGTGTTATTTTTTCCTATTTAGTTGTGCATTTCAAGAACAAGGCACTAATTGCACTAGTAAAAAAGAAAGATGCTTTATATCATCTTGAAGAAAAGAATGGACATGGTAGAGTTCAAAGTGTACCAACTTCTTTTCATTTTGAATTATCCCTCCCCCATAATAATAAGATTTGGCTCCATCATCTTCACCCCAATCATCCTTCGTTCAATACTATCAAAATAATGTTTTCCTTTTTGATCAAAGGATTAGCTTATGAAACGCTTCATTGTGATGTTTGTGAATTTGTAGAGCATAAACATACATCCTTTCCAATCAGAAAGGGACCCCAAAATATCACTATGAATTAAAGCTAAGGAAATAGAAGTTCTTTGTGAATTTATAGAGCATAAACATACATCCTTTCCAATCAGCAATCAAAGAAATTCTATTTCCTTAGCTTTAATTCATAGTGATATTTTGGGGTCCCTTTCCTGTTCCTAGTACTTTGGAAACCAATGGGAAATAGCCATCTTCTTTCCAGTACAAAAGCAATTCTACGTTCAAAAAATCTTCCAAAGCAATATTGGACGAAAGCCATTCTAATAGCTACTGTGGGATTATGTTGTTAATCTGTCATTGGACGAAAGCAATTCTATTGATTGATTTGTATTAAGTAGAATTGATTTCGTATCCCCACAATTACGAAGGATTTTTCCCCCTTATTTTCTCTAACTAGGTGTATATACCTTAGGCCTCCTATTGTGAATATGAGTTTTGCGAATAATATTTTCTAGGTTCAAATTCCACATGGTATCAGAGCCACATGCTTGACCTAGACCTTCTTTTCTTCAAAACTCTCTCTCAATGTTGTGTCTTCTAGATAGCTACTCTCTCTCTCGCAACTGTCTCTGGAATCAACTTTAGTGAGTTTCCACTCCTGCACAACTTCAGTTGTGACTCGATCTCCCCAGGATCTACCTTGGTTCGTTGTCACCAGTGTTTTTCCCAACAATTTAAGCGTCTCTAGCCACCGCACATGCCCCCAAGCACCTCATCCAAAATCTGTCACATCTCATCATGCGCCGGTGCATGAAGGCGTTTGCTGTCGTAACTCTTGCGACGTGGTTGCCAGCCAGCATAGAGTCCAGCCCAATCCTTATCTTCTTCAATTGGGCTCATGTTCATGGTGTTTCATCAAATCAACCGTTTTTTTTTTTCAATGTTATTTGGTTTTTCCAACTTTGTTTAAGTTTGATTATGTTGCAATGGCTGTGTCCATCTTTAGAAACATAGCTTAGAAAGGCATTTTTCTTGATGCAATTCATTTAAAGACCGAATAGGTTGCTACCTTGATCATCACATGACTAGAAATGCATCTATATTAGTCGCTTGCAAACCTTGCAAATGGTTCGTTGTCAATAGTCATCGGTGTTGGAAAAGTGGTTATCTCCAATATCCTATCTCTAGAACCTATCTTACAACTTGCTGTCAATCAACAAACTTACACATGATTTGAAGTGTGTAGCTAAATTCTCTGTGCTTGAATGCTTGTTTCAGGATTTGGATTCAATGAAGAGGATTGAATGCTAGGAAAGTGGTGGACTGTACCTTATCAAGGCAAGCAACAAGACCACTCAGACATCATATTGTTAGTCTGGAAGTTCAACAAATGATACTATTATGTTGTGGCATTATCGCCTTGGTCATCCAAACTTTACCCATCTATCCAAAATGTTCCAATCCCTATTTTTAAATAAAAATTGAAATTTGTTTCACTGTGAATATGTGAACTATCTAAACATTGTCACAGTCCTTATCCTGCACATAATTATAAACCATCTCACCCTTTTTCTATTATTATCCATAGTGACATATGGGGTCCTTCCCTTGTTCAAAATATTTCTAGGGCATGATACTTTATATCCTTTATTGATGACCACACTAGCATTACATGGTTTTTCTTATGAAAGACAAATCTGAGACAAAACAAATTTTCAAAACCTTTCATACCATGATTCAAAACCAATTTCATACAACATTCAAATTCTCCGACCTGACAATGATAAGGATTATTTTATTCTGTCCTTGGCAACTTCCTTCTTAAACACGGTATTATTCATCAAAGGTCTCATGTTTATACCCCTCAACAGAATGGGATTGCTGAGAGTGAAAATAGGCACCTTCTCGAAATTGTCTGATCCTTGTTACTCACTCACAATGTGCCTAAACATTTTTGGGGGATGTTGTCTTAACCACAACTTATCTTGCCAACAGAATACCTTCTACAAGTTTGAAACTCGCCACACCATGTCAGATTCTTTTGAAACACTTTCCTCAAAACAGATTGATTAATGACATTAAAAAGGTGTTTAGGTGTTCATCCTTTGTTCAAGTCCCATCTCATCACAAACTTGATGCTAAATTTGAAAAATGTATTTTTATTGGATACTCTCCTCACCAAAAGGGCTATAAGTGTTACTCTCCCACTAAAAAGAAGTTATACACTACCCCAAAACTCATTCTGAGGGAGAAATCTATGAATCAAGAGGAATATTAGTTTTGGGTTAAGCCCTTATCTACACCTGAAGTTGAACATGTTGGGCCTTTATCTTCACATTAAGACGAAACGGAGGCTCCCACTACACAAGTGGAAGCAGACAACAAAGATATAAGGGTGTATTCCAAGCATCCTGTTAATGATAGAGATTATATTGAGTGTACCATTGACTTATCTTGTATTTATCTGAGGCTGATTTGTACACATGTAATCCTAGGCTAATTTGTAGGCTAATTCTTAGTATTTTCTTGATAGCATAATCCTAGGAATCCATCAACTTGATGTTAAAAATGCATTCCTAAAGGAGACCTTGAAGAAGTTTTTATGGAGATACCACCTAGTTTGAGAAATCCTAGCAACTCCCATCTTGTCTACAAACTTGGAAAATCCTTGTATGGGCTTAAGAAGTCACCACGAGCTTGGTTTAAAAGGTTCACAAAAGCTACAAAGGAGGTGGGATATACGCAATGCCAAGCAAATCACACCTTGTTTATCAAGAAATCTCAAGGTAGAAAGATCACAATTATTATTGTTTATGTAGATGATATGTCACCAAGAACCATGAGGAAGAATTAACTCTTTTGAAGAAATTTCTAAGTAAAGAAGTTGACATTAAGGATCTTGGTCCTTTAAAAACTTCCTTGGGATGGAAGCAGCTTGATCCAACAAGGATATCTCAATTTCTCAAAGGAAATAACTTTGGATCTCTTAACCTACAGACACTCCAATGGACCCATTCAACAAAGTAGGGTCGAAAGAGAATTCTCCTCCCGTTGATAAAGGAAGGTATCAAAGGCTGGTTGGAAAACTAATATATCTCTCATACGAGGCAAGATATCAAATTTGCAGTTAATGTGGCTAGTCAATTCATGAATAATCCTATTGGGGAGCACCTTGAAGCTGTGAACAGAATGCTAAGGTACTTAAAAATGACACTGCGGAAAGGTCTATTTTTTCAATAAGGGAACAAGTAGAAGTGTTGAGGTTTTCACTAATGTAGATTTTGCAGAATCCGCAATAGATAGAAGATCGATCTCGGGATATTGCACCTATGTGTGGGGCAATCTTATCACTTGGAGAAGCAAAAAGCAATCAATGGTTTCAAGAAGTAGTGCTGAAGCAAAATTTCGTGCTATGGCACATGGGATCTGTGAAAGAATATGGCTAAAAAGAGTATTGGAAGAGCTTCAACTTCCAATTACCACTTCCATGAAACTTCGATGTGTCAACCAAGCTGCCATTCAAATTGCAAAGAATCGGCTCATCATGATAGAACCAAACATGTTGAAATTGATCTCATTTCATCAAAGAGAAATTGGGACAAGGTGCCCTCCAAATAGTATACACTCCCACTCTCCAACAAATAGCCAACATCCTCACAAAGGCTATTCCTAAAACTCAGTTTGACAATCTCTTGGCCAAGCTGGGTATGATAGATATTTACTCCCCAGCTTGAGGAGTTTGAGATTATGTTGTCATGCTATCGTTATGAAAGATTTTATCATCAATCGAATGTAGTGTCACAAGAGCATGTTCCTGGAAGGTTAAGGGTAAAGAAGCTAGTCCAGGAGAACAAAATCAGGATTGGTACGTGGAATATTGAAACCATGACAGAGAAATCCATGGAGGTTGTGGATACTATGAAGAGGAGGAAAATTAACATCTTGTGCCTTCAAGAGACTAAATGGGTTGGAGAAAAGGCTAAGAAATTTGACTGTTCAAGCTTCAAGTTCTGGTACACGAGAAAAGTAAGGACAAAGAATGGTGTAGGTATTATGGTTGACAAGGAATGGACGTCGAGTATGGTGGAGGTAAAAAGGATTGGGGATAGGATTCTATACTTAAGAATGTTTATTGTAAGAGATACTATCCACATCATAAGGGCCTATGCACTACAAGTAGGGATGGATGCATATCTTAAGGAAAAGTTTTGGGAAGATTTGGAAGGATTGGTTAGAAGCATACCTTTAGAAGAGAAGATTTTCATCAGGGGGGACCTTAATGGTCACGTTGAGAATGAAGCAGGACAGTATGAAAGGGTCCATGGTGGCTTTGGTTTTGGGGAGCTTAACGAAGAAGGACAGTCTATACTTGATTTCTCAATTGCTTATAATTTCAAGGTTGTCAACACCTACTTCAAGAAGCGAGAGGAGCATTTAATTACATACAAAAGTGGAGCTTCAATGTCACAGATTGACTTCTTTCTAATAAGGAATCCAGATAGAAAAATCTATCAAAATTGTAAAGTTATTCCTAGGGAACCCCTAACAACTCAACATAGGGTTTTGGTCCTTGACGTGATTATTAAGGGTCGAAAACAAAAGCATCGTCAGGCGATGAACCCTAGGATCAAGTGGTGGCAGCTAAAGGGGGAGAATCAACAGACTTTCAAGAGAAGATTGTTGGAGGAAGGGTCTTGGGAGTTACGAAAAAATACTAACACCATATAGGAGGAGATGGCCAAGAGGATTAGAAAGGTAGCTAAAGCACTTTTAGAAGAATCAAAAGGTTTTGGACAAAGAGATAAGGAATCTTGGTGGTGGAATGAGACCATTCAAGAGAAGATCAAATTTAAAAGAAAATACTTTAAAGCTATCCATCTGTGCAATAACTCGAAAAATTGGGAAAAATATCGGAAGGCTAATAAGGAGACTAAAAAAGTAGTAAGTGAAGCACGATCTAAAGCGTTTGAAGAGTTTTACAAGGACTTAGGAACAAAAAAAGGGGAATAAAAGATTTACAAGATTGCGAAGACTAGAGAGAGGAAATCTAGAGATTTGGATCAAGTAAGATGTGTTAAGAATGAAGAAGAAAAAGTTCTGGTTACAGATAGAGATATTAAAAACAGATGACAGAGTTACTTTCACAAGCTCTTTAATGACGGAACAGGGTCGACTTGTGATATGGAAGATTTAACAACCTTGGAGAGAAAACAAAATCTGGCATATTATTGCAGGATTAAGGTTGATAAGGTCAAGGAAGCTCTTAAAAAAATGGATAATGGTAAAGTTGTTGGTCCTGATGGTATTCCTATTGAAGTTTGGAAGTTTTTAGGGAAGAAGGGTACTATCTGGCTAACTAAGCTCTTTAATAAGATTTTAAGGTCCAAGAAAATGCCTGAAGAATGGAGAAGAAGCACTTTAGTGCCTATTTACAAAAACAAAGGAGACATCCAGAACTGCACAAACTACCGAGAAATTAAGCTTATGAGTCACACTCTAAAATTATGAGAAAGAGTGATTGAACGTAGGTTAAGAATGGAGACGAGTATTTCTAAAAATCAATTTGGATTCATGCCATGACGGTCGACTATGGAAGTTATTTATCTTCTAAGAAGGTTGATGGAAAGGTATCGGAGTAAATAAAAAGACTTGCATATAACATTTATTGACTGGGAAAAAGCCTATGATCGAGTACCAATAGAGGTGCTGTGGAAAGCCTTGGAACATAAAGGTGTACAGGTTGCGTATATTAGAGCTATAAAAGATATGTACGAAGGGGCTACAACTACTGTGAGAACGTCTGGATGAGAGACAAGAGACTTCCCTATTAAAATTGGCCTACATCAGGGATCATCTTTGAGCCCTTATTTGTTTGACCTGGTTTTAGATGTTCTGACAAAACACATCCAAGAAGAAATCCCTAAATGCATGCTTTTTGCAAATGATGTTGTTCTCACAGCAGAATCAAGGGAAGAGATTAATTTTAAACTTGAGTTATGGAGAGCTACTTTGGAATCAAAGGGTTTTTGTCTGAGCAGGAGTAAGACTGAATATATGCATTGTAAGTTTAACAAGCGACAAGCTAGGAACAAGTTGGAAGTTAAAATTGGTGATCAGGTATTTTTCAAGGGGGAAAGGTGTCTTATAGCAGTACGATAAAACTTTCCTTTGAGCTTATCAGGTACTTTCCGATCACAAACAACCCTTGATACCATAATATACTTAGGGCCAGCAAAACACATTCTTGGCATGAAGATAACTAGAGACAGAAGCGCCAAGAAATTATGGTTGTCACAAGAGAAGTATATTGAGAAAGTACTTCAAAGGTTTAATATGTACAAAGCTAAAGCGGTTAGTTGTTCTCTTGCTAATCACTTTAAACTAAGTTATAAGCAGTGCCCTTCCACAGATGAAGGAAAGGAACAGATGGACAAGGTTCCATATGCTTCAGCAGTTGGAAGTTTAATGTATGCCATGGTGTGCACACGGCCGGATATTGCTCATGCAGTTGGAGTAGTAAGTAGATTCCTTTCAAAACCTGGAAAGGAACATTGGGCTGCAGTAAAGTGGATATTCAGGTATCTTCGGGGTACTTCCAAAATATGCTTATGTTTTGGAGATACCAAACCTGTGTTAGTTGGATACACAGATGCAGATATGGCAGCCGACATAGATTCGAGAAAATCTACTTCGAGCTACCTGATCACTTTTGCAGGGGGAGCTGTGGCATGGCAGTCAAAATTACAAAAGTGTGTTGCACTATCCACCACTGAAGCAGAATTCATCGCAGCAACTGAAGCCAGTAAGGAGTTGCTATGGATGAAAAGGTTCTTAAATGAACTTACTTTCCACCAAGAAAAGTATGAGCTATTTTGTGACAATCAAAGTGCAATTCACCTTGGAAAGAATGCCTCCTTTCACTCAAGATCGAAGCACATTGATATGAGATATCACTAGATAAGAGGTGCATTGGAGAAGAAGCTACTACAGCTTGAAAAGATCCATACAGATGAAAATGGATCTGATATGTTAACTAAGACTCTTCCAACAAGCAAGTTTGAATATTGTCGATCAGCTGCAGGATTGGTGGAACCCCCCACTTAGGTCGGGAGGGGGAGAATTGAAAGGTGGATCCCTCCATAAGTGGGGCCCATATCTTATAATATTAAAAAAAAAGGGGGCCAAATTACAATTTAACTAAAGTTGCAACCAAAATTTTGTAATTTACTCCAAAGTCAATTTTGTCAAAGTTAGGCACCTCCTCTTTTGAAATCTGAAGGGGCTGCGCAAAGAAAATTGGCAGAAGGGTTGGTGCAACGCAAAAGGTTGGTGGAGGAATGACTCTATAAATAGAGTCATTCCCTCCCTTCATAAATCATCCTTCAAGCATCCAGAGAAGCCTCACCTTTGAGAGAAAAGAGTGAGAAGAAAAATAGAGAGAGTGCCTCAGAAAGTTTCTAAGAGGAAAAATAGTGATTCCAATTTGTGAGGGTTATTGTTCACAAATTGAAGAAATACTATTGTAGTATTTTTTGTGAGTGAGAGGTCTACCTAAGGGTGAAGTTTGTATTCCCATTATTGCTATAGTGGAAGATTTAACGGGTCCCGTGGTTTTTACCTAATTTGGGTTTTCCACGCTAAAATCTTTTGGCGTTATTTTTGTCTATTATATTTTGGGAATTATCCTGGGTCTGTGGGCATTATTTTGATTTTACACTTACTGCGCACACCGCCGTTTTTCCCAACAAGTGGTATCAGAGGCTGGTTGGTTGGAGTACCATTGAAGAATACCGTACGAGTATTATTCACAAATACTGTACGAAGACGTATGGGTACTATTCACATATACAGGTACTATTTATACATACTAATATTTTCAAACGTATTAGTACTATTCATACATACTGGTACTGTTCATACGTATGGAAGCACTGTTCATACATACGGAGGTACTGTTCATACGTACGGAGGTACTATTCACTGCCAGAAAAAGGTTTGGGATCAGTTAAAATTGTTAATTACTAATCTCAATGGAGACAAGAAACATCAAAATGATCAACCTAAATGGCACAAATTATCACATGTGGAGAAGCAAGATGAAGGATATCCTATTTGTGATGAAAATGCATCTACCAGTGTTTACATCAAATAAACCTGAAGGCAAGACGGATGAGGAATGGGGGTTTGAGCATGAGCAGGTGTGCGGTTTCATCCGACAATATGTCGAAGACAACGTGTACAACCACATCTGCAATGAGACTCATGCCCGGACGCTATGGAATAAGCTTGAACAGTTCTATGCGTCAAAAACTGGTAACAATAAATTATTTTATTTGACCAAATTGACGCAGTTGAAATACAGGGAAGGGACTTCTATAGCATATCATCTAACTGAGATGCAAGGGGTCGTAGATCAATTGTCCAGAATGGGCAAAAATCTGGACGATGAAATATTTGCTCTGCTGGTATTGGGCTCTCTACCAGAGTCGTGGGAGACTCTGAAGATTTCCATCACCAACACTGCACCCGATGGTGTAGTTAATATGGAGTCTGTTAAAAGCACTATTTTAAATGAAGAAATGAGAAGAAGATCACAAAGCTCATCTTCTTCATCACAACTAGATGTTCTGGTTTCAGACTACAGGGGGAGGAACCAGTCTAGGGATAAAAAACCTAGAGGAAGGAGTAGAGGCAAATCCAACAGATATGCAAATGTTGAATGCCATTACTGTAAAAAGAAGGGTCACATCAAGATACACTGCCGCAAGTTCAAGAAGGATCAGGAAAAGAACAAAGGCAGAGGACAGAAGAAAAACGACAGTAGTGATGATGAGCATGCTGAGGAGTTCAACATTGTCTATGATGATGATGATGTAGTCAATCTGACAACCCATGAGACAAGATGGGTGATTGACAGTGGTGCCACCATTCATGCTACATCTCGGAAGGAATTTTTCTCATCTTACACACCGGGCAATTTTGGTGTTGTAAGAATGGGAAATAATAATCTTTCAATAATTGCAGGTAAAGGAGATGTTTGTTTAAAGACGGAGAATGGTACGCGATTAGTCCTGAAGGATGTGAGGTATATTCTAGATATGCGCCTGAATCTGATTTCAACAAGCAAGCTAGATGATGAAGGTTTCTGCAATATCTTCTTTAATGGCCAATGGAAGCTCACCAAAGGATCGTTGGTGGTGGCCAGAGGAAACAAAGACTCCAAACTGTACATTATGCAAGCAAAGCTCTCCAAGGATGTTGTGAACACAACGGAGAATGATAGTACAGTTGAGCTATGGCACAAACGTCTCGGTCACATGAGCGAGAAGAGCATGATCCATTTAACCAAGAAGAATGCTTTACCTGGTTTGGATCAAGTTCACTTAAAGAAGTGTAATGATTGTCTGGCAGGAAAGCAAAATAGAGCTACGTTTAAAAGCCACCCTCCTTCAAGAATGGCGAATGTACTGGATTTGGTACACTCAGATTTATGTGGACCAATGTTAAAGTCACTTGGTGGTGCACAATACTTTGTGACTTTTGTTGATGACCATTCAAGGAAGATATGGGTATACACTTTAAAGACAAAAGATCAAGTGCTGAGTGTCTTTAAAAAATTTCATGCCTCAGTTGAAAGAGAAACTGGGAAGAAGCTAAAATGCATCCGGACAGACAATGGTGGAGAATACATTGGGCCTTTTGATGCCTACTGTAAAGAGCATGATATTCGGCATCAGACAACGCCTCCAAAAACACCGCAGCTGAATGGCCTGGCTGAGAGGATGAACAGAACTTTGATGGAGAGAGTCAGATGTTTACTCTCTCATGCAAAGTTACCAAAGAAATTTTGGGGTGAGGCTTTACTAGCAGCAGTACATGTGCTGAATCGCTCACCTTGTGTCCCTTTAAAGCTAGATGTTCCAGAAAAAGTATGGTCAGAAAAAGATATTTCCTACAACCATCTGCGAGTGTTTGGGTGCAAAGCCTTTGTCCATATTCCAAAGGATGAAAGGTCCAAACTTGAGGCTAAGACACGGCAATGTGTGTTCATTGGATATGGTCAAGATCAGTTTGGCTACAGATTTTATGATCCAGTAGAGAAGAAACTAGTCAAAAGTCGTGATGCTGTGTTCATTGAAAATCAGACCATTGAAGATATTTCTAAAGCCAATGGTGATTCAACTGGTTCGAAAGTTATTCCTCCAACACTGGTGCCAAGACAAGCTGGAGATGAAATACAGAATGATCAGCCTGAAATAGGTGATCCAGATGCTCCCGTTGAGATTCCATCAGAAGATTCTGATGATGATGGTGGTGTTCATGATCAACCACCAGTTCCAATGGGTTCTCCAGAATTGAGAAGATCTACTAGAGTTCGACAACCCTCTACTAGATACCCTGCAAATCAGTATGTGTTATTAACTGACAGGGGAGAACCAGAAAGCTTCGAAGAAGCAATGGATGATGAACACAAGAAGAAGTGGATTGAGGCCATGCAAGATGAGATGAAATCATTGTATGAGAATAAAACTTTTGAACTGGTGAAGCTGCCAAAAGGCAAGAGGGCTTTGAAGAATAAATGGGTGTTCAGAATTAAGCATGAAGAGAACAGTTCCCACCCAAGATTCAAAGCCAGATTGGTTGTCAAGGGATTCAGCCAAAGAAAAGGGATTGACTTTGATGAGATATTTTCACCAGTGGTGAAAATGACATCCATTCGAACAGTGCTAGGGTTAGCAGCAAGTCTTGACCTTGAGGTTGAGCAAATGGATGTTAAAACTGCATTCCTTCATGGTGATTTGGAGGAAGAAATATACATGGAGCAACCAGAGGGTTTCAAGCAAAACGAAAAAGAGGACTATGTTTGCAAGCTGAAGAAAAGCCTGTATGGCTTGAAACAAGCACCAAGACAGTGGTATAAGAAGTTTGAGTCTGTTATGGGGGAGCATGGTTACAAGAAGACTACTTCAGATCACGTACGTATGAATAGTACCTCCGTATGTATGAACAGTACTTCCGTACGTATGAACAGTGTATATATACGTATGAATAGTACCTCTGTATATATGGACAGTATCTCCGTATGTATAAACAGTGCTTCCATACGTATGAACAGTACCAGTATGTATGAATAGTACTAATATGTTTGAAAATACTAGTATGTATGAATAGTACCTATATATGTGAATAGTACCCGTACGTCTTCGTACAGTATTTGTGAATAATACTCGTACGGTATTCTTCAATGGTACTCCAACCAACCAGACTCTGATACCACTTGTTGGGAAAAACGGCAGTGTGCGTAGTAAGTGTAGAATCAAAATAATGCCCACAGACCCAGGATAATTCCCAAAATATAATAGACAAAAATAACGCCAAAAGATTTTAGCGTGGAAAACCCAAATTAGGTAAAAACCACGGGACCCATTAAATCTTCCACTATAGCAATAATGGGAATACAAACTTCACCCTTAGGTAGACCTCTCACTCACAAAAAATACTACAACAGTATTTCTTCAATTTGTGAACAATAACCCTCACAAATTGGACTCACTATTTTTCCTCTTATAAACTTTCTGAGGCACTCTCTCTATTTTTCTTCTCACTCTTTTCTCTCAAAGGTGAGGCTTCTCTGGATGCTTGAAGGATGATTTATGAAGGGAGGGAATGACTCTATTTAGAGTCATTCCTCCACCAACCTTCTGCGTTGCACCAACCCCTCTGCCAATTTTCCTTGCGCAGCCCCTTCAGATTTCAAAAGAGGAGGTGCCTAACTTTGACAAAATTGACTTTGGAGTAAATTACAAAATTTTGGTTGCAACTTTAGTTAAATTGTAATTTGGCCCCCTTTTTTTTTAATATTATAAGATATGGGCCCCACTTATGGAGGGACCCACCTTTCAATTCTCCCCCTCCCGACCTAAGTGGGGGGTTCCACCAATCCTGCAGCTGATCGACAATATTCAAACTTGCTTGTTGGAAGAGTCTTAGTTAACATATCAGATCCATTTTCATCTGTATGGATCTTTTCAAGCTGTAGTAGCTTCTTCTCCAATGCACCTCTTATCTAGTGATATCTCATATCAATGTGCTTCGATCTTGAGTGAAAGTAGGCATTCTTTTCAAGGTGAATTGCACTTTGATTGTCACAAAATAGCTCATACTTTTCTTGGTGGAAAGTAAGTTCATTTAAGAACCTTTTCATCCATAGCAACTCCTTACTGGCTTTAGTTGCTGCGATGAATTCTGCTTCAGTGGTGGATAGTGCAACACACTTTTGTAATTTTGACTGCCATGCCACAGCTCCCCCTGCAAAAGTGATCAGGTAGCCCAAGTAGATTTTCTCGAATCTATGTCGGCTGCCATATCTGCATCTGTGTATCCAACTAACACCGTGTGCACACCATGGCATACATTAAACTTCCAACTGATGAAGCATATGGAACCTTGTCCATCTCTTCCTTTCCTTCATCTGTGGAAGGGCACTGCTTATAACTTAGCTTAAAGTGATTAGCAAGAGAACAACTAACCGCTTTAGCTTTGTCCATATTAAACCTTTGAAGTACTTTCTCAATATACTTCTCTTGTGACAACCATAATTTCTTGGCACTTCTGTCTCTAGTTATCTTCATGCCAAGAATGTGTTTTGCTGGCCCTAAGTCTTTCATAAAATTAACTAGAGATTTTATATGAGAGTGAATGTTGGGCGATAAAAGGACAACAAGAACATAAAATTGGAATGGCGGAGATGAGGATGTTGCGTTGGATGTGTAGTCATACAAGAAGAGATATGATCCGTAATGATCATATACGAGATAAAGTTGGAGCGGCACTTATAGAGGAAAAAATGATTGAAAACCGTTTAAGGTGGTTTGGGCATGTTCAAAGAAGACCGTTGGAAGCGCCAGTTAGGAGAGTTGAGCAGATGGTTTGGAGCCCTGTGAAAAAAAGTCGAGGAAGACCAAAAAGGACACTTAAAGAAATTATTGAACGGGATCTTCTAGTAAATGAGATACCTAAAGAGTTGGTCAGTGATAGAGCTCAATGGCGTCGTGCGATCCATGTAGCCGACTCCACCTAATGGGATAAGACTTTGTTGTTGTTGTTGTTGTTGTTGATTTGTATCCTAGAATTAAGTAGGATTGATTGATTCATATTAAGTGGAATTAACATTGTATCCCTAGGATTACAAAGGATTCTTCTCCCTTATTTTCTCTAACCCAACTTAGCCTCTCTAATTTAGTACCTTTTTTTTCTATTTTTGGGCCCAAGTCATAGCCTGAACCAAGTTGTGGGCCTCCACCAGTCAAACCTCCACTTAAACTTCCCCTTGGAGACCATTGATGAATATGCCAATCAACAACTCCTCGGGTACACTGGTCAAAGGACCTGAGACGCATTCGAACTGATTGCGATAGTCACCAACAGTCCCAACTTGTTTCATGGCAACGAGTTCCTCAATCGCTGTCCCTCCTTAAGTAGTGCAAAACCAGGAGATGATAGCCTGTTTCAAAGAAATCCAATCTCTGATTGGAGTTCTGACCTCCATCCAATGGTACCAATTGAGAGCTTGTCCTTCCATGCAAACGGCAACGGCTGATACTCTTTCTTCTTCTCCTATCTAGTTGAACTAGAAGTATAGTTCGGCTCTAAAAACCCAACCATAGGGATCTTCGCCATTAAACAGAGGTAGCTCTAATTTTATTATACCACTATCCATCTTATTTTCTTCACGAGCAACTATCACACGGTCCCGATTACAGAGGATGGTGGAGACGCCCTCCATGCTTCCATTTCCCGTCGATCCTCCTATACCATCACTCAACCCAACCCCTTACATTAATTCTTGCACAACAGGATTTTCCCCTTTGTTCTGAGCTGATAATGCATCTAATTTGTCATGCATTCTCATTATCCAGCCTCTTAGATCTTCCATGTACTCCTTAATAACATCTACATCACTCTTAAGCTTACCCAAATCCTACTTAATCTCTCCCACCTCCTTTTGTACCACATCCATCTTTGAATCCAATCATGTGACAACCATAGGATCCAACCTTCATCACCAACTCTGATACCAATTGATAGGTACTTGAATAGTGACACTCAAATTCTCTACTAATACTGCCTTCTACTTTCCTAACTTCCCTCCTTCCTTTGTCCCACCTTCTCTTTATTACCTTACTAACTTATTTTCTCATGAGACTCCATGTGTCACACTCTTATTCCTATAAAATTTTTCTGTCTCCATTCTGTTAGGCAGCCACCAGGCCACCGTTTGCTGGCCTTTTCCTTTATTTGCCGTTCTCTCATACACCTTAGTTATAGGAGGCCTATCACATTCCTTCACGGCAATTCAATTCAAAGAATGCTTTCATGATGGTAACTTGAAGAGGAGATATACATGGAGGTACCACCAGGTTCGATTCACCAGTTGAGCATGGCAGGGTGTGTAAACTCATGAAAGCATCATATGGGATGAAACAATCACCAAGAGCTTGGTTTGAGAGATTCACCAAAGAAATGGTATGGGATACAAACAAAGTCAAGGTGACCATACATTATTTGTGAAACCTTAGCCTCAGGGAGATTAATTACACTATTAGTCAAGGTGGATGACATCATAGTCATCGACAATGAACAAGAAGGGATGGAGTTGTTAAATAAGTATTTGGTGAAGGAATTCGAGTAGGATTTGGGTAGAGTTAAATATTTTCTTGTTATTAAAGTACAACATTCATAGCAAGGAATCTTTATATCATATCAAATATATGTGTTAGACTTATCACCAAATACGGGCCAAGTGGGGTGAAAGCCAAAAGAAATACCCAAGGAGTCAAACCATAGAGTCTGCCATGCTCCAAAAGGTACTATGGTTGATAGAAGGCCTTATCATAGATTAGTGGGAAAACTAAGTTACTTGTGTCATACCAGATCTGACATAGCCAATTCTATAAATGTTGTGAGCCACTGTATGCACAATCTCAAAGAATAAATATCAAGGTAGTGCATAGAATATTATAACTTGAAAAATATACCTGGAAAAGGAATTCTTTGTAAAAGAGAGGAGGAACTAACACTTGATGCATATACAGATGCAAACTATAGACTATCTCTAGTTGATAGAAGGTCAACCTCGGGTTACTATACTTTTCTTAGGAAGAAATCTTGTTACACGAAGAAGCAAAAAGCATAATGTTATTGCAAGATTGAGTGCAGAAAATGAGTTCAAAGCAATGATTCCTGGAATATGTGAGCTACTATGGCTGAAAATTATCTCAGAAGATTTGATGATCAAGTAAGAAAGCCCAAGGAAACTTTTTTGTGATAATAAATTAGCTATCAACATTGCTCACAATCCAACACAACTAAACACATTGAAATAGATTAGCATTCTGTCAAAGAGAAACAAGATAGTGGTTTGATTTGTACACTTGTTTCTACAAGTGATCAGCTCTCACTATAGGACTAGCTAGTGTCATCTTTCATAACTTAATCATCAAGGTTGAAATGGAAGACATCTATTCACCAGCTTGAGGAGGAAGTGGTAGAATTAAAAATAAATCTTGTAATTAATTGTATTATTGCAATTTATTGCATTGATCCTTTGACCTAAGGATCAGAAACGGTTTAAGGAATTAATCTTTCCCTAAAGTCAAGGAATTTGTTAGAATAAATTAATCCTCTTTCCTAGAACAACATCTCTATGCATAAGTACCCCCCATGAACATATTCTTTTCAAAATATCAAAAATTAGACAATTTGTCACCTAATAAGCTAATGAACTGTAAATGATGGGTAAAAGTTTTCTGAAGAGCTACAAGTAATCAAAAACAGCTTTTAAGGCAAGAAAAAATGCAGTATATGCCAGCAAGCCGCAACAAATGAGAATAACCCCACAAACATAAAATTCATGACATTTTACCTGTTGAAACTTCGAAACTGGGTTCTGACATCCTGGAAGTGACATGGAATCGAACAAGCAAGCAAGTGAAGATGCAACCAATTGCTCTGCCTGCTCAAAGGTAATTTATATGACTCCCTCACAAAGAGGATGCAAAAAGTTACTGGAAGATAAACTAACTGAAATGCACCTCCTTGTAGCCTATTGATAGTCGTTTAGAATAATCATTGGCTACATGCTGCTTTTCTGTACCACTGACTGCATCATGGTGTTGAGCTATTGCCAAAGCATCAGCCAATGAGTTGGTATTTGGCCCTGAATTTATCCTCCCCCGGAAAAATTCTAGTTGTCTTGCAGCCTAATAATGGATTGGTACATATAAGTGTCTTTACAACATTAATCCTGAAGGCTTTAATTACTTAATATAAACTATAAATCCACAACTCATACCAAATAATAGCCACTTAATAGTCTGACATAGTATTTGAAGGCTGGCCTACTGGTAAAGTATCCTGTCCAATAAGCATTTTCACGATCTGCATAGCTGTTATGTAATCATGCACACAAAAAGTTGAAATATCAATAAACAGGCTAAAAGGTTATGCAATGATTAACTATTAAAATCATTAATGGTTTGGTGTAGCCCGGTTTTGTTTGCTTGGTTGGTATGTTACTAAACTTGTAACAAAACATTGTACCGTGTTGGTTCAACTCCCCCCCCCCCCCAAAAAAAAAAAGTTTTATACTCACGGGAAAAAATCATCAGTCTTGATTGGCCAGGACTCATTTGTAGCATATTTTGCATCAGTATATATGGATGGTGTGGAGTATAGAGCGTTGACACGTCCATCCTAATGTAGTCCAACAAACCCTTTATCAATTATTGAGTTCATAGTAAGACTAAAATTATAACAGAAAGTGAAACTATGACTGAAATTACAACTAAAAAAATTAAATAAATTACCACTGAATCACTGTAATTCTTTGCATATTACGATAACCCATATTTAGAATATAAAAATGCGTGTAAGACCAATACCAGAGATGACAATGTTTGTCTTTTACTCTTTTTCACAATTTGTAACAGAGAATGCCCGCCACCAAATGCCTTATCATGAGTATAGGGTTACCATAGTGCCAGTTTACATTCTATATATTCCAATTTTCTGCTGGAACATACAAGGATACTACCCTCCAAATTTCCAATGAGTGTGTTTTTCACCTTGAAGCAGTTTTTCATGAAACATGTCAAAGATTTGACAAGGATGAGGAGGGTAAAATTTTGTGGCAGTGTGCAGTCTATCAATTCTCTGGTGTATTTAGTTTCATGGGATCCCGGCATCCACAAGGGCATCTCTTTGCTCCTATATATGATAGGGGGTAAATTGTGTGTAGTGCTCCTCTTCGGTACTGTATCTATGGTTGATTTTAATGAGTTCCTCTTTCCAATATTCAGATAAATTTGACAGCTTTGTTGCACTTTTGAGCCTTTTTGGCTCTTCATCTTCTTTTAGTTTCTCTTTCTGTAGGACACTTTATCCTCCCCCTAGTTGTACTCTGTCTTTTGTCTCTATTAAAGCGTTTTCTTTTTTATATTCTCTATTAAAGCCTTCTCTTTTACATATTTTTTAAGTCACTATCATAGTATCATATTCCCCTACCAGAAGAAATGATCATGAAAACTGAAACCTACAGAATTCAAGGAGCCAGTATTCACTTCTTTAAATTCTTGGGCAGCTTACCTTGTTGACATAGTGTATAAGTTTGTCCATCTGCCGAAACCATGTGTGCGCAAATTGATACTTAAAATCAGTTCCCATGGTCCACATTATATGATTTGTTCGAGTTATGTTTGCCTGAGAACAATGAAATAATATCAGTCAGCAATTCAGATGAGAGCCTGCATAATCGTCCTTCTATTTCCTATTGAGTGACATGTTAAACTTCTCATTCATTTTTTTGTTTAATTGAAAAAGAAATATTATTAAAAAGGAGAGAAGGACACCCAAGAAAAAAAAGACAAAAAAAAAACGGAAACAACAACAACAACAACATCATAGCCTTATCCCACTAAGTGGGGTCGGCTACATGGATCGCACGACGCCATTGAGCTCTATCAATGACCAACTCTTTAGATATCTCATTTACTAAAAGATCCCGTTCAATAATTTCTCTAAGTGTCCTTTTTGGTCTTCCTCGACCTAAAAAAACGGAAACAAAAGGGAAAAAAGAGGACTAGATATCCTCCTAAAAAAACAAAACAGAAACCAAAACCAAACCAAGAAACCAAAAAAACAAGGCTAGTACAACAAAGCCCTCCAATCCCTACAAACATTTACAAAGGGCATCCCCTTAAAAAACCCATTCGTCAAAAGCCAGAGAGAAGCAACGCAGCGAACTCTATCCCACAGCAGATGAGGAGGCAAAAGATGTTGTTTAAACACTATCATTTCTTTCTGCCCAAAGGCACCAGACAGTCGCAAACATAGCCGCCTTCCACAAAATCTTATTCTCCTTTCTCACTCCAAAACCCATAAAAGTTGGTGTCAAAGAAAGCACTAAGATCCATAGGGCAAACCCAACTCTCCTCAAAGAGACCAAATAATCTATTCCAAATATCCCAAGCCACATCACAATGTAAGAACAAATGACTATTTGTCTCTGAGTTCTTAAAACACATCACACAAACATCAAGAGATAAAGCATTAGAAGGTTGCCTAATCTGACGCAGATCATTTGTATTAATTCTATTAAGCACTACAATCCAAACAAAGGCCTTCACCTTTGAAGGCAAGAAACAAAATATGTATGCTATGAGTCAAAAAATTATAGAAAGAAGCACAAGTGAAGGAGCTTGAGGAATCCAAATTCCACAGCCTCTTACCAGGAAGAGAGGAGATTTGTAACGAAGCCAAAATATCCAACATCAAAGACACCTCACCCACAAGTCTAATCATTTAAATTTCTAGAAAAATGGAAATTCCAAGAAAATTAGTCCCCTTCAAAAAATAAGAAATCAACAATGGGAGCATCATACAAAGAAAACAAGGAAGAGAGAAGAGGGAACCTTTCTATAAACGAGATATAACCAATCCAACAATCCTCCCAAAAGCGAAAACAGAATCCATCTCCAACACGTAAAGATAACATTGAAGAAAAAAAATGATATTCCTGAGAGATTGTCTTCTAGGGACTTGCATGTGTAATGACATCCCCAGCTATTCCAATGTAAACCAAGCTTAGCTTTAATCACCTTATGTCAAAGGGAATCAAGCTCCAAAGGGAAACCCCATAACCACTTAGCCAAAACAGATGTGTTTTTAGATACCAAATTACAAAGGTCCAGCCCTCCACCTCCCTTAAATCTACAACAGACCTCCCAATTGACTAAATGGTCCCTTTTACTCTCCCCTTCATCAAACCACAATAAATCCCTCATAATCTTCTATCTTAAATAAGGATAAAAAATACAAAGGCACACTAGATAGAAAAGCTTGAATCAATGTTATTCTCCCCCCTAAAGAAAAATAAGCCCCTTTCTAGCTTTCGAGCTTCCTATAAATTCTTTAAACCATAGGATCCCAAAAAGACTCCACACGAGGATTAACACCTAAAGGAACATCTAGGTAAGTAAAAGGCCAGCTCAAAACCCCACACACTACTAACTCAGCTAGCTCATGCAAACAACCATCTTGAATGTTAATACTTGCTAAACCACTTTTACCTAAGTTAATGCAAAGCCCAGACACCAACTCAAAAATCTGTAAAAGCTGGTCACACATGAAGAAAGTTCTTCCTATCATCAAGCAAAAAAGGAATAGTATCATCTGCAAACTGCAAATGAGACACTTGAAACCCATTAACCCCTGTCCACAAGCCCCAGGTGACCCCTCTATCAGAGCCCTTTCTCAACATATGACTTAAAATCAACCACCAGAGTAAAGGGAAAAGGAGACAAGGGATCACCTTGCCTAAATCCCTTGTTGCCCCTTAAACCAATCTTTAGGATGACCATTAACAATAACTTAAAAGGACACCGAGGAAAGACAACCCCTAATCCAAAGCCTCCACTTATTACCAAACTCCTTCCGACATAAAACGCTATCCAGAAAATTCCAATTAACTCTATCATAAGCCTTTTCAAAATCCAACTTGAACACCAAACTCTTATGCTTTCTACACTTGATATCCTCAACTAGCTTATTAGCAACCAAACTAGCATCAAGAATTTGACGCTCAACAATGAATGCACTTTGGTTCTCAAAAATAGTGTCCCCAAGCACCTCAACCAATCTCACTGAAAGCACCTTAGCAATGATTTTATAAACACTAAGAACCAAACTAATAGGCCTAATAGACCTATCTTTTTTAGGAGCGAGGACAATGAAGGTAGAATTCATAATAGTGTTTATATGACCAATGTGGTGAAATTCTTCAAACACCTTCATCAAATTCTCCTTCACAATATACCAACAAGCTTGGAAAAAAGTCATATTAAACCCATCTGACCCAGGTGCTTTCTCTTTCTCCATCTTCCAAATAGCCCCTCTAACTTCTTCCTCCTCAAAGGGTCTCTCTAACCACTCACCCTTAGAACTATCTATGGGCGACCAATCCAACCCCTCAATAAACGGCCTTTCATGCACATCCTTAGAATAAAGCTCCTTGTAAAACATAGTGACCTCTTCCGATATCACATTATTATCTCTAACAATTCTTCCTTCATCCACCTCTAACTCTTTAATAAAACTCCTCCTCCTCTTCCCATTAACAACCTTAAGGAAAAATCTAGTATTCACATCACCCTCCCTAACCCATTTAACCATGCTCTTCTGACGCCAACTAATCTCTTTTTTCTTGCTAACATTATCCAAAGTGTTTCTAAGGGTCACCTTGCGAACAATAAGGCTCTCCTCACCCTAAAAACTTTTCTAGAATATCCAAATCCTTGAGAATCTCTTTTTTCCGCACTCTAATATCCCCAAAAACTTCCAAGTACCAAACTTTCAATTTCTCCTTCACATATTTCAACTTCTTCATAAATTTATAACCCTCCCACCCAGACACCTAACACTCAGCCCACCAACTCTTCACGTTGCTAAAAAAAGACTGATGTTGCAACCACATGTTCTCAAATCTAAAAGGAGTAGCACCCCACTTAACCCTACTAAACTCTAAGATAATGGGGAAATGGTTAGACACCAAGTGAGATCCCACCTCTTGGCTAAGATCCAGGAAAAAATCCTCCCACTCAGGAGTAACTAAGAATCTATCTATCCAAGAGAAAGCTATCCTGCCCCTATTAACAGCCCAAACAAATTGGGCATTGGACAGACAGAGGTCCTTTAACCAACAATCCCTAATAAAATCATCAAAACGTCTCATACTAGCATTAATCCTAGACCCCCCTAATTTCTCAACAGGAAAACATACAACATTAAAATCACCCCCAACGCACCAATGGGGACAGCACAACCCATGAACAAAACAACTCTTCCCAAAAATAACCCCTCAATCTAGGGTTCGTCGGACCATAAACAGTAGTTACCCACCAAAACCCTCTACCCTTAAAATCTAATAAAACTGAAAAGGAGAAAACACCAACTAAAACATCAACTTTAGATGCAACCCTAGTGTCCAACACCACCAAAAGGCCACTTAACGCTCCCAAAAAAGGCAAAAACTCCCAATCCTTAAATCTATAATCCCAAATGCTACGAACTAAAAACCTGTCCACCTCCCCCAACTTCGTCTCCTTGTTAATGATAGAGATTATATTGAGTGTACAGTTGACTTATCTTGTATTTATCTTAGGCTGATTTGTAGGCTAATTCTTAGTGATTTTCTTGATAGCATAATCCTAGGATTCTGTCTTTTATTTCCTTTCTTTGACTCATGTAATCTATATAAATAGCCTAGTTGATATGTGAATAGAGATAAGAAAGTTTTGCATCTTCCTATTCTATATTTTATCATGTTTGATTACATGGTATCAGAGGCATAGGGTCCGTGTGCGTGTGCGTGTCCATTGGTCACTCGGGAAAGTGAACCTTGTTTCTCACCGCCAGTCCAGGGAGGAGCGCCACCGTGAGATCGGCCAAACCCCGAAGACCGGTCGCTGTTCGAGGAGCGCGTGTGCCTCGCGCCGTCTGAAGTTTCGTTGGGTTCCTCACACGCCGACGCGTGAGGGCGCGTGCTGTGGAGCATTCGGCTACGGTTTTCTTCTCCGACGTCGATTCGTTATTTCCGGCCTGTCCACGTTGTCAGAGTTGTGATTCAGGTCCGTTTGGATATCGGATCTCATTCCTTGGTTTGCGGCTGAGTCGTGTTTCCTCTGTGTCTGCCTGAGGATCCCACTTTTGAGTTATTACAATTTGTGTTTTTTGGTATTTTTGCATCTGGGTTTTGCTACAGCTACTTTTTGCTGTTCACTTGCGAACTTTTGATAGCTATTTTGCTTTTACCCGTGACTTTGTTTGGTTCGAAGTTGTGATACCACCATCATTTCTTGTGCGTCAACTGCCAAAGTGAGCATTGACTTATATCAGTGTGGTTTGGTTTGCTTGTTGTTTGTGGAACTTTAGCACCTCAAGTTTTCTCTTGCTTTGTATTCATACTGAAGATGTCTCAGTCAGCACCTCATTTAGTTTCTGCATTGTCAAAAGTAACTGACCAGGGTAAAATGTGTCTTATCACCTCTTCAAATAAATGGGTCATTAACTCTGGTGCCACAGATCATATGACAGGTAATACCAACATCTTCTCAAGTTTCAAGCCTCATAAATCTCCATCTCCTGTTACCATTGCAGATGGGTCTACTTATAACGTTGAGGGTTTAGGGACCGCTAAACTCACTTCTTCTATTACCTTATCATCTATTCTAAGTTTACCCAGTCTCTCCTTCAATTTGATTTCTGTGAGTAAACTCACCAAAGATCTAAACTGTTGTGTCTCTTTTTTCCCTGATCATTGTATTTTTCAGGATCTTGTGACGAAGCAGATTATTGGTAAAGGACATGTATCTAATGGTCTCTACATCCTTGATTCATGGGAGCCTCGGTCAGTTGCTTGCACTAGTCTCACCTCTTCATTCAATGCTCATTGTCGGTTAGGACATCCTTCCTTGTCTACCTTGAAGAAGTTATGCCCCCAGTTTCATGATGTAACATCTTTGGAGTGTGAATCCTGACATTTTGCAAAACACCATCGTAGTACATTAAGTCCCAGAATTAATAAACGAGTCGAATCAGCCTTTGAATTAGTCCATTCAGATATTTGGGGACCATGTCCGGTTGACTCTAAAACAGGATCCAGGTATTTTGTTACTTTTGTGGATGATTTTTCTCGAATGACAAGGATTTACTTTATGAAAAATCGGTCTGAAGTGTTTTCCCATTTCTCTGCCTTTTGCGCTGAGATTAAGACTCAGTTCAATAGTTCTATACGTGTATTGAGAAGTGATAATGCTAAAGAGTATATGTCAACATCATTCCAGAATTACTTGATCCAACAAGGGATCATTCATCAGACTTCTTGTGTGGATACACCCTCTCAAAATGGGGTAGCTGAGAGGAAGAACAAACACCTTCTTGAGACTGCTCGGGCCTTGATGTTTCATACGAAGGTACCTAAGCAATTCTGGGATAGTGCTGTTTCCACAGCCAGTTTTCTGATCAATCGCATGCTGTCTACGGTTCTTGGTGGTGAAATTCCCTACAGTATTCTTTTTCCCAACAAGCCC
Source organism: Biancaea sappan (assembly GCA_037074585.1). Lineage (NCBI taxonomy): Eukaryota > Viridiplantae > Streptophyta > Magnoliopsida > Fabales > Fabaceae > Biancaea > Biancaea sappan. The sequence continues at coordinate 70,942,753 of CM073492.1, read as the reverse complement.
TTGTTTCCAGTGGAACCACGAGTACTTGGTAGCACATGCTATGTTCGTGATGTGAGACCTCATGTTACTAAACTTGACCCAAAAGCTTTGAAATGTGCATTTTTGGGATATTCTCGGCTTCAGAAAGGTTACCGCTGCTACTCTCCAGATTTGAATAGATACTTGGTCTCAGTTGATGTAGTCTTCTCAGAGGAAACACCATTTTTCTCTGTACCTTTTCCATCCCCAAGTCAGGGGGAGGATGATGAAGAATGGCTAATCTACAAATCCACATATCCTAGTCTCTCTGTCGAGCAACCAGAGGAGGCTCCAGCCAATGTAAGGCCACCCATTGTTCAGGTTTACTCCAGGAGGCAAGCAACCAATGATACATTGGCTTCTTCAAGTCCTCAACCAAGTGACAGACAAGCAACCAGTGATACATGTCCAGTACCAGCTTCTTCGTCATTTGATCCTCCACCAAGTGATCATGATATATCGATTGCTCTTCGTAAAGGTAAACGTCAGTGTACCCTTCCTCAAACTATTTATCCCATTGCTAATTTTGTTTCATATGATCATTTATCTCCTGCATCTAGCTCTTTCATTGCTTCTTTAGCCTCTGTTTCTCTTCCTAAATCTGTTAAAGAAGCCTTGGCTCATCCGGGTTGGTATGCCGCTATGCTTGAGAAGATAAAAGCCCTCGATCATAATCATACATGGGACCTAGTAGAATTACCCAAAGGCAAGAAAGCTGTGGGATGCAAGTGGGTCTTTGCAGTCAAGTTTAATACAGATGGCTCTATAGCTCGACTCAAAGCCCGATTAGTGGCTAAAGGGTATGCACAGACGTATGGAGTAGATTATTTTGATACTTTCTCACCTGTGGCCAAACTCACCTCAATCCGACTGTTTATTTCTATAGCAGCCTCTAAGAATTGGCCTTTGTATCAGCTAGACATCAAAAATGTCTTTTTACATGGTGATCTCTTAGAAGAGGTGTATATGGAGCAACCACCTGGTTTTGTTGCTCAGGGGGAGTATGGGAAAGTCTGTCATCTGAAGAAATCTTAATATGGATTGAAGCAAAGTCCTCGTGCTTGGTTTGGAAAATTCAGTATGGTGGTGCAAGAATTTGGATTAAAGAAGAGTAAATGTGATCACTCAGTGTTTTACAAACAATCAGTAGCTGGCATTATCCTCCTTGTGGTCTATGTGGATGATATTATCATTACAGGGAATGATCATGCAGGGATCTCATTCCTCAAAGCATTCTTGCATACCAAATTTCACACGAAAGACTTGGGCCAGCTAAAATATTTCTTGGGAGTGGAAGTAACAAGAAGTAAAAAGGGAATATTTTTGTCTCAAAGAAAGTATGTCCTTGACATGCTTACAGAAACTGGAAAGTTAGCTGCCAAACCTTGTAGTTCCCCGATGGTTCCAAACACGCATCTTACCAAAGATGATGGGGATCCCTTTGATGATCCAGAAAGATATAGAAGGTTAGTTGGGAAATTAAACTATCTTACTGTAACTCGTCCTGACATTGCTTTTGCAGTGAGTGTTGTTAGTCAATTTATGTCTGCACCTACAGTCAACCATTGGATAGCTCTAGAACATATTCTATGTTATTTGAAAGGAGCTCCTGGACTTGGTATATTATACAATGATCATGGGCATACTAGCATTGAGTGTTTTACAGATGCTGATTGGGCTGGGAGTAAGGTTGACCGAATATCTACTACGGGATATTGTGTCTTTGTTGGGGGGAACTTGGTATCATGGAAAAGCAAGAAACAGAATGTTGTATCTCGATCAAGTGCGGAATCCGAGTACAGGGCTATGGCACAATCCACGTGTGAGATCATGTGGATACATCATTTATTAAATGAGATTGGGTTGAAGCATTCAATGCCAGCAAAATTGTGGTGTGATAATCAAGCTGCTTGCCATATTGCGTCAAATCCCGTTTATCATGAACGAACTAAACACATTGAAGTTGACTGCCACTTTGTTCGTGAAAAAATTGATGAAAACTTGATTGCTACCGGATATGTGAAAACAGGAGAGCAACTTGCTGATGTATTTACAAAGGCCTTGAATGGGACGCGAATTGATTATTTGTGTAACAAGCTGGGCATGATTAACATCTATGCTCCAGCTTGAGGGGGAGTGTTAATGATAGAGATTATATTGAGTGTACAGTTGACTTATCTTGTATTTATCTTAGGCTGATTTGTAGGCTAATTCTTAGTGATTTTCTTGATAGCATAATCCTAGGATTCTGTCTTTTATTTCCTTTCTTTGACTCATGTAATCTGTATAAATAGCCTAGTTGATATGTGAATAGAGATAAGAAAGTTTTGCATCTTCCTGTTCTATATTTTATCATGTTTGATTACATGAACCAAAACAATATCTGGATCAACCCACCTAATAACTTCTTTCACTTTAGATCTTCTAGTGGGTTGATAACCTCTTTCACTATAAAGAGTATGAGGAAACCCTAGTGTCCCAAATGGTACAAACTAAAAACCTGTCCATCCAATCAAGAATATGTTGTTTTACATGTTTGCTTAAGAAGATCTGTAATATATTTTTGTTGACAAATAAAAATTCCCTTCTTAGAGTGAGCCACTTCTATTCCAAGAAAGTATTTCAGCATTCCTAAAGCCTTGATCTCAAACTCCTTAGTTAGACATTGACCCAAAGCTTTTCTTTCTTTTACGTCATTTCTAGTAACTATTATATCATCAACATATACCCTGGGCAAGCAAATACTGGAGATTCAGAGGCAAGTGCCTTCATGCACTAGCGCATGACGAGACAGAACAAAATTTTGATGAGACATGTGCGTTGCCCGGAGACACTTCGATCGACTTGAAAATGCCAAAGACAATGAGACGAGGTGAACCCTGGAGAGATTGGGCCACAAATGAAGTTGTGTAGGAGTATGAACCCACTAAAGGTGATTTCGGAGGCACAATAGAGAGAGAGATGGCTTGGTCAAAAACCCTACTATGATACCATGTGAATTTTGATGAAAAAGGAATTCTCTCTCTAATTCATAATGAAACTAAGACCTAATAATTATACAGAGGAATCCTCACTAAACTAAGAAAGAAAATAATTAGTAACTTATCTTTATCTACTAGGAAAGTATATCCTAATCTATCAGATTAACAAAAAATATAAGGATTGGCTTTCTTCTACAGTTGAGTTGGCAGGATGTGCGGTTTTGAGTTGGCCTTTTACTTACCTAGGTATTCTTTTAAGTGGTAATCCTCGTGTGAAGTCCTTTCGGAATCCTGTGGTTCAAAGTATCCCTCGGCAGCTTGAAAGCTGGAAAGGGGCTTTTTTTTTCTTTAAGGGGGAGAGTTACGTTAGTTCAGGTTTCTTTATCTAGTATGTCTTTGTATATTTTGTCCTTGTTCAAGATTTTGATAGGGGTGGCTAATAGGATTGACATGATTATAAAGGATTTTTTGTGGTCAGATAGAGGAGAGAGTAAAAAGGAAGATGGGGGTTAGGTTTTGGTAATTTGGTGTCTAAAAACATTTCTCTTTTGGCTAAATGGTTATGGTGTTTTCCTCTAGAGCCTAATTCCCTTTGGCATAAGGTGATTAAAGCTCAGGTTGCTTCACATCAAAATGGCTGGGATGCTAATTTAGGGGGTGTCATTACGCATACAAGTCCTTGGAAGGTGATATCTCAGGTATATCATTATATTTCTCCAATGTTGTCTTTATGCGTAGGAGATGGGTCTCATTTTTGCTTTTGGGATGATCGTTGGATTAGTCATACCCCGTTTATAGTAAGGTTCCCTTGCCTCTATTCTCTATCGTCTATGCATGATGCCCCCATTATTGATTTTTTATGCTTTCAAGGAGACCATTTTTCTTGAAACTTCTTTTCCAAGAGTATAAATGTCAAATTTAAGGGAGACCTTCTTTATGCTGGACATTTTGGCTCCGTTTCGCATCTCTTTCCTTGATAAGAGGTTGTGAAATTCGAATTCCTTGTGCTCATACAATTGTGCTTCTTTCTATAATTTTTTGATTCATAGCCCACATGTCGTTGCCTTTTAAAAAGTCATTTTCAAAAGTGAAGGTGCCTTCAAAGGTGAAGGCCTTTGTTTGGACAGCAATGCTCAATAGATTAATACAAATGATCAGCTTCAAATTAGGCGACCTTCTAAGACTTTATCTCTTAATGTTTGTTTGATGTGTTTTAGGAACTCAGACAAATGGTCATTTGTTCTTACATTGTGAGATGACTTGAGATATTTAGAACAAATTATTTGGTCTCTTTGAGGAGAGTTGGGTTTGTCCGATTGACCTTGGTGCTTTCTTTGTCACTAACTTTATGGGTTTTGGAGTGAGAAAGGAGAATAAGATTTTGTGAAATGCGGTTATGTTTGTAATTGTGTGGTGTCTTTGGGCATAAAAGAAATGCCAGAGTGTTTAAGCAACAGTTTTTCCTCCTCATATGCTAGAATTTGCTGCATTGCTACTCTGTGGGTTTCGGCTAATGAGTTTTTTAAAGGGGCGCCCTCTGTAGATGTATATACGGATTTGAGGGCTTTGTTGTATTAATCCATTTTTTGGGCTTTTTGGATTGGTTTTGAGTTTTGTTTTTTCTATAAGGATATCTAGTCCTCCTTTCTTTTTGTTTTCTCTTCCCTTTGTATTCTTCTCTCTTTTTTAATAATATTTCTTTTTCCATCAAAAAAAAAATTATGATTGTTGTGCTTCATGTTTAATTGAGGAAAGTAGCTACTAATTGAACCAGAAGATGTCATTAAAAGTAGAAGGCTTGAGCGTTTCATCGAGCATTTCTACGTTCCTATTCCCTCACTTTTACCTTGAGGACAAAGTGCCTCTTAAAAGGGGTGGTAATGATGAGACTGAAGTAAATAAGAGAAATAGAAAGACAAGGAGAAACAATTATAAGCTGGCTTGTTGTAACCATTGTTCAGAAAACTGGACCGGATCTGCCGGTTCGACTGAAAAACCGGCGAACCGGCCAATCATCCGGTCAAGTGTGGACATCGTCACCGGAAAGTATTCAAACCGGGAAGAAACTGGTCCAAAACCAGTTGGGTGACTATTTTTTCCAGTTCTTGCTCTTGACAGGATATTAATAAACAATAACAGCTTCAGCATGGCAGCAGCAACAGCAGCAAAAGAAGAAGAAAAAGTTCAATGATATAAAAAATTAAAAAAAAAAAAATTAACTTCAGCATGTCGGCGGCAACAGAAGAAGAAGAAGATTGACTTCCTTTTTCCAGCGAGTGAGATTTTAGAGACAGAAAGAGAGAATGGCTTCCTTTTTTGGTTTTTTTCCAGCAAGAGTTTCCAACATGCGAGAGAGACAGAGTGAGTTTGAGAAATGGAAGGAAAAATGGAAGGAGAAAGGTCGAAAGAGAGAGAAATGATGAGGGAAGATGGAGGGAGGAGATGAGAATAGGTGTCAGATATGGAAAAACTAAAAAGAGGGAGTGGCAGTGCTAATGGGTAGGAGTTTTATTTTATATTGAGTTTATGGTTTATTTTTCTTTTTTTAATAATTTAAAAGTTTTATATTTGTCCTATATTTCAAACTGTCCCTGGAGTCTAGTCTCCAAACCTGAGAAGTTAAAGTTAACATGGAAAGATGTAATGCAAAAAATAGATTTGACATGGCAAAGGTGATGTGAAAAATAAGGTTGAAATGGAAGGAGGGTTTAATATTTTTTAAATATTACCAACTTGACCATTGACCCTTGAACCGACCTCCACCAGTTCAATAACCAGTCTGGTTTTCAAAACTTTGATTGTAACTGACATAGCAGTAATAACTAAGGTTTCGAGGTCTTTTTAAGGGTGCATTTTTTAGATTCACCCCTGCCAGGGGGGGGGGGGGGGGAGGGGAACATTTTGGTGAGGGAGTGTCCTAGCCACTCAAAGGCCTTGCGAATTATTTTCCGGATTCTGTCTTTTGTTTTCTTGTTCTATAATAGAGAGGTTCTCTCAATAAAAGCTTACAATTTTGGCATTTTGTGTTCTTACTCTGCTATTTTGTGCATTGAGTTCCATCATATCGCCAACATAATCCAGCCAAAGTTAGAAAAAAAAAAAAAATCATTGCCTATCAGTTGCTAGTGGCAGACCACCAAAAGTTAATAAAATGTTCAGATTATCCCTCTGCTGCTCGTAAGGAAAAATGAGCAACATCTCAAATCTATTCTGGAAAAAAAAAGGCACAATTCCATGTGACCAATGATATATAGGAAGAGAGAAAAATCAATCCAAGGCAGTAAAATATTATCATGAACCAATAGGAGTATAATATTCGACTAACTTCTTTAGAGCAAACTGAGAGACACAAGACAATAACTTCAAAGGATAGGGACATTGCAGTCATGCCAACTTTTGCTGTTTCCATGGTCTGTTAATTCGGTGCCTAATCAATTATATCATATAAGATAACTAGTCCAGCAGGTCCTAGACAAGCCTAATCATTTACCTGTGATACTGCAGCAGCAACAAAGTCATTTACTCGATCTTGGACATTGTAATCAAACAAATCAATGTTATCCTTCACCAGAAAGTAATCAAGATTTAATAGTGCAGAAAAACAAAAATGTTGAATAAATGGAACCAAAACTAAAAGTTCTTATTAAAATATATACTTGAACTATTGGTGAAGCATCATTAACTTCAAAGTAAAATCCAGCAGGTGGCTCATAATTCTCAGGGAATGCACCAGCAAAGATCTGGAAAACACAAAGGCAACAAGGAGACAAATGACATGGTGATGAGAAACAAAGGCTAAGAGAATACAATCATAAATAAACAAGTCCAACAATACAACTATTGAATAAAACAAATAAAATTTTTGACAGTCACCTGCGCAGATGAGCCAAGGCTTTTACTTCCTTGCCAGATAACCTCAAGACTCTTCTCATTTTTTCGCTTAGCCCTATCTTGATAATCTATCCGACCAAAGAAAAGTGAGTCAAAGCCAACCTGTATCCACAATAGAACAAGAAGATAGTCAGAAAGAAATCAATATATGTAACAGCTATTCTTCCTCCTAACATAATATTAACAAGATTCCGTGGTTGAAGATTTAAGGCATACTTCAGATCCCAATAAGTATGCCTGCACAGCAGAATGTCCAAAGGGATCAATTTGCCAACCAATTCTAGGAGTCACACCGAACTCCTCTTTCAAAAATTGATGCCCAATTGTTGTCTGATCAATCATGTCTATGTAATGTGGTGCCGCCTCATCATGCATACACATACCCCCATTTCTGTGCAAGAGAAGAAAAAAAAAATCAGAAAAACCATCAGGAACCAAATAACAGATGAGGGATAATCGTATAGAAGGGGAGAGACTCCTCGAAAACATGTAGAGTAACTTTTTCCTTAACTACAGTGAAAATTAAAAATCTTTTCAATCAGAAGTGTAATTTACATAAACTCTAGTTGACCCGAACTGACAAGTTTCTTGACTAAATGCTTAATAGCTTCACTCTGATCCCTCCACCATCGCTGGAAAAAAGCCTGCATTGATGAAACAACATAAAAACTCATCCTGACAAATTTTAAAAGCACTAGAAAGAATTCACCAATGGTACTAGTTAATACAAAAGTCTACATTATAAAATGGTCATCCCATTGCCCACAATTAACTAGCATATATACAGTGGCATTGAAGGCATAAGAAAGAATAACAGTGTATGATAAGTATATTTTAATGGGACAAACAAGAAATTTAGATATACTAGTTGCCTGAGTGCATGCCAATTCTCTCTTTAATTTATTTTTAAATAAATTTTTAATATAAATTAAATTATAGTAATTTTATATTTTAAAAATAATTAAAAATGAAAAGTGGGAAATTATTTACCTTCACTGTTTGACATACATTTTAGCTTCTTACTGAATTCTTATATTATATTTTTATTTTATGTTTACTTAAATATCTAAGCATATTAATATATGGCTTTGGGACCAATGACCAGAAGGTCTCAAATCCATATATATTGGTAATTTGGTATATAAAAACCTGACGGTAAATGATGTTGTCAGGGATTTCTAGATATTTTTAAGTACTGAAGTCCTAAGCATTTGTAAGCCCGTACATATACAGTGGAGCCGCAATGATCTAACTGGGGGAAGCTTCCGGATCAACTTTCAAACAAGCCATAAATTAGTTCATATTTTAAAAATTAAGTGTAGGGATCTGAAATTTGCATGAATTATAAATACATTAGACAGATTGGTGCGCCATTTCAAAAAGTTGCAATTCCATGATTGTGTCAGATTTCTTGATGTTTCTATTCATCAATGCCAAGTAGCAGCAAAGCTTGCCACGAACCTACATGGAACTAGGGGAAAAAATTGCCCTGCTAGATACAAACAAGCTATGTAATGGGTTCAACTTTTCAAAATCAATTAGCGGATCTGGAAATTGAGCCAATTAGAAGTACATGAGACAGAGGCGAGGCGTTCAAAGTTTGAACTAAAATTCCACAAGGCTGAGCATTCACTTGAAAACCCATAATAAAAAAATTTGAAAAAACTATAATGACCTGGGGCTACCGGCTAGTCACCACTCACCAATAGCAATTTAAGAAAAGCAACCAATGCCAGGGGAATAAGAAATAGGAAAAGCAAGTTAACTCACTTGCTCAACGTAGATAAATTTCCGATTCTTGTCAGCCAACAGCGCAGGAACTATGGAGTCCAACACATTTTGAACACAAGCCCCCTTCACATTTCAACAGTACAAGTACATGAATTTACAATCTCCGTACACAATTATAAAAATTATAAGTGTAATGCTAAGCGAGTGATAGAAAGACCTGAATGGAATTATTAGAGCCAACATAGTACTGATCAACAGTCTTCAACCAACCAACATCGTCGTGGGTGTGAGGAACCAGATGAACGTTGAGCTTTCCGGGAACTACGCTTTGCGAGGTGTTATACACCATGAACTCGGATTGCCCACTAAAGATTACTCCAAAAAGGACCAACAAAAAGAGTAACCAATTCGCCATTGCAAGCTAAAAAAGACGAACGTCTTCGCCCCCTTACTCAGGTAAAGCAACTTCAAACACTAAAGCAGAGGGAAAAAATAGAGAAAAAGCTAATAATATCTCGATTTCCCACTCGGTGATCATGCACACTGCCGATGCTGCAAGTTCATCAGACTAATATTTCAAGTAATTTTGTCAGCTTTTGGATCATGCTAAGCTCTTTTGACTTCACCCTCTTCGTCGCAGAGCAACCAAGATCACGCAAGTCAAGTGTTTTGTATTCCTACTCCCTGACTTTTTTTTTTTAATGTAAATATTATTTGCATTTTTTTATATATGTTTTTTTGGATAAGAGCAAATAGCCAACAGGGCTTGCTAACAAAGATAACTTTCATCTTTCCATTTCCCGTTGCGTCACAATCACAATTCACAAATCACGATTTCGGGCAATTATAGTTTTATATTTAATATTTAGATGATTATATTATATTTCATTTGAGTTTTTAATTTGTTTCCTATTTTTTAAAAAATCTTATATTTTGTTATTATTTTCAATTTAGTCCCCAATATAAAATTTTTAAGTTATTTAAAAAGCTAACTTGGCTAATAGACTTCTGATGTATCATTGACATTGACATAGATTTAAAAATTATACATTTGATCCTTATAAATTATTTAATTTTTTTAATTTAGTCTATATAATTCATTTAAATTTTTAATTTGCTCCCTGATATAAAATTAGTCTTTTATACCTATTGGGTTTTTGACTAATTTGAAATCATTTCAAAATAAGAAATAAGTTTGTTCTAAGCTTGTTCTTCCACTCACTGTAAAATTTTACTCTTATTATATGAATATTTCTCCTACTTACCAAACATCTTTTTAAATGATAAGTGAGTATAAAAATCAATAGTTAAGAAAACTGGGCTTATAATTCATAATGTGATAACACACTGTAAACTCTAGATTCATTAGACATATAATTTTCATTTCCTTGGAGAAACCTATCAAGCCTAATTACATTAAATTCTTGTATATAGTTTCTACGTAATTTTACTTCTATGGTTCCATTGGTGTGATTAAAAAAACATTAAGTGTCACATTTTCAAATAGCCATTACAGAATGTCATAATTAAACATTTGGATAAACTTTGAGCATCAAATGAAATTTGGCCAAATTATAATGAGACAATCCACACTTAACAAGATCTAATATGTTATTAGTCTATTAGTTAAGTCAACTTCAAACTAACAATATCATGATGAATCTTAGCGTTGAGAATCAAATTAAAAATAACAATCAAATTAAAGATGTTCTAAGTTCTTGTTTTCTATTTTCATTTAGTTATATAATTTTATGATGGGCTCTCTGATCTTTCTTTCTCCTCTCTTCTTCCTATCTGTCTTCACTCTTCTCTCTCTTCTCTCTCCTTAACTTTAGATTTATTTAGAGTTAATATAAAGAAAACTCCTAAAAACAATAATTAATTTTCTAATTGAGTTAGTTCACACTGTGGGTTGAAGACTACTCTCCTATTGTGATGCCCAATAACTAAGTAGTTCTTTTGTAAGTGGTATGAAGGCTTAATGTTATATCTGAGGACTAATTTCAATAAATTAGAACTTTCGAGGATTAATTTGAAAATTTTGGGAAATGTGAGGAGATTTTAAATCTAGTAGAAGAGACAAAAACAAGGGAAAAAAAGTGTACTAAAATAGGAGCTTTGGGTTTTTCGGTGTGAATTGGAAAATTCAAGAAAATTTTGGGACCCGAATGAAATAGCATTTAGAGAAGTGGGGGTTTTATGTAATTTAAGCTCTGAAAACAAATTAAACAGAAATTGGTGCTGATTACGTGTCTCACTTTCATCAGTTCTTAGCCACGAAGATCCTAAGTATGGCAGTTCTGGACTTCTCTCTCCTATTATGCCAATTTGCTTCCATTCTCCTCTCTTCTTCGTCGACCTCTGCATGTGTGTATTCTTCTTCAAATTAGCTGCTGATTTGGGGTGGTTCATGGTTGCTTCTTGACGGGAGATCAAAACAGGTAAGAAAATATAGCAGCGTTGTTTTACATTTTCCTTCTCTGCGTGCATGCGTATATAACAGTTTGGGGGTGGAATTCTTTGGTAAATTCAGAAATCTGGGCTGTAAGATGAACAAGTAAGGGTTGAGAGATGATTTTGTGAGCTAAAATTTCAGTTTTAAGTGTGAAAGGAAGAGTAAAGTCAAAACAGAATGAACCAAGAGGAAGGAGGTGATAATTTGGTTTTTTTTTTCTGCAATTAAAAGTAGAACCGCTGCTGCGTGTGTTTGTGCAATTGTATGTATGCTAAAACTAGATGATTATGGATTGTTTGGGTGTTTTGGAACTGGTATGGCAGAACAAAACATGTAATGCACATTATATGGTGGCTAAAATCTATGAATGGTGAAGTTAGGATAGTTCTGATATGTTTCTATTTATTTTGTGTTTTGGATGACCAAATGAATTCTTTAAATTTTGAATTTTTTTTTAGGAACTCTTGGCATGTTATCAATCTAAATTGGAAATCAAAATTTTTAGAATGTGTTTTGCCAAGTCAAATTCCAAACTAATAGTACCTAGTGCAATTTAGGAACAAATCTAGTTAGTTGGAAATAAAGTTCTGTCACTACCATAATGACATTATTTTGCCCAAAAATTTTTATGTCACCCAAAAAAGGCATTAAGGTCTACCAAATTTTATAGTATTTGTAATTGCTTTAGTGGGCCTATGAAGTGATTAACAGAACCTCTACAAATTTGAGACAAAGACAACATAGACTAATGGTTACTAATATAGCTTTATTATGGGTCAGATGATGGAGTTAGCTCTTGAAATTTTACTGTAGCTCTTGAATTATTGATACAAACGCCAAATATGTCAGCGACAGAGTATGATATACATTTTATTTGGCTATCTAAGTTTGTGGCCCACTTGCATCTTACGAAGCGATTTGATCCTGTAATACTTCACATATTACGATGTTGTAAAAAGTTGAGAAATTGGACGTATGGAAAATTTTTTATAGATAAGATGAGTACTCGAGGGGAATTTGAGAATTTTCTGTAGGAATTATAGCCAGCATCTGTTTGCTTTATGTAACATCCTACTTAGTTCTAAGCATATCTTAACTTGTAATGGTAAAAGATCATGATAATTTAATTTTTAGATAGATTTCCATTGGTTTACTTTTACTCAATCTAAATTTTGACTTGAAAATTGATTTCCTCAAAATTACTTCAATTTTGAATGATAAGAAAATTTACTTTAACTATCTCATTTAACTGTACCTCTAAGTTAAATAAGATAAGTTATAACAGTTGACAAATCTACTTATCTATGTCAATCTGCCATTTCTTGTTTCCACTTTAACAAGTAATTCAAATAGACATCTATGTACAATTTTAAATGTTATTAATACTTTATACATCACATAGCATTATATTTGCATTCATGATTTCCTTAACATGTCACAAGCATGAATATATAACTATATATATGTAAGTATTTTTATAACGTCAAATCCCATCACTTCTTCAGAGCCAAATCCTATACATATCCTTTTTACAAATATATTATTTCATAGTTACAACTTCTATTATAATTAAACAAATAACACAAACTATTTATAACTTGTAATAACTCTTAATTAATATCACAAAAGATAGCATCCAAAGAAACCCTGTTATGGTATACTTCTTATGATGATCTGGTTTCCTGGAAATGGTTAATCACAAGAAAAGCTATGAGATATTGAATCCCAGTAGTTAACACAATATTTATATATATAAAATATCCAAGTACTATTTTCAGCATAGAAACATGTCAAACATATTATTTCAAAACATAGTTCATGCATACAGATTATCATAATTACCGAGGTATTCTTCTATTATCCCCAGTTACATTTCTTACACATAAATCATCATAACTCCCAAGGCGTACTTCTACTGTCCCCGACTACATAAAACTAACAAATACCCAAGGCATATTTAGTCCATCCTCGATTATAACTAAGGCTTACTTTTACTGTCCTTAGTACATCATTATCGTGGCGTACTTCTATTGTCCTCAAATATACCTAAGGTGTATTTTTTACCGTCCTTAGTTCATAATTATCTGAGGTGTACTTATACAGTCTTCGATCATAAAATGTTCCAAGGTGTACTTATTCTATCCTTGGCAACAACTAAAGTGTACATATTCCATCTCTAATTATACATCTAATAAACATTCAAGGTGTACTCTTACTGACCTTAATGTTATAAACACTATATTCCGGAGTGTCCTCTTATCGGCTCTGATCTAAATGCATTAACAGCAATAAGCTCACATCACAAACTTATACTTACATAAGTTTAACTATCTATAGCATGAACTCATTACTAAATTCTTTCAAAATAGCATAAAAATGTAAGTGCACATGTTTCGGGCAAGTTAGCTACACTTTTCTCTTGTTCAGCTATTCTCTTTCTTAGTTCTTATTCGATTCTGTCTTCTTTCCTGCTATTTCATCATCTTATTAGTGTCCTTCTTTATGATCATAAGATTAAAACTAATCCCTTAAGTTCTTCTTATTCTAAGTCTTTCTATACTTAGTTTTCACATTTCTAACTTGGCTCATATTCCACTTTTCAAAATTACCAAAATATTTTACATAATCAGTAGCAAGGAAATTGAGTTCTTTTCGTCCAATTTTAGGCCAACAAATTATTTAGCAACTCATGTATAATGTCACAATTCCATTAGAAAGAATACATGTAATTAGTTTTATAATTTCATTACAGCACACTTAAATATTTAACTTTCCAATTTAATTATAAACTCCCAATTCCTTTCTTCAACTTCTAGCCTATTTCCCCATATAATAGTTTAACTAATTGTTAACATTCTCCTTTCAATTAGTTGCTCAACCTTTACAATTATTCCTTAACTTAGTTTTACTGCACTATAATTAACCCAGTATGTTTTGCGTAATTAAACTCCATGAACAACACACATATAATGGAAATACAGTTCTAAATTTCTAATATTTGGTGAGAGTTTCTCTTTTCGGCTGCACTTAATTTAATCTGAGGAGAGTGCTCTGTTTCCTGCCAGTTGAACAAAGCACTTCGAATCCTCTCTCTCAAGAACTCTCACCATCTCACCTAAATGGAGGAAGGGATGCCTATTGAAATAAAATGGAGATGACAAGGGTTTTATCTTCTTTCCTTTTTCTCGATGAATCCTCTCCAAGTTGCCAGTAAAACTCGTTTGGTTGAAATATTAGAAGATTCCTCTCAAACTTTTTATTTTGCTATTTGGTCTATAGTCTAATGGGTAAAATTCTATTGGTTCCCCCAAAGATTATCTCCTGACCTCTTGTGTATGCTTCATTTTATTTGTTTTACTTACTTATTTACATATTTTATTTGACTCATTTATTTATTTATTCTCACACACACATATACACACATATATAGAGTTTAATTGCTTATTTTTCCCCCTTAAAGTTCTCTTTTTCCTTATAATCCTCCTAAATACTATTATAATGCTCCTAAATACTAATTTACTTAATACATAAAAAGTATTTAATCGGGATATTACACTTAAACATTTTGTTGCTTAATTGTTCATATTGTTTTTCGTTGCGTTAAGGGTATAAGTGATCTGATTCCCAGATGTAGTAAATTATATTGGTGTGATGTGTTGGAATAAGCAAGGGACTAAAACCAAGAGGAAAGCGTGGTAATGTACTACCCGTAGGGATTTTACCATGTCTGATGTTTAGATGTTTATGCATGTAATATGTGTGTTAATGGCTTGTTGTGAAACACAAACACTATGTGGCATAACAGTCATTTTTCTTTGTGAATTGCGATTCAAATAAGTAGGGGACTAAAATAAAAATTAAAACAATGCAAGGAAGTTAAATAAAATACACTAAAAAGTGGCGTATGGATTGGGACTAACCTACTAAGAATGGCGTGAGGCTTTACGGTGAGGTTAGTAAACAAAAATTAAAGAAAAATAGTAGGCAAAATAAAAAAATAAAAAAAGAATTGTGTAGAGATAAAATAGGATTAAGGAAAATAAATAAAATAAGCATTAAGATGATAGTAGGAAAAGAATAAAAGGAACAATATTAATGGTAGAAAGAATAATTTTATTAGGATTGGAAAATAAATAAATAATATAAGTATGTTCATAAAATTTAAGTGTTTAACAAGATAATGATACAAGTAAGGATATTAAGCAAAATAAATAAAAGAGCTTAGAAGTAGGAAAAGCTTAATAACATAAACAAATTAAAAACCAAAGGATTTAGGCGTGTGGATAATTAAATAATATAAGTAATGGGATTAACAATATAATAACTAGAACTCCCAATTAACAAATCGTCTTTTACAAACCCTGGCCTTATCCAAAACATCTCCCTCACCTAAATAACCTACTCATCCCCCTTTTCACCAGAAACCTTAGGTGACCACATGAAACCCTAGGCGTGCACAAACCCTACATGCCACACCCTAGAGATCTTAGTCTTCTCTCTCTCTCTCTCTCTCTCTCTCTCTCTCTCTCTCTCTCTCACTCACACACACACACACACACACACACACACACACACACCACACACACACACACACACGCACACACACACACACACATCTACTCAAACATTTGAAAGAATACATACTAAGAACCCTAGTTGTGATACTGGGTCTAAACCCTAGCCACTCTAAGATCTCTAAATTCTCGCCTCCACCCCACTTACACACGCCATCCTAGAGGGTCCCTAGACCTTTACACCTTTGTTATCTTTGGAGAAATCTCGGTTACCGGTTACTTCCCCCGACATCAAGAACTCCAAAGTTCAAGTTGTTAGAAATTAATCTCAAAACTTTGCACACGATCTCTCTCTTGGAATAATGTCTGAAATACAGTAGGAGTAGCGTTGAAATCCAGGTGAGTGGAACAACTTTACTTTAACTTAGTTCTAATGTCAAATATCATATAGGATGACGTAGGATAATCTCTCGAAATTTGTAGGACGTTGTCGTTAAATTACAGAATGAGATTATGCCCATGAGCTAGGCATAGTGTATGAAACATAAATTGTAAGTTGTTAAATTACCCATGATTTGATTGTTAGCATAATTCGAGTAAGCCCCTATGCTAAAATGTTAGGACGTAATTCAACTAACTAGCATGCCTAGGTTTAATTTAGGTCCGGTTGGTTTGGAATTAAAATTATATTTTTGATCACTTGTACGTTGAATTGGAATAGATGTGTATTATCCATTATTATCATTATTTTGGATGCTTGTTATTTGAATGTCATGCATATATATATATATATATATATATATATATATGGATGCTTGGTTGGTCCTAATGGTATCCCCTCATGGCGAGGTTAAGGAGGGTTGCTGGGTTGAGCATTAGCCCTCGATGGCACCTTGGCCGATGAGTAGTGAAGGACGATCCTCATGGTGAGGTCAAGGAAAGTGGCTGGGTTGAGCATTGACTCCCAGTAATGCCTTGACCGATGAGGTATATTTGTGTGTCATGATAAGAAGGGTGGCTGAGTTGAGCTTGACTACCAGTGGCGCCTTGCCACTAGCGAGTACTACTGGTTGGATGTGATCTGATGCTGCTTGTAATACTTATCGTTTTGAGATGCTCGGAATGGTATTGTACACCCTATTAGATTTTTGTGGGGGAAATATTTCCGTTGTTGTGAAGAGGAAAGCAATACAAGTGACCTACTTTCTCCTATTTTGCTTGATGTGTTCACTTCGCTTCATATGCTAAGATGGATTTGGGTTGGTATAAACCTCTTAAAATAATTGAATATAACTTAATGAGAAATTTTGTGTAACTTTTACTTTAATTGTGCATGCAAATGAGGACTTATAGTTTATTTAAATTTCTTGAAACATGGATGATATTATAAAGTGATGGGAATTTATATATAGACTCCACTCTTATGCAAAACTTGGTGTTTAAATTGTCCCATGTATATTATATGACCTAAGTGTCATATTAGATTGCTTTGCGATGAAGACTATGATGCATTCTAATGAAATGCCTTTGTGTTGGGAGTTAAGTGAAAATAGGTTATGATTATGGTGAAAAGTGGAGAGGTGTTGTTGTGTGAACGTTGTGCATAGAAATTATTATTGTGTGCTTTATTAGGTTTAAATGGTGAGGGAGGGAATGTGGAGAGAATAAGTTATTTAACCTAAGTGTGGATAATATGAGGTCAGGAACAAGGTGGGAATTTGGAGTTTGTTTTTAAAAGAAAATAAAATGAAAAGAAAATAAAATGCTAAAGATTTCTTTCAGCCCTAATATCTCACATTGCCCCTCTCTCTCTTATAGAGCCATATACTCTCTTCTCTCCTACTCCCCTCACCATTTCGAAGCTCCTTTAATCATTGCTTAGTGCTAGGCTGAAGGAAATCCTTTGGGTAACTCCTTTCCAATTGGGGAAACATGAATTTCAGATGAGTTTCACAAATGGATCCTCCTTCTTCATCTTCTTTCTCCATTTTCCTAGGTATCAAACCCTAGGGTTGGGATAGTGGAAAATTGGTGGATTTGGGTAAATAATGCTCGCAATCTTCTCATATGAGTATAATGTAGTGATTGGGAACCTAGAATCACAATTTATGGGGCTTTAAATGGATTAAACGTAGACGATTTGTGAAAAATTGCATGGTTGTTGTCATGGTTATATTTGTGCTATCATAAGGATGAAAATTAGTAAATCTCGTGAACCCAATCTTGAATTTGAGTTTTGTAACATCCGTGTTTTAGGGGGGCTTGATTTCGAAATTGAACTCATGGATGTGTAAGGATGTAATTTTAATGTCATATGTTTATGTGTTGCAATGTTATATGATGTGTTAATAAATTTCGGGTGTGTAATACTTGAAGACTTGATATTATTATTTTGATTTAAATGTAGTTTGAAAGTATATAAAAATATGTGGGATTCTATCATGATTTAATTGTTGTGCATTAGGATTTATTAGCATAGGAGTTGAGTAAATGGGACAAGGATGGAATTCTAGAATTTCTTTTCTTTCATTTAATTACTTACATTATCTCCCCTCCTGAATCCTAGAACACAACCATCTACTTCTGTCTTCTTTCCACCTTCGTACCCCCAGTCCCTCACACATCACACCTCCTCTACATCTTTGGATCTACTATTGTGACCCATTCCCTTGTTGGAACTCATTCATCTTGTAAGTGATACTTTATCTTCTTCCCTTCCATTTTCTACACTTTGGGAACCCTAGGTATTAGGAAGGGTAAATCTTGGATTTGAGGAAACTCTAGAATAAATTTCTATAATTTTAACTTGAATATGGAATCTCTAAAAAGGCTGACAATGTAAGAAGTTGTTGATAAATTTTGGGTTAGTATGGATTTAAAAAAAAATCAGAAAACTTCCTTCTAGAAAACCTATGTGAGCAAAAGGAAGATTAATGGTTGTGATTTTTTATTGATTGAATTTTCTAACTTATTGAGCTGCTCATGATATGAACCTAACTACCATGCTAAAAGAAGAAATTCTCAATTTTATATCATTGATTTTGAGACTAAATTTTCCCTACGATCCGGGTGGCATTAATTAAAGATAGCGTTTAGACCAAGGAAGATTAGATTAAATGCTTTTATTTTAATTTAATGTATTTGGGCTTTTTGTTATATTTATGACCTAATTAGAGTTGATCATTTGATTTAGTTTCCTGATGCTTATAGCTTGGAGAGCAAGCTAATTGTTTCTTTTTTCTATTTTTTGAATTAGTTTCCTTTTAGCTATTAGTTTCCTTTTTGCTATTAGTTTCCTTTTTCTTTTTTTTGGTAGTTTCCTTTGTAATGCATTTAAATAGGCCTTTTCATTCAATAAAAACCAAAATACTTTTGTGAGGAAAATTTCTCTTTAGTTCTTTGAAGAACTTTCGAACTTATCAGACTTTGTCTGTGGCATTCATACCCTGACTTATCAATCGAGTTTTCAATCCCTTGATTGTGGCATCTTCATCATACCAAGGTTCACACCTCTTTATAGGTGTCGAGTTGCGGTTTTCATCCAAATTTGTAGTAGAATGGTCTTAGGAACTAATTTCGGTTACGGGTTTTATCACAAGTTGGCGATGTTCGTATCATTTGGTATCAGAGCCAAGTTCTAATCTTAGGTTTGCCTATCATATTTTGCATTTTCTTCAATCTCAATTCTAGCTTTCTTCTTCAATTTAGTTCACTTGAAAAAATAATTGCACTGTTCATCCACATACTGTTCATAGTGCACTGTTCATCCATGTACTGTTCATTGGTAAAAAAAATAGTTCAAAAAAAAAAAGAAGGATCCGAAGCCAAAAAAAGGGATACAAAGCAAAACAAAAAAAAGATCCACAGCCAAAAAAAAATTGATCCTTATTTGATTAGTTTGATAAGAACTTTTGAGAAATTATAAGTGAAAAAAGGAAAGAGTGGTGAGCATATATGAGGATAAAAGCCAAAATTATTGTGTGAAACACGAGTGAAATTGAGTGAACCATTCTTTGAGTG
This sequence comes from Biancaea sappan, assembly GCA_037074585.1. NCBI lineage: Eukaryota > Viridiplantae > Streptophyta > Magnoliopsida > Fabales > Fabaceae > Biancaea > Biancaea sappan. The sequence goes on along the minus strand of CM073492.1, from coordinate 70,923,143 downwards.
AAACACGTGAGAAATGTGAAGTGAGGTCTTTTATTTTGAACTAACGTCTTCTTTGCAACAAAAACATGTCTAAAGGAAGTACTTCAGAAGATGCAATGGTTGATACAAAGTTAATAATGGAGGCTTTGACAAGAGAGATGGGGAGATTGTTAACTACGAAGATGGAACCAGTTTACAAAAGGTTAGACCGAGTAGAAAATACACGTGTGGAGTTACCTCGTGTGCATAGGGGAGATAGTTCAACCGAGGGAAGTCAGAGTTGAAAATGAGGAGTATTTTAGGGAAGACTTTGATGAAGAGGATGATCAGGAATCAATAGGAAACCATAGAAGATACAGTGAGCGGTTTAGAGAAGCTAGGATTCGGAGAGATAGTAATTTGGAGAGTATTAAGATGAAGATTCCATCATTTCAAGGGAAGAAAGATTCGAAAGCATATTTTGAATGGGAGAAAAAGGTGGAGTTATTATTCGATTGCCACTATTATTCTAAGATAAAGAAGGTAAAACTTATTGCCGTTGAATTTACTAACTATGCTATTATTTGGTGGGATCAACTTGTGATCAGTAGAAGGAGGAATCGTGAAAGACCAATTTCAACTTGGGAGGAGATGAAGGCCGTTATGAGGAAACGATTTATTCCTTAACATTATTGTAATACCCATTAATTTCGGAATATAATTAGCCTAAGAGTATTTTAGAATTTTACAACGTTACTTTAATTATTTATTTTGGTCATTTTTAATTTTCATATTTAATTGTTCTCTTTGAATATTATTTATGAAAATTGAGTTAAATGACTGGACTGAATATTTGCACCATGTGGGATATATTCTAACAATGGTGAAATTCATGGAAAAGTGGTTTAAGAATGGTCAATTAGTCTATTTATTGTAAATTGACTGGATGGGTTTGGATGTTGGGTTATGGATACCCATGGGTTATTCAATAACCCTTTAGAAATATTTAAAATAAAACTTCAATAGTACCCTCTCATTACTCACGCATCCGAAGCAAAGGCTGAAATGAATAGTAAATTTGTTTTCTCTCATTTCTACATCCTCTTCTCAAATCCTTTCCTTGATCTTCAGAATTTTGATTATTTGTTCGGTTCAAAAGCTTTGTAAGGATCAAAGGTAAGCTTTAATCTCATTATTTTCCTTAAATCTAAGTTTATATGGAAGATTAGAGGAGGTTTTGTTCTTGAAGATTTTGATGATAATTCATGAATCTTAGTTGTTTTAGAGGTTATATTTGAGTTAGGATTGAGTTATAGTCGGTTAAAAGAGTTGAGATTCTGGTTTTGAATCAAGAAAGGAAAGGATGAAATTTTCTGGGAAGTTTCTGCAAAACTCGAATTTACTGTAGCAACCAGAAAATTTGGAAAAATTTTTCGAGTTACTGTAGTGTCGGCAGTCAACGTTACTATAGCAGTCAACGTTACTGTAGCGAACCGTCACTGTAGTGAACCGTTACTGTAGTAATCAGAAAATTTTTCATATTTTCGTGATTTTGTTTCCTTTCTTATGTTTCCTTGTAATATATTTTACTAGGAAATTTTCCTACACAAATTCTAGTGTGGAACAAGGTAAACTTAGACAAATATCAATGTGAGTGAATAACCTTGCTAAGCTAGTTTGATATTACTAGTCAAAGTACAATATAAGTCTCATTTACAATATTATTTGAATATTAATCAATCAATTTTTCATATGACAGTATATGATGATTGGTATATTTTTTTACAGAAATTCAAAGGAACAAGAGTATGTATAAATTATTTTGTTTCATGGAAATTGTACTATGTGATAAATTCTCATTATTTTATTAATGAGTAAAGATCTACGAGTTCTAATACATGAGTTTGAAAGGGTTAAAGTCTCATACTACTCAGTGCATATCTATGAAACCTATACACGAGTTGAAAGGGTTAGAGTCCCATACTACTCGGTGTATATCTATGAAATCTTATTCACGAGTTTGAAATGGTTAGAGTCTCATACTATTCGGTGTATACCTACGAAATCTTATTCACGAGTTTGAAAAGGTTAGAGTCCCATACTACTCGGTCTATATCTATGAAATCTTATTCACGAGTTTAAAAGGGTTAGAGTCCTATACTATTCGGTGTATACCTATAAAATCTTATTCACGAGTTTGAAAGGGTTAGAGTCTCATACTACTTGGTGTATACCTATAAAATCTTATTCACGAGTTTGAAAGAGTTAGAGTCTCATACTACTCGATGTATAAGACAATTAATTATATGAGTAAATGTGGTATTTGTACTTTTGATATTTTATATAGTACAGTTATTTACTTACTGAGTTTTTAAATAAACTCATACTCCCTATGATTATCTTTTCAGATACAGAAAACAAGGAAGAAGAGTATCCGTTTGAAGATTAAAAGCCCCTTGGAGTTATTATCTATTTCGGTCTGGTGGGATACCAGTACTTATTAATGTGAATACTAGGAACGCTCTGTACTTTCTGTAGGTCTTCTAGGCTTGCGATGAGATAAAACCCTCAGATTATGTATGTCTATATTTGTTTATCAGATGAATATAATTTTGTCGTGTGAAATGAATGATTAAGGTTGAATGTAAAACCTTACAGAATATATGTAAATAACTTATATTTGAGAATTTTATCAAATGAGCAATTGTGGATATTAAGATTGTCTAGGATTTTGGGATACCACTGAGGTTTTCCTAATAGCAGTATCTTTTCACATGTTCAATTTTTGAGATGTGATAATTATGATTGAGAATTGCATAAAAGATTGCAAAGTCTCACGCAAGGCTTTAAGAGTGCAGAGGAAAACTATACAAAGATAGAGATCGCAACGATTAGAGCAAATGTTGAAAAAAGATCGTCTACGAGGAAACACCAAATGCCACCAAATTCAAAACTTCACAGGCATAAGTATGACATAACTTAAGATAAAGAATGCTGGGAGCGTCAAGTCTTTCGCTACAATAGTACCCATTATTGCAAGAATCTAAAATTCACTTTGAAAGTCGTAGATTCACCTAAGAAGTCAACGGCTAAAGATACTTTTGTGGAAGAAACTTTTGAAACTGATGTAAATCAGGCACAAGCTCAAAATTTTATTAGTGATACAAGCGAAGTAGAAGATGTAAAATAAGAGGAAAAGGACAGTGAACTTGTAAAAAGTGAAAAAGAGAAAGAAATTGAAAATACTATAAAGAGTGAGGAAGTGATTGAAAGTGAAGAGAAAATAAAAAAAGAAAGTGCAAAAAAAGAAGATTTTGAGGGAAATGAAAAGGAAAATGATGAGACAGAAAAACAAGAGAGTCATTTTATAATGGAGAACAAGGAAGAATTTGAAAAAATGACAGAGACTCAAAAGAAAGGGGAAAAACAAAAAGAGTTTGGAGAAATCGAAAAAGAAAACGCACTCACTATCTTTGATACTTCTCTACCTAAAGAAGTTAATTCTATTTTTCAGGCATTATTTTATCCTATCTTCAAGATTCGAGGACGAATCTTCTTTCAAGAGGGGGTGATTGATATGAACCCAACTACTATGATGAAAGAAGAAATTCTCAATTTCATATCATTAATTTGAGACTAAATTTTCCCTACGATCCCGGCAGCCCTAATCAAAGATAGTGTTGGACCAAGGAAGATTAGATTAAATGTTTTTATTTTAATTTAATGTATTTGGGCTTTTTGTTATATTTGTGGCCCAATTAGAGTTGATCATTTGATTTAGTTTCCTGATTCGTGTAGCTTGGAGAGCAAGCTAATTTTTTCCTTTTTCTATTTTTTGAATTAGTTTCCTTTTAGCTATTAGTTTCCTTTTTCTATTTTTTGGTAGTTTCCTTTGTAATGCCTTTAAATATGTCTTTTTATTCAATAAAACCTAGAATACTTTTGTTAGGAAAATTTCTCTTTAGTTCTTTGAAGAACTTTCAAACTTATTAGACTTTGTCTGTAGTGTTCATACCCTAACTTATCAATCGAGTTTTCCATCTCTTGATTATAACGTCTTATTCATACCAAGGTTTACACCTCTTTATAGGTGTCGGGTTGTGGTTTCCATCCAAATCTGTAGTAGAACGGTCCTAGGCACTAACTTCAGTTACGGATTTTGTCACAAGTTGGCAAGGTTTATATCAGCTCTCTAGAGGGTTTTTACTTGGGGAAACTTTGTATTGAGTTGGGTTTGGATATGGTACTCATAGAGAAGGGAAAAAGGTGGAAAATCGCTATCAGGGGGGTTGTATCGCCGATTGTAGCTGCAGCGAGAAGTAGATCCCGCTGCAGCATGTAGCATGCTGAGAGGAGCAGCTTTGCTGCTCTCTCTCGTTGCAGCGCACAGCAACCAGAGAGAGCAACAACTTTGCTGCTTTCTCCCGCTGCAGCAAGAAGAAATTTTCACTGCAGCAGGTGGTGAGTTTCCTTTCCCTCTGAATTTTGACATTTTCTCTTATGTAGGTTGATTTTAATTGCTTAGGGGATTGCCAAGCAACTTCTCTCATATCTTATTGAAGACTTGAGGTAACTTTTAGCTACATTGAGGTGAGTGAAACTAAATTCTCTCTTTCTTAAATTTTCTTCGTATCCTATAAAGGGTTTCGTAAGCTTCTTAATAGCGCTAGCATAATATGTTGGAGTGAATCAGGTATGGTCCTGCACCACGACCTTATGTTAAGCATAAACAAATTGGTTAGCTTGTAATTTGGCATAGGGGTTGATTATTATGAAATTTTACATCCTTATAGTATGCTTGGTTGCTTAATTGATCTTTGTGTGTTCATTTAGAATTGATTGCGATAATATGTTATCATGATTCAAAATGGTGCTGGGTACGGGCACGTATAACTAATGAAGAATCTAGTGTCGGGTACGGGCACGTGCCAATATAAGGATGGATATTGTACCGAGTATGGGTATTAATGAGCATAATGACATACGTGTTGCCGGGTACTAACGCACATAGGGAACTATTAGAAGTACTAAAGTAAGAGTTAACTTATCATGCACTTTTGTGATAGTATATATATGTATACACTGAATATGTAAGAAATTCATGATAAGAGATTGGTTCACATAGAAATGATGATTGTATATTTATTAATTATTTATGTTAATCATTGTTATCATTTATTTTAACTATACCCTCACTAAGTAAATAATTTACTCACACCTCTTCCTTGTCCTTTGCTTTCAGAGTCGATGGCTGAAGTGGAAGATTCCTTAGTCCATAGCAGTCCTCCCACTCCTTAACCCCCTTTGTTCTCGGGTTGACTTCTCGTTATTGGATGTATGTCTTCTTGTAATATTTTGTTGAAAACTCTAGAGGTCGCTGTATAGTCACGTGAGTCACCTAGAGGGGTTGTTGTATAGTAAACGTATGTTACTCTATTATTTTGTAATGTGGGAATACACTTTAATATTTTGGAAATCACTTGCGATGTAATAGAGAATTGAATATGTTCTAATCTAAGTTAGATGCTAATTCAACCTTTATGTGAATTACCTTCTTCATTTAAAATTTCTACAGTGTTCATAGATAAGTACTTAATACAGCCTTATGGTATGGGAATACATCCATATCATGTCGGTCATATGCCTAGGATAAGAGATATGACAAAATGGTATCAAAGCCAGGTTTAGAGGTCTCTCACAAATTACAAAGCAATGCAACCTTGGCTAGGCCTCCTCCTATAGTCGTAAACCGCGACATGACCATCGCTGTCATCACTGGTCTTAACGTCGACCGACCACTAGGGTGAAGGAGTCCCCAAGGCGACGTTGTTCCACTTCCTCGATGAAAAATGGAGCCACAGAGGTTAAATCCCCCAGATGACACAAAGGTTGGAGTTAAATGAAATAAAGGGTGTTTTGGTCATTTTACATGGTCTTGCCAGGTGGCGTGCAGGTGGCAAACACGTGGAAATTACGTGGCATATAATGTGACAAGAATTTCAGCCACGTCAGTTGTTATGTCAGCTGCCACGTCAGCATCTTAGTTAACCAATTGACGATGTTAAAAAAAGGAGTATATTTGAAAAAATTTGAAACATGTAGGACATATCTGACACACAAAAAAATTGAGGGGCATAAATGAAAATTGAGATAAACGTTAAGGACTTAAAGTATACTTTTCTCTATAATTTAATCCGAGTTAGGTCCTCTCCTAAGAAAAGCTATTCAACTAAAAACTACTCTTCCAAAACCCATCTTTTCTAATTCACTTAATTCATTTCTCCCCACACCAAACTTTAAGATTTTCCTTTTCTTTTTTTTTTTTGTCATGACTCAATTATTTAAATCTCTATCATAGTTAGGTTTTACTTTCATTTTAGTCCTTGGGTGTAACATCAATCCACCCTACTACAAGAAATTAGGCTTCTAGTGGCGATTATTTAGTGGTACGAAAAAATTTTGCCACCTATTTTGTCATATAAAATTGGAACTGATAATGTCTAAATTAGTCATTATCCAATTTTAAATTTTATTATTTTACTTCATATTATATTTGATTATTTTAGGCACTATCAATTATAATTCCATGCAGCAAAGCCTAGGAGATCCATAGGTGATGACGAGAGATGAGATGATACATTAGTATCTATTATTAAATATTTGAATGATGTTAGATATAGAGAAATAATTGAAACTAACTTAAAACATATGGGTTATATTTATTTAATTATTAGAGGAACTAATGAAAACAAATTGAAAACATATCCGTTTTTGTTTATAATTAAAATATGAGTCAAAGTTTAAGAATATAATCAGTATTTTTATCTCTTTATAAATTATTCAATTGTTTGGGAATTCTTTATTTTAATACTTTTAAAATTTCTTTTCAATTATCCGAATTTAATAAATCTCTAGATAAATTATCTTGTCTACAATCAGACATTCTATTCGTTTTTTTTTTTGGTTTTTAAATTTTCTCTTGCATTTTTTCTTTTATATCATATTATCTCACTCACATTTAGGCACTGTAGCATTGTCTTCGTCTTCCTTTTCTTTTTTAAGGGCATAATGATCTTTTTCCTTTTGCTGAATTACATATTTTAGTGAGCAAGGTAAAGTTTAAATAATCATTGTATTATTTTAAGAAGTCATATGCTTTGGCAAAAATAATTAATAAGTTAGCTGAAAGTTTAAAAGTTAATTTTTAATTAAAAGTTGAAAGTTGTTAATATTGAAGTGTCTAGTAAAAATAGCTATTGATTTAAATGATAGATGTAAAATAATATAAAATGACATACTTATATGATATTTTGTAATTCCAAAATAATACCAAATAAACATATTTTTTTATTTTTTAATTGAATTAAATTAATTATTATATAAATATAATTAATTATAATTATTTTATTTTATAATATTATATATATATTATTTTATATGTATATGAGGAATAATGGAAGAATAGAAATTTTAATAAAATAATAAAAGTAAAAGATGAAAAAAAAAAAAAAAAATATATATATATATATATATATATATAAAAACTTTAAACTATAAGTTATAAACTACTCAAACTAGCGTTTTAAAATAAACTATAAATTATTAAAATAAACTTATTTATCAAAGCTACTAACAAATTTATAAATTATTCAAGTTATAAACTAGTTGTTTTTTATGTCAAACGTAGTCTTAAAGCAAGTTTTCTGCAAACCTAGGATTATAATTGTAGTTCGTCTTCTTACTGGGACCGACCCAAAAAGTGGAGAAAACAGAAAACCAAAGGAATATCAGAGTGCTTTTGATATAAGGGTCACATAAAAAGTATAAACTTATTAGGAACCAATTGCATCAGACCAAGCTTCACATTCTGTTTCATGTCGTGTCTGAACGAAATACTTCTTTCATTTCTTCATCCTTTTTTGTAGGTCCATTGTTTTCCACGTTTATACAGCCTTTGTTTATAGAAATTTAGCACCTTCCAGTCTTCCAGAGTATGTCCGACCATGGCCCAATCTTTATTTATACATGCATTTCTTTCCTCTTTTTACTATTGAATATTTTAATGAACAAGTTAGACCTACCCACTTTCGTCAATCTGTAAAGCGTGCAGAAAGAGAGAACTACAAGTGAAGAATTATTGGAAACTTGTGATAAAAATATCACAAAACATACTTAAAGTTGATACTTTCCTTGATAAAGCAAACCCACTTGCATGATAATACCTTTCCTCTCTTGCTAACCCACAGCCTTCTTTCTCACTAAGTCTAGCATCCTCTTCTCCTTAACCACCAAGAAACTCCTCCACTTGTTAAGAAACTACGTACAACATGGTAGCTTCATTCTTTGGTCAGTCTTGAAGCCAAGTTCCAGTCCTTCACAGCTGGCTACTCCATACTCTCGACACAGTGAAAGACAGTGACAGAGACTAGCTAAAGAAACAAGCATGAGTGCTGATTGGGGACCCATAGTCGTGGCAGTGGCTTTGTTCATCGTCTTATCGCCGGGGCTGCTGTTCCAATTGCCGGCGAGGAATAGGGTGGTGGAATTTGGAAACATGTGCACCAGTGGAATTTCCATTCTGGTTCATGCCATCATATACTTTTGTATACTCACTATCTTAGTTATTGCAATTGGCATTCACATTCATGTTAATTGAACGTGTGTAGATTAGTAACTGCAGAGGATCTATTCCCCAATTTGATCAGAATGCCTTCCCATGATTGTGTTTGCCATTTATCTTCCCACTTCTCTCCTCACTCCCTTTTGTTTGTTAATTTACGTTTTCATTTTCTTTTTCCTATAAACTTTCTGATCTGGGTTCCTTGTGGGAAGCTGTACCAATGTTTTTGACAGCATCAATCCTCTTTCAGCAAGATCGCATTTGGGCTTTCCCACACAAGAACTAGTAGTACTGTTATGTCTCTTTTGGCCTTTCCTACACAAGGTAGAAAGCAAAGAAACGTTGTAACTTGAGCTGGTTTTATGATATTATAAGGCAATTGAATAGAAAGCAAGACTTCTCTTTCTTCTGGTTTTGTATTACTAGTTGGTGATGAACTGATAATGTTAAAATTTAGGTTAAATTATAATTTTGATCCCTATAATTTTACCAAAATTATAAATTAGTCCCAATATTTTATTTTTATATAAAATGGTTCTTATAGTTTCTCCATCCATGTAAGTTAGTTCTGTCGTCAATATGGTTAACTTTGGTGTTAAAATGATCCTCTATGACAGCTAATGTATACGTTTGTGAACATGTCAACATACCCAGTAGTACTGCAGGTCGCCAGGCCTGGCTCGTAATGGGCTTGGCCAAAAAGGGGGGCCTGCCCGTTTTTTGGCAAGCTTAGATTCTCATGTCCAAGCCCATCCATGCTAGCCCGCAAGCCAAACAGACCGGCCCGCGGTCTAAGCTTTTTTTTAAAATTTTTTTAATAATATAATATAAAACTAATTTAGTTGATTTTTTTGGGTAAAAAATAGAAAATATATTAAGTAAAAAAAATAAGTTAATATATTCCAAAATTGTATGTTTTCTAGAATTTTGGAATTTATCCATTCCAAAATTGTATGTTAACTTATCTGAATCAATTATTTAGGATAAATTCTAAAATGAATTGATGAGTTAAGCAAAAAAAAAAAGTTAAGAATGGATAGATAAATTCTAAAATTGTAGGCTAAACAAAAAAATTAAGGATAAATTTTAAAATTGTACAATATGAAACTATGAATTTATCCTAAAATTTTTTTTTAAAAAAATACGGGCCGGTGAGTGGGGCTACCGAGCCCCACCAAATTTTAAACGGACTTATTTTTTAATCTCCAATCCCGTCCAAATGCAGACGAGCCTGACTTGGCTCGACGGCCAAAACCCGTTTTACCAGTGCTAATGCCAGTCAATATGCCTAGAGCAAAATGAGAATTTTGCTGACATGACAGTTGAATTGTGCAAAAAATAATGATTGAGCATGTTGACATATTCACAAATGTACACATTAGCTGCCATGTAAGACCATTTTAATAGCAAAGTTAACTATATTGATGACAAAACTAACTTACTTTGATGGAGAAACTATAAGAATCATTTTATATAAAAATAAAGTATAGGGACTAATTTATAATTTTGGTAAAATTATAAAAATTAAAATTCTAATTTAACCTAAAATTTGTATCCTTAATATTTAATGAGTTCGAATTTTGCTTCTTGGTTTGAGTGATGTGAGAGTACAATAGGAGTTGAAATAATCGGTATCATAGTCCAGGATTGAGCCAAGTGATCCTCGTGTTTCAACTTTAGCAATGTCAAAATAAACCAGTCACTCATCCCAATGCCTTTAGCAAGTTAAGCTTCTTTCATCCTTTTCTTTTTTTATCTTTTTTTCCTTTTATCTTTATCTTTTTGGTCGTCTGAAGGAATTGGAAACTTCTAGTTCGCACAAGAGAAAGTCCATCCTCTAACCCTCGCCTTTGGCTCAGGCTAATTACTAAATCAATGTTCCAAATCTCAACGGCTGTTAATAATATTTCTTGGCCTCTTTACTTCGAAATGGTTCATGCGTTCTCCCTAATTTCAACTATGACAATTCTCCCTGAATTTCTATTTGGATATCGAAACGATATTAGATTGCCAGTGTCGTATTACGTAGGTCGAGTGGAAGTCAATTTCTATGCCTCCGCACTAATCATGGCTATTAAAGAATAAAACCAGTCCTCGAATCTTTATCTGTCGAAATTCTCTGGAATATAAGATTGAAGCAATAAGAAAAGCACGACACCGATCACTACGAGTGGCCCGTCAGCCTTTTCTTTCAAATCTCAAGCCGGAAACGTGTAAATATGGGTTTCGGTGAAGAAAAAGTGTGTGCCGATCCTCTAACTTTGGGATTTGCCCGACTTTCTGATATAGTATATTAGCCGTCAGATCATGTGGGATAGATGGAATTCTGCACGTCTCTGTATGTGTCTTTTGCGATCAAGTGTGATATGCGACATCTGGGAAGAAAATAAAAATAAAAAATATTTAAATCAAATAAATTAATATTTTTATTAAAATATAATATTTTAACTATTGGATGTTAAATTTTAAAATTTAAACTTTTAGTATATTTTTAATAATAATTAATATTTTAAACTTTTATATAATTTAAGATGAATCTAGACTAAAATAATTTTACTTTAGGACATTAATTGCTAGTAGGTTATTAATTTATATATAATTAAATAAATTCAAATGAATATATTAGGTAAATTAATAAATTTAAAAATTTAATCACATCACATTAAATAAATTTAAAAAAATAAGATAAATTGCCATATAATTGCTATAATTGTGATATAATTGGTAAATTAGATAAATTTTAATATAATATGTCATCTTTTAATAAATTGACATTTATTATATATGATAGAATAAATTTAAATAAATTAATTAAATAAATTAATAATATAAATTAAAATTATTGCTATTGACTATAGACCTATGACCTATACGTATATAATTTAACCTAATTTTACTAGGCCTTTATTATATATTAAATTTACAATTAATATAAATAATATGAATTTATTATTATATAATTGGGGTATATATTCCCAATTAATGCCTTCGTTAATGCTTTTTATTAGGGCATTAATGACAATAAACTTATTGCTATGAATTTATTTCACTAAATTATAGTGTTTATTATATATTTCCAATTCACATAATTTGAATTTCTTGCTATATAATTGATACATTATTTCTCATTCACTTATTATCACTTATATATCATTTCACTGATTTATTGCTAATTTATTTCACTAAATTATTGTCATTTATTATATTCGATTTATTATGTTCAATACTTATTTTATATAAATAGAGAGATATTCTAATTGACATCTATTGCTCTCGTGTTTTGTATTGTTTATTCTTCCTGCAGAATTAGTTTTCATTTTGTTAGTGCTTCCGTGATTGTATTCTTATTTTTTTTTGTATGTTATTAAACTAAAGAATGTTGGAGAATCAGTGTCCAACTTCTCAAGTTATGATATCAGTGGGTCCATTTTATTTTTTGACAGTTTGCTTAGTTCTAAAGGTATGAGAACATTGCTTGAGATTAAGAAATTGTGACAAGTGGGTAAATTATTTTTTTGTCTCGTGCTTATTATGCATAAATAAGTATATTTTAAAATTTGTTATATACGATTTTTTTAATTTTCTTATTTTATTGATAGGAATCTGTATGTGTTGTTATCTCTACCATCTTTCACATAGTTACAAAATATGATTGGTTCTATAATTATTACAAGAAGTGCTCGAAGAAAGTAATGTCATATGAAAGTCGATTTTACTATAAAAAGTGTAATAATTATGCTTCCTCTGTAGTTCCAATATTTGTAATTTTTTAAATATTTATCAGATGTTGCTTTTCAATACTTATAATTACCATTTATCAATCTCCTATCTATTACGAAATTGTAGGTTCAAGGTTGAAATAAAGATCGTTGATGATTCAAGTAGTGCTATATTCTTTGTTTTTAATCGAGAGGTATGCAAATTTTTACAGTATAATGCAAAAGAGCTTCTAGACTTTATTTATTTGGTTAGTAGTGACTATTTCCTTATTGATTGTTTTTGATTTTTTGATCTTTTACAAATTCTATTTTAATGTGAATTTTTTTATATTGTGTAGATGTCTGGTGATGTTACTTGGACCTCATAAAAGTTAGATATGTTTGTTAGAAATAGGTTTTTATTTAGACTTAGTGTTGATTCACGCAATGTTAAAAGTATTAGTTCATTCTATTTGGTTAGTTGCTTGACAAATAATACTAACCTGCTAAGTCAATTTGTCCTTAGTTCTGAAACAAGTCAGTCTTATAACAGAGACTTAGATAACAATAATACAAGTGACTCGTTGAATGTTTATACAATTGAACTATTCTGTTTTTTATATGTGCATTTTACTTCTTGATTTTATTTTGTTATTCACTAAATTATTTATATCATGTTGTGTATGATGTAATTCAAATGTTTCAGATTCTGAAGGTGGAAACACTTCATGTTATATTACATCTATGAAAAGACCTTTTGTTGAAGTCAACAAAGATGATGATGATGATGTTTTGAGTGCTTTTCATATGTCTTCTAATGTTAAGAAAGTCGTGAATATTAAAAAAAAAATTGATGAGTATATTAAAAATATAGAGTGATTCAAAGATATTATTCTATGCATTTTAAGTATTTTATTCTAATCAATGAAGATGTTGAGTCAACAATATTCTAATCAATAAATTTCTGCTTGGTTTTCTTATCAGTTTATACGAATATAAAGTGCATTTGTAATACTTGATTATTTTTTATTATTTTTTTAAGTTTAGTATTTTATTTTTAAATGCGCATAATTTAAATCCATATTTTTTTATTAATCACATTAATAAATAATAATAAAAATTAAGGTTATTGCTATTAACTCTGGTCACATTAAACCAAGTTAATATAAATTAAGATCATTTGGTCACATTAATATAAATTAAGATCATTTTCACGTGAATTGATAAATATGATGAAAAAGAATTTTGTGTTTCAATATTATGTTTGATATGAAAATAAATGAAATAATAATTTCGTTTTATTGTTTGGTTAGAATAAGTTATATATAGGCATGAAAATGATTTTTTACTAGATGATTATAATACTATAAATGCAAAAATGATTATGTAGTAATTGTCTCCCAATAATGAACAAACAATTGTTATGTCTATATGTAGAAGATATACATGAAAAAAAAAAAAGATCATTGTATTCCTAAATGAAGATGACATAACATAAATATTGCTATTTCAACAAATCTATAATTATGATATGAATTTTATAATATTACATAATAAATTGGATATTATTATATTTTTTAAAGTTTCTTAAAACATAATGATTAAAAAAAATCTCATTCTTAGAATCACAAGTCATTCCATTAAATAAATTTCAAATGAGTTTGAAAATTTAAATTCTCACAAAATAAAAGGATGGACATTCCAAATAAATAAATATTTAGTTAGCTAAACATGTTAGACATTTTTCTTCATATTCTCTCAATTTTAGCTATTGTATTCTGTCAAACCAAATAGAACATGCATAATTTTGTACTTATCCCACTCTTCGTATGATATTCTTATATTACCCTCTATGTTGAAAGGACTCAAATCTTGACAAAGTATCTTAATTTGAATTGTTTCATTCAAATTATCTTAATCAACCTAAACAATTATTAATTAGAGAATTGATATGTGAATTAAAAATTTTTCTTTTTTTGAATTAATTTTGATTTCCTGAGCAAAATAAATTTACTTTCTTACAAATCAATTATCTTACAAAATTTTCTTCATAATTAATAACTTTGATCATATCACTAAAGTATCTTACAAATCAATTGTTATTATTTATGTTTTTACGGAACTTTGAATTTGCTATTAGATACTTCGATTTCCAAAATAGTTCTTAATTTAATAGAATTTTTTATTGTTAATTATGTGAATTAAAAAACTTGCTTTTTTGAAGTAATTTTGATTTCTTTCCAAAATAATAATTAATTTAATAAAAATCAGAGTTATTATTATATTTTGACTACTGTAGTGTCTTAAAAAATTTTCCTAGTAAGTAAACTAAATTTAATTATAGAATTAATATACGAATTAAAAAACTTACTTTTTTTGAATTAGTTCTGATTTCCTAATCAATAGACTGACTTTCTTGCAAATCAATTTTTGTACAAAATTTTCACCGATTGATTATTCTTGATAATTGATTTTTATAAAACTATTTACCTAATGACATTTACAAATCAATTTCATAATAAAGTTTAGTATTTTTATTAAATTAACAACTTAATAACTTAATTCCATAAAAGTATTAGAAGATTTTCTAAGTAGGTAAAATAAATTTAATTATGGAATTGATATGTAAATTAAAAAAGTTACTTTTTTTTAATTAATTTTGATTTCCTGATCAATAGACTTATTTTCTTATAAATCAATTTTCATACAAAATTTTCATTGATTAATTATCTCTAATAATTAATTTCTATAAAAGTATTTACCTAATGACATATACAAATTAATTCCATAATTAAATTTAGTGATTTCTATTAAATTAATAACTTAATTACATAAAAGTATTTACTATTTTAACGGATAATCAATAAAAGCATTTGTAAGTCAATAAAAGTATTTATTATTTCTATTGAATTAATAATTTAATTCCATAAAATTAATAACTTAATATCCATTGGAATATTACTTATGAGCCCAAAGTATTTACTATTTCTATTAATGGAACTCTTATCTAACATTAAAGAATATGTTAATCAATAAAATCATTTACTATTTCTTAATAGGTAAAATAAATCAATTTCACAATCAAAGTTATTATTATATTTTGACCATTGTAGTGTTTTAAAAGATTTTCTTAGTAGGTAAAATAAATTTAATTATGGAATTAATATGAGAATTAAAAAACTTACTTTTTTTTGAATGAATTTTGATTTTCTGATCAATAGATTACTTTGTTGCAATTCAATTTTCATACAAAATTTTCACTTATTGATTATCCTGATAATTGATTTCTATAAAAGTATTTACCTAGTAATATTTACAAATCAATTCCATAATTAAGTTTAGTGATTTCTATTAAATTAATAAATTAATAACTTAATATCCATTGAAATATTACTTATGAGGCCAAAGTATTTACTATTTCTATTAATGGAACTCTTATCTAACATTAAGGAATATGTTAATCAATAAAAGTATTTATTATTTTTATTAAATTAATAACTTAATTTCATAAAATAAATAACTTAATTCTATAACAGTACTGAGGTAAATTAAATTTGTAAGTGGTTTAATTCCATAGATGTAATATTTCATGTAATACAACGTCGAAAGAAAATATGAGTTCGGGCATGTGAAATATTTTTCGCGATCAAAATGAGTATTTCCCTAGCCTTTCACACATACTAAGTTAGGATATTATCCAGTTAAATGAGGATTTACCACACGAGAAGGTTTCGGTAACTATCTTGGATAGCTAGGTAAAGATACTCCGGTCTAAGGATATTCTATCGATCTTAGATTTGTGATGAAATTAGACTCACAAGTAAGCCACGTGGGAAATAGAGGTTGATATGCATTATAGCTATCCACACATTTTTACGACTAGAGTTAACTTAAATTCAAAGGACCAAATTTCTTAAAACGGATAATACTGTAATACCCGTTATTTTTATTTTTCGATTAACTTGATTAATTTTATTTCACAAGTGTTGATTTGAATTTGTGTGCAATATGTGTGTGTGGTGTTACTATACGATATGATAATGCTATAATATATGATCCAGGCCTGTAAGCTAGCAACGTGTGGGGCTAGGCAGTATAGGGACTAAAGTAAAAATTATAGGGACTAAAATGAAAGATTATGGAATCTTGTGGGGTGTAGCAAAAGTGTGTACAAATTATAGGAATAGATGGAGAAAATTATAGGAAACTTTGATATGAAATAGGAAATGGAAATTAATTTCTAAATCTCGAGATATTAATTTTTGTAATAAGGAGTATGATTAATTTATTAAATGGCTTTTAGAAATAAAAAGAAATTTAAAATAAAAATAAGTGAACAGTGCATGAACAATTTTCTAAAAAATTAAATAAATTGTGATTAAATAAAAATAGTGGTATTAGATGATTAGATAAGGCAAATGATTAAGTAAAGTAATTGGTTATTTATCTAAATAACCAAATTCCTTTTTATATTAAAATTAAGGATAATTGATTTCCTTTTTTTTTTAAATATGAAGAATATCTTAAGAAGTGTGATTTAAATATTTTATATTTAGTTAAGATAACCAAGGATTTGTAAAACTAATCTTTTTGAGTTTAAACAATTGAATCATATAAGGAATAGGATTATACATTCTAGTAGAATAATTAATAAATAAATTTGAGTTATGTTTTCAAAACCTAGTTTTAATTTCAGATTTTATTTTTTTGGACTATCATATGATATTTTCAAAATTGTTTAAGAAAGAAATTAATAGGAAGAGTAAGTCTTAGTAAATAATTGATTTTATATTAAACTATATATATATATATATATATCCTAATTTAAGAGCTATGATATTTTTGAAATATTGAGATAAATATCTAATAAACCAATTTATCTTCAGCACTTTCAAATTCAATTTAAGCCTAATTAAACAAACCCTCAATCAAATCTAATTTTCAAATTCAAACTAGTTTTCTTCAAGTTCAAAGAGTGAACAAGTATCTAAACTAAATCAATTAACCTAAACACACTAGCCATCGGCCTCCCTTCTCTCTCCCTTTCTCTTGAGCAAACCCTAACCCCACACTATGTTTTACAGCCCACACACACTCTTAGGATCTGCACATTCTATACCCAAACAAGAACTCAAAGGGTTTCATCTATAGCAAAAATTAAAACAAGGTAAGAACATTTATTTTCAGAAATTCTGTACCAATTTTTCTGAAAATTAAAATGACCATACCTCTCTCTAAAAAACTCCAAAATTTTCAAATTACCTATGCACGGAAAGCTCTTTTTGTCTATTTTCTAGAAAAGCTAAAATCGTTTGAAAACTCCATACTGTTTAGGAGATATGGCCAAAACAGTACATGAATGTTAGAAAGCTAAAATAAAATAATTTTCTGTTTTAACTCTAAAGTTTCTCTTTCAAACATACGATAGGAAAATTTGGCACATCATCGAGGAACATTGGAATGTCATGCTATGGTCTAGCAAGAAACCAAGGTGAGTGAACCAACCATTCTTTAATATTATTTTAAATGTTTAAGTGATAGGATATAAAGATAGATATAATCATGGTGAGAAAGAGAGAATCAGGTTAAAAAATTTGAAATATTGAAATTGAGATTTTTATGTATAATTTAATTGTTAATGAAATTACTAATGGGAAACGTTAGGAGAAAAGAGATAGTTCATGAGACAAATGTGATTTATTATAATTTGGGATACTTTAAAGTTATCCGGTAACAATTGATATGATATTTATATTGGCGATTATATTGATGAATATATTGTCAAATATATTAATGAATTGTTTTTTTTTTGGTGATTTATATGAAATTGTTTGAATATTGATTGTATTTGGGCGGCATAGTACCCTCTCTCATGTCAAGTAAAAAATCTGGGTGACATGATGACTTGACCTTTGAGAGCAGAGACAACGATTCCCTCAGTAGGACTTTAAGTCTGGATTTAATCTGTAAGGCACCTTGACTGTTGAGGATAAGGTTGTGTTTCATGACGGGTTTTGATAAGATTGGTTGAGCGGATGCTCTTAGGTATAATGAGATTAGTTGAGCGGGCTTATTGACACTCTCGGATATTTTGCCATTGACGAGTACTAGTTCCGTTGGTCTGAATTGTTTAATTGAATTGCAAACTCTTTGATGTGTATCTTTCCTTGTGATTTATAATTTATGCCTATACTTTTATTTTATTGCTTTTGCATGGCAAATTTTATTAGGGCGGGGATCATTAACTGAGATATTTATCTCACACTTGTTAATTTAATTTTTTTTCCAAATATAGTAGCAGAAGAAAGAGTATCCGCAAGAGGGCTAGGTTTACCGTTGGACTATCCCATTGTTGGGTGGGTCCCAAGTTATTGGTATTTATTTTATTAAGCATTAGGAACTCTATAGTCAATTAGGATATCTAAGAGATTTGGGGTGAATCGATTAATTTATTGGATAATGTGTTTTATTTAGACTTGTTAATTATAAGAATTATTTTTATTTATTTTGTTATGAATTGAATTTTCATTGGAGTGAGATAATACGTTATTTGAATATTGATGCATTTATAATTTCCTTTTTAAATTTGAATATTATTTTTTTTAAATTGTGGGAGATTGCGAGAAATTTGAGTAAGTTGTTCTATTCTCTTGTGTGTATATGGTATACAATAATTATTTAGAATTCAACAAATAAGACAACCCTATTTTAATAATTAGGAAAGAACTTATTAATATAAATAATTATGAAAGCTATGTTATTTAATAAATAAAAAGAGAATGATGCATGTTATAAATATTTATAAATAAAAAAGGGGTAAAAATTGAGATATTGATTAGGCTTATGATACACATGGTTTGTGTCAGTGTGCCAGTCACGTGCCCAAAATTTGGGTTGTGGCAATAAAAGTATTTACTATTAATTGCATCTGCTTGAGATTAATAATGTTTTAGTGGCAGAAATTAATTATTTTCACTGATTGATTATTCCTGATAATTGATTTCTATAAAAGTATTTACCTAATGATTCATTGATTCAATTAACTCATTCACATTGCATGTAGGTATTTTAAAATATTTGTTTCTTCTGTCAACCATTATATGTTTGTTGTTAATTAATTGTTGTTGTTGTTGTTGTTATTATTATTATTATTATTATTATTATTATTATTATAAATTATGAAAAATTTTAAAGTTGTGAATTACCCGTTTATCGCATGCGTCACAACATTAGTTATGTAAAATAATAACATATTCATTCATTGTAAGATTTATTATTATTTTATAATATATAATAATTTGTGTTATTGTTTTGAATATAATATCTAATCTCCCTTATATAAGACAATCAGTGAATATAAGTTGATAACAACCGTTGGCTGGATGGTCGATGCATTTCTCTTCTTTCTCTCAATTGTGGGTTCTGTAATATCCCATATTTTTTTTAAGTGGTGTAGTGGAACTTTAAAATTAAAAAGAAAATTTTGGAATTGAGTGTAAATTTTAATTTTTACATAAAGTGAAGGGGCTTAAACGAATTTCTTAATCTAAGGGGGAGTTGTTGTGTAATTTATACAAAAAAAAGAGAAGCTCCTGGATTCAAAAAAAAAAACACTCAAATGCCTAGCTAAGCATAGGATATTTTCTAAAAAAAAAACCAAATAATGGCATCCAGAGATGTTTCATTACTAGACAAATTTAGCTATTGTGATCACAATTACAATGATTACAGTGTTCTCAACCAGAGCAGAAAAGTCGGCCATCTGCAGTAGCAGTTGCGAATGAAACTCCGTGCAATTCCCTTTCGGGTTTTCTGAAGGTTGCGAAATCGAATTAAACTGTACCCACGGGGGCAACATCTACATCGGGAGTTTACAGGTCCAGAAAGTAACCTCTAGCAGTATATTCATCAATCTTCCAGCGATATGCAGCCTACCTATGCAAATTATCAACGCCACCTCAAGGGTCCATCCTTTGATGGCATATTCATTCCTTGAAGTCCAGATACTCCAGAGGACAGCAACTAGGAGGTAGACCTAAGTGCTTATCATAACTTTCCATATCTTCAACTTTTATCCTCCTTTGGATTACATCTTTGACTGTTTGTGGTATGAAATTTGCTCAGATGATCGTGAAATTTGGTATCCTAGTTGAAATGGTGTCGAAGAGTGTGTCCAAATTATTTTGGAATTTTTTTTGGTTGATTTGGTATCCCTAATGCACCAAAAAACAGTAGCTGAAGTTTGATGAATATAAAAATGAGACTGTTATGGCATGCTGCCGTTTTTGTGAGTTTTGGATAAATAAATCAACTCCTAAAATCATGAAATTTTTGTGAGAAATTCTTAATATAGTGGCAGTGTGATCTGGAAAGTTTCATGGACATTAAAATTGATTTGCTTGGTCAAATAGGCATGGAAACAGCACTTGTTCAGTGTAGAGTAAAGTTTGGGCAATTTAGGAAATTGGTTTGGTCTTGGTAGCTAAACATCTCTTTTTGATCTGAAGTTTTTATGGTATTTAGCTAAGACATGAAACCAATGATATACAAAATTTCATTGCATTTGGATATGGTTAGGATGGTCTTTCAAACAAAAACGCAGAACCTATAGCAGAAGTAAGCAGTTCTGATGTAATGGTACTAAAGTGATGATTTGAAGGGCCAAATGGTGGATTTTTGGGTTAAAATTGTTATCCTATCATATTAACACGAATAAAGATATATGTCAAGTATCATGAATTTTAGAGCTATGAATTGGTACCAGCAATTTTGTAAAGTTTAGTACAGAATTTAGCAGAAAAACAGAACAATGTTGAGTGCTTGGTGCGTTAAATTCTAAAATGTTTTTTTTTTCTTTTTTAGTTTATTTTCTAGGCCTCTTATAAGGTTTTTGGCATCTTTCTCCAATTTGAAGAGTACAACTTAGCTAGGAATTAAGGTGAGTGGGTTAATACTTGCTATGATTAAATATCTGTTATTGACTTTTTGCATCATAGTGAAAATATGTTGTATATCCAAGTTTGAAGAGGATGATTTGGAACGATGAGGCATAAACAATTGTGGAACGTGTCTGGTAATGTATATAATTATATTTTCTTATTTTCCCATGAATGGAGGTTATATGATGGATTGTGAATGGCATGTGAACTGAGTTGAATAATTGTTCTATATTATGGGTTATGATGTACGTATACATGCTATGTTGCTGGAACCACATTGATTATGTTGTGGCTTGAATTGTAAATGACTGAGTTGTGTATGTGGCTCAAGATTATGATTGAGGATGTTTTTATATGTGATTGTGATTGTGTTTGACTGGAAAGGAAAGGCATGGTGGTGCACCCCATGGAGAAATTTATGTGAAGTTATAAGGGTGGAGATTATAAATGGAGCGATAAGGGTGGATGCGGCGGGGGCCGCGGGCAACAATCCAAAGGTATTTTGGACGACCCGGTTGGTACGGGAAATGTGTGTGAAATTGATTTCAGCGATTGCTGTTGTGAATTTTGAATTATGTTGAAATGTATTTGATTTACTTGGATATTGTCGTGAAGTATTATGAATAATATCATATCATATGATGATCGGTTTACGTATGATTGCTGCATGTTATCATTATGATGCATGATATTTTTTTGTCATAGTGTTGTGTTATCTACTCACTGGGCACGTAATTTGCTCATACCCCTCTTATTGATATTTTTTTTTCAGAGTTGACAGCTGAAGGTAAATATCGGAACAAAGAATTATGGATCTTTAGTCCATGATTACCTTTTCATTTGTTTAGGATAAAGGTATTATAGTTAAGTCCTATTCTAAGTTATATAAATCTAGAAATCTCTGTAATCGGGTAGGTTCATTCAGTGATGTAATGTGAGTAATTGTAGTATGTATACAGAACTCGTTTTGGTTGCATGAAAAAGAATTGTATGATTTTTTTTTAGAGAAAGATAGGCTTACGGAGGTGAAATGAAATTCACTTTCCGTGCCGGTCACGTGCTCAAATTTTGGGACGTGACAGGTTCAAACCAGCATTGTTGCAGTATGTGGACGTGCACGCGGGATGCCTTACATCCTGTGCAATCCAACGACTAATGTGTTATGTCAGGAAAGTCAGGAAAATCCCAAAAGTTAAACGATTTGAATGCAAGATACAATAGATAGTTTTAAGGTTGAGGAGGTTCTAGGGGTTGTCGACAGGAATGAAACCAACAACTATTTTAGATTGGTGCTATTGTTGAAAAAATAAAAAAAATTGAACAGATGCTATGTTTTACAAAATATTTAGCCATATGATATATTTGTTATCACATCAACGAGTTTTATATATTTTTTCTTTAAAAAAATCCAACTTAACCTCAACATGGTTTAAGCCAAGTTTCAATTAGAATAATTTTTTTAAATCTAATTACAAATTCAAAAAAAAAAAGTCAAACATGACATGGTCCATGCCAAGTTTAAAAAAAAAAATATAAGTCAGCATGGAGTTTTGTGTGAGAATCTTTTCCATACAAGCAAAGTTTCTTGCATGCATAGGTTGACAAGCATAGGGAGGGAAGGAGACAAGAGGAGAGAAATATTTGATAGTAGAGAGTGGAGATAGGCCGGAGAGAAAGACCTTTAGAGCCCTTTTGGTATATAGGTAAGAAAAGAAAAGGAAAGGAAAATAAAAATAGAAAAGAAAAGGAAAAGGAAAAGGGAAAAGGGGAAAAGATATGTTTGATATGACATAGACTGAAATAATGGGAAGGAAAAAAAACTTTGTTTAATATGGGTTTTTAAGAAGAAAAAAAGTAAAGGAAATGTTGTTGTTATACTATTTTTTCCCTCAAAGAATTTTTTTTTATTTAAGTAAAAAAATGTTATAAAACCAATATTTTGTAAAATCCCTTATTTGGACCCCTTTAGTGAGAAAGCCACATCGTGATTGAAGACTCCACACTGTAATTGAAGACTGCGATTGAAGATAGGAAGAGGAGAGGCTCTGTGAGCTTCGATCGAGCCTTCTGAGAGTCTTCATTTTGTCCATTTCGACCCAGCCTCTCTGTCTCGTCTCTCTCTCTCTCTGTAGGACCTTTGTCTCCATCTGCCTCCCTGTCTCATTGTGCCTCTCCGTCTTACTCTGTCTCACTCTGTTGTCATCTCCATCTCACCCTGCCTCTTTGTCTCGTCTCTCTCTCTCGGCTTTTCTCTCTTTTCGCAGGACCTTTGTCAGCTCCCTCCTCTTGTCTTGTCTCACTGTGCTATGTTTTTTATTGTAAAAAATAGAGGTGGTAGACACATAAAATATAGCACCTAGCTTCATTTGAGGGCAAATTCGACAAATCCAAGACTTCCACCTTTCCTTTAGAGCTCTTCCCTTTCCCTTACCACTTTTCCATTACCTAAACTCTGGAAGAAAGCTGTAAAAAAAAAAAAGGGGAAATGAGAATTCCATTTTCCAGCTCGCCACTATTGTAAAGGCCAAACCAAACGCAGAAATAGAGAATAGTATGAGAAATGAGTCTTCCATTCCGTTTGAAAATCGCATATCAAACGCGCTAATAAGAAGGAAGAATGAGAGAAGAATATTAATTAGAGAAGAAAAGTTGAAAATTTAAGGTTAGATTAGTATATTTATTTTAAAATCTAAATTAGTATGTTTAAATTTTTATGGTTACATTAGTATGCTTAAATTTTTATGATAAGATTAGTATGCTTAAATTTTTATGGTTTGATATTTTAATTTTTATCTTCTTATAAATAGTTATTCTTTTTACGTTATTTACACTTTATTTATTTATTTCATGTAATTTTGAAGATATTATGTGACTTTGCATGTATTAGAGTATATTAATGTATGATCATAAGATTGAAAAAACATGATTTGTCTACAAAATTGAAAAAAATATTTTTTTCTTTAAAATTTTCATGGAAAGGATATTTATAAATATTGTAAATTAGATTTTTTATTTTATATTATGAAAATAAGTTTAGGGAACCAGTAAAAAATGATAAAAAATAATTTTCCAAAAGAATTCTATTTGAAAAATTTTAAAAATAATTGTAAATTAGATTGTGTTATTTTCAGCTAGAAGAAATAATTTTATAAACTAAAAAAACTGTATTAGAAAAAAAAATTTAAAAATAATTGTATCTCACTAGATAATGTATGAAAATAAGATTAGAGAACCAGTGGAAAATGAAAAAAAATCCAAAAAAAATGTATTGGAAGAAATTCAAAAAATAATTGTAAATTTGATTGTGTTATTTTAAGGTAGAGAAATATTTTTTCTAAAATAAAAAAACTGTAATTTAAAAAATTTAAAAAACAATTGTAAATTTTAAGGTAGAAGAAATAATTTTTTCAAATAAAAAAATTGTATTAGAGAAAAAATTAAAAAATATTTTCATCTCACTTGATTATATATGAAAATAATATTAAGAAATTGGTAAAAAATGACAAAAAATGATTTTATAAAAAAATTTATTTTAAAAAGTTTAAAAGTTGAAATTTTAAGGTTAGATTAATATGTTTAGTCTAAAATCTAGGTTAATATGATTAAATTTTTATGGTTAGATATTTTATGATATTGTAATTATCTGAATATACTGTAATAGAAAATTATGTTTAGTTATTTTGTTTAATATAGTTATTTTTTTTACGTTAGTAAGAATTTATTTATTTTTTCATGTAATCTTAAATATGTTAGGTGGACTTTGCATGTAATACCCGTTAATTTCAGAATATAATTCGCTTAAGAGTATTTTAGAATTTTACAACGTTACTTTAGTTATTTATTTTGGTCATATTTAATTTTCATATTTAATTGTTCTCTTTGAATATTATTTATAAAAATTGAGTTAAATGACTGGACTAAATATTTGCACAATGTGGGATATATTCTAAGAATGGTGAAATTCATGGAAAAGTGGTTTCAGAATGGTCAATTAGTCCATTTATTGTAAATTGACTGGATGGGTTTGGATGTTGGGTTATGGATACCCATGGTTATTGAATAACCCATTAGAAATATTTAATATAAAGTTTCAATAGTACCTCCCTTATTTTTTTCTCACGATCGAAGCAGCTGAAGTGAATAGTAAATTCACTTTCTCTCGTTTCTTCACCCTCTTCTCAAATCCTTTCCTTGATCTTCAGAATTTCGATTATCTGTTCGGTTCAAAAGCTTTGTAAGGATTAAAGGTAAGCTTTAATCTCATTATTTTCCTTAAATTTCAGTTTATGTAGAAGATCAGAGGAGGTTTTGTTCTTGAAGATTTTGATGATAATTCATGAATCTCAGTAGTTTTAGAAGTTATATTTGAGTTATAATCGGTTAAAAGAGTTGAAATTCTGGTTTTGAAACAAGAAAGGAAAGGATGAATTTTTGAAAGATTTTTCTACAAAAATTCGAGTTACTGTAGCGACCAGAGATTTCCGAAAAATGCTGGAAAATTTTCTTCGAGTTACTGTAGCAGTACTGTAGTGTCGGCAGTCAACGGTACTGTAGCAGTCAACGTTACTGTAGTGAACCGACACTGTAGCAACCGTTACTGTAGCAACCGTATTGTAGCAAACCGTCACTGTAGCAATCAAAAAATTTTGCGTATTTTCGTGATTTTGTTTCCTTTCTTATGTTTCCTTGTAATATATTTTACTAGGAAATTTTCCTACACAAATTCTAGTGTGGAACAAGGTAAACTTGGACAAACATCAAGGTGAGTGAATAACCTTGCTCAGCTAATTTGATATTACTAGTCAAAGTACAATATAAGTCTCATTTACAATATTATTTGGATAATAAGCAATCAATTTTCATATGGGAGTATATGATGATCGGTAGAAATAAGAGTATGTAGAAATTATTTTATTTCATGACAATTATGCTATGTGATAAATTCTCACTATCTTGTCAATGAGTAAAGATCTACGCGATCTAATACACGAGTTTGAAAGGGTTAAAGTCCCATACTACTCAGTGCATATCTATGAAACCTATACATGAGTTGAAAGGGTTAAAGTCTCATACTACTCGGTGTATATCTAAGAAAGCTTATACACGAGTTTGAAAGGGTTAAAGTCCCATACTACTCAGTGCATATCTATGAAACCTATACACGAGTTGAAAGGGTTAGAGTCCCATACTACTCGGTGTATACCGATGAGATCTTATTCACGAGTTTGAAAGGGTTAGAGTCCCATACTACTCGTTGTATATCTATGAAATCTTATTCATGAGTTTGAAAGGGTTAGAGTCCCATACTACTCGATGTATAAGACAATTAATTATATGAGTAAATGTGGTATTTGTACTTTTGATATTTTATATAGTACAGTTATTTATTTACTGAGTTTTTAAATAAACTCACACTCCCTATGATTATTTTTTTTCAGATACAGAAAACAAAGAATAAGAGTATCCGTTTGAAGAATAGAAGCCCCTTGGAATTATCCTCTATTTCTGTCTGGTGGGATACCAGTGCTTATTAATGTAGATACTAGGAACGCTCTGTACTTTCTATAGGTCTCCTAGGCTTGCGATGAGATAGAAATATCAGACTATGTATGTCTATATTTGCTTATCAGATGAATATAATTCTGTAGTGTGGAATGAATGATTAAGGTTGAATGTAAAACCTTACAGAATATATGTAAACAACGTATGTTTGAGAATTTTATCAAATGAGTAGTATCTTTTCACATGCTCAATTTTTGGGATGTAACATTGCATATATTAGTGTATACTGTTGTATTTTATTTTAGGATAGGACATGATGAAAAAAACATGTTTTGTCTACAAAATTAGAAGATATAGTTTTTTTCTTAGAAATTTTCATGGAAATGATATTTATGAAAATTTTAAATTAGACTGTGTTATTTTATATTAATGAAAATAAGATTAGTGAACCAATGAAATAGGAAACTAATTAATAAAGAAATTTATTGTGAATATTTGAAAATAATTTTTATGGAATAATTTGATTATTAAAAAAATTATAGAAAAAAATGAGTTCAGAATTCTAAAAAATAATCTATAACTAATGTATATTATTTCTTACTTATTCTATAGGCAATTAAGATGAATTCTAGAATTGATGTATGAATTTGTCAACTGAAGAAGTTATATGGGTAAGATGAGAATGACATTTGAATATGATACATGTGAGATGATGACATTGGATGATCAAAATGTCACTCTAGATGAGTTGAAAAATATGATTCATGTTTTTTTAGAGCTCTCCCTGACTCAATCAGTGTCAACTAGAGTACATATTTAGTGTGAGCGGTGTCTAAGGTTTTATGGTAGAGTCATATTTACATATGCTTTTGTATGCATTTTGTTTTTCTTATTTTAATTTTTATGTCATTGATTGATTGATGTAGTAGAATATATGCATCAACTCATTCATTATAACTCGAGATCCACAAATATCTTTAAATAATTTGAGTTGGGAATGAGGACAATTATTCCCGCCGTGAGTGAACAAAGAGACTATATGCTTTCTCGTCTAACTTTGCCCACTCAGCACCTACCTAAATCGACAATTTTAGAGTAGATGCCAAGGAAGTGATCTCACGGGTTCTCTCGCCCTACCCTGCCATGTTGCCGTTTTTAAATAATAATAATAATAATGATTCTCTATAGTAGAGTATCTCAAAAACCACATGTAAAAGATGCTCAACAAGACGGCAAGTTTTAGGGACCTTGCCAAGATGCTCAACAACTTCCAAAGAAACCTACAAAAGCTGTCCCACAAATCAAATTAGATCAACAAGTCCGAAAGATTACCTTACTTGTGCAGAATTCAAGCCATGTTAAGTCCATAGATTTCAACAAGATTCAAATCCATCAATTGTCTATAAAAGAGTTGTGTTCAAGAGTTAAAACATACATCTAACCTTGCTCGCCCTCTACTTCTTTTCTCCTAAAATGCCTTTCAGATGAAATTTTCTTGTATTTGCTCATCTTGACTTTTTCATCTCTCATTATGTTAAAAATGTGTAGAATTTCATAACAATACTTGAAATATTTAAAAAAAATATTTAATTTAAACTTATCAATTATGAATTATCTATTTATAACTTTTAATTATAAATTATTGTGATTAAATATTTTGACGATTTTCATAACTACCACCATAATTTCTTAATTTTACTCTCCATTATTCTCATATCTCTGCTCTGTTGTTCCTATCTTTTAAAACTGATTGACTACTTTATTTATATATATATATATATACACATATATAAAAGTTGAGCAAAAGGAAAGAGAATCAATAAAAAGTCTATGACAATTTCTAGGTTGTATAATCAAATTTTATCCTTGTTGTTTTTGATACTTGTTTTTGATCACATAAGAACTTGTTTTATTTTTAAAAACCATTTTGCTTTAAAAACTTATCTAATGTCGCAAAATATTCCGTGTCTTTCATAGGTTGATTAATTAACCACAATTGCGTCAATTTTTACCAAAAAGGAATATTTTCATGATGCAACCTAGAGAAAAAGAAAAAAGAGAGAACCATGGAGGGAGTGTCGTACTCACGCAGGCAGAGCGTGATAATTCAGGAGATGAAAGATGACCATATGAAGTTCGAGCTGTGGGACATTGTCGTCAACGTAGCCAACGGGCTCTGACACGTGATAGTACTTGTTTAGGAGCATGTCCGTTTTCCCTCACCCGCGTTCACTGTTGCTCCCAACCACGTTTGTAGGATTGGTGTTGTTTAGGAGATTCCACACTCAACCGTGGGTTTGGTGAAACCTAGTTTCAGACCCTGTAAACCACGATAAATTCACCATGGCCATTTGTTGCTTCTCCGACAACTTCAACGTGGTTGGCGGAATATTCAGTGTGTATTCAAAACAGGCTCTCAATTTTACCCCAGCCCATCTTGTATATATACAAACCTATTTGTTGCCTTTGTGTGTGTCTGAGCTACAAGAAAAGAGTGTCCAAACCAGAAACATATACTCTGTTTTACTGCTTTAAAACAGAGCCAACTAAGGAGACTTTTTGAGGGAATTTTCAAAGTTCTTTCCAGCTCTAAAGAACAAGCAACATTGGGCAACATTGGTGCAATTGAAAGGTTGAGGTTTCAGCTGTTTTTCCAGCCAAAATAGAGAGGAAAAGGAGGAAACCCAAAAACAGAGCACTTCACTTGAAAATGAGTTTTTCAATTTTAAAACTTGATTTTTGATTCATTTTCTTTTATGATTTTGGTCTGAAATGATATAATGAATCTTCAATACAATTAAAATAAATTCTAGGTTGATTTGGATGCCAAACCAAGGAGAAAAGAAGAGAAAAACCAGTAAAAAATATGATAGTAAACTATAGGAACTAAACGGTAAACATTGAAAAGTTTACTAAGGTTGATTTAATTTTGAAAAAATATATATTATTAATTTAGGGACTTATATGAAGTGAAATATGATCTCAAATCAAGTAAATAATAAAAGGAAAATTTTTGATACGGACTAAAATGCATAAAATAAAAAGTTTGTAGGAGTTGATTTAAATTAAAAATAAAATATATTCTGAAACTAGAGACTTAGATGAAGTTAAATATGATCTTAAATTAAGTGAAAGACAAAATAAAAATTTTGATCTAAAACCTAACTAAATAAATTAAAAAGTTTACATGGGTCGATTTAAATTCAAAACAAAATATATTCTAGAACTAGGGACCTAGATAAAGTGAAATATGATCTTAAATTAAGCGAAAGACAAAAGAAAAATTTAGATCTAGGACCTAACTGAATAAACTAAAAAGTTTACACGAGTCAATTTAAATTCAAAATAAAATATATTTTGGAACTAAGAACCTAGATGAAGTTAAATATGATTTTAAATCAAGCGAAATGGACCGTATTCGAGACACTATTAGGGATCAAATGGTAGAGCATACGTAGAATAATTATTAGTTATTTATAGAATTAACTATTTCTTTTATTCTGAGAATGAATCTCTTAATTTATTATTATGCAATTAAGTTCTTTTTTTTGTTTAATTTTCCTAATTTTTTAAATAGCATTGAAAATCATAATTTAATTTAATTAATTTAATTTGTCAAATTAATGAGAAGCTTGTTGTTATTAAATTATTATAAACTTATTTTCATTAATTTTAATTGAGATAAAATTAATTTAATAGAGAAAAATTGTATTAAAATTTAATTAGAGATAAAATTAATTTAATAGAAAATAAAAATATTTTAAAATTTAATTAGAGATCTTTAAATTATTGTGAAGAATTAGCGATTAATTAAATTTTTAATTAGTAATTACAAAATAAAAAAATTTATTTATTAATAAAAAATAATTTATTAGTAATTAGTTTGTAATATTAGACAAATAAACAAAAAAATTAAGTTTCTTTTTAAATAAATGACAATAAATAATAATGTTACATAAAAAAATTAAATAAAAAATTCATACTTTTTTTGATAATTACATCTAAACATCATATTTTTGTATCAAATCACATTTATTTGCTCTAAATCATATTTACTTAAATGTCTCACACACATAAATCAAGTTCATCAAAATTTAATTTTTTTCAACTACATTCAATCAAACTTAATTTGTTCCATCCACGTTTATTTCGCCATACTTCCAAACACATCCAAGATCGTCAACGTACCCACCATGACCATAGGCTTGCGGATCCTCTGCTCAGAATAAAACAAGCTGGTGTCTGCTTTGAGTTTTAGCAACGATTTTAACTGTTGCTAAAACTTTCAGCAACAGTTTTTTTTGTTATTGAAAGTTTTAATAACAGTTAAAACCGTTGCTAAAACTCCAGACAAATTCTGACCATGATCCGGACCCTGACCATAGACCTCGTCGAGATCGACGCCAACGACTCCGTCCTCACCAACGAGTTCATCGCCCACCACCTCGGCCTCATCCTCTCACCAGCGACCGCGCGATGTCCATGCACCTCTCGCGCGATTGTGACGCCTGCGACGACGACGACCAATGCGAGTTCTACTCCGTCGAGTTCCACTACAAGGCCAACGCTGGAGAGAAGGGCGAACGAAAACAAGACACTTGATGTTAGAAACTTGAATGCAATCAGGCCAACAGATTTTCATCCAAGTAAAAGATAAGACCAAGCGGTGATTGGATAAATTTTCTTTTTGAGAAAATTGATAAATTTTTATTTAGTGGAAAAGATAAGACGATAGGATAAATTTTTGAAATTTTTGGGTGTGAATTGGTATTTTTCATAAAATAAGCAAGGAGCGAGTGATATTAGGAACTAGAGAAAAGGAGTTATATGGAATTTTGGCAAAATTATCACATTTGTGTGGTTGAGAGTGGGACACGCGGCGTCCCCTCTCCTCCTCCACCCACGTTACCAGAAGGTTTCAGGAAGCAGCATTGGAACTCTCACTCACGACGCCTCCATTCTCAGCTCCGTCTTGGTCGTCCGTCGTCCGTCGTCCGTCGCTTGTTGGCAGCGGTTCTCCGTCGTGGATAAGTGTGTGTGACCGAGAGCTGTAAATACCTTTTTATTAATCCGAATTTTCGGGCTGAGTAGGAGGCGAACCAGAGTTTGAAGCTGATTTTCATGACTTTAATCTGTAACCGAGAGCTAGAAGAGAGGAAGAAAACAGAGCATTCGACGTAAGGTAAGAATGTCAGTTCGTGATACATTTTTCTGCAAAATTGTAGCTGTGAAGCCTTCCTCGTGTTAAATGTTTTAATGCTTGCTGGGGAATGGAAGTTTTCTGTCAAGTGTTGAAACTTGTATGCTTATGATAAATCAAATGTGCTAAGAAAAAAAAAAATAGTGGTCTGTGTAGTAGAAGATATCAGTAACTGCTGTATTTATTATTGGGTTCGTCCTTCCCTTTTTTTCCCGTTGTGTGCATAACTCATTCCTAAACATAAAATTAGTTATCAAAAGAAACCATTGTAATTGGAATGTTTGTGTGTAAATAATTATTTTACCACCCCTAGGATTTGGTTAAATCTAATTCACAACTTCGTCTTAGACTGATTTAAAAAAAAAAATCATATCAGACATTTGGGCTGTATACCCAGTTTTTCACGGGCTGTGTGAGCAGATACTCTCATGACCTTTAAGAACATGTAGTGCTAATCATTTGCTTAACTGTTAATAAAAGCCCTATGGGTTTAGTGCTTGATGATTACTTTTTCTGTTTTAAGTTGGTGAGGATATTGCCAGTGTGCAATTACTAGATAACTCCAAGAGTAATTAAACTAAGAAGTCAAATTGGCTTAATGACAAAATTAGCATCACTACAGCAGCAGAAAACTTTGTTCAGTGGGCCAATTTCTAGTTTCTTTTTTTCTTTCTGTACAGTGGACAAATATAAAGAAACATATGTCAGACTGAGATATATATATATATATATATATATAAGCGCAATAAGAAATTCACACTGACACATGCTTCTGTACGTGGCATAAGGACTATAGAGTTCAAATACCAGTATGTTAGGCCGATATTGTATTTTGTATATGGGTTCACCAGGCTTCCTACTCATATTGGAGAAATGACATGGAAGCAAATTCTGGAACTAACATATTATGATGCTTGTACGTTCGAGTTTCTAGTCATCTCCTCTTAAATTAGTTCTGATTTGTTCTCCCCTCCCTTCTTTTGTCTTGAGGATAGAGCTTGAGCCCTTGAAGAGTGCCAGGCTTTAGAGTTGTGTTGCCTTCACTAGCGCCTTAGGATTCTAAATCCTTGTCAAGATGAGGGAACTCTATCTTACTTCATTTGTACTTCTCATATAAGATCCTTAGTAGAGCATTATATATATATATATATATATATACAAGTATGCCATCATTGTAAACGAGATAGGGACACATGAATTAGAAATGATGATGTGAAAATGAAATTACGAATGCATCATTTGATCTTTGATAAAAGATAACTTAAGGTGATAATCACACTTAGGAACACATAATAAATGTGAAACCTTGAGTTGAATTGCCATGAGAAAATACATTGACATGAATCATACTATATTTATATGTATGCAAATATATGGGTGTGATTATATACACTCTTGAATTATGCATTGGAATGTGGAAGTATGCATGATGAAAATATCGATCGTCTTAATGAATGCATGATTAATATATATATATATATACAAGAAGAATTGTCATGTGAAAAAGACTATGTATACATAATGATAATGTGATAGTGTATTCATAGTTGATCATGATCTGTGCTATGCATCGAAAATGCCATGTGTTTACGAACACATGATTGACTATGACAAATGTGATGATTATGAGTTGTGAAGTGTTGTTACTAATGTTGTGATGATTATGAGTTGTGAAGTGTTGTTACTAATGTTGCTTGAGTTTGATTGTGATTGTGTACGGAAGAAGATGTTGCTTGAGTTTGATTGTGATTGTGTATGGAAGAAGAAGAAGAAGAATCGTGGGATCCCATGGAGATGAAATAAGGGTGGAAATGAAACTCATGATTTAATTGCCCAATACATACGTGTATTGGGGTGGAGACAAAATAAAGTTGGCTTATGTCTGTCCCAATGTAGACTTACATTGAGAACAGGAGATGAAATGAGGGTGGCATATGTACGGATGAGAGTTGTATGAGATGAGATTTGACTTAGTTCTTGTATTTGTGCATTGATGATTGTGACATGGCTTGTTTGTGGTTGTGCAATGTGATTTGATATGCATACATATATGTACAATATGGTGAATACATCCACTTGATATGCACACACGTGATTGTTCTGATATAGTGAATTTTCATAGTTGCATACCTATATATGTATTGGGGTGGAGACAAAATAAAGTTGGCTTATGTCTCCCAATGTAGACGTACATTGAGAACAGGAGATGAAATGAGGGTGGCATATGTACGGATGAGAGTTGTATGAGATGAGATTTGAGTTAGTTCTTGTATGTGTGCATTGATGATTGTGACATGGCTTGTTTGTGGTTGTGCAATGTGATTTGATATGCATACATATATGTACAATATGGTGAATACATCCACTTGATATGCACACACGTGATTGTTCCGATATAGTGAATTTGCATAGTTGCATACCTATATATTTATATATATATATATATATATATATATATGTATATAAACATGCATATCTGTGTGTGGTTGTGGTAGGGTAGAGTTTTCTCATTGAGATGGTAAACCCTCCCCCCATTTTCCACCCCTCTAGGTACTAAAGAAGATATGTTCATTGAGTAGCACATCAGAGTTAGTGTCCCTTTGTTCGGGTAAGGTATTTTGTGATTTTACCTTCTATACTCTAGTTTGGCTCTGTAATCTGATAGGTGGGTCCTTGGGTGGATACAAAGGGCATGATTAAAATGTCTAAATATGTAAGATCGCATAAAATGGGGTAATGAGGTAAATCTCCATATTCTCATGCGAAAGACTTAGAATATAGACATATATATATTTAATGTGAATGATCACACAGTAACGGATAAATAGGATAAGTTCGACTTATAGTGGGAAGGCAAGGCTCACTTATCGTGTCGATCACAGGCACGGATTTCGGGTTGTGATAGGGACGTGGATAGGGAGTAGACTCCCTGCCCCGTTGCCATTCCTAAATAATAATAATATTAGCAGAGTATCTCAGAAGCCACCTATAAAAGATGCTCAACAATTTCCAAGGAAACCTGCAAAAATTGTACCACAAACCAAGTCAGATCAACAAGTTCAAAAGATTCCCTTACCTGTGCGGAATTCAAGCCATGTTAAGTCCACAGATTTCAATGAGATTCAAATCCATCTAGTGTCTATAAAAGAGCTGTTTTCAAGAGTTAAAACACACCTCGCCTCACTCGCTCTCTCTCTAGTTCTTTTCTCCTGAAAAGCTTTTCTGACATTCAAGTTTTCTTGTATTTGCTTGTTTCAACTTTTGTATCTCTCTCTGTAAGTTAAAAATGTGTAGAATTTCAGAACAATACTTGAAGCTTGAGGAGAATTATGATAGTGTTAACATTGTAAGTG
The DNA here is from genome assembly GCA_037074585.1 of Biancaea sappan. Classification (NCBI taxonomy): domain Eukaryota; kingdom Viridiplantae; phylum Streptophyta; class Magnoliopsida; order Fabales; family Fabaceae; genus Biancaea; species Biancaea sappan. The sequence continues at coordinate 70,887,873 of CM073492.1, read as the reverse complement.
AATCTCTTTGGACTTTCCTTTTGGGCTCATGAGGACTATTTCAGAAGAAGTGAATTTTTAAGATTTAAAATGAAATAATGAGGTGTGCAAAGGTTTTGGAATTTAGTAAATGGATAAGCAGAAAATAATAATTTAGTGGAATCTGTGGAAATTGGAGGTCAAATAATAATTTTTGCAAGGAAGCTAGGTGGGACCCAAGTGAAGTGGAATTTGGAGTAATTTGAACAAAAAAGGATCAGAGCAACAAGGCGGTAATGTACACTTGAGGATTTATTATAGAAGCTCCTGGATATTTATGTGTTCTGGTCCTTTCTTTCCATTTATCTTCAGCTCCTTTATCCTTCTCGTCTGGGTTGTCTCTCGCAGGGGTGTTTTTGGGGGGGGGGGTCCTTCCCTCAGTTGGGTGGTCCGATGGTGGCCCACAGTGGCAAGTGGCGAGACGTATCATGTAAGATAAAAGGAAAACAGTGTTTTGATCTTTCTTTCTCCTCTACTCTCTGTGCATGTGCGTACACTTCATCTCTTTGGGTAAATATCATCTTAGAAATATGATTTGGTCTGTCAAGTGTGTACATTTTGGATGGAGATATGATATGTGAGATAAATTTCGAATTTATGGGTGTAAGAAGCAGAGTAAATTTTTGTATCACGGAAATCATTAGCTGAGGGTAAGATTTTGGGTTTTCTTTGCCCAAAAAAAGAAAAAAATCAGGTTGTCCTCAGTATACTCTGGGTCAAAAACATTGTTTGAGCTGTATGATGTTGGGTGGTGGAATTTGAACTGAGTTGAGTGGCTGGTGTGGGTATAGCTGAGAGAGAGATTGTGAAACAGCTAAGAAGCAGTCTGTTATGACTCTTGGCTGCCTCTGTAGCAGCCTTGGTCAGAGAGACAGCAGTAACTGCCCGGGAAAAAGGACCTTGTTCTGGTCTGATGGAGTTGCTTTTCTTGCTTGAATCATAGCTGTTCAGTTTTGTCGCTTCTCTTAAATTCTGATTTGCTTTCTTTCCTTTCCATGTCTATAAATTTAGGAACTCGAGATCTTTGGAAGGATTTGATTGTAGAATTTACGTTGAACTGCAATTGTGTTGGATCTTTGCTCCCTTGTTAGGTGAGTAGCTAATCCGGAAATTAAATATTTTCCTTTCGATGATTGGATCTTGTGAATTGAATTTTTCTTTGAATTATTTTCTTTACTACTTGAACTTACCCTAAGAAAAATGTCTGATTAATTAAATCCGAGCTATGAAAACTGTCATTTGTAATTTGCAAGATGAAGTAGGGATTGAGTCTGCTATGACAAGCTCTTGATATGCTAAAGCACTAAACTAGAAAGCTCCATGGTTCTTAGAGGGGTTTTGATTGGCCTAATACCAAAAAGAATAAAATCTGACTTGGTGCAGAGGCAAAACCTGAACAAATGTGAATCTTGGTTCTTATTTAGTGGCTAAATGACCTTATTTTGACCCAAAATTTTTATGGCACCTAGCTAAGACATTACACTAATTACTTGCCAAATTTGATAGCATTTGGTTAAGTTTTGATGGGCTTACCAAGCCGAAAACAGAACCTATGAGGAAATTAGACAGTTCTGATATATGGTCACTAATACGGTCTTTGGATGGGTCAAAAGATAGAATTTTGATATGAAATTTTTATTCCAGCATGCCAACATGTGAAGATGGTTCTATGCCAAGTTTCATAAAATTTGAAGTTATTTAATCCCAGAATTTTTGTACAGTTAGGTCCAGAAATCAGCCTCAAAACAGCACATGGTTGGATGATATGTAGCCTAAGGTCTTTTTCATACAAAGTAGAATGACAAGCAATTTTATCCTATTTTGACTTTGACATTCAACACATTAAAGGGAAGAGTATGCTCTCCCAGAATTTTTAACAAGAGAATTTTTGCAGGGGAGAACAGGAGAGAATAGATAAACATAAGACAAAAGAAAAAACGGGGATCAATAAGGCCCTCCTCTTTGTTCAACATCGCCCCCATTACTTCCCTAGCTCAACAAGGCATTACACCAACATGCCTAGCTCAAAATAAATTCATACCTTTAACTTATCAATAGACTTTAGTCTCCCCTTCCCAGTCTCCTCAAAAGCCAGCAAAAAACGAATGGTTCTACGTCAAAAAGGAGATCAACATTCCAACGATTGCAGTAGATCCCGAGTACATCAAAGTCAACATCACCCTAGGGAGTTAGTTTAGAAAAATTTCCACCTGATTGGCATTTTCTACCACAAAACTAGAAAAATCATATTTTTTGAGTTCATCTTGGTTGACACTGACTCAATAACCCTACACACAAGTATGACCCAAAAGATGATCAGAAAATCCTTTACTAAAAAATTAAAATCAATGAGGTTATTAGTCCGGCTTAGTGGAATAAGTCTCGTTAAACTTAGCATTCTTAAGAAAGTTCAGTCCAACCACTTATGATTATTGGGATTACCAGATTTTCCATACTAGTTTTTGGAATGGTTTTATTATTTTCGGTCAACTATTACTTTCCTTTCCCCAATTGCTGCAGAAGCCTATGATTTGTTCAAAAGTGAAGTCAATTTCAAACAAGGAACCTGCCTACTCCATGTCTTTGTTAATTTTGGTGTAACTTAGATTGTTATATCATTATTATTATTATTATTATTTAACTTGGGTTGTTATTATTATTGTTATTAACCTTATCATTACCATCTCTCTGTGTTCCTCTTTTGATCATAAACAAAATAAATGAATGAACAGGCAAGACACCACAAGATTTGCTTGGTCTAATATTGCAAATTCAGCTAGTGCTGGGAGTGGCACGAACCAACCAAAGTTGATAGAATAGAAACATCGGTAGCAATGGCATTGCAACTGTTGCCACTATCATTAACACAACCTTCTCTTTCTTTCTCGTCTCCATATTCTTCCTCTTCTCATCTTCCCAGCTATGTCCACCATAGATTGTTTCGCAATGAAGCAATCACATGGTCCAACTTCGCCCTTTACTATTGCCGACGCTCAAGTGCCCTTGTTCCCTTTGTGGGTAAGGAAGACACTGAACTGCGCATCTCGTCTCAGCATGATGAAGAAGCTGAGCCAACCCCTCTAGACCTTGAATACATTAGCCAAATTAAAAGGGTATGTAAATTTTTTTACTCATGTAAAATTTTGATTCTACCATTTCTATTCATCTTTCTGCAATTAATCTTTTAGCCATAATCCATTTCTTGATTGCATTCTTGTGCATGCTTATAGGTGTTGGAGCTTCTGAGGAAAAATAGGGACATGCTTTTCGGCGAGGTATTTCAAAAGTTTCACTTTTTTTTTGGGGGGGGGCGGGGGGGGGGGGGGGTGCGTGTGGGGTTACCAAGGTCTCAGGGCTTGGGAGTTGGGATCAGGGAGTGAAAAAGGACAAGGGTACGGATGGATGATTGAGACTGGTGGCATATAAGCTATTAGTAAATTTAGCAACGATCTTCAATACTTCATCCTAGCATATTTGCAGATGCCTATGTAGGAAAGAGGTGAGTATGTGAGAACAAAAAGAACTTCAAATGATAAATATAGTAGAAATAAGAAGCATGTACCCTTTTCATGTTCATTCAGATTCAGAGGAGGGTTTCATAACTTTATTCTTGCTTACTACACCTTTGCAAACGTTGAATTATATAGCCCATAAGCATAAGGATCTGGTTATTCTTTTCCTTTTTTTTTTTTTTTTGTGTATAGGTCAAATTAACCATAATGATCGAGGACCCCAGAGAAGTTGAGAGAAGGAGATTGCTTGGCATTGAAGATCCTGATGCCCCAACAAGGGATGATCTAGTTGCTGTTTTGGAAGAAGTAAGCTTGACCTCTTGTGACTGTGCTATATGAAACTAAGAAGCTGGACCCAAAGATCTTATTACAAACAGTGATGCAAAAGTGACATACTGCCAGTTTTAGTATATCCTGTTACTGTCTTTTCACAACTTCTTAACTACCTTGGTTTGAGTTTTCATAATTAATATGTTAAGAATGAGAGGGTTATAAGCAATTTGATGCCGATATATATACATTATGCCACCTTGACACTACTAATTAATACATCTTTGCTAGTGGGATCAAATATATATATATATATATACGTGCGCGCGCTCACGCATGCGTGCTCGTGTATACCCTTAGATTGCTAATTAATATATCCTTACTAGTAGGATCATAATTTCATTCCTTAACATTTGCTTGACTTCAAGGTGGAAAGTTTGATTGTATATTTTGCAGGTGAATGAAGGAAAAATTCCTAAGAATAAAGATGCGCTCCGTATGCTTGCTGAGGAATTAACTTTGTGGCCTAATTTAGAGGTATGCCAAAACTGTGATATTATCTGCTTCAAGTTGCAAAGTCTTGAGCATGTTGGATAATAAGTGTTATAATGCAGGGTGGCTTATACTTTCAATGTCCTGTAAATTGCATCAATGCAACAATTGTATTTTATGATTGGATTTGAGCTATTACCGAACATGAAGGTTTTCAAGATGCCACCTCAGTTTCTAAATACGGCCTCACAGTTACTGACATTGTTATCTCCCCTTCCCCCCTAGTTCCAAGGGGGTACGGGGGTTTTTCCTGGTCATGCCTCCCGGCCTCGTGGACTAGTCGGTTGGGCCCCGCAAATAAGGGGAATGCTGTCCAGATACCACGATTATCAAAAAAGAAAAAAAAAAGACATTGTTATCTCCCCTTCATAGCATAGATATTTCTATTTGTAGTGTTGCAAATTTAGAGTTGAGAACTAATTATATTTGATCAGAGTTTATGTTTGATGGCTTGAGTGTTGTAAACCAAACTAACAATACCAGTAAACACACTTGCTGTTTGATAAGAAAACACAGAGAATGTATTACTGAATTAACCAAGATGGAATACAAGAGAATAGTCACCTATAGCTACTGGAAATCACTCACAAAGACACTGCACATTCACTAACGACACCCAGAATACTCAATAACAGTAATGACGCTCAAAACATTCAGCAACATCACTCACCCACACACACTGGAAATACGAAAAACACTGATAAACACTGAAGGACACACACATTCTAGCATTCGAGAGGCTTGTGTCTCCTTTTACCCTCAAACTCCTTCTATGCCTCCACTGTCCTGAATCTCCCCCCCCCCCCCCCCCAAAAAAAAAAAAAAAGAAAAAACTATGATAGGAACTGCTTTAGTGGAATTTTGTTAAAGTGCTGTAGTGGGTTTCTGTTAAGGGGTAATTAGGTAAATTTTAGAGGGGTGTGATATTATAAATAGGGGAGACAGAGTGAGTGGGCAGCCAGGAGAATATTTTGTCAGAGTAGTGGGGCATTTGCTTTGCTTTTGGGGTGGACAAAAGACCTTAGTATGCATTTGCTTTGCTTTTGGGGTGGACAAAAGACCTTAGTATGCATTTGCTTTGCTTTTGGGGTGGACAAAAGACCTTAGTATTGTGTACAAGCTGAGCTCTGGGGGAGGGTTCTTTGTAATCCTTCATTTTCCTTTATTATTACAGTGGTATTACAGTGTTGTTTTCTGGTTTCTATCATACTTCTGCTTCCTCCCACTAATTCTCTCTCCTCCAGCCCATTGGACGTCTGTCTTTAGTTAGTTATGTTACTATCAATTTTACCTCCTTGCCCCTGCTGCCCAATTCTCTTTCCTCTGGCGTATGTTTTAAGCCCATTATCTCTGTTAAGGTGTCAAGTTCCATTGTTGGATCCCTTTTCTCTTCTCCTTCTTATATATGAAAGCCTCTTAAAGTTTTTCATTTTTACAATCCTAAACAGTTCCATAACTCTCATGCATTTAAAACCTTAAGTTCGTCCCTTCATTTCTGCCTTATGAAAAGGCTCAACCTAGGCCCAGTGGTTGAAATTTCTTTAGTTTTTTTTTTCCATCACCTTTTCACAGGCTGAACTTTACTATCCTCTCCTGCAGACTAAGCTTTAAATCTCCATTTGTTTTGGTTCAAGATTAAACCTTAAAATCTTGAACTTTGCATCCCAAACTCCCACTTTATATGTCATATATTTGCATGACAATTTAAAGCTTATACTGTTTGTTAAGGGAAATGTATAATTTTAGCATCACTTACTTTGTAACATGATGTGGGAAAATTTAAACTTCTACCACTTTTTGGGAGCCTAATATTTTGGATAAACACTTAAGTTAATAACAGTACGGAGTCCAGCTTTTGAAAAATCATAATCAGATAAAGAAAACCATAATTCCACTCAAGCACCCTTTCTTAGACATTCCACTTAAAACTCAGAGTATAGATTGAAGAATGACATTAATTAGCCAAATCAATCTTAAAGGATCTCAAAGTAGCAAAAAGGGAGTAAAGAGCCAAACTTGGGAGATGACGGTCGCAAGGCCACTATCATGGTTAGTCCACCTGTTTGCACCTTTCTCAATTCATGTGCTGTGGCATGCCCATTTGTGGGGTTAATTACAGCCAGGACATTTTGGTTTTATGTGTTTCCAGACAAGTCAAAATTGGTTAACACTAATACACGAGTTAAGTTGAGAAAGTGGCATGGATAGGTTGCATTAAAGAATAGTTATGAGACTCATCCATGATGGAGGTTTCCCGTTACCAGTTAGGTGGATGGTTGAAGAATAAAGATACTCATTTGTTATTTCAGCAACCACTTCCTCAACAGGATATGTGTTAATCCTGTGTTCCCACTTATCCATGGTTGTTGGTAACTACCAGTGATCACTGGGTAATCAACTAGCCCTTTAAAGCTAGAGCAGACAAAAAAGATCAAGCATGCAAAGTCTTAGATACCTCAGAGCGCACCTACTCTGTCTAGCAAAGAATCCACAGAAGCTAGCTTTACCCTTTTCCTAGCAAACCCATTTATTGCTTTATCCATAATGGTTTGTCTAATTATTCGCCTCCAAATTGACCAAAGAACCTAATTTCCACATCTCCTACCTAATTCCCCAAGACTTATGTTAGTGAACCCGATGTTTGCCGACAGTATACTCATGGAACATATAGGAGGATTTGGCAAAGAATAATAGTAGAATAGCATCATTCCAGATTTCTACAGTTAGCATTAGTTATTTCTCTGTTTTTTAGTTCTATAATGTTATACTTTATTTAATTATATTATTATGTTTTAATTATGTTTTGAATTTGTTTTTATTTTAAATGGCAATTATTAGGAGTGGCATAGATTAATTTTCTGCCACTAGGGGAAGTTATCCTAAATTCAAGGGGAAGTTATTTCCTCTTGGGTTGTATTTAAATTGTTCTCTTTATTAATAAAAAGAGTAGAAAAAGTTATAAAGAATTTAGAGTGTTAAACCCAAGAGATCTTGGTTGTCTCTTCTCGACGAACCTAAGGAGATTTTGGTTCTATCTTCTAAACAATGAACCATAGCCCAAGGCCCATAACGAGATCTTTCCCAAACAGCATATTATATAATTTTGCATTTATGGCCCATTGACTAAACAAATTCCAGCCTTTGGATGATGACTTGATAGATCGTGGCCTTTTTCTAGTGAGAGTATGGGATGCTCTTTCTAAGTATGATACAGTTCTATATGGTAGTACAAATTGGATTCGACTTGTGTTAGGCCCCTGGGTGTAGGATCTTGTTATGGGTCTAGAAGAAGTGGAGGGTGAGGAATCTGATTTCTTTTTCTACCTATATTGATGGTTCAAATTATAGAGAGAACCAAAATCTCTAGTGCTCACACACAAGGTATTTTATGAAAAACTAATATGATATCCATTTGTTAATTTTCGAAAGGTTTAAATACAATCTGAGGGAACATAACTTCCCTTAACCAACACCACTTCCTTAAAACATGGGAGTGGTAGAAAACTACTCCTAGTAACTACCCACTTAAACTAAAATACATTAAAATATAATAAAATGCAAATGAGTCAGGATTTAAGAGAAACATAAAATTAAAAATATATAATTTTTTGCACTCTGCATGTCCCAGTAACAAAAGGTAAAATCACTTTTGCTGTGCACATCACTTCAATCCTATCTCACTCATTATCTGGAAAGGATAGACTTACTGTTTCTTCAAACATCTGGAAGATGATAAGTGATTTCAAGTTATTACTTAATGCTATTAAAAATTGCAAACAAATGGACCTAAAGAAAAAGGAAGAAAAAAAAAAAGAGAAGGAAAGACTTGAATTTCTTCTTTTTTTTGGATTTATGGTTTGAAGAGGAGATACAATTCATAAGATCTCAATTGCTTTGTTATTTGGGAATATTTCCATGCTCAAATTTAAGGTAAAAAAGCTTAAGAGCAATGTTAATTTACTCTTTCATGATTGGGATTTGGGAAGTGGTGGGATTTTAGGCATGAATTAGACAAAGAAACTGAAAACAGAGTTATTTCTAGAGCTATGACTTTACCCAAGAAGTTGGTTCTACTAATATTTTGGATCTGCATTCCCACTGGTAGAGTTAATACCCATAGCCAACAACATAATTCAATGCTATTATGTTAGGGAAGGATTTCATTATGGGACTTGGGTTATGGTTCATTGTTTAGAAGATAGAACCAAAATCTCCTTTAGTTCGTTGGGAAGAGAAAACCAAGATCTCTTGAGTTTAACTCTCAAATTCTTTATAACTTTTCTCTACCTTTTTATTAATATACAAGACAATTTAAATACAACCCAAGAGGGAATAACTTCCCCTAGTGGCGAAAATCTAACCTAAACCACTCTAATAACTGCCATTTAAAATAAAAGCATATTAAAAACATAATTAAAACATATTAATAATATAGCTAAATAAAGTCTGATATTATAAAACTAAAAAACAGAGAACTAACTAATGCTAACTGCAACAATCTGGAATGATGCTATTTTACTATTATTCTTTGCCAAATCCTCCTATATTTTCCATGAGTATACCGTTGATAAACATAAGGGTTACTAACATATTACTTTTTAGTATTGCACCACAGATGATTATTAAGAGTTGAGAATGAAATATATATATATATATATATATATATATTGTGACAAGGTCATTCTTTATGATATCATGCTTGAACTTCCCATTCCAAATGTTGAGAGTTTGTGTTGTGATGGTGTTTATGGTGACAGTTCATTGGCCAATTTCCCAGTATCAATAACAGGCCTATTTTCATGGAATATTGGATCACATTTCTGAGCAATTGCAAAACTAAATTTAGATATAGAATATGCAGGCATGCTAGCTATCCTACATCTACTCTTAGATATACCATTTTGTTGAGTCTGATGCCTCTCAAACAGTGTAGCTATATTTGAAAACACATGTTTGCGGCTGTTGTATATAGTTGACTTCTAATTTTATTGATAAATTTCCTTCAGGTTTCGTATTCAATTGATGTTGTTTACTATTTTTTTCTTGTGAAAAAAAAAATGGCTAGGTTGAAGCACCAAGGACAAAGCCCAACAAATCCTTGTATGCAAAGGCCACTGACACTGGAATTGATCCTCAAGTGGCAGCAAAGAGATTGAATGTTGATTGGGATTCAGCTGCTGAGATTGAAGATGCAGCGGTCAGCGATGACACAGAAGTGCCTCCTGCTGTGGTTAGTTCCTAGCCTTGCTCCAAGATAATAATTTGGCTAACCTCTATGATGATTGATTCCAATGTCTGAGTTCTGATGCTGTATTTATAAATTCAGCTATTAGTGCAACTATCTGTTTATGTAAAATTTGTAGATAATTTGCATTTCCTTAAGTTTTGTATCTCCACAAGGTATCTTTCACTTCCGGAACATGCATTAGTTGCATAATGATGATGAATGTAAAGAGTAAATATACAAATTGGTCCATGAAATATAAACCATCTTATTGTTTAGTCCATGAAATTAATTATCAAATGAGTTAATTCCTATAAGTTCTTGAGTCAATATAAATTAGTCTTTTCGTATGATCAAAATTGTATGTTTACTCTTTTTTTGAGAACTAACTGATGGGTTTGCTGTTATTAAGACTTATAATAGGAAGCAAAAGAGTGAGAAGGATAAAAAGAATGGGCCTGAAAGCAAGAGTGGGCCATTGGTTTATGATAGGACGGGTAAAAAGGCAGGGCAGAAAAGGAAAGTGGAAATAACTAACTGACACCTTAGTGGAGGGAGGAGGAGCAGGGCAGGGGGGTTTTAAGGAGTGTTTTTGAGCAGAAAAGGCAGGGAGAGTATTCTGATTTGAGGGAGAGAACCTGGCCTCTTGAAAGCTAGGCACCTTATCTTTATTTTTAATGTGTTTTGGTTGTTGTCTTGTTATTCCTTTGTTTTCTGTCATTTGAACCTTGTTTTCATTTAATTGTTCACTGTGTTGATGTTGGTCTTGCAAGACTGCTTTTTTACTCCAATGGAACCTGATCTACTGGAATGAATCTGAATTTCTTTATTGGATTGAAAGAACAATTACAACAGAAATACTCTTCTCTCTCTCCCTCTCACTGCTCTGCCCTCTTACACTGCAGAGAAGAATCAGTCACACGCACACCTCACGCGCACATAGTTGCTAGAGTTCCAAAGGCTAGCGTCTCTCCGAACCATTCACCAATTGCCTAAAAACCCCTTCTCTCTCCCAACTACAATCTACTTATGCCATCGAACTGCCACCTCTTGAAGGTTAGTTAGTGTTGATGATAGAGATTGTATAGTTAATGTAGAGATTGTATAGTTGACTTATCCTCTATTTATGATGTAATCTGTAGGCTAATACTTAGGGATTTTTTCTAGTAGTATAATCTTAGGGATTCTATTTTATTTCCTTTCCTGGGTTTATGAAACATGTATATAAACCTAGAGCTTAATGGAATGATTATCAGAAACTGTTCTCTTTTTGTTTTGTGTTCTTAGCTCTCTATGTTTCATGGTATCAGAGCCTATCGTGGCTCAGTTCTGATCCTCAAGCATAGGGTCAATGTTCACTTGCCTTAGGTCACTTGTGGAAGTGACCGTTGTCTTTCACTGCCTACCCAAGGAAGCTTAGCTCCTCTAGTTTGGCCCATCCCCGAAGTTTGGCGACGTTCGCGGCGCTCGTCTCACGCACCACCTACAACTTTGACACAAGATCTCATGTGCTGGTGCGTGTGACGGTGGTTTTGGCTCGGCTTTATGTTCCTGCGTTGTCTCCTTATTTCTGGCCTATTCCTAGCGTCAGATTGGTCATTCGGGTTCGTTTGGATACCGGGTCCCCTCATTCTAGTTGGTACACGTCTCTGTGTCATGATTTCTCTTTACAAGGTTCTGTTTTTTCTTGCATTTTCGCTAGAAATGGCAGACACCAAGACTCATGTTGCTGAATTAGTTCCGGCTATGTCAAGAAGTTATTGAGCATAAATTGATTGGATCTAATTATTTGGAGCGGAGTAAAACTATCACGGTTTATCTACAAAGTGTTGAAAAAGATGATCATTTGATTAAAGAAACCCTCGCGGATGGAACTGGACAAACTTGGCTTAGAGATGATGCACATTTATTCTTAAAAATTACAAACTCCATTGATAATGAGGTAATCAACCTAATTAACCATTGTGAGTTTGTTAAAGAGTGTTGATAGTGTTTATGAATTATTTAGAATTCTTGTATTCTAGCAAAGGGAATGTGTCTCGTATGTATGATGTATGTAAATCGTTTTATCGTGCTGAAAAAGAGGGTAAAACTCTTACTACTTATTTTATGAAATTCAAGAAAACATATGAAGAACTAAATATACTTTTGCCATTTAGTACTACATCAAAGTGCAGTAGACTCAGAGAACAAATGGCTATCAAGAGTTTCTTGGTTGGTCTTCCATCAGAGTTTGAGACTGCCAAATCCCAAATTCTTGCTAGTTTAAAAATCACCTCTCTCCAGGAGGTCTTTAGTAGGGTCCTACATACAGAGAAAACCCCATCAACTCAACAAACTAATGTTTTGATTGCCAAAGGAGGAGGTGACGGCGATAAGAAGTCAAATGAAGGAGAGGCCACAACCAATGGGAGGAGTATCGATAATGTGTGCTACTATTGCAAGGAACTAGGCTATACAAAGCAGAATCGCAATCAAAGGATTCAAACTGCTAATGTTGCTGCAACTTCTAGTTTATCATGTGAGAAAGGTGTCACTATTTCAGCTGATGAATATGCTAAGTATCAAGCCTTCCTTAAAGGAGTCTACTCCAGTTACTGCTTTTGCTGAGCAAGGTAAAACCTGTCTTATCTCTTCAAACAAATGGGTCATTGATTCTGGAGTTACAGATCATATGACAGTTATACAGTTAATCCCAATACTTTCTCATTTTCAAGCCACATAAATCCCCTTCTCCTGTCACCATAGCATATGAGTCCACTTATAATATTGAAGGCTCAGGGATTGTTAAACCTACCTCTTCTATCACTTTGTCATATGTTTTAAGTTTACCTAGCCTTACCTTCAACTTGATCTCCGTGAGTAGACTCACCAAGGATTTAAATTGTTGTATCTCATTCTTCCTTGATCATTGCCTTTTTTAGGATCTTATGAAGAAGCTGATTGTTGGTAAAGGATGTGTATATGATGGTCTCTACATTCTTGATGCGTGGGAGCCTCAACCAGTCACTTGTTCTAGTGTTATATCTCTGATTGATGCACATTGTTGATTGGGACATCCTTCTCTGCCTGCTTTGAAAAAGTTATGCTCCCCATTTCATGATGTGCAACGATAGAATGCGAGTCCGTCTGTCTTGAAAAAGTTATGCTCCTAATTTCATGATGTGGTGACGATAGAATGCGAGTCTTGTTATTTTGCGAAACGTCATTGTAATTCATTAAGTTCTAGAGTTAATAAAAGAGTAGGATTTGCATTTGAGTTGGTTCATTCAGATATTTGGGGATCAAGTCTCGTTTTATCTAAGATTGGTTTTAGATATTTTGTCAGTTTTGTGGATGATTTTTCTCAGATGACTTGGATTTATTTTATGAAGAATTGTTCTGAGGTGTTTTCCCATTTTTTTGTTTTTTATGCTGAAATTAAAACCCAGTTCAATGTTTCTGTACATATATTAAGGAGTGATAATGTTAAGGAATATATGTTAGACATTTCAGAATTATCTGACCCAATAAAGGATTCTTCATTTGACTTCATATGTTGATACACCTGCTCAAAATGGGGTAGTTGAGAGGAAGAACAAGCATCTTCTTGAGAGAGCTCGGGCCTTGATGTTTAAGATGGAAGTTCTTAAACAATTTTGGGATAGTGCTATGTCCACAAGTTTGCTAATTAATTGGATGCCTTCTACAGTCCTTGGTGGCGAAACTCCCTATAGTATTCTGTTTACTAACAAGGCATTATTTCCTGTGGAACCTTGGGTGTTTGGAAGCACGTGTTACGTTCTTGATGTGAGGCTCTAGATATTTGGTCTCAATTAATGTGGTCTTCTTAGAGAAACAACCCTTCTTCGCCTCACTGCACATACCTCCAACTTAGGGGGAGGACAAAGAATGGCTAATCTATCCACTTATCCGAGTGTGTCTACCTTTCAGTTTGAAGATGGTCTTAGTGAAGAACAATCATCTGCTGAACAAATAGACAACGGTGTTCTTCATACTCTAGCAAGACCATCGGTTACTCAGGTGTATTCCAGGAGACAAGCAATTAGTGATACATGTCCTATACCATCTCTTTTGTCATCAAATCCTTCGCCAAATGACCTTGATATGCCTATTGATCTCTGCAAAGGTAAACGCCTGTGTACCCTCCCTAAGTCCAATTATCCCATTGTTAATTTTGTTTCATATGATCACTTATCTCCTTCATCTAGTGCCTTAATTACCTCTCTAGACTCTGTTTCTATTCCTAAATTTGTTTAAGAAGCAATGACCCATCCGGGTTGGTATGCGGCTATGCTTGAGGAGATAAAGGCGTTTGATGACAATCATACGTGAGATCTAGTGGACTTACCTGAAGGAAAGAAAGTCGTGGGATGTAAGTTGGTCTTTACGATTAAATTCAATACAGATGGCTCAATAGCTCGCCTTAAAGTTAGATTAGTGGCTAAAGGATATGCTTAGACATATAGAGTAGGCTATTCTAATACCTTCTCTCGTGGCTAAACTTACTTCAATTTGCCTATTCATCTCTCTAGTTGCATCTCAAAATAGGCCATTATACCAGCTATATATCAATAATGCTTTTTTGCCTGGTGATTTTCACGAAGAAGTGTATATGGAGCAACCTCTTGAATTTGTTGCTCAGGGGGAGTATGGAAAAGTCTGTCATCTAAAGAATTCTTTGTATGGATTGAAGCAAAGTCCCCGAGCTTGGTTTGGCAAGTTTAGTATGATAGTTCAAGAATTTGGATCGAAAAAAAGCAAATGTGATCACTCAGAATTTTACAAGCAATCGTGGCTGGTATTATTATCCTTGTTGTGTATGTTGGCAACATTGTCATTACAAGGAAAGATTTTACAGGAATATCGTCTCTCAAATCATTTTTGCATACTAAGTTCCACACAAAAGACTTGGGCCAACTTATGTACCTTTTGGGAGTAGAAGTCACAAGAAGCAAGAAAGGAATACTTTTGTCTTAGAGAAAATATGTCCTTGTCATGCTTGCAGAAACTGGAAAGTTAGCTGTCAAACCTTGTAGTTCTCTAATGGTTATGAACATATCTTACAAAAGATGATGGGGATCCCTTTGATGATCCAGAGAGATATGAGAGGTTAGTTGGCAAAATGAACTATCTTACTGTAACTTATCTTGACATTTCTTTTGCAGTAAGTGTTAGTCAATTCATGCTTGCACCCACAGTCAAACATTGGGCAGCTCTAGAACTGATCTTATATTATTTGAAAGGAGATCTTGGACTTGGTATATTATACAGTAATTATGGGCATACTAGCATTGAGTGCTTTGCAGATGCTGATTGGGATGGAAACAAGATTGATAGGAGATTTACTACTGGATATTGTGTTATTGTTGGAGGGAACTTGGTATCATGGAAAAGTAAGAAACAAAATATTGTATCTTGATCGAGTGTAGAATCTGAGTACAGCGCAATTCTTGTGTGAGATCATGTGGATACATCACTTATTAAATGAGATTGGGTTGAAGTATTTAATGCTAGCAAAATTGTGGTGTGGTAATCAAGCTGCTTGCCATATTACATCGAATCCAGTTTACCATGAAAGATCTAGACATATTGAGGTTGATTGTCATTTTGTTTGTGAAAACATTTGAGGATAACTTGATTGCTACTGGATATGTGAAGACCAGAGAGTAACTCGCTGACTTATTTACAAAGGCCTTGAATGGAATGCGAATTGATTATTTATGTAACAAGCAAGGCATGATCAACATCTATGCTCTAGCTTGAGGGCGAGTGTTAATGATAGAGACTGTATAGTTAATGTAGAGATTGTATAGTTGACTTATCCTCTATTTATGATGTAATCTGTAGGCTAATACTTAGGGATTTTGTCTGGTAGTATAATCTTAGAGATTCTATTTTATTTCCTTTCTTGGGCCTATGAAACGTGTTAGAAGCCTATGAGCGTAATGGAATGACTATTAGAAGTGTTCTCTTTCTGTTCTCTATGTTCTTAGCTCTCTGTGTTTCAGTTAGGTATGATAGTTACTGCCACGTGTGTCAATTACTGCCACTTCCCATCTTCTTTCTTGAATAGGTCTTCAATTCAGAATTTTGTCACTTTTCCTGATGCCTTCTCTCCTCTTCCTTTCTCTTCTTTATCCTTTCATACTGTTTTACTTTTCAAGGTCCATCATCACCCCCGTAAGTTTCACCTTGTCCTCAATGTGAAAGTGAGGACACTATTGCTGAATGACAGAATATTGCTCCCAAGTGCTGTCACACGAGTAAACCTTTCCACTTCACCAAAACCTATATCCCATTAGTCAGAGTTCTTACTTGTTTTACCTCTTCTGGAGTTGTAATTAACTCCAATTCCTCTGTCAAATCAGAAGGTAGTTGCTACACTTGATGTGAAGGTTGAATTGCTTTTTTTAGCTGTGATACATGAAACACTGAGAGGATTCGAGTGGTAAGTGGTAGATCTAGCTTGTATGCCACATTTTCCACTTGTTCTAATGCCTTGAATGGTCCATAAAACCTGGGGTTGAGCTTCTCATTCGACTTTTGGCCAAGGATTTGAGTCTATAAGGTTTCAATTTGAGATGCACCATATTCCCATTGCAAAATTGACATCACTTCTTGATTTATTTGCATAACTCTTCATAGAAGCCCAAGCCTTCTCTAAGTGCCCCCTTAATTCTTCTACAACAGCATTTCTTTCCTTGATTCTTTGGTTTACTTCCTCCACTAGAGATGTCAGATCCTTCAATTTAAAAAGGGTTGGTGGATCTCTCCCATACAACGACTTAAAAGGGGACATTCCCAAAGCCACGTTAAATGTTGTGTTAAACCAAAATTTTGCCCATGATAACCATTCCGCCCACTTCGTTGGTTTATCACTATTGAAACACCTCAAGTAGGTTTCTAGACTCCGATTCACTACCTCCATTTTGCCATTTGTTTCTAGATGATCGGATGAACTGTACTTCAATTTACTTGAGAGCTTAAAAAGCTCTTGCCAAAATGTGCTCATGAAAAGCTTATCCCTGTTGGACACAATGGATTTAGGGAAGCCATGCAATCGAATCACTTCTTTGGCAAAGACATCTGCAATATCCTTGGCTGCATAAGGGTGAGAAGCCGGTATGAAATGAGCATATTTCATCAAACAATCCACCACCTTAAATATTGTATCAAACTAGTTCGATTTTGGCAACCTGGTAATAAAATCCATACTAATGTCCTCCCATACTTGTTGAGGTATGGGTAAAGGCTGCAAAAGACCAGCTAGGCCCATAGCTTCATATTTGTGTTTTTGATAAACCCCACACTTAGGCGCAAACTCCTCTATGTCTCTCTCCATTCCTTCCTAATAGTAATATATGAAGGAAGACAGCCTCTTATAGGTTTGCAAGTACCCCGAATGACCTCCAATTGGAGTCAAATGAAATTCTGTGAGAAGTAAAGGAATTATATAGGAACTTTTAGGCAAAACTAAACTGTCATGAAATAACAAACAGCCCCTTCTCAAGGTATACCCCTCTGGTGCATGCTGGCTTGTCAGGAGTTGTTACTTTATCACTGATAACTCTTCATCTCTGTCAATTTCCTCCTCCCACCTAGTTAAAATCATGCTGCTCCACTGACATCATTAAATTCAACATCCTCCCTTCTAGACAATGCATCTGCCACCCTATTCTCCTTCCCTGGTTAGTATTGCATCTCAAATTTATACCCTGTCAATTTAGAGATCCATTTCTGCTGGTCCACACCTATTTGCCACTGTTCCAGTATCCGTCTTGATTATAAAGTGGTGTCCAAGGCATCACCATAATGAGGCCAAAAGGCTTTGGTAAGGCCAAAAGGCATCCCCATAAATTCATAGTGACCCAAATGAGTCCAAAATGCTGTTTTTGCTTCATCCCCTTCCTTCATCCTTATTGATGATATCTCGATTTAAGGTCCAGCTTGGGAAAAACCTTGGTGCCTTCCAAAAGCTCATCTATGGATGGTATTGGGAATTTGTCAGGAACCATGATTTTGTTGAGGGCCTGATAGTCCACACTATGGCGCCAACTTCCATATTTTTCTTAACCAATAGCACTGGACTAGAATAGGGACTACAACTTGGTCTAATGATTCCACAGCAAGCATCTCCTTGACCAGCTTCTCTATTTTTGCTTTTTGCAAGTGGGTACCAATAGGGGCGTACATTAGGTGGCTATTCTCCCTTCTTAATAGTAATGAAATGATCCTTCATTCTATGAGGCGGTAAGCCAATGGCAATTGTACAAAGCTAAGGAAACTCCTTTAACACTTTCTGCACATCCTCTTGCAGTGCATCTTCTTCCAAGTTCCTCAATGTCACCAGGTTCTACCAAAACCCTTGCTGTCCCTTTTAGTTTTGATCATAGATTTCAGCGAAACTAAGGTCTTAGTGCAGGATCACCCTTAATGCACCACTCCTTTTCCCCTTCTTGTATCTTCATAGTCAATTGGTCACAATTCATCTTGACCTCATCTATATCTTTCAGCCACTCGATTTCTAACACCAAATCAGCCCCTCCCAGCTCAAAAGGATAAAAAGGCTGAGTGATTTTCATTCCTTGCACTTCTAATTCCACTTGCGGGCACCAGCTATCCCCCTTTACCTTATAACCATCTCCAAGTGGTACTTCAAATGCCTTTATTTTCTTGGTAACCAGATTTAACTCCTTCACAATGTCCACGGAGATAAAGTTGTGCAAAGCTCCACTATCAATCAATATAATCACATCCTTCCCATTAATTTTCCCCATCACTTTCATTGCTTCATTTCCCAACAATCCCACAGCAGTGCTCATGGACAGCACCCTTGTTTTAGAGTCATCTTTATCTACTTCTATTTCCCCATTCTACTCGTTATCATCGTCGATCATGACTTGGAATTGTGCATTGGTGATTTGGTCTGAATTTTTCATCACATTTGAAGCATAGCCCTTTCTCCCTCTTCTTGGCTATCTCATATGGCAATTTCTTAAAAGCAACCCCACTTTTGTTAGTTGTATTTTCTCTACTCTTAGCCGTGGATGAACTACTGCTAGAGCTACTCCTATTGCTTGTAGGAGTAGTCTTATTCTTTGTACCTCCCTTAAATTCTGCATTCTTCATCGCGTTAACACTGTTGACCCAATTGGGTCCATTTGACCCAGTGAGTCAGGCTCAAACCAGTTTGGATCGATTCCAGCTAGATTCTACTGACATTTTCATGTGTTTGACCAAGAAATCTTCTCTTTCCTTCTTGGCCAGCTTGTGCCATGCTTCAACCTTAGTACCAAACCCATAAGCTCCTGTAAAGTCCCAGTGGGTAATAACCGAAGGGCAGCTTTCACGTTCTCACGCGGCCCACTCATAAAAGCATCCATTAACATTTCTTCTAATGCTTCTTCTAGTGGTGCCAACAGGAGTTCAAACTTTTCAATATACTCCCCCACCGAATCCTCCTGCTTTAATGACATAAACATCTTGTACGAACTCCCCCTCTCTGCTGCGTGGAACCTAAGTATTTGCCTTCTTGAATTCGGGCCATGCACACATTGTTCGTCACACCTCTGACCATTGGAACCAACTCAGCCTTGTCGTCCAAACACACTACTGCTGCATTCCCCTTCTCATCCTCCCGCACTCATTCACTGTAAAATAGTGCACTATGAAAAAAAAAAAAAAATCCAACCCATCGGGTTCTCTGCTGTGAAAATCAAAATCTCCATCTTATGTCCCGGTCCGACTTCACATTCCATTGTAGGCTCCTCCGTGATGGTTTGATTTCTGGTGGTCTGTGACACTGACAGATCTCCTTAAATTCTTGATTCTGTTGTCAAGTCTATCCAAGGTCCCTCATTCGTATGATAGCATCCTCATGTTAACCATGCTAGGTTTGTATTGCTCTAATATGACAAATGATGAAACCTCATCTACTGGAATGAATCTGAATTTCTTTATTGGATTGAAAGAACAATTACAACAGAAATACTCTCCTGTCTCTCCCTCTCACTGCCCTGCCCTCTTAACACTACATACAAGAATTAGAGTTGTGCACTCAACTCTCGCACACAGTCGCTAGCATTTGAGAGGCTAGCGTCTTCCAATCATTCACCAATTGCCTAAAATCCCTTCTCTCTTCCAACTGCCATCTACTTATACCATCTAACTAACTGCCACCTCACTAAGGTTATTTAGTTAGGTATGATAGTTACTGCCACGTGTGTCACTTACTGCTACTTCCCATCTTCCTTGAATGTCTTTAACTCAGAATCTGTCACTTCCCTAACGCCTCCTCTTCCTTTCTCTTCTTTCTCTTTTTACTTTCGAAGGTCCATCATACTGTTTGTGGCAGCCTTGACATTATCGTTATCCTTTAGTTATCAATATAAACAGCACAGGGTTCTATCACTAACTCGATAATAATGTGTGATAAGTTAAAGAAATTTTAGAGATTAATTTATTTAACACCTAATATTAGAGATCAAACATTAACATCATATCTTTCAGGGACTAATTTGAATATTAAGTCTAAATGAAACCTTGGCATTGTTGCATTCTCCTGAGCTATGAAAAGTCTAATTTGTTGGACAACCCCAGAAGCATAATATTAAGTCTGAATGAAACCTTGGCTTTGTTGCATACTCTTGAGCTATGGAAAGTCTAATTTGATGGACCACCATAAGAAGTTCTTCCATATTATTATTATTATTATTATTGCATTTTTTCTTATTATCGAACTTTTCAGCTTTGCCCTGAGAAGGTTCCTTCTTCTGCAGGGTTATGGAGCGCTATATTTGGTGACAGCTTTTCCTGTAATTATAGGAATTTCTGTAGTTCTAATTTTGTTTTACAATTCGCTCCGGTAGGAACTGACATTTACTTAAAATTCAGTGTACGATATTTTCATCTTACGGAGATAAGAGTTAGTATATTGTAGTGTTTCATTGAAATCCTCAATAATTCTTATGCGTTGAGAAATGCCTATTTTAAGGAAAGCTGGTGTTTTAATCTATAAGGATACTTTTAGCAGTTTGTTTGTAGTAGTATGGTGTGTTTGAAAAATCGGTGGGCAAACGTGGTTTAAGCTAACTTAGATTTGAGTGAATGTGGTTTGGGTGAATGTGATTTATTTTGGAAGAGTTGGACAAATCGAGGTTTAGGCAGACCATGAACGTAATTTTTTGATTGGATGTTAATTTGTAAACGTGGTTTTTAATGTGTAATTACAAAAATGGCATAGATTTTATATTTGAATTTTTGATGTATCATTATTATTTATTATGACCTATTTAATTCTAATGTAATAAATTATATTGATGTTTTAATAAAATGTACTTAATTTTTTGTTTTTCTGTCAATTTATTAATTATTCACTAATCTCATTATAAATTTTTTAATTTAAACATTTTAACTAATTATAATTATAATTAAAGTGCTAATAATTATGAAGGGTATTGATTCTATCAAACTTTCTGACTAGCTGATTTAATAATTAAATTACTCACTATCCAATTAATTTAATTTTAATTATTTTTATCTTTTTAGTTAACTTTATGATTGGTAAATTGATTACATAGAAAGGATTAAAAAGAAAGAAATGCAAGGAGGGAGGTCACGTGGCCAGGATCACGAAACAAATCAAGCTTGATATTTCCTAGAAGCCTCCACATTGGCGGCTTTGTGAAGGAGGCTTTGATTATTGTCTTTGAGGACCATATGAATTGGGAAGGATCCCAACCCATCAACGATGGTCAACATGATCTTCATCTCCGACTTGAATTCCTCCTTGTCGACAATTCTGCTCCTGTCGTTGTTAAACTTCTCCAAGATGGAATTGTAGAGGTTGGTCAGCTGCTTCAGCGTTGTGGCCACGTTGATCCCGAAATGTGTCTCGATTAGCCTCATGGATTCTAATGCCTTTTGGATCTCCCTGTGTGACAAAACGTCGTTGTTGTTGAGGTCGAGCGTTGCGAACTGATCCTTTGTGTTCTTGTTGAATTTGTGCCTCGTCGCTCACATAGTTCCTCATTGGCGTGTCATCGATTATCAGCTTTAGATACGTACGAATCAATCACCAACGCATACCAAAATAGAAAATAGGGGTGAATAGAGGAGGCTGATGGAGAGGAGACAACATACTAGAACCATTGAAAATCGTCAAAAAGTGCAGGCAAAATGATGATAATTCCCATAGTTCTATTGGAAACAGACAGTACATTAAAGGCTTCATAGAGAATAGGAGACAACACACACAACGAGCTTCAACGGGGGTAAAGGAGGAACTAGCATTAATGTATCTTGATACCCTCACCAAACCACATTTAATTTGCCACTCAAGCTTCCCTGGTGCGCGTTGGACCAAATCAAAGTTTGGATGTCAACCTTGGTTTTGGTCGAGTCTGCCAAGCATGGCAATTTGTTGCAAACCACGTTAAAGAGCACTGGAATTGTGGTTTGGCCAAACACAACGCAGATCCAAACACATACTTAATATGCCTTTTAATATTGTTATATTGGGTCCTAGATTCCCTGTCATTCTTCCGCATATCCTCGTTGTAGTATATTTTAATAGTTTATCTTTGAGATTTGCTTGGAAACTTACTTCTATCATGTTGTGCATGCACAAATGTACTAACATGTATTTCACAAAAAAAGGCCACATGCCATCATTATTATATTTATTGTTTGAGTTCATATTTCTTTTTCTATCAAAAAAAATTATTTACAAATTATCAGTTGCTGACCCAAGTAGGAGGATCCACTTTGTCCATGGACTTGAGTTTTGACTTGGAAAAATTCCTAAAGTGCATTTTTTGTTAGCTGCGTACCCTCAAAGAGGTGGGCATTTTTGTCCCTACACCTTGTAATAATTGTGGAGTTTATTATGTGTATGTGTACATGGAAGGCATGTTTATATGCATATTGTAATTATTTTGTTATGTCATGCGTGTGTATGATTTTTGGAGACTATAGAGTACATGATACTATTGCTTTACCCTATGATTCTTGGGGCGCACTGGAGTTGGTAACATTGGCGGATCCATGTTCAAGTGTGTAGGGGCAATTGTCCCCACAAGGAAATTTTTTTAATTAATATATGTGGTAATTTTTTTTGTCCATACAAAATTTTAAATATTGCTCTCACAAGGTAAATTACGACTATTTATCTTATTAACAGTACTTGATGCAATAAGTTTTTTTAAAATTGAATATAAAAATTAGCTGGATCCCACCACGGCACCACCTCCTCAACTTCTCCAACACTCTTTCTTCACCCCAACACTCCACTCTACACGACTCATCTCTCCATCACGGTCTAGTGAGCTTTTGGTTAGTCTTGCTTTTTTGTGTGAGTTTGTGGATCTTTTCTTCTGTGTGGGTTTGCTCTTGAATCTGTATCTGTCAATCGTCTTCATTGTGTGGGGGTTAATCGTGGTGTCAATGCAATTGTGAAATTTCTTCTCTCTTCCTTTCTCTTAGTATTGTTGCTTTCTAACTTGCCTTCCAGGGTTTGTTTTCTCTCTATACTTTGCATAGTCCTTGACATTCCTGCTTCATTGACTTCTACTTGAACTGGGTCAGCAATGACTTTCTATCCCAAATATTGAAAATAATTGAATAGACGTTTGAATCAAATTTGAATTCAATTGGATTTATTCAACCTATTCTTAGTCTTATTTTTTCAATTGCTTTTGTTGAAACTTGGTGCAAATATTAATTCATAATTAATATTCTTAGTCCATGAGGAAGGACTTCATTGCATAAAAATATTAATTCATAATTGTGGATGTGTGGGTGGAAATGGAGAAATTAATATGAGAATGTGATGGGACTGCAGTAATTTTAGTGAAGTTGAAATTGGAACCTTCCCTAAGTATATTTTTTATGAGGTCCTAAGTTCCTTGGGGCTCATGGAGTAAATTAGTAGGTTTAGTGGGACAAAAGGGTCCAATTGGAAATGGCACCCTCATTAAAATTTGCCTAAGTCAGAAACTCCCTCCCCATTCACTAATCTCACGCTCTCTCTCCTCTCTACGCCAATTTCAGCTCTCTCTCTCTTGTGCAACCCTCCATACCTGACAGCTTCCTCAAGTTTCCTTCAAGGTCCTTACACAACAAGAAGCTTTTTCGACCCCTTGATTCATGGATTTAGGAGGTAAGTGGCTAGGGTTCCACATACTAGAGTTTTCTGATTTTTGGGTTGGGATTCAAGTGAACCATTTTGTGTTTTCTTGAACATTTAAATTCTTCTAATGCATTTTAAGCTCTTATGCTTACTCTTGTTTGATTTGCTGAAGTTATTTGGGAGAGTTAGTGAGTTTTGGATTTGAAAATGGTTTTGTTTTTACCATGCTTGAGGTTGCACATTTTTCCACCCAAATTATTGATTCTTGCTTGAAGTTTTCTTTAAGAGGATGTTTGAAAGGTTTTGGAAGCTTGAGCTGAAATTTGAGTGGGAAGAATGGAAAACCCATGGATGGAAGCTTTTCTTCAAAAGGTATCAAATGGAGTGTGTTGGAGAGCCTTGTGGAGTGACTTTCATGTTGGTACCCGAGAGAGCACTCTCATGGATTCCATGCTCTAGGTCTGGGTCCCCTGGACGCCATAGAACTCAAGCATTGGTGGTGTTTCAGGTTTGGGTGCCCAAGGCACCACAAAACCAGGGAGCGATGGGAGATAGGCCACTTGGCGCCTCAGGCATCATGGGTTGGAGATGGCATAGCCTATGGGTGGTGTTGAGGCGCCCCCTTCCCCCAACTGGAAGGCTACTATGGTGAATTTGTGCTAAGTGTGTGATCTTGTATGGTTTCCTAGGTGTGTTGGGGACATTTTGAGGCTTGTTTTGGATTCGTCATTCGGGAAATTGTTGGTTGAAACTCAAGTGAGTAGCTAACTCACTCAAATATTGTAATTCGACTTAAGCTTTGAATTATGCATCTTTGGGTATGGAGTGCCATTGGGAGATCGAAATGAATGTAAAAACCTAATTCATTTTACATGGATCAACAAATGCTTAACTTGTGTCTATGCCTAGTGTTAAGGGAGTTGGATTAGTATTTTATATGTGTTAAATACTTTGGTTAGCTTGCTTGCATTTTATGGAGTCTCTTGTGCATGTTATAATTGCTCATGGGAGATGAGTGGGTTGAACTCACAGGAGATGTGTGATTGCCTTCGAGCAAGGAGATTACTTTTTCCTTCGAGCAAGGAGATTACTTTTTCCTTCGAGCAAGGAGATTGTAATTGAGCCTTTGGACTGGGAGAAGTGGGTGCTTTCATGCATGCTCCACAATTACACTATTATTTGTGTTAGTTAATTACTTATTAGGATTTTGATAGGTAACTCTGTTGTTTCCATGTTTCAGAGCCCAATGTTTGTTGAAGAACATCCACCTGAAGAGTAGCAGAAGTTCAAGTGTCCTAACCTCTTCTTGATCTTCGGGTTGGTGTATTTTTGGTGTACTCTTCATTTGAAAACTTTCTAGTTGCTCTGTAGTCCAATGGGACAATTAGGAGGAGAGTGTTTTTGGGAGTAGTTTGTGTACGAGATACTCGACTTGTATTCTTTTGCATGTGTCTTTTTATATTCCTTGTTCTTATACATATTGAATTGGAATAGATAGAAATAATGGAGATAGTGATGTTGTGACTTGTTAAATTGCATAGTTACTTGTGTGGCAGATTCTGCCCTTTTGTTTATCATGGTTGTTATTCGTGGTGTTGGAGTCTGGAGTTAAGCTTATGACAATGGAAAATATCCACGTGTCGTTAGCGATTTGGCAAGCACACAAGTCGCATAAATAATAAAGAGTGAGTAAGATATCGTTCCCACAAGGACTAACTCGCTAATTATAAAAAAAAATTTAATTGCGCTAGTTAAACAATTAAGATTGGATTAAAAGCAACTATATTTAAAGAATTGGAAAAGAAATAAAATCAATAAAGTAGAACGCAATTAACAACAATCAACAAATAATTAGATGAATGTTTGGGGATATGACTGGCACGGTGTTGAGCCCCATACCACCACCTAAGCCTATCTTAACACACTAACACATACAACAAAAGTATAAAAATAATATGAAATCATTCAATCACAATATTCGCTATAAACCTAGGAGTTCTATCCACTACAGAGTGGCTTAAGGGATCCAGATATATCCGACTTTAATGCCAACCCAAACCCGAAGAGGGGGTTAATGGCATGGAAGCTCCACCACTCCTCGTACGGAGTTCCACCAATTAATCAGAATCTGCAAGGGCTCAAATAAAGGGTGAGTATAAGATACTCAATGAGGGAATGATTAAATTGAACGAGTTACCATTGCGTGCCGTTCACAGGGATGGGACACGAAATTAACGTCCCATCCACCAACACTAGGCCCAAGCCTAACCCTACCTTATACATACGATCATCATTAAGTCATGCCTTATAAGGGAAATACAGAATCCATAATATTACATGACTCAAACACACGATTTTAACACATAACATCAAACCATTTTAAAATTGGAGAATTTTGCCAAAATCACCCTATTTAAATAAAATGAATCAAAACCTCTATATAAAGCATACATGAGATAAATAACCATTTAATTTAGCATAATTCCAAATTTGCAATATGTCCACTGTTCCAAGAAATTTGAAGTTTATGGTGTGTCCACTGTTCTAGGACAATTAAAATTATAATATGATATGTTCACCGTTCGAAGATAATTGAAATTTATAATGAGATATGTCCATAGTTCTAGGACAATTGAAATTATAAAAAGATATGTCCATCGTTTCAAGACAATTGAAATTTATAATGAAATATGTCTACTGTTTTAGGACAATTGAAATTTAAAGAGATATGTCCATCATTCCAGGACAATTGAAATTTATAATGAGATATGTCCATTTTTCCAGGACAATTGAAATGAAAAAATGAAGTTAATTTATGAAATCACATAGCAAGGAATTTATCTCAAACCATCTACAATGATTAAATATGTATTAAGAGGAGGGTTTCAGTATCTCTTTCCTGAATGCTAATATAATATAATTATTACAGGACAGATCAACTAAGAGAAATAACCCTGATGCTTCATGAGTTCAAACTTTTCAAAAGAATAGAGTCACAATAATTATATCATACAAGCATAATATAATGCTATCCATTTAACTATTCACTAACCTAAACATATTCATAGGCCATTTGCACTTTTGTACCATTTGGTTAGTCATAGTCGGATAGAGTCATAGGCTCTTCGAGCTATCACTAACTCATCCATGATTAGCCTATTTCATCGGTAGCTATCTTTAACACACAAAGAATTTCATCTCATACAATGAAAATAAAACAATAAATTTAATATGGCAAAGAGCTATTCATCCACATTAAATAACCCATCACATCCTACTTATGCAAGACTCGGTATAGTCACACGTTATTTCCATAATCACAACAGAACTCTTCCACATTGCACCAACTCTAGCAATTGTGGTCATCCTTAGTGATATTGAAAAGACTATATGATTCTTTTTCCCATTACCTTAAATGCACACAAGTTGTGTTTTAAACAAAGGATATATATATATATATATATCCGGCGCACTTGAATGTCACAATGCAACATGCTAACCTAAAGTCTACCACCCAATAGTATAGACTCACACATGGTTTGCCACCATAAAGAAATCACTCATACAAGCAAGAACAGAATATTTCCATACATGTACGTATTTGTTTCCTAAAACATCTAACCAAAACCACAAAGCATTCATAGTATTCATACTAGTCTCATCACTTGAAGGTGTAAGCACGACATATTTATAATAAAGGCTAGAAATGAATCAAACAAGGTAGAGTAGAAACTCCCTCACCTGGGCATAGAGCACTTTCGACTTTTAAAGAATATCCTAGCCAAGTCCCAAACCAAAAAATCATTTATCAACATTTATGGACTGAGTTAATCATGAGAAAAAGGGATTAAAATCACACTTCAATTTTTGTCAGGAGGCTGGTGCCTAGGACGCCAAGTAGTAGAAATCTGAACATTAGTTCAGTTTCAACATTCCAGCCTCGAAATCAGCCATCTTTTTCACCATAAATAATATAAGGGGGCATAAATTACATCTCCTAAATCACTTAGATTAATTTTTACATGATAGAGAATAAATAAAATTTCATCAGGTCAAAAAATAGGGAAATCCTCACTACTAATTTTGACCTTTGATTACTCCCATGGTCATAACTTAAACAATAAATAATTTTCAAATAAACTTATGCCATTAGAAAGTAAACTCAAAGATCTTTCCAATGGTATAAGATTTGTCAAAAACGGAGTTCAGACAAAAGAGTTATGACCATTTGAAAACTACACCTGAACCTCCGTGCTGGCAGGCGCCTGGGCGCCACCTCTACGCCTTTAACCCCTTTGGCTGCCAAACCATGGGTTATTCTAGGATGTTTTTAGGCATGTTAAAGACATTTAAAACAACCCCCAAACTCAGAAATTTGAAGCCACAAACCAAGAGGGAAAATTTCAATAAACTTATCATCAATTTCGTTTTTCAACTACCAAAGCTTTCTCCAAAAGATTCAATCACAATATAACAAGGATTCTCATCTATCAACAATTTAGAACAACCATACCACACCAATTAATCCATAGCAACATTATACAAAAATTTTCCAATTTGCTAACCTATCCTTCTTAAAAGAAAAGGAAGAAGAAGAAGATGGAGGAGGACATTAGCTTACCAATTCATTTTAGGCTTCTCCAACAAAAGATGTGGATGAAGGTTGAAGTAGGTGGGTTGGGGTGCTGGCCGAAAGAGAAAAGGGAGAGTCACGGGCAAGGGAGAGGAAAAGAGAGAATGAAATGGAAGGAATAGATGAAGAGTGTTTAAGTTAGTATAGTGTGGGCCCCACTATTCTCTTTTTCATTTTGGTCTTCCTTGAAACCATTCTTTTTAATTAAGACTTGTAAGGAATTTAGAAAAGCTTAATCATAATTAGGGTACCCAATTATACTTCCACTAAAGCACACTTCATCACATCCCATTTTCATTAAAATATCAAAACCTTGCTTTTTATTCATTTTAGTCCCTATTGCCGCCTTAAAACCCACTCTAGCCTCCAATCCATCATTCTCAAGGCACCGGCCTCTTAATTTCATTCCTGTAAGGTCCATTCCCCCTCACGGGTCCTTATATGGTCCTTTCTCATGAATACTTTGTAATTTCTTTTCCTTTCACTTTAGTCCTTTAACATTCTCCCTTCACTCACTACTCATGTTTTTCCTTAATCAAGGGTAAATCCTAGTCCTTATTAAAATTTAAAAATTTCTCGTTCCTCTAGTCGAAACTCCTTAACTGGCGAAAAAATTTTCTTTTACCTAAATTGCGCACTTTAAACCACATAGTAATACTTGGGATATTATAATTAAACTAATATATGTAAAAGTCTAGAATTACTAATCCCCATCTTTTGTCCTAGAAATTACTAATCTTTCTCTTTCACATGTGATTCTAATTAATTATACATGTTATTCTTAAGTTATCTTAAGGCTTAAAATAATTCTCTCAACTCCTATGTATTCCCTTACGTGGGCTAAGTTTAATACAAATCAACCTAAAATTGATTAAATGAGATCAACTAATTTCTCTATCAGTTAAAAAGCAAAATCCATTAGGTTAAGGTCACACACTTGTCCATTTCAATCAGAGTTCTACTCTTATTTCCCTCTCCTAAGATTGATAAGAGCAACGTGAAAACTATAAATTAATCAAGTTCATAGCAACCTCAAGGTAAATGAATGAAAAGACATGTATTGATTAAAAGAAATCACAAATATATAGAGAGAAATAATCCCTAATTTGAAATTAGGTTCATAGCAACTCTAGAAGGAGAAAATTAGCCATTGATGACCTTAAAACTACAGAAAACAGTAAAAGATAGATAAAACTCCATGAATCCAAAGTTGAGTTGACAAAAATTAGGCCCGGAGAGCTTCGGAATGGTATTCCTTCTTTTCCTTATGCAAAGTCGGCATCCTTTGGCTTCTCCTGAACTTAGAATCCCCTAAAAAATATGTTCTGTCGCTATTTAAACTAGTAGAAAGAGTGCAGAAAATGCGACCCACAGCTATAGCGGTGAAAGGCCGAGTTTAAGGCTTTAAAACACTTTGGTCCAAGAGCCACCGCTATAACGGTGAAGATCCACCGTTATAGCGGAGGCTGGCAGAGAGGAGGACCTAAAAATCCTTAGTTCCAGTATCCACTACTATAGCTATGAAATCCACTGCTATATCTATGGAAGACAAAAAGCCAATTCTTACTCTAACATGGTCCATCTTCTTGCACAATCTTCTCACCAACTCAACCTATAACAAAAACAACGAAACACCAAATATTAGAAGTAAAGAGTTATGAAATCATTCAATTTATTAAAAGCTCTAAAAAATCTAACTAATCTAAACTAACCAAAATATGAGTTAAAAATTGCAAGTATAAGCAAGATAGATATCAAAAAAGAAGGTAAATAGCACCAAAATAGTGCTAAGTTAAGAACTTAACACTCCTTCAAACTTGAACCTTTGCTTGCCCTCAAGCAAATCATCCCTCACACAAACAACGATGTAAAGCAAAAATCAAATACATAGGTTCACAATCAAGCTCAGAAAATGATTAAACTAAGCAAAGGAAAAGAGTGGAATATGCAGAGAAAAATTAGAACCATCTACTAAAATTAGATTCATAAAATGATTTTATAAGAGAACAACCAAACTTGCAATAATAACCTGGATATTTAATTCAAAACTCAAAATAAACTTATTGAATACATCAGAATCCTCTTAGAATAATATACAATTACTTGAATTAATCTTTTTTTTTATATTTTTACACTCTCAAGGGTCTTCATTCCAAAGTCCAATTGATTCAACCAACAAACTGAATAAGAGATGTAGCCAGTAGGAACAGAGACCGTGTGCCTAATCCATATATCTCTTCCTCCCCCTTCACAACCAAGGAGAAAATTATAAAGTAAGAAAAGTGCCCATGCGCCTAATCTACACAACACTTCCCTACCCCTTCATTCTATCAAACCAACCGAAAGTAAAGTTCATTAGATGAAAGGGTGTTCGTATACCTAATCCACACAACATCACCTCATCATAAACCATTCTTTCCAGTTAGTTTATTATTCATATTTGTATAATTGGAACACTAATCTTTTTCTCTTTTTGTATATATTTTATTTTTGGAATTTGGAATGTATGCCCCTTATTGACCTTACTTTTGATTTTAGGAGAGCTTAACACAAGCTAAAATAATTATACTAAGAGTCTCAAAGCTTCAAAAAGCTTAAAATGAATTTTGAAATAAAACTCCTATTATTATTAAAAACAAGGCTAACTCTTTATTAAAATCATTTCCAAGATCTTAATTTGACCGAATTTTTCTAATTTAATAAAAATATTTTTAGCTCTTTCCCTTACAAAGATTTAATCATAAAAAAAATTATTTTTTTTTAAAACCTAACATATCTAAATTATGCTTTACACACAAAACACACTAACAGATAAAAACAAGTACAAACAAACACAAGACACTAAACGCCTCTCCCCCAAACTTAAAGTTGATAGTGTCTTCACTGTCCCATATTAGCATAACAGAGGAAAAGAAGCAAACTCAAAACACAATAACAAAGAAAGAAAAATACCATAGATAAAATAATCAAAATAAAAACAAAAACAATAAAAACTAAGAATAAATAAGGAAAGAAAACTTGGGTTACCTCCCAAGAGCGCTAAGTTGATAGTCTTCAACTAGACTTTACCAATGCTTGTTCAAGGTGGATCTTCCAATGTTAGCCGCTTCTTAAATGTTTTCAGTTAAGTAACAATATTGTTTGCACCGTTAGGAGGTTTGAATTTGATGGGATCATCACGAAACTTGACATAAGCCTCTGGAACTCCTAGAACTCCTCTTTTTCTTTTCCCCACGTATTTATACTCCGCCAAACAATCTTTACTCATCTCATCTTGAATATACCTATGAGATTCCTCATCAATCTTCTTCACAAGATAGCATTTCTCTGAGTCATCAGAAGCTTTCTTTACCTTGTTCATGTTAAAGGTGATCTATTGATTGTTGACCTTTATGGTTAATTCACCTTTGAACATCAATTATAGTCTTCTTGGTAGCTAGAGAAGGTCTTCTCAAAATAATTGGGATCTTCTTGTCTTCCTCATAATCCATGACAATAAAGTCCATCGAAAAATTAACTTGTCAACTTTGACAAGTACATCCTCAATAACTCTATTTGGATAGCATAATGAACGGTCAGCCAGTTAAAGAGTCACTATGGTAGGCTGAACATTTCCCAAACCTAGTTTCTTGAAGATAGATAGTGGCATCAGATTCACACTTGCTTCCAGATCACACAGTGCATTACCGGAAAATTTTTTTTCAATGTTGCATAGGATTACAAAACTACTCGAATCTTGCATTTTAATGGGTAACTTCATTTGGAGAATAGCATTACATTCTTGATTCATAGCAACATTCTCAAACTCACCCAAGCTCCTCTTTCTTGATAGAACATCCTTCATGAATTTAGCATAACACGACATTTACTCCAATGCCTCCACGAATGGGATGTTGATATGAAGTTGCTTCAAGATCTTCAAGAATTTTTTATATTGTCGGTCTAGTTGAGCTTTTTATGCCTCTGCGGATAAGGTAATTATGGAATACCTGAAGCATCTACTTTCTTAGTTGCTTTCTCTTGAGGCTCGACAACTTTTTCATTCTCTTCTTCAGTGATCACCTTTTTCTTCGATCATGTGATTCGCCAGCATTAGGGAGCTCCTTGCCCCACTCCTTAAGGTAATGGCATTACAGTGCCCTTTCCCTTCCTTTCTTGAGTGGTTTTCAGTATCACTAGGGAGACTGCCTTGTGGCCTATTGTTCAGAGCAAGTGCTATCTGGCCTATCTGAGTCTCTAAATTTTTAATTGCCATATTCTAAGTCTGAAACATTGATTCACTTCTTTCCATGAACTTCATGAACGTATCCTCCATTGAAGGTTTCTTTTCCACTTGAGGTGGTAGAACTCTATTTTGAGGAGGATAATTGTTCTGGTTACTAAAGCTTGAAGGTTGAGATGGCCTACAAGAAGATGATGAAGATGTGGGGTTCAAATAATGGTTGTTGCTCTATGAGAAATTTGGGTGATTCCTATTCCTCGGATGATATGAATTAGAATAAGAATTGTTTTGATTCCTTTTAGCATTATCCATGTAATTCATTTGCTCTATTGTAGTTGATGCATCACAACACCCATTAATATGGGCACTACCACAAAAATCACAATTAGCTTTCGGAGTGACTACAGCATTCACTCTTGTAGGTTCTTGTTGCCTCGAGCACAGCATATCGACTTTCTTGGTCAATGCTTTTGGGCCAAAAGAGCATTAAGGGTATCTAGTTCCAGCATCCCTTTCTATGAATTGCTCCTAGCTCTAATGGAAGCATTCTAACTAGCCCCCATAGTTTTAATTATATTCCGAGCTTGTTCAATCGACTTAGACATCAAAGCACCGCCAATTGCAGTGTCCAATTTATCTCGAGTTTCATATGTGAATCATTCCCAAGATTCATATAAGCCTTCGCCTTCATGCTGATAAAAGGCTGTGATCTCATTCCTCAATTTAATTGATCTTGATGGAGGAAAGAATTTGTCTAAAACCCTCTTCTATAGTTCATCCCAAGTTGTGATATTCCCTCTTAGTTGAGTGTTCAACCAGCTCTTTGCCATATCCCTCAAAGAGAAGGGAAATAGGCGGAGACATATGACATCGTCACTTACTCCATTAAGTTTAACCATATCACCGATATCCAGAAAATTTATGATATGGTTGTTTGGGTCTTCTATGGAATTTCCTTCAAACTGGTTCTATTGAACCAAATTCATCAGTACAACCTTAATCTTGAAGTTATTAGAGTTGATAGCAGGCTTCACTATACTCAAAGTGTTTCCAGCGTGATGGGGTGAAGCATAGTCCCAAAAACTTGTTAGCGATTTGGCAAGTGCACCAGTTGCACAAGTAATAAAGAGTAAGTAAGATATCATTCTCACAAGGACTAACTCACTAATTACCTAGGAAATTCAATTGCATTAGTTAAACAATCAAGATTGGATTAAAAATAGTTCTATTTAAAGAATTGGAAAAGAAATAAAATCAATAAAATAGAATGCAATTAACAATGATCAACAAACAATTCAATTAAATTAATATATGTAAAAGTCTAGAGTTATAATCCCCCTCTTCTGTCCTAGAAATTACTAATCTCTC
The DNA here is from genome assembly GCA_037074585.1 of Biancaea sappan. Taxonomy (NCBI): domain Eukaryota; kingdom Viridiplantae; phylum Streptophyta; class Magnoliopsida; order Fabales; family Fabaceae; genus Biancaea; species Biancaea sappan. The sequence continues at coordinate 70,853,943 of CM073492.1, read as the reverse complement.
TCTTGCACCTGTGATTCTAATTAATTATACATGTTAATTTTAGGTTATCTTAAGACTTTAAATAATTCTCTCGCATCTAAATTTAGTTACTCAACTCTTATGCAATCCCTTACGTAGGCTAAGTCTAATACAAATCAACCTAAAATTAATTAAACGAGATCAACTAATATCCCTATCAGTTAACAAGCGAAATCCCTTAGCTTAAGGTCACGCATTTGTCCCTTTTAATCAAAGTCCTACTCTTATTTCTCTCTCTCTCGAGATCGGTAAAAGCAACGAGCAAACTATAAATTGATCAAGTTCATAGCAAGCTCAAGGTAAATGAATGAAAAGACATGTATTGATTAAAAGAAATCACAAATACAGAGAGAGAAATAATTATTAATGTGAAATTGGGTTTATAGCAACTCTAGGAGGAGAGAATTAGCCACTAATGGCCTTAAAACTACAAAAAATAGTAAAAGATAGAGAAAACTCCATGAATCTGAGGTTGGATTGATGGAAATCGAGCCTGGATAGTTTCGGAATGGGATTCCTCCTCTTCCCTCTACAAAGTCAGCATCCTCTGGCTTCCCCTGAACTCAGAATCCTCTAAAAAATATGTTCTGTCGCTATTTAAACCAGTAGAAAGAGTGCAGAAAACGCGACCCATCGTTATAGCGGTGAGTACCCACTGCTATAGTGGTGAAAGACAGAGTTTAAGGCTTTAAAATACTTTGGTCAAGGAGCCACTGCTATAGCGGTGAAGATCCACCGCTATGGCGGTGGTGTAATATCCCAAGAATTTATATGAATATTTAAAGTCTAATTTGAAGTTTAGTGAAAAATTTAATTACGTGGAAAATGTGCTTTTTGAATTAGTGAAGAAAATCTGGGAATAGAAATTTTAATTTTTAATTTAGGAAATTTTTACAAATTCTCAAGGACTAAAGTGAAAAGAAAAGAAAATATGGATTACTTTTGAGAAATGACCAAATAGGAAACTGAGAGGAAGAATAAAGCTTATGAGAATGAATTATGAGTCCGGTACCGAAAAGATGATGGATTCGAGGTTAAAGTGGTATTTGAGACATCGAGAGGGATTAAAGTGAACAAATTTTATAAGCTAAGGTGGCTATGAGCGATTTTATCGAAAAAGAAATTGGTGGGGCCCACGCGTATACACTTCTCTCTTATTCTTTTCTTTCTCTCATTCTCCCGTAGCTTCCTCACTTTCTCTCTCTCGGTTATGCGTCGAATTTCTTCATCAACCATTTATGCAATTTTTGGATGGGGAAGGAAGCTATGAAAGTTAGGATGATTGGTAAGTTGATGTTCTTCTTCTTCTTCCTCTTATTACAAGACCAAATCCTTGGTTATCATTTTGCAAAATTTTTGTAGAATATTTTAATGGATGAATTTAAGTGTGGATGTTAATCTAAAATATTCCTAGGTGGTTTATGATGTTATTAGAACAAGAAATTTGGAGAAAACTAGAAGAAATTCGTAGAATTTAGATATTTGAAAAAAGTTAGTGTTCTTGATGAAAATTTGAGATTTGAGCTTGGATTGTTGGTAGAAATTGGGGGTTTTGGTGTTAAAATACTCCTTAGACATTAAGGATGAAAACCCATGGAAGAAATTAAAAGAAATGTTGTTTTAGATATTATTTTAGGATTTTTGGATGAAGAACACGAAGAACATCCGAAAATTTTCCCCAGAAATTACTGTTCATCAGGAAAATTTTTCCAGATTTTCTCGGCTACTATAGCGTTGACTCGGTCAACGTTACTGTAGCATTGACTCGGTCAAAGTTACTGTAGTATTGACTCGGTCAACGTTACTGTAGCTGCGTTGACCGTTGACCGTTACTGTAGCATCAGTTTTTTTTTTTTAATATCGTTGAAAAGCTCTTTGAGTCTAGTTTCCAATGGTATAAGTTTCATCTGGATATTTATTACCAGTTAGGAGTTATGATTTGAGAAGTAAGTGAAGGTCGGGAATAGTGGTAGGAAATTTCTCTATTTCGTAACCCTGATGGTTTTTATCTGGTTACAATAGGAATGGTCAAGGTGCAAGGTGAGAGTGCCGAGAGCGTGAAATCCAGGTGAGTGGGTTAATGCTTGCTATGATTAAATATCTTTGTTACGGACTTTATGCATCATAGTGAAAATATGTTGTATATCCAAGTTTGAAGAGGATGATGACTCAAATATATATATTTATATGTTTAAATTATATTGTGCTTGAATGGGACGATGAGACATAAACAATTGTGGAACTTGCCTGGTGATTCTTATTTTCTCATGAATGGAGGTTATATGATGGATTGTGAATGGCATGTGAACTGAGTTGAAATGTGTCATACTCTGATTATTGAGTTCATCCATATGCGGATAGTTGAAGTATGTTATTGTTGAATAATTGATCTATATTATGAGTTATGTTGTATACATGCTATGTTGCTGGAACAATATTGTTTATGTTGTGATTTGAATTGTAAATGACTGAGTTGTGTTTGTGGCTCATGATTATGATTGAGGATGCTCTTAGATGTGATTGTGATTGTGTTTGACTAGAAAGGAAAGGCATGGTGGTGCACCCCATGGAGAAATCTACATGAAGCTATAAGGGTGGAGAATATACATGGAGCGATAAGGGTGGATGCGGCGAGGGCCGCGGGCAACGATCCAGAGGTACCCTGGACAATCCGATTGGTACGGGAAATGTGTGAAATTGATTTCACTGTTTGCTGTTGTGAATTATGTTGAAATGTATTTGATTTACTTGGATATTGTTGTGAAGTATTATGAATTATATTATATTATATTATGATCGATTACGTATGATTGCTGCATGTTATCATTATGATGCATGATATTTTTTTGTCATAGTGTTGTGTTGTCTGCTCACTGGGCACGTGGTTTGCTCATACCCCTCTTATTAACATTTTTTCAGAGTTGACAGCTGAAGGTAAATATATGTACAAGGAATTATGGATCCTTAGCCTATGATTACCTTTTCATTTGTTCAGGATAAATGTATAATAGTTAAGTTTTATTCTAAGTTGTATAAATCTAGAAATCTCTGTAATCGGGTAGGTTCATTCAGTGATGTAATGTGAATGACTGTAGTGTGTATAGAGAACTCGGTTTGGTTGCATGAAAAAGAATGGTATGATGCTTAAGAGAAAGATAGGCTTACGGAGGTGAAATGAAATTCACTTTTCGTGCCGGTCACGTGCTCAGATTTTGGGACGTGACAGGTGGCTAGTAGAGAGGAGGACCTAAAAATCCTTAGTTCCAGTATCCATCATTATAGCTGTGGGAAACAGAAAGTTAATTCTTCCTCTGACAGGATCCATCTTCTTGCACAACCTTCTCACCAACTCAACCAACAACGAAAACAACGAAACACCAAATATTAGAAGCAAAGAGGTTTGAAATCATTTAGTTTATTAAAAACTCTAAGAAAACCTAACTAATCTAAACTAACCAAAACATGAGTTAACAATTGCAAGTATAAGCAAGATAAATATCAAAAGAGAAGATAAATAGCACCAAAATAGTGATAAGCTGAGAACTTAACAGTTGTGTCATTCATAGGCTCCAGTAGCATCGTCACACCCTATATGAGTGTGTTTGTGTCTTTGAGTAACACGGGCACTAAGTTTGTTTTCAATAATGTTTTGGTCCAAAAATATTTTTTGCTCATGTATTCCTAATGGGTGCTTTAAGTCTCTACGGAAAAATTAAATAAAAACAAAGAATTTAATAGTATTTTTATCCATATTTATATATAAGTATGGAAAATAAATTGAGACATGACAAAAATGTTTATTGATTCGTTAAATCTTATATATAAAATTTTTTCATATAAAATTTGAAACAGTATATCAATCTCATTTTGAGAGTGTTATTAATTTAGTCTATGTTATTGACTTTATTTCATTTCGATTTAATTTTTAAAAGGTTATATTTATTTTAATTTTTTTATTAAATCACAATTTTTCCTTATCAAATCTCAAATTTTGTATTGTCAACCAACAAAATTTTTAAAGAACAAAAGTTGAACTAACTGTAATATTCTATGATTGAATTTATAATTTACTAAATTTTTTATTGATCAAGACGCTCTTATTGATCCGTCAGCGACGACAAAGTCATATGGTTAAATTGACATTAGAACATGGTGATCACGACTAGGATGTGGATGGACGTGCTCTACAACTCTAATTTCACCCTCTCTTCCCCATAAAAAACTAAATAGTGCAGTCATCCATCTTCTTACTAACTTTCAAGTCCATCCATGGCGCCTCAAGAAGCAGGCATTGCAATCCCAGTGACAGCTCAAGATCATCATGATTCGGCTGTAAAGGCGATCCAGGAAGGCCTCCACGAAGAAGAAAAGCAGATCGCTGTGGACCCACTATCCCTCAAAGAAGCAATTATCCCACTTGAGGCTACGACTTTGCCACCGCCACTACCACCTCCCAAGTCCAAGTTCCTGAGCATCAGCCAACCAAATTCCGCCACGTCATCCCCTCGATTCGCTTCGTTCGTTTCAAAGAAGAAACCAATTCAGAGCCTAGAATCACCACCACGTCAAGTGCTTCAGGAAATCAACTTACAGAAGAGCAAGTCATGCGGTGAAAGAAGATCATGTGCACTCTCAGAGGAATTCGACCTTTGGTTGGTTAAACACGCTAACAGAAATCAGTATCATCATGGAAGCTTCTCGAAAAGGGAGGCCACCAAGGATAGCCCTAAGCAGAGTACTCGCAAGCACATTGAAGCTCCAAAGGGATTTAAATGCAGTTGCCTGTACCTGCCGGGATTTGGCAAAGCGAAGCCGGTTAGGGCTAAAATGAAAGAATCAAATTGAAACATAGATGCTGTGAATGTGATATCGAGGACGGTTTCTTTGGAGAAATTTGAATGTGGATCCTGGGCTTCATCACCTAGAGCCATAATAGTCCCAGAGATCGAAGGAAACCACGAGAGTTCCTACCTCGATCTGCCATAGGAGTTGATCAAATGCGGTGCCGGCGAAGACGATGCGCATTCGCCGGTGACGGCGGCGTTTGCATTTAAGAAGGACATTAAAGGAGTGCTGAAGAATGGGTCCAACAGAGGCAGAAAATCAGACGCATCACCACGCCATGTTTGTTTTTCTACATCGTCTTCCCCTGCTTCCGCTGCCTTGTCTTGCATTACTCCTAGCTTGCGAAGGGCTAGAGAGGAGTTTAACGCCTTCCTAGAAGTACAGACTGCGTGACAATAATAAGAATCAACATCGCTCCTATCAAAGTGGGCGTTTCAGTCGTTTCTTTCACCTATCGGAATATACATACTAAATACGACATGACTCTGTTTCTGAACTACGGATATTTCATAACTGCTTCTTGGATGTTTTGCCTTTTGTCTTCCATGAGCTACATATTAACTACTTAATCTTCATATAGAGTGAATTGGAGGATGGTTTTGCTGGCAATAGAATGGTAGCATGATGTGTGTACCATATCCATAAACTGCCTACCTACACATATTTTTCTGGTGAAAAGGATTTGGATCACAGTGAGCCAATGGATCATCTGATCCAATTGCTCTCATTTTTTTTTAGTGTTTTTTCTTCTTTTTTTAAGAAAAATTTACAAAAAGATAATTTTACAATTATACTAATTGATTTTACAATTCTTCTACTACAAACATACCATACTAATTGATTTTAGTTTTATAGTAGAAGAATAGAGATAGGTTGTGTTCCCGAAGCTATATCAATATTGAACTTCTCTATCAGGTGGAATGCCGAGTAACTCTTCTGGAAAGGCATTTGCAAATTATTGTACAACCGGTACTTGCTTTAGGCCTACCATTTCTTTCTCCATGTTTCAGACATATGCAAAGTATTCAAGACATCATTTCCTCATCAACCTGCGAGCATCCATCATAGAAATTAAGTTATTGTACGCTTCACTTCTATCGCCTTGGAAACCAAAGGTAAGTTCTCATGGCATCCCAAATTTAATCTTCTTATGGTGGTGATCAAGGGTGGCATGGCAAGATGCTAGTCAATCCGTATCGAGGATAACATCAGTTAGCCATAAGACATTATGTTATAAGTTTCGATAATGACAAATGTGTGTGAAGCGTAGCCTTGAAGATGATAAATGTGTGAGAATTATATTTCATATATGGCCCCTCATGTGTTATAAGTTAAGTATGGTTATATTATTTGATATGTAATGCTTTATACTTGAATAATACTCTTTACAATGAATTGGACTAACTACTTGATTTGCTAGTAAAATATCCTTTATGTAGATTGGTTGAAAACAAGAAAAGTGAGCATTGGATTGATGGAAATAGTGTTAGAAATGGCTAGCTCCCAAGAGGGGAGGTGAATTGGGTTTATAAAAAATTTTCTAATACTTGTTGGAAGTTAAAGAGGATTTAAAAATAATTTGAAGCTTTTTTATAATAGTAAAATAGAGCAATGTCAAGATGAACTAGTATGAAGTGTAAATAATCAAAGATAAATCTTTAAAAGGAGATGAGAGAAAGAGAGATTAACACAAGTATTTATATTGGTTCAGCTTAAACCAAGTTTACATCTAGTCCTCAAGACAACTTTTTGAGTATTTCACTATTAACCACAAGTTTATGCAAATGGACACTTGTAAGCCACTACAATAGAGAACTTTTTGTTCCCTAGGACATCTCTTCCTCTTACAAAGTGTTTCTCTTAAACAAAAACTCAAGGAAATCTTCCTTTATCAAATTGCTCAGAAAATAAAGTAGATGAACTGAGTTGACTCTTTTAAATAGAGTAGATTTACAAATAAAAGCCTTTTAATCAATAAATGATTGACAAGAAGTTAAATCAAAGATTTCAGAGTCAAAGAAAATGTATTCTTGTTGATTTGACATTATCTTAGGGTTATATTTATAGCCTAAGGTGTAACAAATCTGTTGGAAGAAAATCAAGAATGATATAAGCAAATATCTTCATAAAGTAGTCGTTAATACTGATATCATCATGCTGGCAGTCGACTAGTATCTTTTAATGAGGTGCCAGTCGACCAGTCCATACCTAGCGGTCGACTGGTAATTCTCTGTTGCCCAAAATTAATTTATTCCAGAACCTATTGGTCGATTGATAGATTTGTACCAGTTGACTGGTAGTTAATAGGATTAAATTTTAATTCTAGACAGAGATGCACCGATTAACTGCTTGAACCCAAGCAGTCGATTAGTAAGTTTATTAAGACTTAGTCATATTCAAAACCAAGAGAAACTGGTCGACTAGTATACATGTACCAATGAACTGGCAGCTACTGGGACTTAGAAAATAAGAATTTTCAAAACATTTTATTTTCAAAGGCTAAATAACCTTATCTAGTATTTTTCCAACTTAATTAAAAAATATTAATAACATTCTCAAGGATTTAAAAAACTCTTCTTGCCATTTAAATTACTTTACAAAATATCCTAAGACATAAAATAAGAGGCCTTCTCTTTAGCTCTTTGGTGCCTTTGACTTGATGTTATTCCTAAAAGAATAAATATTAATATTATCACGAAATTTATTATTTTAATTTGTTTGTTAATCATCAAAATTTAAAATATTACTTCCCATTCAATGGAGTCAACAAATAGAATATCAACATCATGCTTTATTTAAAGAAATAACAAGCAAAAAACATACTCCAAGAAATGAAAAGTTTGAAGATTTGAAGTTTTGAAAGTTTGGTTGCATCAAGATAGCTAATGAACTTAACTAGGTATATGTACAATATGCTAAAAAATTTTATGTGAAATTCAATGATTTAGATTTGCATTTATTGTCACACCCCAAAAATCGAGCATGTGACCGGTGCAAACGGTGTTTAACCCACACTACCGCAAGCCTATCTTTCCCTCAACCCACTGATTCATATAGACCCATAAAGCCTTTGTTTTTAAACAAAAGAAATCTTTTATGCAAATAATTTAATTTACACAAGATGAACAATTCACTTCTCATAAACACATCTATAAGAAGGGAATCATCTTTCATAAAATCTCAAATTCCGCAAATTATAAATGTCCATTATATTTCCAACATAACCATACACTCTACAACCATCCGTCTAACATAGTAGAACATGACCTACCCGATTTCAAGAAACATAACTACACATTACCATACCCGGACAAAAGGAGAGGTATCCTCAGTATGCACGTCCTCGATTAGTAGGCTTTTCTTCACTTGAAACTGTGATGGGTGGGTCTTGTTCACGTGACTCACCATAAACAATTTAGCTTACCAAAGATATGCAATAATGCATGTCGACAAAATATGCAAATACAAATACAAGTATAAACTCAAATCACGATCATGAGTGAGTGTATATCATCTTGTCCAAATGAGAAAAATAATAAAAACATGCTCAAATCTCCAAATAGATGATCCTGCATCATTCGTGTCATAAACCCCAAATAATGGGTAGACAATAACAGGTAGACAACATTATGTGCATAACGCAAAATCTATGCTCACCACATTTCCATCATATAGATACATTTTTTGTATACACATTACCAACACACACCGATGGCTAGGGTCCACAAAACAGCACCATCCAAATATCAATGAGATCAAGCCATCAACCACAAGAAATACAATATATATAAAAAAAAATCATAACATTATTTTGAACTTTGCCTCATGAGCATTCGCATCAGTTTATCACCATAAATTATAGATAGGAGGGCCACACAGGCTTCCTTTAATACTCTTATGAATCATAATAGAGAGAGAGCCACACATGCTTCCTTTAATATTCTCATATACTATAGTGGAGAGGCCACACAGACTTCTCACTAAGTTCTCAATGATTACTATATGCGCATAGGTCTTAATCTAAGAAGGCCACACAGGCTTCTCAGTTCTTTCCCGTTGTTCTTATGGTAGGGATGGCCACACATAGGCTTTCCACATCACATACTTAGTCATAGTGTGTGAGAGCTACGATGCCCTTTGTATTACTACTATTCCATTTATATCGGTATGCCACATATATGCTTCCCACATCACATGCTTAGTCATATGCAAAAGAGCTACGGGCCTCTTCGTACTACCACTAATCCATTGTTACTCAAAGAGCTGCTTAGGCAATCCCTTTAGATACTAAACTCATACAATCCAGTTTAGTCAATAAGTAGCATACATACACAAGAATGAATGTAACTCATATGTCAGGAATATAACATTCTATTAGAACATAGCAACAAATTATTCACTTACCTTATGCAACCCATAACACATTATTTAATAACAATGTAATACATGATACATCATTTATTCGATTGTTTTGAATTAATAGGCACAGTAACAATAAAACAATTCATTCATTCGAAGTATCATGTTTCAAAAGAGGCCAACCATCTCACACCTTTATATTTTCCAAGAGGAGCCAACCCACCTTACACCATGTTTCTACAACACATACATGCATACCACTATTGCTCCATCAAGAAAATACAAGGTTATAATCACACAAGTGGGTATCTTTGTGTTTCATAAGAACTCTAAATACTATTTTGTCATGCGATACTCACCGTTGGTTCCCATGACTTCCATAATGCATTTATCATACCTTCATGGTGTTATGTACATTTCCCTTTGTGTATTCATACATTCCCAATTAGATACTAATTATACATAAGTAAGCTATATGCAAGCCATTATACAAACTCTTAATGTTTACTAATGATTCATGAGAATTACAAAACTTAAGTCAACAATCCCACACAAGTGTCCATTCCTTATCTAGTCATGTAAAGATTTAAGTATGCTAGCCACCTCATCAAATAATAACATATCATAATATAAACATGCTCAGAAACTAGTTTCTTTGAAGAGAACATAAATAAGGCAAGGCTAGAACCCTCACATCAACTCCAAGCTAGCTAATCCTCCTCAAAAGATGTGGAATATGCCTCAAATAATTCATCCTTATAAGGTAACTATGTAAAAACATGTTAAGGTAACAAAATAGGGAACTCTTTATCACTAGTTCTAACCTTTGATCACTCTTTTGATCATAAGTCCCAAATAGTAAGAAAATTTTAATTGAATCTTATTTCATTAGAAATTAGACTCAAATAGCTTTCCAACGATATAAAATTTGCTAAAAACGGAGTCCGGATGGGAGAGTTATGATCATTTGAAAATTTGCTAAAAACTACTGAAGCTTTCTATCACCTATGCGCCTAAGCGGTCAATTTGCCGGCTTAAATAGAATTGCTACTCTGTTTCATGATTTTCGACTTCTACATGGTTTTTCCTTCATCTAGACCAATTTTCCACCAAAACTCAAGATTCTTTTCATGGTTTTGCTCTAGGAATGATTAGAAAACATCTACACACTCAAACCCTAGATTAAATCCAAGAAGCGAGGCTCAAATTCATCAATCTTTCCTCAAGAACCCTCACTTCCACTATTTTTCTGTCATACATTCAAAGTCAAGATTTCTAAGTTTTAATCCAAGGATTCCATAAATTTCTTGTTCCAAAATATTCAACAATCATCCAAGAAGAGTTCTTGATCATTAATCTAGCTTAAAACTCCCAAGAATACTTATTTTCACTCCCATGCATGAAAATTTGGTAGAAGAGGAAATGAGTGGAAAGCTTACCTTGTTTTTTCCTCTCTTCGGTGATGGTTGGTCGACTGAGACTCAAACTTCCATTGGAGGTAGGTGGCCGGAGGCCTGGGTGGTGCTCTTGGGTGAAAGGGATGCAGAGAAGTGAGAACTAGGGTTTGAGAAAATATTGTCTATGTGAGGAGGAGAGGAAATGGCTAAAAAATTTGTGTGGGGGGGGGGCTTATATAGTCATCTTAGGGAAATTACCATTTTGCCCCTCTTGGTCCAGTAGTGGCAAAATCATAATTTCTTTAACTCTGATATTCTTCATAACACACAAGGCACTACACATTTCCAAGCCCAATTTCTCAACTCCTAACACATCACTATCCTTATTTTCCATTTTCATAAGAAGTGTTCCCTTAAATATTTTTATTTCACCCTAGTCCCTCCACGGTCCCATTATCCATCCGTCTTTTTCTGTGGTACACGTACCTCCTCTCGGCCATTTACCGCTTCATACATAAAGCCACACTTCCAACCATGGATTTCCTTATTCGAAAACAAAAATTTTTCCCTCACATCCAACTACTTGATCGAAAAACCAATTTCACAAATACCTGAGGACCTTGGTTATTACATATTGGCTCAATGCAGCTTGAATGAAAAAAAAATGTTTTAAATTAAAAAGACAGTGAGATATGAATTTTTACAAAAACTTGATTATGACCTTTGGCCATCTTTTTAATAATATCTCCTAAAATAAAATGGATATTTGAATGAAACTTATCTCATTTGAAAGTATACTTAAAGATCTTTCCAAAGATATATTGTTTTTTTTGAATCGGAGTTCAAATGAAAAATTATGACCATTTAAAGTAAACTTGAAAAGTAAAAGTCGACTGATAGTTCCTGACAGTCGACTGCTTCTGACCTTTGGTCAATTATTGGTTCATATCTCCTAAACAGTAAAGAATTTTTGAATAAAACTTATCTCATTTGAAACTAGACTCAAAGAGCTTTTCATCATTTGCTTAAAATGAAGTTCAAATGAGAAAGTTATGAATTTCTAAATTGGACCAGAAAGATGCAAGTTAACTGTAAGTACTCCAGAGAGTAAGAGGTCGACCATTTACTAAAAACTAGTCGACTGGTTGCTTGAAAAATGCTTATAACAATCATATTTGAGTCAACGGTCGATCAATAAACCTAGGCAGTCGACTGGTACTTGTCAGAAATGTTTTTTTTAAGTACATAACGAATCTTTTTGGTCACCAACGATGATATTTCAAAGGCCTTATAAATATGACATCAAAAACACATTTTTATGATAGACCTAAGTGTTAAAATGTGATCTTTCACTTGTTTTACCGTCTTTAAGAGAGATACAAACATCATTGAGCCAACACTTGCATAATTTCTATCATTTGAATTCTTAGAGCTTCATATTGTATATCTACTCTAAGAGAAAGCTTGTTTAAGCAATCTTTTTCTTCCAAAAGCTTTGTAAGTAAGGGTAGTCCATCCCTTGAAAGAAAAACCAAGAGTAAGGAATCTCTTGGAGTGATTTACTTTAGGAAGAGAGAAGTGCTCTAATTAGAGAGATAAACAACTCTAACTTGAGATAGGAATTGTAGAGGCTCACTCGTATCCAATTAAACTTGTGGAGATAGTGAAAATTTTCAAAGAGAAGTCTTGAGGATTAGATGTAGGCTTCGGATTGAAGCCAAACTAGGATAAATCTTTGATTTTACTTTCTCTTTCTCTACACTTTTTACATTTCAAGTTGATTATTTGATGCTCTATTTTAAATTTTATTTTTGCCTCAAGTATTGATCAATTATTGCTTGATATACTTCTTCAAATCTATTTCAAGTGAACTAATTGTTGTTTCCTAATCACATCCTTTAAAAGTGTTCTTGGAAATTTTTTTGAAAATAGCTCAAGTTTTTTATGACACCCAATTCACCCCCTCTTGGGTGTGTTTGCCTTGTCTAACAACATTGAAACATGTCATCTCCAAAAGCTTCAAATCTGCCAAAGTGTCCTTCTCATCCATCGACACTTTACATGCATGATACCCATGCTCTACAAGCAGTGTTTCATCAATTGGGGTAGCTGCGAGGAAAGGTCTCTCAAGCTAGACAGCACATCAAAACATTTGGCAAAGATAAGAGACACATAGGAATGGATTGAACCCGAATCAAGCTAGAATGCACTAATAATGTACCTGTGACTATCGCATTCAAAGGTTGCGCATCCCGATGAGTGAGCACCCTTGTTCTATATCAACCACTGATTGGGTTCTAACTCCAGATCTACAGCCTAATCCTCTACCAGCCCCGCCCCTCCTAGAAGATAACGATGGAGCTTGGGGCTAGGAGCCACCTCAAACTGCCACGTCAAAGGGTGAAAGGATTCTTCACTCGAGCCCCCCAATAATTGAGGGCATTTGGTCCTCATGTGGCTCACCTAGCCACACTGATAGCATGTGGGTACCCTCCACAAGCTCCTCGTATGAAACTTCTCATACATCGTGAACTTAGGATTATCATGACTGGTCTATAATGATTCGTACTAAATTGTGTTATCTTCCTTTACTCTCTAATTTTTTCCTTGGGGCATTAGCCAAAGATTGTACTAATCCAAAAGGTGCTTCAGATATATAATGACCCCGATCAAAAGATCTAGCTCCTCTCATATATCTACTATGACCGGAGGATCTCCTATCAAGATCACATCTTCACTTCTTCTTCTGATTGCCCTTCTCCTTTTCTACATACTCAACAATTTGGGCAGCATCCACTACCGTTGCATAGGAGGGAAAACTTCCATTTGCAGGGACACCACTTGATATAAGGGTTAGGGAAGTTTCAAAATGAAATGCCTAATTCTGTATCGTTCGTCGGGTACCAGATAGGGGCATATCGAGCTAGGCGTGTAAATAGCCTATCATACTCTTCCACACTCATATTCGAGCCCTGCTTGAGCCACTGAAACTCATCCTTTATCTAATCATTAGGCTACTTCCTTAAAAGATTCAAGTAACGATTACATTACAAATATCGAGATTTGAGGTAGTTTGCATTGATAGGTGCTTAAGGTAGTCATGCTTATCTTCTGATAAGTGCTGACACAACACTTCAACTTGCAAATTTTTATAAAGCCAGTCAACTGTGTGCTTAAGGCAATCAATTTGTTTGCTCTATTTTCCATTTTTGCCCTTTAATATGATGCCAGTCGACTGGTAGCTCTTCAAGCAGTCGACTATTTTGACCCTTTTTTTTAAGGTTTTTACTTCATTTAAGGTTTAGGCAGTTGTCTTCCTCCTCAGGGTGCTCGACTTCCATTATTATTTTATGCTTAGTTAAGATTTTAGGTTGTTACACATATTGTCTCACATATATCAATTCAAATTGGGTTATTGTCTCGCAATGTTTTGAAAATCGATGTAATTTCGAAAGAGGCAAAGAAAATAGAATCACTTCAATTGAGGTATAGATTACAGTAATCACGTCAATTTTCATGGGGATTAAATCATATAATCCATCAATAACCCTAAAATTTCTCTTAATCATAAACAAAACAAAAATTTAGGGTTCTATAGAAAACCTCTTTTACAAACCCTAACACAAATTAATCCCAATTATTCTCAATTTGTCTATCAGAACCTGACTCTGATACCATTTGTAAGATGTTTTAATATAACTAAAACAACAAACAATCAAATATTCATGATCTCACTCATATGCGAGATTTAGTCAAAAACACAAATTATTTTCTTTTGATCATGAATTGTTTGTTTGTAGGACCTTGATAGAAAAATTGATAATAAGAGCAGTAATAACCTAAAGAATCAATAGATAAGAGCTTGTTTTGATTCATAACAATAGTTCTTCATATAGGTTAGGATCTTCAAGGTTAGTATGGGTGGTTTTATCTCAAATAGGTTTTGGTGTGATAGATATTAGGTCACTCAGTCAATATTTATAGATTTTTCCAAAACTTGAAAACAAAATCCATACAACCTTGGAAACTATAACCCATTCATCAAGCTCTAAGGGTTGACCCCATTTACTAATCACATCCTATCACCATTATTAATTTGGGTTAGATATCTTCACATATAATTAATATTAATCCACAATTACTCCAAACTAACTTTAATATATCAAATAGGTCCAACCCAAAATATACTTTATAAAGATAAATAAGTTGGACATAATTATAGATAGTAATATGTATGTCCCAATATATATACACATATACAATAATTAATATGTAAATCCATCCAAATAATTAATATAAGATGTCACAATTTCCAATATTCAAAATCTAATCCAGTAAATACAGCATAATCACAAAGTAACCATGGAATGATGCACCATGAAAGATATATTCATTCTAAGGTATAAGAGCAAGCTAGGATATTAAGAACTCCAACACCAATAAACCAATCAAATAAATTCATAAACATACACATGATTAAAGATGAAAATTTTTACCAATTAGAAGTAGTTAAACATCCTTTTTCTATTGTAGAGATCTTATCTTATATTAACGTAATTGAGAGAAAATGATTGGATATTAATGGAACAAATTAACTTAAGTCTATTACTATTCCATATCCAAGTATTTTTACCATATGAAGAGTAGAATTAGAAGAACCAATTATTGACCCACACTTCTCTTTGTAACCGTGTTATCACTTTCGTAAGTTAAAGAACATACCACTTGGTTTCTTAAACAACATGTCTTGACTTTATAATAAGTAAAATCATCAATTCCTTGAAAATAAAGTCCAAGGAGTTGTCTTTCAGGATAAGAGAATAGTAGATATTATGAACTCCGGCACCATATACTTTCTACATTACAAGAGACTAGTATACAACAATTTCTTGTTACCTTATCATGTAAATAAATTATTATGTTATAAGCTCATAACTCCAGAAGTAGACCTCTCATAATAATTCAAAGAAGAAAATCAAATGTTACTATTTTTCCCATACCAATAAGCAACCCAAATCCTTACACTTAGCATAAGGATAAATTGGAGTTCAAGACCTTACCATATGACACCAAATAAGCATCCTTTGCTTCGTGGCTAGTGAACCTTGAATCCTTTTACACTTGAAACAAAATAAAGACATTTGTGAAAAGAGGAGATCATCTTTACTCACCTTAGAGTAGCCAAAATTACCTTAAGGGTCTCCATATAATGGTAAGAGTGCTAGAGAAAGCCCCCTAGAAGCAAGAAACCACACAAAATGAAACATCTTATGGAGGTTTTGGAGCCACTGCCCGCTGTGGCAGGCGCAGCAGTAGTAGGGGTGCTACTGCTGCCACTTGCGTGCTACTCATGATTAGGGATGGCAATGGGGTGGGGCGGGGGTGAGGGCGGGGAGTGCCTTCCCCATCCCTGTCCTCGCCCCCAAAATTTGCCCTCATCCCCGCCCCCGATCCCCACAAAAAAATCTTCCCCATCCTTATTCCCCGTGGGGAGCAGGGACTCGTGAGGATCCCGCGGGGTTATTTAAAAAATTTTAAAATGTAAAAAGAAAATCAATAATACATATTTTAATAAAAAATCTTCTCTTTTCTTTTCTAGGTTGAGGAACAATTGGGAAAATTCAGCACTCATGTATGCAAGACCAACAAAATCAATCAATTTTGGGGGAATGAGTTTAAGGTTTTATTTTTTATTAAATTTATTTTAATTATTTTGAATATAAAATGACTAAAAGATCCCTAATATTATATATATATATATATATATATATATATATTAGGAATATTTTATAAAATTACTAAAATACCCTTCGGGGACAGGAACCCCGCGGGGCAGGGAGTGTGATCCCTGTCCCCGTCCCCGTTTAACTTTCGAAAAAATTTTTCCCCCGCCCCCATCCCTACAGGGGGAAATTCCCCGCTAACGAAGCCCCGAATACAGGGATCCCCTTGGATTTCCTCGAATTCAAGTCCTCATTGCCATCCCTACTCAAGATTTGCAGCTCCAAACCAGCAGAAAAAAGTATCCATCTACCATTGATGTCTTCTAACCACAACTAAGCCTTAAATCAAAGTTTGCCCAACTTACAGCCTTCTCAACAATCGAAAAGAAAGTTAAAAGGCAGTACAACCATTCACACAAGTGATTAAACCATGCTATCTTACCCAATACTTTCCTAAAACAAAAAAGGTTTCCATTCTCCTCTAATTTAGTCATGAACCCATTCCACCCAGAGATTATCAGCAAAATTTTCCACACAACCATGTCCTAGAAAATGACCATAATATAACCACTCAAAACCTACCCAAGCTCTCTATTTTAGAAAAATTATACCTCTTACTTCTAAGATTCCCTTAGAAGAGAGAGAGGAGAAAAGAGGAGGGAAAGAGTGCACTTACCAGCTTGAGAGAATCACAAAGGAGGACTAAAGTTACTGGAGGTAGCCATGGACGAAGGATTCAAGAGGAATTTATGATGAATAAGGCATGGGAGACAGGGAGGAGATGATGCCCAAAATGGAGAGAAAGGGGAAGAAGAGAATATGGATGAAACAACTTCTAGGAAGTCCTTTATGAGCTAAAAAGACAATTCTAAAATTGCCACCCATGTCCTCTTGACCCTTCATGATCAAAGTCAACCAAAATCATACTTAGCTAGATTTAAGGTGACAAAAAAATTTTCCATAACATCACTAATCATCACCACCAAAACCTGTGATACGGATGTCACAAAGGGTTTCTCAAGCAAGACCAGGCTCACATCAAAACATTTGGCAAAGATAGAAGACACATAGGAATGAGTTGAACCAAGATCAAATAACACACGAGCCTTATGAGAATGCACTAATAATGTACTTGTGACTATCGCATTCAAAGCTTGCGCATCCTAATGAGTGATGCGCCCTTATTTTGTACCGGCCGTTAATCCTCTATTGGCCTCGCCCTTCCTAGAAGATGACGATAGAGCTCAGGGGTAGGAGCCACCTTAAACTGCCATACTGAAGGGTGGAAGGATCCTTGACTCAATCCCCCCAATAATTGAGGGCACTTAGTCCTCATGTGGCTTACCTAACCACACTGATAGCTCGTGGGTTAGCTTGCATGCTCTTGTATGAAACTTCCCACACACCGTCCACTTAGGCTTATCATGACCATTATGTGATGATCCATAATGAACTGTGTGCTATCCTCCTTTACTCTCGGATTTTTGCTTTAGGACGCTAGCCGAAGATTGTATTGATCCAAAAGGTGCTTCAGATGTATAATGACCCCGGTCAAAAGATCTAGGTCCTCCTACATATCCACTCTAACTAGAGGATCTCCCATCAAGATCACACCTCTGCTTCTTATTCTGATTGCCCTTCTCCCTTTCTACATACTCACCAATTTGGTCGGCATCCATTGCTATTGTGTAGGAGGGGAAAACTTCTATTTATAGGGACACCACTTGACAAAAGGGTTGGTAATGTCACGACCCGTTTTCTGGGCACATGACCGGCACAATGATGAATATCCCATCACTGTAAGCCTTTCGACATATTCTTACCCATGAGTTAATTTATTAGTCATTATCTCTATATTCTCAAAATGTCATTCCTTAATAAATACGAAGAAAATATATCAAATTTTTCTTAATTAAAAATAATCGATTCTCAATACAAAATACATTATCATACTGAAATACAAGCCAAATTCCAAACCCCTGACCTAGATGTCCTAGACGATTACAGAGCACCATAATCTATGACAAAAGAGGGGCCTACCCGACAGCGGGAAGGTCCAAGGTGATTTATTCCTCTAGTGGATATTCTTCGCCGGTAGCTTGATCTGAAGAAAAAAAAATTTCAAAGAGTGTGAGTTTTTAAACTCAATGAGCGAATCGGTCTCGCGTTAATAAAATTCAAATACATCGCCAGTCATGCAAGTATATCCGAAGGCTCAAACTCAACCAATAGACATAGTTAGCAATTATATACAAGAAGATAAAAATTCATCCAATTCAACAAACGTTACTAGTACTCATCAATGGCAACATATTTCGGAGAGCGCACACAGGCCGGCTCACCAATTTTGTATATTTCCGCCATGACGCACAATCCCATCCTCATAGCTAGGGCGCCTCACGGATTTATCACCAATCCGGGCTATATCCCTACCGAGGGAATCGTTGTCTCCACACTCATTGGTCAAGACACCCTTTCAACCGGGTTTTCCGCCTTGCCGTGAGATGGGGTACTGTCCCGCTCAATCACAATCAATAATACAACATTTCATATCATAATCAGAAGTACGATGTAATATTCATTTATATAACAGGTATGATATATACTATATTAAACCACAAATCAAGATAACAAATAAACGATTTTTTTTTTAAAGAATTCAAACTCCACATCATCAGGAGATATTTGCTTCGTCTTATCCATACTTCTGAATTAATTATCTCACTAGATTCGTCATTTTGAAACCAATTTTTCCTATGAATCTTGGGAGTGTCCTACGACATACTTTTTATCACCAGTAATGCTAAAACTCTATTAAAACGGGGTCGTTTCACTCACCTGGATTCCGTACGAGTATCACTTCTTTAAGTCGTTATGGACAAGAGTACACAGGTGAATTCCAGTGTTCTGCTACGAAGATTTTCATGAAAGATTAGAGAAAATACGTTAAGATTGTTTTCGTATAAATACTGTTCATACATACGGTTACTATTCATACGGTCACTATTCATACGTACGGTTACTATTCATACGTTCACTATTCATACGTACAGGTACTATTCATACTGGAAATACAGAATATAATCTGTAAAAGAGTACACCAGGTAAGTTCGCAGGAAAGAGTGGAGGGTCACACTGGACACACTTAAAAACCAGGTCTTTCCTTAGCCAGAACTTTCCTAGACATGTATTCTTCACAGTTTACATTTTATTTCGGTAATCAGAGAATCAAAATAACAGCTAAGGACAGTTTTTCTGATGTGGAAGATCAGCCAAAGCCGCAACCACAGAGCATACTTAAGAAAATAACTTCTAGAATTTGAAAGACATAGAAAGGGTATAGTATCATTACCTAAGCTGAAAAGGAAAGGCCCAAAATCTCAGAGGTCTAGCGTCGGACCAAGAAATCTTAAGGAGAGAAGAAGAGAAGTTGAAGGTGTGATTTTGAAAGTGAAATGGAAGGGTCTATTTATAGGAACATTTAAGGGTACTATTCCATCTACCCCGTCTCACCTACCAATTTCACTTACTAGTCTCATCTACTAGTTTCACATACTAGTCTCATCTACCAATTTCACTTACTAGTCTCATCTACTAGTTTCACATACTAGTCTCATCTACCAATTTCACTTACTAGTCTCATCTACTAGTATAATCAATTTGCTAATTTAGTTTCCTTTTAATTTAGTCCCTCAGGGAATTCTCTCATATAAAATGTCATTTTCTCCTACAAATTTCTTTCTAATTTTCTCTTATGATCAAACCACATCTAGTACTTGACATTTTGATTGTACAGATGAACAGTACCATATACGTAAATAGTATTATATACTGAAATAGTAATAGTGATTTGTAAACACGCATTTATATTTTATTTTTTTTTATGGGTATTACAGGTAAAGTCCCAGAATGAAACACTTGATTTTGTATCATTCATCAGGTACGAGATAGGGGGCATACCGAGCTAGGCATGTAAATAGTCTATCATACTCTTCCACACTCATATTTGAGCCCTACTTAAGCCACTTAAACTCACAAGTTTCCTTTATCTAATCATTAGGCTACTTCCCTAAAAGATTCAACCAACGATTGTATTACTAATACCGAGATTGGAGGTAGCTTGCGTAGATAGGTGCTCAAGGCAATCATGCTTATCTTTTGACAAGTGTTGACACAGCATGTCAACTTGCAGATTTTTATAAAACTAATCAATTGTCGTGCTTAAGGTAGTTGATCTGGTTGCTCTATTTTCCATCGTTGCCCTTTAAAATGATACCAGTCGACTGGTAGCTCTATTTCTATGTAGAAATAGGCAAATATTTCGAAAGAGGCAAAGAAAACAGAATCACATCAATTAAGGTATAGATTACCATAATCACATTGATTTTCATCATGATTAAATCATATAATCCATCAATAACCCTAAAGTTTCTCTTAATCATAAACAAAACAAAAATTTAGGGTTCTATAGAAAACTCTTTTACAAACCCTAACATAAATTAATCCCAATTGTTCTTAATTTGTCTATCAGAACCTAGCTCTGATACCATTTATAAGATGTTTTAATACAACTAAAAAACAAACAATCAAATATTCATGATCTCACTCATATGCGGAATTTAGTCAAAAACACAAATTATATTTTCTTATGATCATGAATTGATTATTTATAGGATCTTGATAGACAAATTGATAATAATAACAATAATAACCTAAAGAGTCAATAAAGAAGAGCTTGGGAATAGTTCTTCATATTAGGCTATTCAAGGTTAGTATGGTTGGTTTTATCTCAAATAGGTTTTGTTGTGATGGATATTAGGTTACTCACTCACATATTTATAAATTTTCCCTAAGCTTAAAAACCAAATCCATATAACTTTGGAAACCATAACCCATTTATCAAGCTCAATGGGTTGACCTCATTTACTAATAACGTCCTATCACCATTATTAATTTGGGTTATATATCTTCACACATAATTAATATTAATCCACAATTGCTCCAAATTAACTTTAATATATCAAATAGATCCAACCCAAAATATACTTTATAAAGATTAATAATTTGGACTTAATTATAGATAGCAACATATATGTCCCAATATATGTACACATATACAATAATTAATATGTAAGTCTATCCAAATAAAATTGTTAACACTCAATATATATATATATATATATATATATATATATAAAAAATATAAATTTAAAATTAAATTGCACTAACTTGACAATTGTAATATTTTATTTTTTGCATTCCTATTTTCTATAGAAAGACTTGTTTTCTAAATAATTTTTGTGAAGTTATGGCTTTTTGTATCTCTTTTTCATTTTTATACATATTTTTATCTAATTTGTGCCAATCCATTATATCCTATTAAAACTATAGTTATCTCAATTTATTATATAAAGATAAATAATGTATATAATTAGATAATAATTTTATTTAGTTGGTCAAAATATTGCTCAAGCTTACAAACTATGGTAATTAATATATTTGACTTGAATTGATCACAATATTACATAAAAAATTTTATATAACTAATTTTAAAATATTACTTTCGGAAACAAATCTTCCAAACACTTTTTTTTTGTTTTATGAAGCTTTAATTTTTTTTTATAACAAATTATCAAAATAGATCCTTCTTATTTTCAAAATTAGTTTCTAAAATAACTTTATAAAACTTATTTTAAAATTAAAAAAAAAAAGAAACACACATTCAAATAGCGCCTTAATTTTTTTTTTTTCTCATTCAGATGTGATATGTAGAAAGAATAAGAAACACGTAATATATTTCGTTTTCAATCATTTCTTTCTCTTTAATTCTTTTCTGAACAAATATAACATAAATTGCATCACAAATACATTCTTAGCTGTGCTACCACTATAGGTGAAATTGGGCTTTAGAGTGAATCACCAAAAGTGAACTTCTTAGTAATCCTTTTTTATTTTGGCCAAGATTTCTGATTAATATTTGAAATAGTTTAAATCATTATAGAAGTATTTATTTTCTCTTCGTTGAATTAATTCCAAAGTTAATTCATTTAATTGATGCAAATATGCTTAAGATGGGAAAATTGTACAAAACCAATCTTTCTAGTCTAGAACAATAGGCTATAAAAGTCCATGATATCAAATTATTTCTACAATTCACGCCAAGCTCAAATCAAGTGCAAGAACACTTCTTTATCGATCAAATTAGCAGATGCTCTGAAACTGAGTCGATTGCCATGAATTCAGAAGTCCAGGAGACTAAGAACACAAGAATTAAAAACCAGAAGACAAATGAAGTTAGCGAAAAGAATTTTACAGACAAATGTCGTAAGGAGGTGCAGATCAACTGCAGATGAAAGTTACATCTAAGCTGTCCAATTTCAATTAAACAATCACAATCTTGTGCGTCAAATACATGTCCGAGAACCCATGCCCAATTGTAGGGGGATCAGGAACCCATATACATATGGATCCCAATGGCCAACAAGAAAATGCAACTAAGGGCGAAGAAGAGGACGGCATGGACGAGGATGGAAGCGCCACTGGTGTGGAAGGTTCCGAACTCTACGAACCTGCCTCTGCCAGGTATCTGAATCAGCAGCCCAGGAGTCAACAGAATGAACAGCACCACTGACACGAACACTGGACCCCAATCTGCCATCTTCTTCTTCTTCTTCTTCTTCTTTTCCTTTTCTGATCTGATCTCTCGATGAGTGGAAAACGCAACTTACAAAGACAGTGAGAAAGAGAAAAGCTATTAATCAAGTAGGTAAAAGCGAGGAAAGTTCACAGAAACAAGCTATTCCGATTCAATTTCACTTTTTTTTTAAGATTATATTATAATTTTGGTCCCTATAATTTTATTAAAATTATATATTAGTCCCTATACTTTATTTCTATATAAAGTGGTCCTGATAGTTTGTTCATCCATATAAGTTAGTCTATGCCATCAATATGGTTTACTTTTTTGTTAGAATAGCCCAACATGACAGATAATGTGTATATTTATAAACTTGTCAGCATACTCAATCATTAATTTTTTTACAACTCAACCACTATGTCAACAATACTTTCATTTTGCCTTTAATTTTCAGTATAGAGCTAGGTCAGGAATATTGGGAATTAAGGACAAAATAAGAATTTTGTTAATATGACAGTTGAGTTGAGTAAAAATTAATTACTAGACATATTAACATGCTTACAAATATACACATCAACTGTCATATAAGATTATTTTAAACAACAAAAATAATCATACTAATGACATATATTAACTTATATAAATAGAAAACTATAAAGATCATTTTATATGAAAATAAAATATAAAAACTAATTTATAATTTTAATAAAATTACTGAGAATAAAATTATAATTTAATCTTTTTTTTTTTAACACACACACGCATGGCACCAAATCTCAAGGAAGGTTCATATTCTCAAGGTACAGTTATGTGTTGGGTCTAGCTTAATTTATCCATGATCTGAATCTTTTACAATATTGCAGTTGCTTTTAGCAACCATTTTTTTGTTGTTAAAATTTTTAGCAACCAATTAAAATTATTACTGAAAAATTTTTAAATTATTACTAAAAGTTTTAACACTAAAAAAAATTATTACTAAAAAAAAGTATTACACTATGTAATATTAAAAGTATTTAAAAGTATTGCACATATCCAAATACTATGTGGCTAATTACGTCGCGATGCGAAAGGGTGGACATGACTATTAGTTTATTCATTGCTTTTGAACTAAAATTACGAATGGATATTGCTTTTGGGAGCCAGTCTGGAGTAAGGACGCCTTTTAATTACTTACAAAGTAAACATTCGATCATTATTTATTTATAATAAATAACGAAGGCAACTCCAGCTGATAAACGGATACCCACACTTCCCAACGTCATATTCAGGTCACTTGTATTTGTTGCACGAAACCTTTTGTTTTTTTTAATTAAACAATACCATAGGCACTTTAGGAAAAAAAAATGTTGCAGAAAGCAATTAAGTTGTTTGTTATTTTAATTATAACCAAAATATCATTTTGATTATTTATAGATGTCTTTTTTCACAAATTTTTATTTTTAATTTAGTTTCTTATAAATTAATATGTTTTTAATTTAATCCTTCACATATTTGAATGTTTAATTTGATTCCTCATAAATTTATATGTTATCAATTTAATCCTTTCATTAAAAGTTGTGACCATAAAAAAATTATGACCAACAAAAAAAAAATTAAATTGATAATATATCAATTTGTGAAAAATCAAATCGAGAATAAAAATAAATAAAAGACTAAATTAATGACATATCAATATATGAGGGACCAAATTAAGAATAAAAATTTTTGAAAAACTGAATTGATAATATATCAATCTATAAAGAACCAAATTGAGAATAAAAATATATGAAGGACCAAATTAAAAAAAAGAGCGTATGTGAGGAACTAATATAAGATTTTAGTCCTTGTCATATCAAGGTCTTAAAAGACTTCTTCTAAGCATATTACAATATGAATTGAGGCATTATATCATTGTTTAGAAGGCTCCAAAACCCAATTTGACACTTAAAATTTAAGAGTAGAAACAATGGTTTGCTTCATTTTTTGTTCATTCTACAGTATCCCACTCACAATCCATCAATCATTGAATTCTCCCTAACCTCATTTGGAAACCACGGAACTTCCATTTTTAAGCATAAAACAATCTGATCTGAGGCATTATCATTGTTCATTCTTTGATATCCCACTCACAATCCTTCTGTCATAAAATTTTTAAATTTTGTCTGAAGAGCTTATAAAAATAAGCTAACAACAACTTATAATCATATCATAAACTATTTTTATAAGCTATTCCAAACACATGCATAAGCAATTATATCATAAGATAAATCAGATAAGCTCTTCCAAACAAGGCCTAAATATATAATATCCTACGCCACCTCATTCTTACATTCAAGTTCAACTTTGATAAAATTTGAAGCATTAAAGCGTATGGAGCAGACACCTTGTAGTACTACGGCTAGCGTAGTACAGAATATTTATAATTGGATGTCACAAAAGCAGAAATAACGACCACTAAAATTATGCATACATAATAACAAATAATAGAGCAAGTAGCAGAATGAAGATAAAGTTGACATTCAGCAAATTCTTGTTCTTACTTCTTAGCCTGTTCTTTTCCTCAGCAAGAGTTGAAGTGTAACACAACTGAACAGAAAAGGAAATTCAAACTAACTAGGACCAGTCTGTATTTCAAAATTGAGGTCTTACATTGCCCAAAAAATCATAATACAGGGCAGATAGCAGGTTTTCACTTAGGAGCAAAAGACATTCCTCTCTCGAGTCTCTTGCTATCATGAAACTTATCAAGCATAGTTCAAGCGGAATATGTCATTTAACACATAGAAGCTCCCTTGTGGCGTAGGTATCAGATGGAACATCTAAACAAAATCAGGGCAGATAACAGGGTTAAAATTTTAAAAGGAAAGGCAAACACAGAAAATCAAATAAAATTGTAACTAGTTAGATCATAAGGTATTCATAAAAAAAAAAAAAAAACTGTAAGAGGATTGGATTCTGTATACACTTATTAGTTTTTACATTTTTCAGCTACATTGTCCCTAGGACAGAAATAACAAAAGAAGCACTCAAGCGCAAAAATATACATCTTTCCACAATTCTTACCTTTTCATGTCCATCAAATTCAACAACCACACATAGTTTCTAAGTAAAAATTCCAAGTCCTAGCATCAGCCGAAGAAAGAAATAATGCCAAGTTTCCTAAATCTGATAAATAAGTTGATAACTGTGAGTGTCGATGAAAGAACCCTTGATCTTGATACCATATCATTACATAATTAAGAGGTCAAAACTTCAGTTCTTTACACATTGTCCCTAGGAGAGAAATAACCAAAGAAGCACTCAAGCACATAAATATACATCTTTCCAAATTCAACAACCTCACATAGTTTCTAGGTAAAAATTCAAGTCCTCACATATTCTAACTGCATCTGTATATCTCGTACATGTTCGTTACAAAAACAAAAGTTTCCTCAGCGACTGCCAAAAATGAACCCAAGACAGCTGCAGATGCTGCTCACCAACTCCCTGGGCATTAAATCTTATTCCCATATAACTACAGCTTTCTTCACTGTTTTTTTTCCATTTTTTCATTTTTACTTTTCAATTATAAAATGGTGAAATATAAGTTTTAGAATCTCAAGGCATCAGTTGTTATGTTAATAAATGTTAAAGGATGTAAATGCCTTTAACAAAACTTGCCTTTTGACTGTTTGACGACTATTGAGTTCATGAGCAGCGTTACATTGCTTTATTTTTACTAAAGTGCAATTACAACCAAGAGTCCAAGTAAATGAAACAGATCTATTTTCACTTATATAACTCTAAAAAGGAAAAATTATTTTCAACCCACAAATAAAAGTAAAAAAGAAAAGAAGAAATAAAACTTGGTATGTAAATGAAGAGGTGTTCAAAGAAAAACCTGACTGAACTTGAGTGGATGCTGCTCGCCTGAAAGTTGAAGATTGCCACTGACGAAGACAAGCATAGAAGCAGAGGCAGGGTTAGAGGGTTGGCAATCGACGGTGGTGATGCTGTGCTTGCACTGCCCAAAGGGAAGACTAGTGAGCTTGGCTACAATATTTTGAGCGCCCAGGATTTTCTGGCCCTCAAAGCTAAGCATGGAAGCATCCTGATAGAGGTTAGCCAGCGCCGCCCGGTTGGTATCGAAGGTTGAGTAGTAATGCTCCACGAATGCCTTCGCCACCGCGTCTGGGTCCATCCCTGATATTCCCTTCAGTTCTCACTCTCGCGGCTAGGTCTTCCTCGCTATTGTTATTGGGCTTAAGTTCTTAAAACATTATTTGTTGAATTATTTTGATAAACTATTTTATTTCTCTAATATTTATTTAATTTTTATTCATATTTTTAATATTTTTTTAATTAAATATGTTTTATATATTTTAATTTTTATAAATATATTTTTTAACACAGTAAAAAAATTAACAGAACGTCATTAGTTGATTAGGCTACCTACATAGTACATATACTCTACCATGTCAATTACCACTTGTTACGTGGAGGAATTCTACGTCACCTGACATAGCTAATAGACTCGTGACACATGGCATGTACTTTGGTTTGAAGAAAAATCAATAAAGTGTATATGGCAAAATTCAAACATCAAACCTCTTTGTAAGAAAAAACATTCAACCATTAAGCCATTGATAACTATTTGACATATATGTGCACAATTTAATATATATAAGAGTTTTTATTATTGTATTCAGAATTCAAAAAAATATACACTAATTATTATATATTATAAAACAAAACAAATCTCATAATAAGAGAATATGTTATTATTTTACATAATTTATTTTAAATTATATAAAATTTAATAATAAATCATATAATAAATTATTTTATAATATAAGATTTGATATTATAATTTTAATAATAATTAAAAATTTTATAATATTTAAATCTTATTAAAAATAATTATAACAATATGCTATGCTAAATATTATAAAATTTAATTAATATTAAAATTTATAATATCAAATCTTATATTATAAAATAATTTTAATATACATAGCATATTGTTATATTATTAAAAATAATTATAACAATATGTTATGCTAAATATTATAAAATTTAATTATTATTAAAAATTATAAATCAAATTCATATTATAAAATAATTTATTATATGATTTGTTATTAAATTTTTATATTATTTAAAATAAGTTATGTAAAATAATAATATATTCTCTTATTATAAGATTTGTTATTGTTTCGTAACATATAATAATTTGTCTATATTGTTCTGAATTTTAAATACAATAACAAAAGTTCTTATATATTAAATTGTGCACATACATATCAAATAAACAATAGTGACATTATGGTTGAGGGTCTATTCTTCTTGCACGGAGGTTTGGTGTTCAAATCTTGCCATATGGACTTTGTTAATTTTTCCTTAAACCCTGGCCTAGGTACCTTGGCCAAGAGTTGAGTGGTTGGTGCCTTAGGCACCTATGGCACCAACGCATGCACACATGTTTTAACTCTTGATTTTGATTCCTTTTATATTACCGGTTATATTTTAAAATTATAAGTGTTCAAGAATTACGATAAATTTATTTTAAAAAAAAATAATTCCCCTATCTGTTTAATTTTTGTATACTTGCTTGTGCATATTATTGAAAATACAGATTTTCACTTATAGATTGCATAAATTGTGGGGTATAATGGATATTATGATATGAAATTTACCCAATGGATAAAATATGGTTTGATCATAGGAGGAACTTGAAAGAAACTAGGAGAAAAATAATATTTTATATGAGAAAATCTCCTTAAGGACTAAAATAAAAATGATAAAAGTGAAAAGAAACTTAAATATTTAGGAAAAAGGATAATGTTTTCTTTAATTCTCAATAATTCAGTCGTTGTTGATTGTACAGTAAAATAAGTGGAATTATTAGTGTATAGTAAACTGAATTATTAAAGTGCATAATAAAATGAATATTTTATTAGAGTATAGTATTCATAATAAAATGAATATTTTATTAGCGCATAGTACCATGACTTCTTGTATAAATAGACCCTTCAATTTCACTTCTAAACTCATACCTTCAATTTCTCTTTTTTCCTCTCTTCAAAATTTCTCTTGCTCTAACGTTAAGGTTTTGAAATCTTAGTTCTTTCTTCCTTAGCCTAGATCCAAGTTGAGGATACTATGCTTCTTTAAATTATTGTAATTATTTAGAAGTTAAATTCTTAGTATGCTCTATGGTTACGACTTTAGCTGATCCTCCATATCAGAAAAGAATTATCCTTGACTGCTTGAGCATTATTTTCTGATTATCGAAATAGAGTATAAAACTGTGAAGAATACATGTCTAAGAAAAATCTGGTTAAGGAAAGACTTGGTACATGACAGTGTCCATTGTTACCCACCTCTCTTTTTTGAAACTTTCTTGGTGTACTCTTTTATGGCTAATGTATACTATTTTCAATATGAATAGTAATCATATGTATGAATAATATCTGTACATACGAGTAATATCTGTACATATAAATAGTAATTATATGTATAAATAGTATCTATATGTATGAATGATATCCGTACATATGAATATTATCCGTATGTATGAATGATATCCGTACATATGAATATTATCCGTATGTATGAATGATATCCGTACATATGAATATTATCAATACGTATGAATAGTATCTGTACATATGAATAATATCAATAGACATAAATAGTATTCATATATATAAATAGTGATCGTATATATGAATAGTATTTTGTACAAAAGCAACCTTGACTTTTTATATCTGATCTTCGTGAAAATCTCCGTAGCGGAACCTGAAATTTAGCTACGTGCTCTTCTCTGTAACAATTCGGAAAGGTAACTTGGATACGGAATCTATGTCAGTGGATGACCTTGTTAACTGAATTTATTTATTTTTATTCCAAGTATAATATAAATCCCACCTTATATCGCAATTAGAAATTTTAATTAAAATTCTCTATTTAGTGATGATAACTTGATAATAGAATTTATTGTGTGATTTAAGATTATGTTGATGAGAATTATGATTGACAATGTAATTATACACATAGAATGGTTGAGGGCTTGACCCAATATACCAATGCATGCAAATATACATGGTTAAGGACTTGACCCAAGAAACCAATGTATATAATTATACACATGGAATGGTTGAGGGCTTGATCCCTCAAGATACCAATGCATGTAATGGTTATGAGTATGAATATAATGGGAATTAAATTCCTGAACGTAAACTGAATACAGAGTATAAAAACTGTGAACATAAATATAATTGTTCTTATTGTAATAATGAATATGGTATTTGTACTTATGATACATTTATTATTGCACAGTCATTTACTCACTGAGTTTTGATGAACTTACACTCTCTATGAATATTTCTTTTTAGATACAGTGGGTGAGAACGAAAGAAATCCGTAAGAGGATTAATATTTTTTTAGGATACTTTCCATATTGTCTAGAGGGCTTATGAATCTAAAAGCTTAGGAAAAACTCTGTAATCTCTATAGGTCACCTAAGTTTGAAAAATTGTATTATACTGTATGATATTTGACTTGTATTTATTGTTTTACTATGTTAAAGTTTATATATATATATATATATATATATATATATATATATATATATATGTGTGTGTAGAAATATCTTTCTTGGAAAATTTATGTTTTTATAGTTGTAGACTTTAGTACTAGTCAAAGATTTTATGTAATACTATGAAGGTACACCCTCGAGTTTATAGAATTACTCACATGTCCGAAATTGGGATGTGACACCTTTCCTTACTACTTTGTCTTCCTAGCTTTCGTGTGTTTCCTTGAGGCTCTTTCCTCCCTTTTCCACCTTGAAAATCACTATAAACTACGGGTAATTAGTAAGTATAATTCTACGCTAAGGTGAGGGAAACTTCTTACCTATAATTGATCACTTTACCTAACCATTTCTAATTCACTCTTTCAATTCTCTAGGATATAATTGTGTATGAGTTCTTTTATAAATCTATGGACTACCTATGCCTATATGATGTGTGGCACACTTAAGATACTCGCATTTGTGCAATGGCCTTGATGTGAATAAATTGTAAACTTGTAATGAGTTATGATGTGGAAGTTATTATTAATTGTATGGGATACTTTGTGCCTCCATGGAACTATGGTTTAATGTGAAATTTTATGGTTGAAATGAAGCTTGATTGTGTTTGTGCTTGCTTTAATGTAGGATGAAGTTGGGGCAATAACATGATTATGAGCTCATGCTTTCATTGACTACACTATATTCTATGAAAGGGCGGTGTGTAGCCTACGAGAAAGTTGGGGCAATAAGGGTTGTGTGTAGCCTATGGGCAAGTTGGGATAACAAGGGCAGAAAAAAGTTGTAGTGCATATAATTTGAAATTGATTATTGTGCTTGTGTGGTTTATTGCTCTTGCTGCCTCCTATGCCATATGTACATGGATGAGTTTAAATTATGCTTATAATTGATTGCTTTACTGTTTGCTTGTAGTGTTGATCGTTTTCCTCACTGAGTATGTTATACTCACCCCTTTCTTCCCTTTTCAGATCCTTCTGTAGCAAAAGAGATACCACTTGCATAGTAGCGCTCTAAGTCATCACCCATTTGCCCTGTGATACTGCCAAGCATTTTGTATTCTTGACCCTTTTTATAATACGCTAGTATGAGTTCTGTAATTGGAAATATGTCACATCCTCAACAGTGAGTCCGATTCACATTAACTCTAGGTTAAAAATATCATCAAGGTCTTAACTTCCATACAATGAAACCATACATAATATTCATATTTACACATAGTCTGACCAAAAAAAGAAAATCCTAGGAGGCTTATGTGACCACAGAGCTACTTTTAGAGCTTACAAGATGTAGAATACAAAGGAACCAACCGAAAATACAAGAGGGTTGATTTAAGATAAACTCGCTATTCCCCTCAAAAATCCCCAGCGTCAGCCACAGATTCTGAAATGTTGTAAAATAATAGGATGAGTAATGAAATACTCAGTGAATGGATAACATTATCAATCAAAAGTAATTTAGCAAATAGTATCATAAAGATATCATTGAATTAAACTCACATCAGTTACCAACGATATACACAGTATAAATTACTCAGTGCCAACACAAATCCCGTACCAACCGGGTCGTCCACAGTACCAGTTGATCGTTGCCCGCGGCCCCCTGGCTGCATCCACCCTTATCTCTCCATGAAAGATATATCTCCACCCTTATAACTCCTGTAACTTCTCTCGTGGGGTGCACCACCACGAAAATATTATAACCACGTCATACCACAACGCAAGTATTCACACAACCTCAACATAATAACGGTAATATCAACATTAACTTTACATATTTTATAAGAATTAACATTTAATCAAACAAGAGGTTTGAAATCCACAATACCTTTAAATACAAGGAATACAAGTCCTTGATAAATAAATACACAATATACCGTTTAAGTCCACCTTCTCAATTTTCTTTATGATACTTAATGACAAAACTTTTGAAGAAATATAGATGAGATAAGGTTATCACACTCACCTCGAATGTGGCCCTAACTACCTTTCCTTTTGCAGCTAAATTATGAGGTGTTAGGAAATAACTCTCAAAGATTTTCTAAAATGTAAATAAGATGAAAAATAAAGAATACATTAGAATTTTCAAGTGAAACTTGTACTATTAGAAACTAGACTCAAAGAGCTTTCTAACAGTATCTTAGTCCGGAACGCAGCTACAGTAAAGTTGACTAAAGTCAATGCTACAGTAAAGTTGACTAAAGTCAATGCTACAGTAAAGTTGACTAAAGTCAATGCTACAGTAACCGAGAAAATCTGAAAAATTTTTCTCGGTGAACAGTAATTTTCGGGGAAAATTTTCAAATGTTCTTCGTGTTATTCATCCAAAAATCCTAAAATCATATCTAAAACAACATTTCTTTTGATTTCTTCCATGGGTTTTGTTTCTCAATGTCTAATGAGTATTTTAACACCAAAACCCCTAATTTTTACCAACAATCCAAGCTCAAATCTCAAATTTTCATCAAGAACACTAACTTTTTCAAATATCCAAATTCTACGAAATTTCTTGTTCTAATAACATCATAAACCACCTAAGAATGTTTTACATTAACATCTACACTTAAATTCATCCATTAAAACTCAAAATCTTAATTTTCTTCCATAGGTCCGAAAATGGAGAAAAAGAGAAATATAGCAGATAAAACTTATCTCTTTCCCTCTAGAACTCCTAAGAATCGGAAGTATGGTTAGAAAATATCAGATTACTGGAAGAACTTAAAGAAAGAATTGTAGAGGAAGATGAAAATGAAACAAAGAAATGGTGCGTTGCCTCGAGAGGAAGAAGGAGAAGAGAAACTAATAATTGTATGTGTGGGCCTCACCAATTTCTTTTTCGATAAAATTGCGCATAGCCACCTTAGCTTTTAAGATTTGTTCACTTAGGTCTTTGAAAATTTATAAAAAATTTCCTAAATTAAAAATTGAAATTTCTATTCCCAAATTTTCTTTACTAATTCAAAGAAAGAAAACATATTTCACGCAATTAAATTTTCCACTAAACTTCATAATAGATTTTAAATATTCATACAAATTATTGGAGCATTACAGGATAGTTGAGATTCTTAGGGAAAGGTTGCATGTAGATGGTGATTATTTCTTAATGAATATTAAATGTTTTCTTTTTGAGAAATCTATTTGTAGTATTCTTGTTTATTTTGGAAAATGAGAATGTTAACAAATAGATACATCGATTTAAAATTCATCTTTGACAATACATGGCTATTAATCTTGAAATGAAACTTATGGTTGTAACTTGATGTCATATTAAACGTATATGCATATTTGTTTTCGGATAAGTTTAGGCTTACGGTTGTGGATGGTTTTCAGATATTGTGTCGTGTTAGGGCGTGACCTGTTTATTTGCTACACCTATTCTAGTTCTTTTAACTCTCAATAACATCTATCTTGACTCAAACTATTCTTTTTAATATAACTCTTGCTACAATTCAATTTTTTTTTTTTTAGTTTCAAGTTGCTTTTCATCTTTTAACTCACCCAATTTGACCCCTTTGGGGTGTATAACCATTTCTAACAAGTGGTATTAGAGTTTGGTCTCTTATTTGAAGACTTAGTCATCTCAAGAGTGAAATGGTGGGCTTGGGTGATAATGTTTTACACAAAGGTTTTCCATTAACAAACCTGTATGTTTTAATGGACAAAACTACACATATTGGAAGATGAGGATAAAAATCTTCTTTGATAAAGTGAACCTTGATCTTTTGGAGGTGATATAATTTGGCCCATTTATTCCTCTTAAACAACGAGGAGGCCTACCTATCCCAAAATCCAAAAGTGAATAAGATGAAACTAACAAAAAGAAAATTTTATTAAATGCAAGAGCTAAACATATTTTTATTAGTGCTTTAAATTAAGAAGAGTACTTTAGAGTTTCTACCGATATAAGTATTAATGATACTAGAGATGCCTTTCACATGAGCTAAAAATACATAAGAGACAAAATTAAGAAAACAGGCACTTGTGGGGACCGAAATGAAATTTTAAAATATATATATACACACAAAAAGTTTAGCAATCGATCATTGACCCAAGCTAGTCTTTGAATCATTAGTTCAACTGTTGAGTTACTGGATCAATTGCTCAATTGGAGAATATATATATATATATATATATATATATATATGTAAATATCAAAATAAGTAAAACAAATAATTTATATATATTCACAATCAAAATATCATAAAAATTACATCTTAAAATAATTTATCTAAAATAATTTATCATGCAAATCCTACATTTAATAAATAAATAAATAAATAAAATATTTTATTCAAAAATAAAATTAAAAACAATTCAACTATACCCCACAAGTCATTCTCCCTCCCTCTTTCGAACGATTCCCCTACCGCTAGGTAGACATGTGCTTCCTTTAAAGCTGCCATCTGAATTCAACTTTACCCGAGGGCCATTTGACTTCATCCGACCATCATTAACCGATTCTTTCACTCCAATTCTTTCCAACTTTTGTTTCTTCATGCTTGTTACCTGGAGATTGTGTGGCTACAAAGAAGGCATGCATATACTCGAAGGAATGCTTCTGGTGAGTGGGGACGCAGCTGCTAGTTGGTCGGCTTCCTGTCGAAATGTTATTGCTGCTTGGTTCGTTTTCCTGTTGTGGATCGAAGAAGAAGAAGAAGGCAAGAATCAAGACTCTGATCGGCGTCATGCTTTTGTTTCTTCAAGAGTATTGCTTAGCTACTATGCTAGGTTCTGTGTCTGCTGTGTGGGTCGTTTTGTTGCTTCACCGGAAGAAGAAGAAGCCAAAAAAAAATTACCGAGCCAAATGGTTGTCGGTTCACCGGAATTGCCAAAACCCGCCCGGGTCTTCCAGTTCTTGACTGGTTTAGTTGCATACTGGTCTAGTTTGCTCACCTAGCTCGGGCTGACCTCCGAGTCGCTAGCCAGTGGCGCAACGGACTGAGTCCGGTTAAAAAAACACTGTGTGTATATATGTCTTTTAGCACAATGAAATCAATTGCCCAAAGTATTAAATTAATACCAATCTTATAACAATAGTAATAATAATGTAACTTTTTCTTTTTGAAAAAATTAGAAAGGAGAAAAATAATAAATTAAAAAAGAAAGAAAGTATTCCTATCGAGAGTATCAATCAGTCTATATGTTAAAAAATAAATGTCTTTATCGCAACAAGGACACGACAGGTTCCATTTAAACAGTTTTTAATTGGAAGTAATTTGAAGCCAATGATATAATAATTTAATTTGTATTTCAATAAAAAAATAACTTGAAAAGGAAAGGATAATATTTTCAACACAAACGGACAGCGATCAATATGTTATGAATCATGGTACAGCTCGGCTGCTTTCTGTCGATTTTTAAAATGCAGCAATTGACATATGTCCAAGAGACCTAAATCTTAATAATCGTATTATTAATTATTCATTTCCATAAAGAGCATTATTCTGAAATGGAAAGTGTTAGATGTTCATAAATTCAAAGAGATAATAGTCACTCGAGACTTCACTAAAAATAAAATTGTCATTTGAGAGACACAGTTGTATATAGATTAATATAGTTTTTCTTTGCAACTTTTAATCAAAAGAATGATAAATATTTTTTCATTAAATCAAAAAACTCTGCAATCATTAGAAGTATTTATTATGCATTATTTGGGCATGAAATGAGTTTGTTAAATTTATTGTCTTATGAAGCAATCTCTTGAAGGCTTAAAGTTCAAACAAATGTACTAACAAATGTACTAAGTCGTGACATCCTTTACAAGGGTGCACATTCTTTAGAATTTGTTTGTAATGTGAAAACTCTATTTTTATTTTTAGTCTTTATTTTTTAAAATATATTTTTTAAAACACTGAAATTTTTTTTTGATATTTTTAGATTTGACCTATTTTAAGAAATATTTTTTTTAAAAAATTTTTCATTAAACTCAATCAAACACATTTTTAAATCTAGTTTCTATTTTCAGTGAAAGTGAAAATAATAAATGTCTAAACTAAACATGCTCTTATATTTTGGAAGGAAAATGTACCATCTAATTCAATCTCGGTCATTTATTTTGTATTTATTCAGCTATTCACATTATGTTATGTGACTTTTTTCACTTACATTTTTTGTTGTACCATTTTTTTTTAGTTAAGGCCATATTTGGGTAAAAAGTTTATTTAATTGTTTATAGAATAAACGCTTATTATTTAAACCTTTATATATAAGTTATTTCTACAATTGAAAATTTTATGAGGACAAACTTCACACAATTTGTTTTCATTATATAAAAATAAGTTAAAAACAGCTTATGGACATGTCATAAACTAGTTCTATAAGCTCTCCTAAATAAATGCATAAGTGCTTATGCCAAAGATAAACTAAATAAACTCAAAATAAGTTCTTCTAAATGCACCTAAGTGTGAAAGCACTTGTAACTTCACCTCTTTTTCTTTTCTCATTTGTAAGTATTGTTAAGTTTTTTCATCATTAATTATTATATTTATGTCATATATATAATGCATGCTATTTGTTATTAAAATATATAATTAAAGTATTAAAAATTGTGATATCAAATTTTAATATGAAATGGTAAATATTTTTATCAAAATAAATAATAACTAAATATCTTTTTTTAAAAAAATCTTATCAGATACAAAATGTTAATTCTATGAGAAAAAAAATAAATGACACGAATATGTTTATAACATACATTAAGTATCAACATAATTATATAATTGTCTTTTAAATAAGGGAAATGAGTGTAATTTGAGAATATGATATATTACTACTTCAAATTACAGTTAATCTTGTCATTATATACATCTTGATAGGTACGTCAATTACATCCCTTATCAAATAAAGAAAATTTGACCAGAGTTTATTCAATGAAAAACGATAATAATGAATGTGAATATTAATAATACCTCTCTAATTTTGTTGACACCTACTGTATATTATAAACATATTCTTTATTATTTATTTTTTTTAATAGAAGTAACATTTTATACATGATGAATTAAAAAATTTAATTATTTTTCTTATCTTAATAAAAATATTTACAATTTCATATTAAAATTTGATATCTTAATTTTTAATACTTTAACTGTATGTTTTCATAACAAATAGCATGTAGATATAATTATAATAAATAATAATGAAAAAATTAAGAAATAATGATAAAAAATTTAACAATACTTAAAAATAAAAAATATAAAAAGAGTCACATTATGAGTGTTTCCACACTTTACAAAAAAAAAAGAACAAAGTCCAAAATTAGAAATAAAGAAAGATATGTTGTGTATTATAAACCTGGATTAATGCAAAACGGGTGATTGAAATAGAAATTGTAAATTCCACCTCCCAAATGTAAAGGATCCCTTTTACGGGGTCCCCCCAAATGACATGTTTTCCACAACTGCCAACTAGCGCCAATGCGCCACCCTCTCTCCACAAATACCCCTTTTTTTTTTTTTTTGGTAAGAGCTTCACAAATGCCTTTACATCCTGAACAGTAGCATAGTTACCTTATTATAAGATCAGACGCGGAACATCAACATAATTGATACCCATTTATATTCTGCACGCCGAGCTTTTTGATCCATATCCCAAACCGCAACATCATAGTCATAAATCGTGTGGTGACCCACTTTCCTTTTGTCGCCATCTCCATCGATTTGTCGCATGATTATATTTATTGCACATTCCCATATCGCCTTTTGATCTGAAATCACAGAGAGGTTTAAGGGTCAAAGGCTGCGTTAATGATCGGTGATGGGTGGATTATTGAAGGAGAGACTTGGATCGTTCTACAAGAACAGATGGCTTGTGTTTGTGGCTGCAATGTGGTTGCAGTCATGGGCAGGAATTGGGTATTTGTTTGGTGGCTTATCACCAATCATAAAGAGCTCTCTGAACTATAATCAGAGGCAGCTTTCCAGGTTGGGTGTGGCCAAGGACCTCGGTGATTGCGTTGGGTTCGTGACTGGGGTGTTGTGCGAGATATTGCCTCAGTGGGGTGCTTTGTTTGTCGGTGCTGTGTTGAACTTCGTCGGGTATGGCTGGGTTTGGTTGATCGTCACTGGTCGAGCTCCCACTTTGCCTTTGTGGGCTGTGAGTGTTTCTTTCTCCCCATTTTTTTGTTTGGCTACATCTTTCCCCAGCTTTGACTTTGGACCTTTTGTATTTCTGATTTTTGTCGATTCTCGCATTAATTGCCGTTCCTTTCAACCATAACATGCTCCCTCTTTCCCTCTTGATTTCGTCTCATCATCATCTTAGTACGTCTTAAACTGTAATTAATGAGAAGATTATAGTGGGTCTTCACATTTCTTGTTCTTTTTGCCCATCTTTTTGTTGCGAAAACTTGCCTCAAAGCTATTATGCTTCACAGAGTGGAATCCCACTCGTTCTGAAACGAGCTGATATGCTGGATTCGGTTTTTGTTGAATTGACTTCACTTTTTATTTGGTTTCAAATTGAATGTTTCTGCTCCATCTCTTCATAATGAGTTTTCCAGTCTTTGATTTTAAATGATTTATGAGGCTATGTTTGCTGAGCTCTGTTGAGGAGTTGAAACCCTGTTTTCTTAATGATCAACGATGGTCTAAATATAGAAGCAGGAAAGAACAGAGTTAACTGTTATCCAGAATCAAATTTTTCCTGAACTAAACCTTATGAAATAGGGATTAAGTCTCTGGAATAAGTAGTTGTTTCTTTCTTCCACATGAAACGGAAGGACTGAAAAATTAGGTGGAAATGGGCCTATTGCCTCAACCTAGTAGTTGACGTTAACCTATTCTTATTCTAAACGAACATTCTTCGAATTTTGATGTTTAAAGTGTATATTTCATGAGGACATAATCTTATGAAAAGCCAGAACATCTACTTTTTATGAGAAGAAGTCTTTCAATTGTTACATGACAAATTGCCAGGGTTATGTGATTAATGATTATGAGTGTGCAGATGTGCGTTCTTATATTTGTGGGAACAAATGGTGAAACCTACTTCAACACAGTTTCTCTGGTGTCCTGCGTCCAAAATTTCCCAAAAAATCGCGGTCCCATTGTTGGAATTCTAAAGGGCTTTGCCGGGCTGAGTGGTGCAATCTTGACTCAAATATATGCTTTGATCTATTCCCCTGATAATGCTTCATTACTGTTCATGGTTGCAGTCGGTCCATTACTGGTAGGAATAGGTCTGATGTTCATTGTTAGACCTGTTAAAGGTCACAAACAAGTTCGTTCATCAGATGGTGCAAGCTTCACATTCGTCTACAGTGTGTGTCTCCTATTGGCAGCCTATTTGATGGGGATCATGCTTATCCAGGATCTAGTAACCTTGAACCATAACATTGTCGTTATTTTTACAGTGGTCTTGTTCATCCTACTCCTCATCCCAATTCTCATTCCTGTTTCAATGAGTTTTTCACCGGAGCAAAGAGATCAAGATGAAGAAGCACTCCTTCCTCAGGGCCGGGGTCCAGAGCTAGGAAATCGTCAACAAAGTGCTGACGAAATATTGTTAAGTGAAGTGGAAGAAGAGAAGCCTGATGGGGTAGACTTGCTTCCTAGTAGTGAGAGGAAGAAACGTATAGCACAATTACAGTCAAAACTCGTCCAGGCAGCTGCAGTAGGGGCAGTAAGGGTGAAAAGGAGGAAAGGACCACGCAGAGGGGAGGACTTTACCTTGACACAAGCTTTGGTTAAAGCAGACTTTTGGCTTCTTTTCTTGTCCCTTCTCTTGGGTTCTGGATCAGGTTTGACTGTTATTGACAATCTGGGTCAGATGAGCCAGTCTCTAGGATATAATAATACACATATATTTGTGTCCATGATCAGCATTTGGAACTTTCTGGGTCGTGTTGGAGGGGGTTACATCTCTGAGATTGTAGTGAGGTAAAAAGAAAAAAGAAAAGTATTAATTCATTCATATTTCATACACTTTATTTATTTTAAACCATATTCGTGATTCCTTCATGTGATCTTATTGAACAGGGACCATGCTTATCCAAGGCCAGTCGCATTGGCTGTATTTCAATTAGTAATGGCTGCTGGGCATGTGTTCCTAGCAATGGGATGGCCAGGGGCAATGTACGTTAGCACTCTACTGGTTGGCCTTGGTTATGGTGCCCACTGGGCAATTGTTCCAGCTGCTGCCTCTGAGTTGTTTGGTCTCAAAAACTTCGGAGCTTTGTACAATTTTCTTACTCTGGCAAATCCTTCTGGAACTTTCGTCTTCTCTAGTTTAATTGCTAGCAGAATCTATGATTATGAAGCAGAACAACAAGCTCATCAAGGCCATCTGAATGTAGGATCATTACTATCACGTGTGGTTGATGCTGCTGGACCTCCAAAGTGTGAAGGTGCCATTTGCTTTTTCATGACTTGTCTTGTCATGGCAATATTCTGCATTATTGCAGCAATCTTAAGCATGCTTCTTGTACACCGAACTAAGATAGTTTACGCCAACCTGTATGGAAAATCTCATTCTCGCAGCATCCGCTAAGTGTGTTTGGATTAGACAATATTATTTGGCGTTCGTATTCTTTGAGGTGTATTGTATTTGGATCTACATCGACATAGATTTGAGGCACATAGCCAAGCGCATCTGAAGCTCTTCTCTCGAGGGTGAAATTTCAAACGGGTTAGGAAAGAAAAGAGGTGTTAAGGCTTTGCTAAGGGATATTCTTCCATTTTATTCTTCCCTTTTGTTGCTACGGTTACGTTACCTGTGTTATTTTTCCAATAATAATCGCATGATGTGTGATTGATTTCCTTTTGCAAGCAAGCATTTATGGGAATAATTAATTATTCTCTTTTTTTTAATATATATTTAGGTTTCTTTTCTATCAGAAACCAATTCTTTTGTACTACGAAAACTGAAATTAAGCACATGGTTATGGTAATGACAACTTATGTATTTAGGGTGTGTTTAAAAGAATTTATTTTGAATTTATCTGGTTTATTTTATGGTATAAACGTTTATATATATATATATATATATATATATATATATTTGAGAGAGCTTATAGAAATAGTTTATGATATGCCTGTAAGCTTATTTTCATAAGCTATTTATAATAATTTATAAAAATAAGTTGAAAATAATTTATGTGAAGTTTATCTTCAAACTCTTCAATTATAGAATTAACTTATATATAAACGCTTATATGATAAGTATTTATTCTATAAACGCTTAAATAAGTTATTTATCTAAACAGAGTCTTAATATAGCAGGTCATGAGTTACACCACATGTCGGGAAGGTATTTACTATATTTTCATAACAATGAAGAATTCAATACTACATTTATTCATATTCTCACTAGTAAATTTTATCTAAAATTTAGAATCTAATTCAATCATATTTTAAAATTAGATTATGTTATTTTATAAAAAATTCTAATAAATTCTGTGAAAAAATATAAATGAAGGTAATATTGAATCATTCAATACTGTGTTAGATTAACAACCAGCTAAAGAACATTTTCACATGGAAGTTTGAGCGATGAGAACTGAAGTTGACATCCATGGGTCGGATGCTACACATATGTGATGAAACTCGACTTACCTTTTCATCTAAATCGTCACTGATATAGGCACTTGCTAATATCGTTCTATCCATTGGGAATCATCCCTTTTAGTGTGTTAAATTTTCTTCTTTTTTTGCCTTTTTGGTCTTAAGTTAAACTAGCGTGCGTGTTAAATGTAAACAAAGCAAAATGTAGTGTTTCAAGCTGAGTAGCCTTTTCTTGGCCACGCTTGGGCCCATATTCAAGTAAAATTGCTCATTATTGTTTTCTCTTTTCCATGTTGAGAAAGGAGGTAAGGAAGTAATGTCAAAAAAATAAATATGGAGGAGAGAGTCTTGATGTCACGTACCAAACCAAACATGTGACTGGTACTATAAGTGAGCTTCACTTCACTAATGTAAGCGTGAACTAAAACCAACCATAACAGTTCACAAATAAAGCATCCTGACATGCATCACATATCTCCAGTAGTTGCAAGCAGTTCAATTTATGAACGAGGAATATATATAAAGAGTCAATACTAAGGTGTTAGTAAGAGCAAATACAAAGAACACCAAGAATTTCCATGTCATATTCAAAACATGCCAAACATATCATCATTTCCACCTATTCGATTAGAGGACAAATTCTTTAGAGTTTAAACAAAAGAATATATGAGTTCAACAAAATAAATATACTTTGGATGTAAAAGGGGTAGACTCCACTACCTTACTACTTAGCGGATGAGGCATCTTCTTTTATTTGTGGATCTATAAGGTTCAAAGAAAGTGATAAGTATAAGACTCGATGAGAGAATTAGTTGCTCTACTATCATAAAGAAATTAAATGTTTATATAGCACAAAATTCATACACAAGCAGTAAGGGCATACAGACAATCAATGTATTATAATTTCAGACAAAAATCTCATACATTTTTAGGTCCATTCTATTTACGTGTTCATTGTCTAGTATTGTTAATTTGACCCGGGACTGCTCGTAAATGGACAGTCTTGGACTGAGAAAAGTAGGCACATGTAGCTCCCGAGCTGACCCTTTTTTTCTTTTGAAAAATTATATTATTTAGTATAAATAATCTCACTTTATCATATTTTTATATTTTATAACTTTATATTCAATAGATATAGTAAATTTGGATATGTAAACTTTTGTAATTTTTTAAAAATAAATATAGAATTTTTAAATTTAAATATAATATAGTTAATTTTAAAAAAATATGAAAAATTAAAATTACAGTTTATTTAAAAATATTAAAGAAGTTATGTTTTATATACATAAATTCTATTTTAATAAAAAATTATTGAATTTTTTACAAAAAATTTTTTAATAGTATTATTTTAATATGAAAAATTAAAAAAAAAAAAAGTAGCCCACAGGTTAAGACATGTTATCTTAGTCTTTGGGAAGAGGCTCATTTAATACTTGGCTAGTCATGGGCTGACTCGGCCCGTTTATTGCTCCATTTTTCATTTGCCACCCTTGTGATTTCTCAATTCATGTAGTATGTATTTATTTGGTTTAGTTTAGTTTTGTACACTCCTAACATGACAAAAGCAAGCAAAATAAATGTAATTATCTTTACTATCATGTCAAAAAACAAAATTGCAATCCCATTTTCTGCAAATATTTAATTAAGGAACAAATAATAAATTACAGGAAATGTTTTTGCAACATATATTAAAAATTAAAAGAGCCGATTTTTTTTTTAATGTTTAAACCACTAATATCTGAAAACCTACTAAGCTACAATTTATTATGTTTAAGAAAAGTTAGACCACAAAGATATGAGACCATACTTGAAGACAATAAGTGTCAAACCATTTATCAATCAACATTAATAAAGAGCTAATTGTAATATTTGAAACTAAATGATTGTTCAGTATATTTTAACCAACCTCAAGAACGATTAGTG
This sequence comes from Biancaea sappan, assembly GCA_037074585.1. Taxonomy (NCBI): domain Eukaryota; kingdom Viridiplantae; phylum Streptophyta; class Magnoliopsida; order Fabales; family Fabaceae; genus Biancaea; species Biancaea sappan. The sequence continues at coordinate 70,809,989 of CM073492.1, read as the reverse complement.
TAATTAACCCTTTCATAAATGCTAACAACTTACTAACATTGATTAGTTCAAGTAATTCAATACTTATTACTTATAAATAAAGAGCTTGAGTTCGAATGAAAAAAATTTGTGCAAAAAAACTTTACACTCTTATAATTCGATCTGACTCAAACTAAATTAATTAAAATTTAATAAATTTCTAAATATTAGTAGTTCTAATTTTTTTTTTTAAAAAGAGCAATTTGAATAATTTGTATGCAAATTTCTTGCCTTGCTTTTTTTTTTTTTCCAATTAACATTTATCTTACTTTATTTTTTAAAGCATAAGACGACTTAAACAGAGGCAGACCCTACAACTGGGATACTTGATAAGGTGGAGTGTGAAGACTATTTAGCTCAGGACGAAAGACATTTCTTTGATAAAATTTCAGCGGTACATCTCTGAAACAGATACCAACAAGAAGAAGAAAAAAGGAAAAAAAAAAGAAAAAAGAAAAAAGAAGAAAAGGGATAATCAACACATAGGATTAGTAATTGCAGCATCATCGGCCGAAGCCAGTACCAGCTGAGGTTGAACTATTGCTGCTTCTTCTCTAGCTCTCTTGCGTTCGCGCCTCACCCTGAAGTACTCCCTCTTCCTTGCTCTATAGCTGTTGGGGTTCTCAGGCTGTACTTCTCGCGGGTAAACGCTTACCTGCAATCAAACATATTTGTCTTAACTAGTTATTCTGTTCTCTAGGATTATGATCAAGACAGACTCGCTTTAAAAGCCTTTTAAAATTAACCTTTTTTCTGTCAGGTCCAAATTTCTCAAACTTCACAACACCATCAATCAAGGAAAAGATGGTATAGTCCTTGCCCAGCCCAACATTTTTTCCTGCATGAAACTTAAGTATTGCAAAGAAAAATAATCAGAACAATTTATTGCTTAGCGTAAGGCACTCACATCAAATGCTACCGAGTACGTCTGAAAGGCTGGTGTATGTGACATCTAGTCAAACAAAGGCTATGCATATAGATTAGACAGCAGCTTTGACACCACTTGTTGCTTTCTTAATGGCAATATAGTTTTAAGAATAGCACTACCAAGACCATATACATATAAATTCTTTTGGGGAAACGGGGGTTGATGGTATTATATCCATTTGAAAGGAGATCCTCCGCAATTAATACGCACGCACTGCACTTTGTAGTTGAATCTTGGCAATTCATATTACACAAATCGAATGTTCCACATCACGCCACATCGCTTCATCTATTTCCTTAATTGCGCAGATCAAAACCCACCCTCTTCTTTCTGAGCTTGCAGAGAAGGCTTAGAATGGATTCTCAGAGTGAATGCCCACTTCTCTTTCTCTGCTCTCACCATTGTTCTTGCTGTCAACTACTTTTTCTCTTCAGCTTCCAAATTCAAGATGGGAAGCCCTGGATGACCCACCTTGGGTAATTTTGCAATAATCAGCTCCTTCACTTGGGTAATGATTAACTGCTCAAGTAGTACATTACTTACAAAACTCCCACTGTTAAGGATTCATGAAGGATAATAAAAAACAATGAGGATGGTAACCTTGTGGATTCCAAGAATACCCAGAAGCTGATTCTGATATTCAACCCCAAGATGGGCTTCCAAAAATATCTTCACGCCTGTTCCCTCCTTTCTTTCTGCATCTGGTCTTATTATGGATGGTCTTTGTATATTCAATATTGCAAATGCGGTTGTGCAGAAATGGATGAAACGATGTGAAGCATTCGATCTATGCAAAATGAACGGTCGAGATTCAACTGTAGAGCGTAGTACGCACGTTAAATGCAGAGGAACTCCTTTCAATCCATTTAATTTGTACCGCCCAATGTATGGGATATTAGACAGTGTTAGTCTGTTTCAGTCCCCAGGCATAAGCTGCTAAATCAAATTTACATTTGGAGGAGGTAGGAAGGTCAAATAGATGTCCTTTTGCACTTTACAATTTCAATAAAATTTACAGCCTACAGGTGACATAAGCACTAAAGACCAGCATTAATCTGCCACTAAAATCTGCGCTCTAATGAACAATAAGCAAAAGTTCAAGTTCTGATCATCACCGCAAATTTAGCACTAAAAGGTGAAAACCGCATTGTTAGTTTTAGAATTTTACATGCCTTTTCCCACAGCTACTTTGGAATCAAATAACAGTATGAATAATTTTATTGTAGAGACTGCCAGTTTCTGTGAAAGCTTTTAATAAATTCATAACTGAAGCACTGAGCAAAACTAATTCTTTCTATCGTTTGCATAAAGTATTCTTCTGGCTTTCAAAAGGCTATTTCTTCAATCTGGATGAAGAGCTATAAAGCATGGACATACCTACTTTCAGGCTAGTTACGTGTCAACACCAATATTACCATGACACACAGTTGACATGCATCTGACACACATAGATTCGCACACAGATAGATTCGCTAGAACTCTTTATTGAGAAAAAAAGGCTCAGACAGATGCCAAATGCTGATTCGACATGTACAGAACTAGGCTCAAACTCATGCCAAATATGGCTAAAGCATGAGTGACACCCAAAAAGGTGAAAATACCAAAAGCAGTAGAATGATTTGAATTAAAGCCGTCTTAATGAGATACTTAATTAGAATTGATTTTGTATCCCTAGGATTACGGAGGCTTATTCTCCCTTAATGTCTCTAGCTAGGTGTATATAAAATTTAGGCCTCCTCTGGTAAATCTCAGAGTTTTGTGAACAATAGTTTCTGGCTTCAAATTCCATAATTTGAAGTGAACAAATATAAAAAATTGCTTTGCATTCACCGGTTGCTTGCAGTATAATAATCCAAACCTATCAAAAAATTGAATAAAGAAAAAGAGTGAAATAGGTACCTTGGTTCCACGCTGTCGAACAATGATTGAACCAGGCTTTGCAGCTTGGTCTCCAAAAATCTTGACCCCAAGCCTCTGTCCTCTAGAATCACGGCCATTCTTGGTGCTTCCAGCTCCTTTCTTGTGTGCATTCTGGATTGTTAATGGGAATTTCAAGGGGGACAATACCAATGGCTTGGGAAGCACATTGATGTGTCCATAGTCACCTTTGAAGAAGCATGAAGAAGAGCTTGAAGCCAAGGAAAGGCCTCTAAATGCGCCTACTATGTTGAAACTCATAGATGTTGCCGACATGATGATTCTTAATCTTTAGATTTTAGAGAGATGGAAAAACAAATTAAGACAATATCTAAGCTAAATCAGAAATTAGACCACAGCATGAAAAAGGTTGAACAGTGCAAATCAGGAATTTGGATTGCAATAATTAAGGTCTTGTTCTGTAAGAATAGGGACGGCAAACTGTGGGTTAGGCCCACTCCCCATCCCCATCATCCATTTTTTTTTTTTCCATCCCTGTCACTGAATCCACAATGTGGAGAGTTTTCTCCCATCCCTATTCTCAAGTCCTTGAAATTTAACAGGAAAGATAAAAAAAGAATAATATTCAATAAAATAAAAAATATATATAATTAAAGAAAATATTCATTTTTAAAGCTCAAGCAACCTGTTAAGTTTTCCAACAACCTCAAATCAAGTTCAACAAGTTCAAAAACAAAAACAAAAACAAAAAAAAGAAAATCTAAATAACAAGTTCAAGAAGTTCAGAAAGCTTACTCTTCAATTTTTCCTAAAACCTGGGTACAGTAAAAGACATCAATTACTATCTATATTGGTTTAACTCCAGATGTATAAGGTTTGAGATTCTCTAGTCTAACCCATGTTAAAAGAGAGGATAATGGAACTTTAAAACCAGTCAATGCCTAAG